>CM033473.1:156018577-157218577 GCA_019447015.1 Hymenochirus boettgeri | reverse complement strand
TGGAGTAGGAGGAGAGGGTGCTGTGTGCTGCCCAGACTATCCAGGGCTGCTGTGTATAGTGAGTAGTGTCAGCAAGAAAGTGTGTTTCCTGCAGGCAAATTAAGTCTGCTTGATAGGCTTGTATCTGTGTGAATACTGACAGCCGTTTATGAGGACTGTTTAGGCCCCTAACATTCCACGACAGTAGCTTAATTGTTGGACTCATCATTTAAAGAATTATCTTGCATGTCACACTGGGAAAGGCTTGAGGTACGGGTAGAGAGGGTGGGGATTGGGTGATATATTTGAGTTGCTTCCATTGTAGTATTTTGTAATGAGCTTCGAGGTAGCCGGAGATTCTTACATATTAACCAGTTCAATAAAACAAGGCAGGATATTGCTTGTGTATTTTTCATATTTAAGGATGAATTTGAAACTTTAGAAACTTTTAACAGTGTGCTAATTTAACTAGTGCTAAAATTGGGGATGCACCAAGGAGCAGGTTCTGCAAAGAAGGTCAGAAACTTTAGTGCTATCCCGAGTCATTTTGTAAATTTATAACTGGAACGTAACACAATCGTTTAGGTACATATAACAGTCGGATTTTCAAGCTGGCACATTTAAGCATGGTAAGTTACAATATAATAGATTTAAGCGCTTTACTTGTGGTTAACTTTTTACCTTTCAACAATATTTATACATAGCATATTATCCTTAAGTAACACATTTATATACATGATTTCCTCTTATCAATGAACCTGGGTGTTATTGGGGTGAACCTATGGCTTAGTCGGGCCTAGACAGCAGCGGGTCTGCGGCATGGGGGCAGGTGGGCCCGTGGATCGTTTTCGGGGGTAGGTTCATAACCCGTATTTATTCGATAGTTGTTATTACCTCCCCTTCTTTTATTACCATGTATAGTACACAATTGTGGGGTTCATTATATATACAGATATAATATCATCCCCCCCCCCTCCCCCTCTGGTTTGGCTGGAAGCACCACCACTTCCCCAGAAGTATTTCCCAGTATCTCCTTCTCCTACCGGATGCGGGATTCTCCCCTTCGGTGTCAGTTAATTATTATATATTGTTCCTATTCTGGGTTAAGCACTTCAACTATGGTAGTGTGCTATTTTGTAGTGGAATATATCATATCTGGGTCCAGGTATATGATAGCATATGATACATATTATATCTTATCTTATATGTTAAGCTTACTTGGGGTAAGTGCCCCAGAGCTATTGTCACATGGTTACCTTCTCTTCCCCTCTCTTTCCACCGCTATTGTTATTCCCACAGCAGGGAGGTGGGGGGGGGGGGGATTGCCTCCAAGTGTAGGTGCAGGACTATGGTTACTGATAAAGGGGGGTCTTGCCCCGGGGTATTTATGGGGGAAGTTTCCCATGTTTTTATCATAATGGCTAGTTTAAATGCATTTGCAATGATATACATAAGGGGGGGGGGAAGAAAAGCATTGTTAGTATAACGTACATTATTTTAGAGACACTGTAGATTGTTTGTAGATACTCTTAGAAATCTGTTTTCAATTGGCTGGCAGGGGGGGATTTGTACACCAGGGCAGGTTTGGGTATAGGGCAACTGTTCATCCATCTCATACGTTTAACCAAAGTTTTATGATAGTTCAACACTCGTTGTACTATGAGATGGAGTGGTATCTCACTTCAGGGTAGGGGGGGTTATAAGTTGGGTTTTCAGCTCACGCAAAATGGGTCTTTTGTCCTTTCCTCATGGTACAGGATAAAGGGTTTGGTGGGGATCGCTCCCTTTATTTGCCCCACCATTGGTATATTAATGTTTGTAGTCTGGATGTTTATGGGGAGTCTGATTTATGATGGGCATACAATTTCTCAGACCGTAGTGTTGTTGGGTCTAGGAAGAGAGCCAGCATTTTCAGGTTTTTACTTCCACTTAAGAGACTGGGCAAGCATGGCGTTGAAGAGGGCATTGAAGTTTGGTGGGTTGGTTAACAGGACCGGGTTGTTCTAAGGGGGGTGTCTAGGGTTTACCAGGTTTCAGTGTGTCAGTACGGGGGCATGGTGGTGATACAGTCATTGTTAAAGTTCAAAGGCAGAGAGAGCCATGGGGAGGGGGGGGGGGTGCACATCAGCTCCTAGACTCCGCCCCAATATATTTTATAATTTACAGAGATAAGACAGAAATATTGATTATAGCCCCCTCAATATTTCTGGCAGCACATAAGACAGTTATAAGAGAAAAAACTAATTCAAATGGGAGCCAAAATGTAAGAGGCAAACAATTACTAGAGTTACTAGAATCAATAAATAAAAGAAGTAAAGATCTAAGCATTAACTGGTCTGAAGAGGAGGCAGAACAATTAAAATTACAGAAACAAGAATTTTCTAATATAATAACAGATAAAGCGGAAAAAGCAATGAGACTCACAAACCAAAGATTCTATTACAAAAGCTACAAACCAAATACTATGCTTGCGAATAAGCTTAATCATAAAATGACAGCCAATGCATTCCACCCTATTAGAGATAAACATGGTAAATTACACTACGATCCACAATGGATAGTAAACCAATTTGCTACTAACAATTATATGTGGACAAACAATAAAGCACACGGAAACAACACCAATTCAAATATCACAATTTTTACAAAATATAAAACTCCCCACCATTTCAACACACCTCCACAAAATTACTATCACACATAACAGAAGAGATTAAAGCTGTCATCAAAGAATTCAAAATTAGAAAAAGGCCCTGACGGCTTTACAGATCTATATTAGAGAAAATTCTCAAATAATCTACTTCCACACCTTTCCAATGTATATAATGCAATCCTCCAGGGGAAAGATGAATTCCCACCTGATATGCTAGAAAGCAATATAGTAGTAATTCCAAAACCCGATAGAGACACTACGCAAGTCACAAATTATTGCCCAATAGCTCTAATAAATGTAGACTTTAAAATCTTCGCGAATATTATGTCCAATAGAATCAAAACAGTACTACCTCCCTCATCAACTATGATCACACAGGTTTCATCTCTGGACGACAAACAACCGATAGTATTAGAAAGGCAATATTGGTAATCCAGTCGGCCTTGTCCGGGAATACCACCTCAATGCTTTTATCCCTACATGTGGAGAAGGCCTTTGACAGGGTTGACTGGACATACCTAACTCTGATTTTGGAGAAATTCGGATTTCCTTCAGTATTAACACAAGCTATTTTAAGTCTTTACAACCACCCGAAAGCAAGAATCCGAAACATGGGATACTCTTCCAAATACATTACCATTCGTAACGGAACGAGACAAGGCTGTCCCTTATCACCCCTTTTATTCGCCTTATGCATGGAACCCCTAGATGAAGGACTCTGCAATAACCCAAACATCCATGGAATAAAAACATTCCTTCCCCTTGAATATTTCAACACCTAGAACAATTTGGCCACATCTCAGGCTTTAAAGTCAACCACAACAAATCAAAAGCAATCAATTTTCAACAACAGTAACAAGACACACTTTCTACAGGACTCCCTAAAATATTTAGACATTCACCAGCACAACTAGAGAGAGTCTCATCAAGAACAATTATATATCTACTATATCAAATCTCATATTTTCATATATTCTTATACAGCTTGTTAAATTATATTAGATCTACACTAACTAAAAATAGGGACTTCGCTCCCACACAGTTCAAAATCCTCACAAGAAAATCCCAAACTACAAACAACTCAATATCTATATTAAATTAATTAATCTGGCACGATAATCAAAAAATCTAATTCCCCCCCCCCCCGATAATTAAATGGGAATCAAGACTTAAACAAGAATTAGACGACAGCCAGTGGGTATCCATTTATACTCAGCAACCTGCTCCTCAAATATAATAACAAAGGAGAAAACGTATAAAATTGTATACGATTGGTATGTCACCCCGGTCTTTCTGCATAAAAATCAACAACTCCTCAACAAATTTATGCTTTAGGGGATGCGGTCAAATATCTGATCAGATACATTACTGGCGGACATGTCCAGAAATAAAAAAAAATTGGGAACTGTGTTCCAGCTTAATGCAGGACACCTTCACCACACCTATTCAACTATCACCCTGTACAGCCCTATTTAATTACCCTGTACAAAACATAAACACGCTAATTTTTTGAAAGGTATCATAGCAAGTACATGGAATGGAGGCGACTTAACTAAATCAAAGTTAATAGCAAGAATATGGTGGATACACGACAATGAGTATATAGCTCACATACTTATCAATATTCTAAAAAATATAGTATGTGTGGGACGTGTGGATATTATGAACCCCTCCCCAGTGAAGAACCTAAAATACACAATCCAATGACCCCCTTTGGCGGCAGCGCTGTGCTGTAACAAATTGTGCATAACAAAGACAAGTCTCAACTTCTACAGGACTAGCTGCAGCTTCCTTGTTTTGATCTGATGTACACTAGAGAGCTTATTCATAAGTGTATGGCATAATCTTAAGAAAACCAGCAAAACTCAAAGAGACGAATTATGGGAGCTGACCCCTTTTACCCACTGGCTAATTTTATAAATCATCCAACAGCCACAGCAAAGGGAGAGTTGAGACCCAGCTTGGTGTTTTATTGTGAATGTGCTGTCTATGGTGACAATGTTGACTGGTGACTTTAGTTCCCCTTTAAAGAACAACAAAACTGTTCCAACCCTCCCATCAAAAGTACCCAGGGGGAGTACAATTACAACTTATCTAGCTGTTTAGGTCCTTAAGCTGGGTACACATAGTACCAATCTCTGGAAAATGACAGAAAGAATCTTACACATTCCGTCTTTAATTTTTCAAAGATGAAGCTAAACACAGTCCCAAGTGTTCTCCCCATACACAGTAAGGAGAACATTCGGGACTGACATGTTTCCCACGACCATAGCCAAGATTTTCAAAATGAAATGATTGATCACGAAGCCGGCGTTGTTCGCCAGCATCGGGAGAACTCGTTTGTGGGATACACACATTGGCAAGAATGGAATCGGCCCTTTGTGATCAGAGGGTTTACCTCTGATCACTGATTTACAGTAAGTTACGATTGCTGGTTTTTTTAGTTGGAAAAGAAAGCAATCAATAATTACCTCAAGGCAATTTGTCTACTGAGTAAGGTAAATTGATTTTTGGTTGCCCAGATGTCTAATCCTGGACATAAATTCAAAATAAAAGTGTATAGTAAAGAGCAACCAAAAACATAGGCAACCCCACAGGTATTGCTATAAACAAACGTGCATTTATTGTGCACACAACATGTTTCAGACAGTCTAGGTCCTTTCTCAAGTGTGTCACTTGAGAAAGGACCTAGACTGTCCGAAACATGTAGTGTGTTTCTTTATCAAGCCCTCCAGTTCATTTCCCAACGTTATCAAACCTCCCAGTTCATTTCACAATGCGATCATGCACTCCAGTTCATTACCTAGCTTTATCAAGCCCTCCAGTTCATTACCTAGCTTTATCAAGCCCTCCAGTTCATTACCCAGCTTTATCAAGCCCTCCAGTTCATTACCCAGCTTATCCAAGGCCCTCCAGTTCATTACCCAGCTTTATCAAGCCCTCCAGTTCATTACCCAGTGTTATCAAGCCCTCCAGTTCATTACCCAGCGTTATCAAGCCTTTCAGTTCATTAGCCAGTGTAGTCAGCTCAACAATATAAAATCGCAGTAGTGGTCTTTAAAAAGGGCATTACCTCAAAAAGTGGGTGTGGTCAAAAAAATTGCCACACACCGTCAATATGTCCCTCTTTGGACTTTCCAAATGTTGGGAGGTATGCATTTATACAAGTTTAATTAATTCTGATGAGCACAAATAATTATAATAAAACTGTCTAAATTTTCTGTTTCATGCTTATTGATGCTTTTAACCTTTGCTCTATAAGCAAACATTTTGATTAAAGGTAGATTAAGAAATATTACCAATTTTAAACGTTCCTTCTTTCTTCTGTTATAAGTAGCTCCAGAGGAACCTGGCTCTTCTGCCTGAAACATTTTATTTCCATCATCATCTATATCATCATCTTCCTCAAAGCACCAGTCTGGAAGTTCTGGAGGAGGTGGTGCATCTTCAATATCCCCATAACGACGGAACAGCTCCTTGAGGTAATCTGCTTTATAAATGCCAGGTGGCCTGGCCTGTGCAAATGTGGCTACTGCAGCCTCAATACTGATGAAAAACACAGAATTAAAAAAAAAAAGTCAGCTTAATGGAAAACTATACAAGACCATGCTGACAATTAAAAAATGTTTGGAATCAGAAGTCCCTTAGTATGGGTAGTAGGAGTCTGTGTTCCTGCCTTTCATTACCGGATACAAATCCCTAACAAGGTATGGGAAACGTTCAGCCCTGCGCCCATATAGTGGGTCAATCGGATCAGCTCCTTTTACTTAAATTAAACAGAGCTGAAACCGACCAACAGAAATGTTCTGTCAGAGTGAACAACCATGATGCAAATGACAGTAGTTTGTCAGCATCATTGTTCAACATCATACTGGTACGTGGCAAATCCCACCACCTTTAATATGTTGCAGTGCACTTCTTTTTCTGTAAAGGACACAGAACTGGCAGTAAAGAAATAAAGTGCCAAATTGCACTGGCACTCAGAAAGCATAATAGAAGGTAGGAATACGGACTCCTCCTACTCTTAATAAGAGACTCTTCCAAGCATCTAAAGACTGCGCTACCAAGCACACATGGAAGTCACCATTCTGCAATCTAACATGTGTTTCTATGCCCAAAAGCTTGCATTACAAAAGCAAAGAGTAACAAAGCACAATGAATAAACAGTGTACACAATCAAGTCCTACAAAAATAAAACTATACATACTGTATATAAACTCCATTATTTTAGAAGATTGTCAAGAACAATTAAGCTACTGCTATCTTGTCATGACTTAAAAAGATCTAGTAACAGTACTAAAAATATACTAGCAGGGATGATAGCTTAGAACGCTCCTTTCAGATTGAGAGTAAAATGATATTTAATATATAACCTACCCCTGTAGTGGATCTCAATGGCATCCAGGTGTAAATACTAGACTTATAATCAGCGTGCTACTGCGTAGTAGCACGCCGATTATAACCCGTAACTAAGGTATCTCCTCTCCCCTCCTTCCTGTCAACGGCAAACCATTACGGCTGTTTGCTTAGTGCCAGTCTCCCCAGCATCAGTTGTTCTGTAGCTAAATCTAGTGTGAGGCCGGCTGGTGCAGGTTTCGGAGAAAAAAACAGAAGCATGGACGCACGGGGCTGTCAATAGTGAGAGCATTTTACAAAGAAAGTCAGAGGTTAGTGGTATGAATCACACAACTTCTGCCTGCATTGCTGTTTCTTTCATGCTCTTTCCCTATTTTCTGTAGAGGGGAGGGGAAAGGGAGGGTGCCGATAGACTGCACTTAACTCTGAGTTTACCTTATACTTTATTGTTCTGCTGTCACTGTCATGCAAAGTCTATCTGTATGTCAGTATATCTATCTAATATATATCTGTCAATTAATTATGATAATAATTAATATAATATATATATATATATATATATCTATTATGATAGACAGACAGATATTAGATGATAGACATACAGACACATAGACAGACAGACAAATAATGGATTATTGACAGAAAGAAAGACAGATGTGGAGTGGGGTAGGAGGTTTGGAACGTTTCTAAGTTAACAGCCCAGGGGGTTTGCCACAATATGGTGCAGGGAGTATGGGGTGTTTGCCATTACATTCTCTATTTAATTGAGAGGGAAGGGGTAGGTTATAATATATAATACACCCCCTACTGTAAATTAAATGGATATTAGAAGTCACCTCGGAGTTCCATTCCCTGAATAAAAGAACAAGGCCGCAGGACAACGGAACTCCTCGTTGTCTTCTAATATCCTTATAATTTACAGTAGGGGGTGCATTATCCACTATATAATCCCTTCTTAGATGTTAGTAGAAAGTATGATACAAGCTGGCAGAGAAAAAAAATGTTAAAAAAAATAAATAAATAATAATTATAAAAGTGCTGGATTAAAAACAATAATTATTCTCAGTACATATTTCAAAATGCAAATGTTCATCATCCAACATATGAAAATGTTTAAACATCTGCTTAAGCAAACATTGCTAATAATGTCAGTTTTTGATTTGTGGCTTTAGTTTCAATGCTGGGTTATATATAATGGCTAATTCATCTAATACCGTATCAAGTGTAACAACCCTGTAGGCTAACACATATATTAATGCTGGTGCTGTGGGTATAATACAAATTATATCATAAGATATGGTAACCAGAATAATTACCAGAAAACCCACTAGACTCTGGGAAACCCCAGAGGTACTCTAACCGCCATATTTAGGGAAATATATGTCCCCCTAGCATATAAATAGGGGGGTTAAAGATAGATCAAAAGGTATTTATAAATGAACCTTCCAACATCAGGAGAATAAAACTATACTTTTATTTAACATTTAAAAACATATAATAGATAGTACTTTAAACAAAAGACACATCTAATAAAATACATATATATATATATGTGTATCTGGGCGTCCCCAGAATAGTAATTATCAGTTAATTATGGCGTCCTGGAGCAAAAAAGCAGCACATGCAGCAGCAAGCTGAATCAGCAGGTAAGTAAATAAAGTGTAACATTTAGTTCACGGGCGCCTCCGCGCAACTCCCCCATCACAGGGGTTGGGGTAACCCAGACCTGAATGTGATCAAAGAAAGCCAGGGGAAGCAAAAAAGCGAAGAGGCAATCAAGCAATAGATATCAATAAAGCTTATACTTAAATATATGCCAACTTGTACCTAGGCATGTGGGAACAGGAAGTCATCATGGGTACGGACCTGGAGTGGGCATCCCCATATATTACACTATGGGCCAGGTATATAGATGATGTCATCATATTATGGGATAGGTCTGAAGGTGCATTAAATAAATTTGTTAAAGCTATAAATTCTAATAATTGGAATTTAAAATTCACCTACCAATGGAGTCACACAGAACTCCCATTCTTAGATTTGCTAATAAAAAAAGTTGGAAACAAATTAAATATAGACACCTATCGTAAACCCACAGCGGGCAATTGTCTTTTAAGAGTTTAAAGTATGCATCCAGCTTCACTATTGAGAGGAATACCGACTGGACAGTATCTACGAATCAGAAGAAACTGTACAGATATCAATAGTTTTGAAACAGCAGCAAAAGAGCTACAAAAAAGGTTCCTTCACCGTGGATACCCACAGCAATGGCTTAGAAAAGCGTACAAACGAGCCAAATTAAGTAAGAGATCTGATCTTCTGTTCAGTAACTAAAGAGATGGTGGTGAACAAAATTATATCATTAATTACACAATACAATAATGACTGGCATTGGATTAAGTCAACTTTGGATAAATACTGGTATATCTTGAGTAGTGATAGAAATCTGAAAGACAGAGTAAGCAAGAGAGCAATGATAACGGCCAGAAAAGCCCCAATTATACGGCAAAAACTGGTTCATAGCTTTCATAAGGCAAATGATATAACCTGGTTGGATAAAATGAGTGTGGGGTCACAAAAATGTGGACACTGTAAAGCATGTAGGTTTATGCAAAAAGACCCACTTTCTATATGGGGACAGTAACAATTCTGCAATTAAACATTTTATTAATTGCAAAACAAAAGGGGTAATATATGTGTTGGAATGTCCGTGTAAAAAAGTTTACGTAGGAAAAACAATAAGATCATTAGCCACACGTATTTTGGAGCATGTAAGGAATATTATTAATAAAAATCCAGAGAGTCCAGTGGCCAGACATTTTGAAAGTATGCATCATTCTAACCCCGATGATTTAAAAGCCTGGGGTATTGAAAAAGTACCCAGGTTAAACAGAGGAGGGGATTGGGATAGTCTTATCCTGCGGAAAGAGGCCCGCTGGATATTTGAAACCAATGCCCTTTCACCCAATGGCCTCAATCATATTATCATGTTATCATATAAGTGTTTTTTGTGAAGAATAATATAATTATATTGTATTGGTAATCTGAAGTTTTATCAATGTGAAACCTTAATTACTGTAATATAAATAAGCCATCCTTGTAATCATTAGTATCGGAAATTTGTTATATGAATCATGAAAGTTATTTTCATATGCTACATTGTAGTGTCATAAAGCACTGTGCGTGTTTGTTATTTTATAACACAATTGTATCCATTGAGTGTTTTTCTGAATGAGTAACCTTCCCCCCTAAGTTGACAGTCAATATTGAGCTGATTACAACAGATAATTTGGAGGAGGAGTTCAATGTGGTTAAAACACCACTGGGACACGTCTGTTACGAGACCCGGATGAAGGAGGGAGTGGCCTCCGAAACATATGTCGGTCCATATGGCCGAATGGAGCTGAAGCAGTAACATAACAAAAATTCAGTCACGGTGATTAAGTGAGAAAGGATCGGACTTGCAACTTGGCATAGTATCAAGCATTCATGCATGAAGGAAGCAGTGACGGGTGTGTCTGGTCGGTCGTCCAGCTAAGTCTTGAAGCATTCACTTAAGTATAAGCATTATTGATATCTATTGCCATACCTATTGCTTGACTGCTTGATTGCCTCTTCGCTTTTTTGCTTCCCCTGGCTTTCGTGGATCACATTCAGGTCTGGGTTACCCCGACCCCTGTGATGGGGGGGGGTTGCGCGGAGGCGCCCGTGAACTAAATGATACACTTTATTTACTTACCTGCTGATTCAGCTTGCTGCTGCATGTGCTGCTTTTTTGCTCCAGGACGCCATAATTAACTGATAATTACTATTCTGGGGACGCCCAGATACACAAATATATGTATTTTATTAAATGTGTCTTTTGTTTAAAGTACTATCTATTATATGTTTTTAAATGTTAAATAAAAGTATAGTTTTATTCTCCTGATGTTGGAAGGTTCATTTATAAATACCTTTTGATCTATCTTTAACCCCCCTATTTATATGCTAGGGGGACATATAATTCCCTAAATATGGCGGTTAGAGTGCCTCTGGGGTTTCCCAGAGTCTAGTGGGTTTTCTGGTAATTATTCTGGTTACCATATCTTGTTATGGGTTATATATAATGAAATTAAAATGTTAGGGACCAAAAACTCTAAAAGACAGCTTTCGGAGTGAAAGGGAGAAAGCGAGATAAAAAAATATATATATATTTATACAATGACTCCATGAAAACTAGTCACTTAAAGTTGATCAATATACTCTAGTTGTAAACATGTGATAATTACATTCTTGGTGACTACTGCAGTATTTCAAATAGAGCAATTTTTATCTTTCACTTAACTTGCTGAAGAAGAAAATAACTCTATTTTACTGATATTTCAGACATGCCAACCCATGCCTTTCCAGCTGAGGATGAAGATAGACTCTAAGCCCCATGACACGGTTTCCCCTAAAGCAAGGCCTGTTGAGAAAATAAAAATCAAATCATAATTGCCGTGATTTTGGTTTCCCAGTCAGTCTTCATGGCAGCATTCACTCATGGGGTAGCCTCATCCACCCATGGACAGGATACAACATACAATCTTTCCACCTGACTGACTGGTCTGCACTTCCGACCGGTCAGCCAGGAGGAAGGACTGTCGGACGTGGCAAAAGTAGCCTCAACCGATCGTGTGGTGCACAGAGGACCACATGAACGGTTCTGATTTTACGAAATTGTATGGTGTTGTATGAAGACTGACTGGGAAACCAAAATCATGGTAATTATGATTTGATTTTTATTTCCCCCAGTCACATGGCAGCATCCACTAATGGGATATACCAAGCTAAACAGTAAAAAAGGGAGGGAGATGTATCTGATGATTAACAAAAACAGGGAGCTGTAATAAAAGTTCTAATCATTAAAAATTGTGCTAATTTTGCCCCAACCAATCAGATCTTATTTAACATTTAAAAGCTAACATCTGATTGGTTGGGGCAAAATTAGCACCATTTTTAACGATAAGAACATTTATTAATTTTATTCTTGCAGGACAAAACATTGCCTCCTGAGAGGCCAGAATGCTTTACAAAGGCTATGGCAAAGGTTTACAAACTACCCCGATAATTTCTTCTGCTTGCATGGCCCACAAAGAGGCTAAAGGTTCCCATACAATATGTAAGACATTAGACAGATGTCCAATCTCTCATAAGATAAATATAAAAATGTGGGCTTTAGACATTAGATAGATATCTCAAATCTATCTAAGGTCTGCCTAGTGTATGGCCAGCTTAAGGCTTTAGTGGAATGGGCTTTAAAGCATGAGGGGACCAGTATAACTTTCAGTGTATACACCTTCTTAATACACAACTCAATCCAAGCACTTATTGTTTTCTTTGTAGGGGCCTGCCCCCTTGTGGATACATTAGGAATTAAGAACAGTCTGTCTGATCTCCTCCATTCTCTTGTGCGGGCAAGATAGATTGACACTGCCCTGACCAAATCCAAAAGCAGTCAATTTTGATTCTTTTTCCGATTTTGGATCTGGAAAAAATGCTGGCAATGAAATCTCCATGCCCATATGATATTCAATCATGACTTTTAGTAGGAAATCATAGGAGGGCCTCAGTCTAACTTTATTTTCTAAAACCATTGTATCTGGGTGTTTTTGCAGAGAGAGCGCCTAATTCCCCCACTTGACAAGCCGATGTAATGGGTACAAGAAAGACCAATTTAATGGTTAGGAACCAATCTGTAGCGGTTCAAAGGGCGGAGATGTAAGGGCCCTAAGGACCAATGGCAAAATACATGCTGGAAGACTATTAAAGGGCATGTCCACTTTAAAAACTTACTTTTGATATAATGTTCTTTATGGTTGCCCACTCCTAACCGCTATAATAACACTAAAAATAAAACTTTCAGATACCTACTTACAGCCCCTTCGCTCCAACTAGTCTCTTCTTCTCTCTCTGCTAACAGGAAACAACAGAGAGGGGCCTGACCTGTAGCCGTGTCTGTGATTGGCTGCCGGTCAGCCAATCACATACGCGGCTGCCGGCTATGAAGAAGTCACGGGGAGCAAGGGGCTGTAAGTAAATATCTGAAAGTTTTTTTTTTGTGTTATTATTGCACTTGGGGATGGGCAACCCTAAAGAACATTATATCAAAAGCCTGTAACGCTAGGAGAAAGGGGTCTGGGAAAGATGGGATCTGGAGGGAGGGAGGGCTCCCCTGCGCATGTCAGCATCCCTCCCGGAGGCATCACAGAACACAGAGACCATTGGACAGGAAGACAGCCACTACTCAGTTCAGTTTCCTGGACTTTGGACAAGGACTACAGGAGAACCATAAGGATCAAGAATGTAAGGTTAAAACTACACATAGGGGCCAGCACTTGGGAAAATTTTAGATTTGGGGTAGACATGCCCTTTAAATCTTTGTGGTTTTATGCTCATCATTTCCTGAATCTTTTAACTAGTCGTTCATCCGTGAAAGATCTTCCTGTTAAGGCTGTGATATGTAGGTTCTTTTTGAAACCTAAATCTAGAATCTTTACTAAATCCAATGGTTTGGGATGAAGGACTGAGAAGTTTTCCATATTCTGTAGTATTTTTGAGGAAGAATCTACTATATCGTTGTTGAATCCAAATTCTTTTAGATTCTCCCTTTCAAACGCCAGGCCATCAGAGAGAGATGATCGAAGTCCTGACACTGAATGGGACCCTATGTCAGCCACCCTGGAGTGCCTACTGCTAGTGATAGAAGAAGGGGATACCAAGGCATTCGGGGCCACACTGGGATTATTACCAATACCTCTGCACCCTACCGATGTATCTTGATCAGAGACCAGGATACCAGTGGGAAGGGTGGAAAAATGAAATTGAGCCCTTGGCTCCAGGATTGCTGGAACGCGTCCACAGCCAAGGCTTCCGGACAATATTTCCAGGAAAAGAAGTGACGCCATTTGGAATTGTACTTGCTTGCCATCAAATCTATAAGTGGTTGACCCCATCTTTTGCACAACATCTGGAATATATATTCGCTCAGGCTCCACTCCCCTGAATTCGTAGTTTGAGACCAAGAAAGTCTGCCACTTGATTCTTCTTCCCTGGTAGAAAAACTGCTGTTAGAGACTTAAGATCATTTTAAGCAAACGAAAAAATTGTCTCCACCTCTCATAGTATAGACAGACTTCTTGTGCCTCCTTGTGGTGTGATAAAGACGACTACAATTCTGTTGTCTCATCTTATTACAATGTTTTGGGCTCTTAGATCTTCCAGAAAGTTTGACGGGGTGCCTTCTGCTCTTCATCTGCCTTCTGACTATTTTCCTTGAGTAAACGCCCCCCAGCCAATCTCTGAAGCATCTGTAGTTATGCATATACTCTGTGAAGGACTCAAGAGGAAACTCTTCATTAAGTTTTTGTCTTTTATCCACCAACCTAAGCTGGCTCTTACCGCTTACGCTAGAGCCAACTTCTTGGTCATGTGACAGTGGGGCTCCCTGACATGTGTCAAGAGAAATAACTGAAGTGGCCTTATGTTCCACCTCGCCCATTGAACCAGCAAGACTGTTACAGCCATCAACCCCAGAACCTTTAGCAAGGATGCCACTGAGGCATATTACTGCATCCTTAAAGGACAACAATATAAAAAAAAAAAACATCACCCCATTACATGTTCACACTTCCTGCAGCTGAAATCGCTTACTCACATTTACAACCATGCTGCCCTCCCTTAGATATCACACAGCAAAGATGAGTGCTAAAAGCCTACCTCCTAGGCAGCCAAGGGCCATGGTTAACATATCACTTGTCATTGGCTGGTGGGAATGTCTGTTACAACCTCTCTCCTCCTCCTCTGCCAGTCAAACAAACTTGAAATGTTCTGTTGCTAGGATACAGCCTACATAATCAAGTAGATCACGGATGGGTGAAGGAGTGTTTTCTCTCATGCTAGCTTTGAGTGACAGAGGCAGACAGAATTGTTACACCCACTTCACAGCATGGCAAATTAAAAGCTAAATGAAGGTAGAGAGGCCCGAAATCAGGAAAAAAATGTATGGGGAGGGCTGCATACCTTTACTCTTTCTAAAGCAATTGTAAAAAAAAAAATGCATTGAGGCAATAAAGTTATCTTTTCAATTGTGGAACTCTGTCTTTAAAATACTCAACTTTTATGGAGGGAGAGACACCAAATTCTTCTTTGTCTGAAAGAGGGCCCCTAAATATATTAGTGACTGGGTAAGAACTGGACTGCTCTTTTGCCAATTTATTACCCAGCCATGATCCTCCTGAACTTTCTCTTTTGGCGTGAAGACGGCCTACCTATTCTGATTGTGTCACTACTAACAAGTCATTCAGATAGTGGTATACTGCAATTCCCTACATTCTGAGGAAGGCCACTACTGTCACCACTACCTTTGTGAATATCCTCAGAATGTGAAAGGCCAGACGGTAGACATGTGAAATGCCAATCCTTCCTGTCCACTTAGAACCTAAGGAAACACCTTGAATTCGGTATGTGGAAGTATGCAACTTTGAAGTCTATACTGGTGAGAATTACATCCTTGTCTATTACTCTTATTATGGAGTGTAAAGATTCCATTTTGAACTTTAGTCTCAACAGAATCTGATTTAGTCTTCTCAGGTCTAGTACTGGTTTCAGAGGTCCTAAAGCCTTCTTTGCTAAGAACAGGCTTGAGTAAAATCTTCTTCTCTGCAGAATAGGCACCAGCTCTATTGCTGACGAATTTACCAATTGCTGCTCGCGCCCCTACTTCCTTCAGGACACGAGTTTCTGGGTAAGTATGAAAATGTATACGATACCCTATTGACACAATCTTCGCCTCCCTATTGGTGAGACACAGTTATACTCTATCCGGCCTCTTATTTCTTCTATCCTGATGGAGAAAAGGCTCCTCCCTCCTGATGCTTTAGAATTAATGTCATCCAATTTTTCTCCAAAAAGCATGCAAATGGAATCTGACAAAGATGTGCTTTTGACGCTGTATCAGCAGACCAGGGCCTTAGCCATAACTCTCTTCTAGAAGCCACATTTAGAGCGGTTGCTCTCGAGGACAGCCTCACCAGGTCTACTGATGCTTAAGCAAAGAAGTTAATCCCTTGTTTGATATCCTGAAATATCTCCTTAAGTTTTGGCCTCCTCATGTTTGAGTCGATAGCCTGCTCCATGTCTTGTGCCCATAGCTTTATACTGATGTGAGTGCTATTGCTGGATGCAAGGAAGCTCTCGAAGCGACATATGCCTTCTTGAAATTGTACTCTACTCTTCTTTTCACAGGGTCCTTAAATACTGAGAGGTCCTCCACCAGTAAGGTAGTTCTGTGAGCTAGCCCACAACTTAAGGTCTGCTTCTGTATAAGGGTACTTTTTGGGAAATTTTCCAATAGTTATCACTTTCTTCCCCATCTTTTTCCATCCACTGGACATCATTTCCAATATAGACTGATGCACCGGACAACTTCTTTATTGATGGGAAGTGTTTGTCTGCTGTGGAGACCTTTGGTTCCTCTGCAGAGAGAGATTAAGAGTGCCTAACTGCTTTAATTAAAAGTTCTATCATAGCTGCATCAAAGCTCGATGCTGCCATGTGACTGGGGAAAGTAAAGGCACAAATCAAAAATGGGCAACATAGGAAAGGAAAAGTGTATGCCCGAAATGTGTTTGCATAGATTTCCTCCCACAATCATTAAGATGTACTGATTATGTGTGCGATAGCGTGCTTAGATTAGAAGCTCTTTAGGAAAGGGCCTCATATGAATACATAACTGTTAACCACTGTGGTAAAAAAAAAAAAAATCCTATTAATTTAACATACGTGTAAGCTTTAGAACATGTCTGAAATGTAAACCTTTTTTTGGGAACTGAACAACAAGTTAAACTGTGAAGCTGGATATATACCTCCAATCCATTTTCTCAACCAGAAAGGCACAGATAAGAAAACCAGTTCTATTGAAACCATGTGTGCAGTGGACACCTAAAGGAAAAACAAATAGTGTTAAAATGTGTGAGGGATATTCACAAAAAAACACCAAAAGCCTTGAGTTGTGGCACTATGAAAGAATAAATGTTACATATATTTATATAATCGTTTGTCCTTATAGTCTTAATAGCATAAACAGACAATATTCTAATAAATAAATACAATTCTATATATCCCCATGTAAATTGTATTAAAGGACATGCCCACCCTTAAAACAAAAACCTACTGACTTATTATCTGCCCACAATCCAAACTGATATTTTTTTATCAGTTTATCACATGCATTTGTAATCAGATAGGTTCTATACCGTTCTTGTAAAGGTATCTGCCTTCTCCCTCTACTCAATGAGCTTTTTATTAGCTTAAGCATGCACAGAGAAGGCAGCAGGGGAAAAGCTGTCAATCATTGGCTGTGATGTCAGCATTCATAGTCTTGATTGATTGAATGGAAGGAGGAGCAAACTGGCTCTTTCAGAATGGATGCAAATAGTATCCTTAAATATTTGGTTAATAATAAATCAAATAATGTGCTGAATATATCAGTTGAGGTTGGGGGCAGGGGACTGACAAGTGACAAGGGTTTTAAGGATGGGGATGCCCTTTAAGGCTGTAGACACAATATGCAAATATCTCTCACATTGGGGATATAAATGAAAGGGCTGGTGCAATAAGAGTTGCAAAAGTTTGCCTGGGCTATTTAAAGGCATGTCCCCAACCAACTAAAATTTGACCCACTGGGGGCCTGTTAAAAGATCCTTGCCTTTCTCTTCTGACCTTATGGTTGTCCTGCATGGCCTGATGAAAGTAGGAGACAGTGTGTAATCCTTATCTGCCTCTTCCTGCTCCTCTGAGAGGAGTCTGGCAAGCGTAGTGGAGATCTCCCCTTTCCCTCCTCCTCTAAATCCATTTTATCACAGACTCGCTTCTGAGGCCAAATTAATAAATAGGTAAGATGAGGGCCCCCCGCAACCTAGGTTTAAATTGCAAAAATCGTCCCCTAAAGTTACTTACCCACCCTCGTATCCTCGGCTCCCTCTAATGTTCTTCCACATGGAAAAGCAGAAGGGTCCAGACCGGCAGCTGCATCAGTGGAGGATTCCCGACCAGATATCTATTTTTATTTTTATTTTTTTGGGGGGGGGGGGGAAGATACCCTTTAATTTGCAACAACCAATTGGATGGGGGGGGTTTAGTTTTTACTGGGGCACTGCAGTTAGAGAACATCGATTGGTTGCTGACGATTCTTTGCACAGGCAAACGTTTGCGCTTTTTATTGCGGGCTCTTTCTAAAACCTTGAACGTCAAAACCAGTCTCAAATTGAATGAGAAATCTTTGGATCTAATGCAAGACATCCATGTATAGAACTGCAAGCATATAAAAGCTTTTCTTTTAAATGCATTTGGAAAAAAGGTCAAACATTTTTACTCAAATAATTAAATAAGGATTAATTTTGCTACGCATCTTATTTGTGTTTAGAACTAAACTCACAATAGCCCTGTTTAACTTTGTCTGTTTCAACCCATTAAGTATTTATATAATTATTTACTCGTTGTGTCTGTAGCCTAGTCACTCGAAATACAGAAATACAGAAATATTAAAATTATATTTTACAGCGATGCGGCTCCAAGTGGCAGCTGTAGTATTGGTAAGTATCTGCAAAATATTTCTTACATTCACACAGGGATACCTTCCGATTGCTGTTTGCTTCATAGTACTCTATAGTTTCCTCCTGTCACTTGAGCAACCAATTTGTCAAATTCTGAGCCGAATAGGAGGTGCCTTTGAATGGGTAGTTCAAAGAGACCCTTTTTGGAGGAAGTGTTTGCTGCCCAAGCTTTGACCAAAGAACTCTCCTGGCAGCGGTGACTGCTGTTGAAGCTTGGGCAATTAGTCTTACTGCATCTAGGGCGGCATCCCCGAAGTAAGTAACCGCATCTATAAGCTGCTGAATGGAGACTAGAATCAAGAGGGGCTATGTTGATATTCTAGAAAGAGGTCCTAAAGCCAGACCTTTGATGCTTTTACCACCCATGCGAAGGTAAACACTGGTCTGATGGCTGCTCCTGCGGATGCGAATAAGGATTTAAAGGGCATGTCCACCCCCAAAACTATAATTTAACCCACTACTGGCGTCACTGTGTAGTGTATAAAACTCCTTACCTTACAACCCTGCTCCAAATGGCTGCCCTGCTATGCCCCTTCAAAGTCCCAAAAACTGGCCACCAGGAGCCTGGCAGAGTCCATATAGGACTCTGCCTCCTGTCTCTCCTCCGGAAGAATTTTGCCATGCGCACTGCAGCCCTCCCCCTCCCTCCCTCTTCCACCCATTTTGCTCTCCCTCTCCCTAGTGTAAATCCCTTTTGGGGTATAGTAGGTCTCCCTCCACCAGCCGCTATAATAGTTTTTACAGAAACTCCCCCAAACTCTACTTACCTTACCTCTCTCCCCCGGTGTTCTCCACTGCCGGCAGCCGCGTCCGTGATTGGCTGCTTGTCAGTCAATAATGAACGCTGCTGCCGGTCCGGCCCACTGCTTGCAGTTTCATGCAAGCAGAGGGCTGGGACAGTACGCCGGAGGGAAGAGGTAAGGTAAGTAATAATAGGGGGAGTTTCTGTAAAAAATATTATAGTGGTTGGGACCTACTATACCCCAAAAATTATTAAATGGGGTGGACATGCCCTTTAAATCAGACCTCTATGTAACAATCCAAGGGATCCTTGGACTATATCCCTAACTATAAAGGGGGACACATTTGAGGGTTATTGAAAATCGAATTTGAAGGCTACATTCTAAGGGTTATCGAAAATCAAATTTAAAAGGAAACTTTCGAGGGTAATCCGAAATCAAATTTGAAGACTACATTCAAACCCTTATCAAAAATCGAATTCAAAGGCTACATTCAAAGTGTTAACGAAAATCAAATTCGAAGACAACTTTCGAGGGTTATCGAAAATCGAATTCGAAGGAAACATTTGTGGGTTATCGAATTTGATGGCTACATTCAAAGGGTTATCGAAAATCGAATTTGAAGGCTAGTAGGCTACATTTAAAGGGTTATCAAAAATCGAATTCGAAGGCTACATTCAAGGATTTTCAAAAACCGAACATTACATTTGAGGGTTACCGAATTTGAACGCTACAAATCGAGGGTTACAGAAATCGAAGGATACTTTCTAGGGTTATTATAATCGAATATTACATTCGCAGGTTTCAAAACGATACATTCAAGGGGCTACTGAATTCAAATGTTACATTCGATAATTACTGGATTTTCAATAATTAATAGAAAAAGAATCTGCGAGTTTGGAAAACCGAACAAGTTCGGATAGTTTGTGTTCTTCCAAACTTAGGTTAGGGTCCATCACTAGTCAGCAGCTGCGTGTGCACACAAAACTAACCGCAACCACCAGTGATCTTTACTGTCAGCCTTCATTGGAGAGTGTTTATGGAACACAACTCCCCACCCAATCGTTACTGTGAGCCACTACAGACTGTGCACTAAAAACTATCACCACCAACCCCCACTCCCAATGATTAGTATTGGCAGCTGCTGCACAGTGTACAGACAACACTACCGACACCACATAGAACCCTCTCAGCTGTAACTGAGCGTGACAGAAGGGGAGTGGTGTAAGGGGGTAGCAAGTCTGACAGTATTGTGCTTGCATCTTCTTTTGGGGCAGTTAAGGCTAGTCCACACCAGCCTATTTTTGTTTTTAACACACAACCGGATTGCATGTTAAAAAGCCCATGCTATCGTTGTCCTGGCCACACTGAGTTGCGATACGATCCGCTAACCTGAGCGCATGTGATCACCAATTTTGTAATAACGCAAGATTGGTGGGACGCAGTGCATACATGCGCCAATGCACAATATCGCACTGGAATTACACGTGCTTGCGTGCTCAATTCCGCTGCGTTGTGGTCTCAGCCTTAGGAGGTGTTATTAATAATTTAACATTTACATAAGCAGTCAAAATAATTTTTTTTGCGTACTTTCATTTAAATTGCATGTCCACCTCCAAAACTAAAATTTAACCGCATACTGGCCCCACTGTGTGGTTAAAAAAAATACTTATCTTATATCTCTGCTCCTTATGGTTCTCCAGCAGTGCCTTTTCAAAGTCAAGGAAACTGAAGAGTAGAGCCTCTCCGTGAGTCATCTAGTCCCTGCGGCATCCTCAACCTACACCAGAACTGTGACATGGGCAGGGGAGGCCTTCCCACCCCCTCTCTCACACCATCCAGATCCATACTCTGCAGCTGTGACACCTAGCGTGAAACCGTTTGGTAATAAGGTAGGTCACCAAAGGGCAATCAGGACCAGTGAGGGAAAAACAGGAATGATTTTTAACATAACTGGTAAGAGTGACTACCTTTGAGCTGTCTAAAATTATAAAACCCAGGTAGGAGGTCATGTTCATTTTTTAAATTAAATATATACTATAAATAAGCTTAATCACACACCAATATAGGTTTTAATTGTCACCATCCCTAAATCTGCTTTTGTTTCCTCTTCTCCGGCCCTCCTTTCACTTGTTTTCAGCTCTTGGAGTTTTACTTTTTCAAGGGGGGCAGGGCACTGCCAGTCAGTAAAGAACTGTAAACCACTCACTCCATCATTATATTTCAGGTCATTCCCCTGGCACCACTATATGTAAAAATTGTAAAGCAAAGCTTAAAGGATATGTACACTGGGAAATTAAGTTTTTTTTTTTAAAGGGGAACTGTGGTCTCGAAACATTGGTGTTTAAATGAAAGGCCAGTTTCCTACCTTTAAAACGAGCCATCAACCACCTCTCTACGTGCTCCACAGCCCAAGATACACAGAAATGAATGACCAGAAAGTTAATGGGTTGGAGGCTGACGTGACATTCCTAAGGCTTCTCCTGCACAGTGCCACCGGGGAGCACAGTCTCAGACTCCCTAAGTATGTGAGGGAGAAAGGAAGTCCCTCCTCCTACTCCTCCCTGCTGTGTGACGTCCTGACTGAGTAGGTAAGGGAATCTACAGCCCTTCTTTCCCACTATGTGAAAACAGCCTTTTCAGGCAGAGTTCTCACTCACTTACTCACTCTGTTCTCACTCTGCCTAAAAAGGCTGTTTCCAGAGTTTTCTGTAGGGGGGGTCCTGAGTGACCCATGGCACCCAAGAGTGGGCGGGGCTTATGCACCCACGAGTGGGTGGGGCTTGTGCACACACGAGTGGGCGGGGCCACATGGGGCTGTAGGAGAATGGGCCAAGGGGGGCCTGCAACTGGAAAGACCATGGGGTCCATGAGTGGGAGGGACCAGGGGGGTTGCAAAGGGGAGGAGGAGACAGTGCAGATTGACTGACATGGTTTCAGAGCAGGAAGCAGGAAGTGCAGGGGACCTGGTGATGCTGCTGCCATATCACACACAAAAATGGAAATATCTTCAAAACTATGCAAAATAAACAATGAAAATACATTGCAAAAATAGTTAAACAGTTCCCCTTTAATTGTCCATTACTGGAAACTATAATTCTTCCCAACTATCACTGTACCATTTATTTGTTAATCTGTTAATTTCTTTAGATATCCAGTCTAAAAACATTTTACATATCAGCTGTAAATTAAGTGCCTTAATATCATCAACTGTACTGTTATGTATAGTTTTGCTGTATTAAAGTTCGTAGGGAAGCACACTCAAATAGAATATAATTACAATTCCATTTATTAAGTGCTCAACACACAAACCAGGTACACAACGTTTCGGGGGGTCCAACCCCTTTCCTCAGGTGTAAACAAATACTACATAGTGCAACAAATATATAGTGACATCATTAATTATCGTGCAGGGATCCGCCTACTATTCTCAGAGCCTGTCTTAAAGTGAACATTTGCAAATAAATAGTGAAAACAGTTATAACATCAATCTTAAAATCACCATAATTTATAACCATCCATCATACTGATCCTAAAATGTGAACTTCTAACAATTGGAATAAAAATAATATTCCATTATTGAGCACTTAATAAATGGAATTGTTGTAATAATATTCTATTTGAGTGTGCTTCCCTACGAACTTTCATAGAATTGATACTTAATTAAGTAAGTGGTGGCTGAAGGGCCACCTGCTTGTAAATTAGGTAATGGTATACACCAATTATGGTGGGTGCTAAGCAGAGAAAGCAATGGTATAATACTAAAGAAAGAAAGAAAGAAAAGCTCCACTATAACATGGAACACCAGGTTCCATGGCACTCAACTACCAATAAACCATCAACAATCTTAAATCAAGTGGGCGAAGGAACCATATTCCATAATACCCCACACGAAAAAAGTGTATTCACACTGCTCATCCAAAGGTATACACTACCTTATTTATCAAAAACACATAGCTTAATATATTAAACACCTAGATAAACATTATAAATATGTTGCCTATAGCACATGCAATAGATCTTAAAAAAAACACATTAAAAAGATAGGTGAGGCTCGGAGATAAGTATTCAGGTAGCTTAGTGCATGCATAAATGAATAAAGTTCCAAATGTCCATGGGAGTGTGAACCAGCCTAGAGTGAACAAACTCTGGTATATAGTCAATAAATGGGTGCAATAGTGGGGATCGTAAATTATATAGGTATATATATATCTATCTATCTATCTCAAGGGTGCGTCCACCCCTCTAAAAACAATGTAACCAAGTATATGTATGTAGATAAATATATAAAGGAACGATCTCACCCATTAACTTCAGCGCCTACGCTCCATAGGATACTGAGGTTAATTTTGACCCCTCTAACAAAGGGAAACAAATTATGTTTGATATGTTTGATCATTTAAATCTGGACACATTAAATGAATTACAAAATCTAAATTATGGCGATGAGGATGATAAGCTATTAGATCTGGAAATGCCAGATAAATGAAGTGCTGGAAGGCTTGGGCCTCAAAGCTAGGTCGCAGTTTTTTCCACCTTTATCTTTGTCCAACTGTTAAAACATTTGTGAACTTAATTGAACAAGAGATAGCTGACTTTATGCCCACTAAAAGTCTATCTAATTTATATCTGTTGTATTCAATTAGATCAACTGGACTTGAAATGTAGTTCTTGAAGACGTTTCACTAGTCATCCGACTGGCTTTCTCAATTCAGAATGACTTGTACAAGAATCTGTGGCAATTATGCACCCTGGAAAATCCCAATTAGCATATCACAGCCAAGTGTTAAGGGTGTTATTGGATAGTGGCTAAGAGGTGTTATAGGAATGCCCAGAGTAAGGTGTTAAAAACCTTAAAACCTAAAAATCTGTGGATCAAGAAAACAGGGTGTGTTATTCAAACCGAAGTATACAGAAAGCCTACAGCAGGCAACAGCCTACTTCGTGCTCAAAGTATGTACCCTACAACATTGTTAAAAGGGATACCAATGGGGCAGTACTTAAGATTAAGACGCAACTGCTCATGTATTGAGGACTTTGAAAGGGCAGCTTTCGACCTACAATCTAGGTTCATTCAGAGGGGGTACCCCAAAAATTGGCTTAAAAAAGCCTACAAACGGGCAAAATACTCTGAGAGGAATGAACTTATTTTCGGGTCTAACAAAAACAGGACCAGCCACACCAACCAAATTCATTTTATCACCAACTTTAATAGTGATGGGCATTGGGTTAAACAAACACTGACCAAATATTGGCCAGTATTACAGACGGATGAAACCCTAAGCAGATTTGTCCCTAAAAAACCCATTATGGTCGCTAAAAAAGCTCCAACAATTGGACAAGCCCTAACCCATAGTTACTTTGAACCCAAGTCTCAAACACTTGATGACTGGCTAACGACAAAACCTCTTAAAGGCAATTTTAAATGTGGAACATGCAAAATATGTCCCCTAATGCAAAAGACATTCATTATAAATAATGAAAAAACATATGTATTAAAGCATTTTATTAATTGTGAAACCAAGGGGGTTGTCTATGCCATCCAATGCCCATGCCAAAAATTGTATATTGGAAAAACCAAGAAACAACTCAAAATACGAATATTGGAGCATGTTAGGAGTATTAAAAATAATGATGAAATAAGCAGTTTGGCTCGCCACTTTCGAGACCACCATAAGTCAAAATGGTTTGACATGAAGGTCTGGGGCATAGAAAAAATCCCACCCCCAGCAAGAGGTGGGGATTGGGATAAAAAAATCTTACAAAGGGAGACTTGGTGGATCTTCACCTTAAAAACCCTTACTCCCTGAGGATTGAATGAGGAACTCCTCTTCAACATGTATTTATAACTATTATTCCTAGGTCATACATGCATGCAGTGTTTGTGCGTGTATTGATGAATTTATGTGCCAATTGGTTGGGCTCTGTATTAACTCTTTATAACATGCTTTCATTGTATATATCTATAATTACTTATATGTATTGCTTGATGCCTTACACTGCCTATCTTGGCGAGAAGCCTATCTGTATTCCCCCAATATTAAAACATATTTGTATGATGAAAACTCACATGCATAGCGATGATGTGATAATAAGTATCAGAACTGTGAAAGTGGATACTATGTTGCAGCACAAACCTTTCCGAAGCTACACCACTAAGCTATTTAGGTGTACGGGACTATAGGTCAGGTGACCCGGAAGAAGGGAGTTGGATCCCAAAACGTACGTCGGTTGTCGTGGTAGTACCGAGGTCGCGGCGTGTAGCGTTGTGCCTCTCTTGGTTTTTCCAGTGTCCATCTGTGTTGTCCGTGACAAGAGTTTGGTGGCCGGATCTCAATTGTGCGGGTACGGACCCAAACGAGGAAGCCTGACCGGCGGAACCTCAGGTCCGCAGCTGGATTAATTAGCATATACCTATCGTTTGTCCTAGTATCCTATGGAGCATAGGCGCTGAAGTTAATGGGTGAGATTGTTTATTTATATATCTATCTACATACATGTACTGGGTTACATTGTTTTTAGAGGGGTGGACGCACCCTTGAGATATATATATATATATATGCCTATATCATTTACGATCCCCACTATTGCACCCATTAATTGACTATATACCAGAGTTTGTTCACTCTAGGCTGGTTGACACTCCCATGGACATTTGGAACTTTATTCATTTATGCATGCACTAAGCTACCTGAATACTTATCTCCGAGCCTCACCTATCTTTTTAATGTGGTTTTTTTAAGATATATTGCATGTGCTATAGGCAACATATTTATAATGTTTATCTAGGTGTTTAATATATTAAGCTATGTGTTTTTGATAAATAAAGTATATTTTTAAACTATAGAAAAGATTAAAGGCAATTTATTTTATATTTTTTTACTTTAGTGTCCCTTTAACCTCTTAACCCTGCAGTGATTCTTTTGTTTTTATTTGTGTATTGAATGCTGCTTTTTGATGTGTATTGCAGTAGCTTGACCAAAGTCATTGTTACTAACCACAGTATAGCGGAGATATCTGTATTAAGAGAAGAAATGTCAAGCCTTTAATGAAGTAGTTAAGCCTCACAAGAAATCTGTATTTTAATATTGCCTTTAACAGATTAGACTCCAAGTTGAACTGTGTAGAGAACTCATTTTCTAAGAGAACAGGAAATTTAAAGTACTAGTCAGGTTCAATATGACCTCACAAAATAGCTTTATTTATGTCCCCAAATGGATTAAAAAACTAATTTGGTTTCTATGTTGTCTTTAAATGTCATGGTCAATGTAGCACTATTAACTTTTGACAGTTTGATATAAAGCTTTTCAGATTACTTTTGCGTTTAATTTCATGCTGGATGATCTATAGTATAAGGTATATAAGGTCTTTAACAAGAAATGCATTTCTCAAACTTAACTTAATGTTTAATATCTTACATGGCAGATAGAACACAGTTTGTGTTTTAATTTGTTCCAAATATGTTTCTTTCCACCCTAGCTCCTCTGAAAATTGCACAAACGTTAGAAACACGCCTTTTACATGTCTGAAGTAAATACCTCTAAATAGTGAGCAGATGATCGGTAAAAGCATGATCAACTAGATGGGTTAAACATTTGTATTCAAATGAATACAATGAAATGCTGTTTGACTCGCACAGCTCTACAGAGTCTGGAACAGAAATTCATAAAAATCAACTTTCATTATTCATCTTTTAAAATCAGAACATGGTGAAAATACAAGCAGATGAGTCAGAGCTACCAAGTTTGACGTGTTTCGGGCAAACCCTTAATCAAAGACTTATGGTGGCCATACATATGTTCTATTTTACTTACCCGACCGAGCGCTCCCACGACATTCGATCGATCCTGCCAGAATTGCTTCTCCCGTTCTTCTATGCAACCGACATGCAAACGCAAAATGAATGGGATTTTGCGATCGCATGTCGGTCGCATAGAAGAACGGGAGCGGTGGTTCAGGCAGGATCGATCGAACATTGCGGGATCGCTCGGTCAGGTAAGTAAAATCGAACATATGTATGGCCACCATTAGAATTGCACACATGCTTCTTCACAATTTAAAAACAATACAACCAATCAGAAGCATCAAAAGACAATTGCTCATTAGCATTTCAGGGGATAGTATTTTAGAGTATTTAAAATTTAACCCTTCTAGTCCCATATCATTTCGTAATCCTTTTAAAATCCTTTTAAAACTTCTTAAGTGAAGTGAACCAGTGCAATGCACCAGACAAAGTATAAGATGTAACAAAATGTAAACAAAATATTTGTATTACCTATTACTAATGGTTGTGCTTTTTAAGATGCATTAAGGAGCTAGAATGATGGAATTAATTTGAATATGTCCTATTAGAGTGTCCAATTACCCGTAATGCATTGTTAAAGGGTATCCCACTACTTCAAAATGTTTTTCAGATTTTAAATTTAAGCTGCAGAGAAATCATCATTTGAAATCACAGAAAAGCAGAAATTATAATGTGCCCTATGTCTGACCTTTTACTAGGCTTTTTGTCTGCCTGCCAGCACACTTTCTGCAACAATTAAAAGAATCAGCAGAGAAAAGAACGCAGGGGGGAGGGAGGGGGATATGTGTAAGCAGAGCAGTGTCCATGGTGAGGCTGTGCAGAACTTATAAGTGTCGCAGACACTACAAGAAGGCAGTGAGTAAGGGAGGGTGGGCCCAATTAGGAGTACTTGCTAAACATTAATAATTTAATAACAAAGCAAGCACAGATAAATATGCAAGTGCCACCATTTTACTTCTTTCAAATTGTAGTTTCAGAAAATGTAAAGTTGTTTGAGTGAGTATAGTGACCCTTTATGGTTTCCATTATCAGGATAGTTTGGCCAGCATAGTCCTGCTACTCTACATCTGAGTATGTATTCATTTTTTTTTTTTCAGGTTATGTGTGCATGCGTTTAAAGAACAACTCAAAAAGGTCAAAGCTGGACACTATGACAGCCATAATCAAAGTTTGCAAATACAAATACAAAATTTATGGTACTTATAGGGGCTCCTACCTCTCACAAAATTATAGTCTGAATAGGAATGAGTGTAAGACCTTCAAAGATGTGTATGTCCTTTAAAGAATAATTCTTCTGTTTTAAAACAAGGGGGAAAAAATTCTAATCTGGCCAAGGAGAACAGGTATACAGCAAAGATCATTATAGACCAACACAGGTGTAACAACAACAGAGAGAGGATTTTAACAATAATGTTCTAACCGGATACCACTTTACGATCAATGTTAAGCCAAGGAGAACAGGTATACAGCAAAGATCATTATAAGCCAACACTGGTGTAACAACAACAGAGAGAGGATTTTAACATTAATGTTCTAACCAGATACCACTTTACAATCAATGCTAACGCCTGTAATGTTGGTTGAAAAGAGATCGATCCAGGGAGGTTGTTCAGAACATTGACAAATGTATATGCACCTTCACATTAAGGTGAAAATTGCGTGTTATTGATGTTTGGTTCTAAATAAAGTTTTATTTACTTTTGGTGTGCCCTCCTACATCTTACTACTGATTTGTTCTCTACCATCAACCTCATTAGCTGTATATACTTTCCTGTGCTGCCACAGCTTTAAGGCTGAGGTCACACACATAAAAAGCGTCCGTTTGCACTGCAATCCACGCAGCAGTCCGCAATCGGAGTACATGTGATTCAAAAAAAAATTTGTGATCGTAGCACATGTAAATTGGCCACACACATTGACATTCACTTCTCTGCGATTCTCATGTGTAAACGGGTTGTTAGCGAGTGAAAAAGGGGCAGTGTGGTCTAGCCCATATGGTCTGAAATTCTATAGACTTTAAGATGAGTGGGATGTAAACCAATACATTGTGATTATTTACCCATGCACAAAGTCTGCAGTTATCTACACAAGGAGCAATACCAAAGATGTTATACAGCTTTTAATAAAATAGGCAGTACAGTCAAATAGACTCTTGTAAATCTTTTATGATTTGTCTTTTGAGCAGGGCATTTATGAGGACTCTGAAAGCTTTAAAAAGTACTTAAAGGGGAACTGTGGTCTCCAAACAAGTTGAGTTTAAATGAAAAGTTGAGTTAAATGAAAAATCTAAGTTTCCTACCTTTAAAACGAGCCATCAACCACCTCTCTACGTGCTCCACAGCCCAAGATACAAAGAAATGAATGACCAGAAAGTTGATGGGTGGGAGGCTGACATGTGACATTCCTGAGGCTTCTCCTGCACAGTGCCGCCGCCGAGCACAGCCTCAGACTCCCTCAGTGTGTGAGGGAGACAGGAAGTCCCCACTCCTGTGTGAAGGACCTGCAGCTGCAGAGAAAGTAAAGGAATCTACAGCCCTTCTCTCTCACTATGTGAAAACAGCCTTTTCAGGAAGAGTTCTCACTCAGCCTGAAAAGGCTGTTTCCACAGAGTTTTTTTTTTTTGGGGGGGGGGGGGGGTCAGAGTGGCCAACAGAACCTGTGAGCGGGTGGGGCGTAGGCACCAGCGAGTGGGCGGGGCTTAGACACCCACGAGTGGGCGGATATTAGGCACTCGCGAGTGGACGGGGCTTAGACACCCGCAGGTGGACGGGGCCACATGGGGCTGTAAGGGAATGGGGTAAGGTAAGGGTGGCCTGCAACTGGAGGGACCATGGGGTCCATGAGTGGGAGGGACCAGGGGGCTGCAAAGGGGAGGAGACACAGGGCAGATTGACTGACAGGTTTCAGAGCAGGAAGCAGGAAGTGCAGGGGACCTGGTGATGCTGCTGCCATATCACACACAAAAATGTAAATATCTTCAAAACTATGCAAAATAAACAATGGAAATAAATTGCAAAAAGTCTCTGGATAGCAATTCCCATCAATTTACCTTAAGTCATTTTTGGACCACAGTTCCTCTTTAATAAAAACACACAGTTCTCAGACAGCGCAACAAAATGAAGCCCAACTTTAACAACACAGACAAAGAGCCACACGTCACATGCTTCAGAGACACCGACGCACGCCTCATATTGCTGCAATATTCATTAAAGTGAGAAATACATACCTATGAGTTCAGTAGAATTTTTGTCTATGAAATGTTCACAGAGACGGACAAATGTATCTGTATTTTCACGTGATGGGCATTCACCATGTCTGCAAAAAAATAAACTGGTTTCACTAGAAGGTAAAACACTGACATAAAATCTATTTATTCTAGGCTTTATTAAATGTTTATGTTCAGAGTATTGTTAAATCCTTCACCATAATCCAATTAAAATAAGGAAATCCTATACCTTGGTGAGCTACTTTAATTAAATTAACAAGAAAAAAATATATATTAATTTGGTTGCACCAGGGATATACTGTATATAGAATGCGAGCATACTACAAAACATAAATACCAAAAAATAATAAAAATACTTTAGTTAATCCGTTACAACCAGCAGTCTTGTTCCCCTTTAATAAAAATAATATTATAACATCAGGGAAGAGAGAGCCCATTAATTAATAAGTCTCTGGGGTTTGTCTTATTTACAACTTTAATTTCTCTTTGACATTCTAATTTCCTGTTGCTATGTCAATGTCCCACACTGTAAACTATCCTGAGATCACCAGAAGTTAATTCAAAGTTTTCCTTAATAATTACTACATACAAAAATTATATGATAATGTAAACAGCACTTACCACAGATACCTAAAGGGTAACTGTGGTCTCCATACAAGTGCCCACTATTTAAGAGCTTTCTTACACTCTGCCAGGCGCATCGACGTTCAACCCCCGACCAAACACATACACACGCGCGACTATCAGCACGCATTGTCTTGATAATGTTACTCAGTAAGAGCATCAAACACTTCAATGATGGCAGACACACAGAAACATGCGAAAGTACAGTGCAGACTACAAGCCCGGAAAGCAGCAAAGTAACTTGAAGGCCAGCGTTAGCATAAAGCAGCCACACATGCAGAAGACTCTGTAGCATAATACTTCTGCCAAAAGAAGGCTCCAAGGTCTAACAACAGTTTATGCAGACTTCAGGTAAACAAACAAACAAAAAAAAACAATAAACTACCCCTGCAAACTCAACACTAGGCCACACTAGCATGTTTTGCACGCGTTTGCGCCAGCGGTTTTCGCTAAAATGGAAATTGCAGGAAAGCGATTTCCCACGATTTCCAATGTGCATGCGATTGCACATTCCATTCGTGTTTTGGTAATGCATGCGTTCACCATTTTTGGTGCGTTAACGCATGCATTTCCATAACGGAAGACGGCAAAATCACATGCGCAAAACCCACAAGAGCCGCGCACACAATTGCGTTCAATAACGCTCGCGATTGTTTGCGCGATTCCTGTGCGTTGCAGTGTGGCCTCAGCCTTAGGCCATGTCCACCACCAATATAGAGAACCACCAAAAAGCTAAAACCGTAATATTCACATCTCTCGTAAAAGCTTGTACATCGAGATATCCTTCCTGGTATTCTCAGCTTACACCCACCTTTGTGGGGTGATTTCAATGAGATTTGCACACACTCTCTGAGCTTTAAAAGCGCTCAGAAGATGAGCCTCCATGTATACTCAGCAGTCATTGACAATGACTAATTAAATATGCCTGAAATATATACTTAGAAGGCTAGGACACACTAGCGCAATTTCTTATGTGTCAACAATTGCACTGCATGCCAATTTGGGTGGCCACATTGCAGGTGCTGTGATCTATTTTCGTAGAGCGCATTTTGCGTATCGCATGCTTGTTGATTGGGCATTATTGCACAGATTGCATCGCAAACGGACAGTAACACACGTGAGGACGTGTGCCAAAAAGTTTATGCCCGTTGTCATCCGTTATAGTGTGGCCTCAGCCAGATGGCATGTACACCTTTCTTTCCCCATTTACCTTAAATATTTCTCTTACTTCCTAGGTTGCTAGATCTTAAAATAAATTAAAACAAAAGGGTAGAAGTGAGCTCACACTCCTATAAAGAATATAATCCTATAATATCCCCAGGTGAGAAAAACATCCCATCTGAGTTACATCTGAGTAACATAACACTCACTTATAAAAATCAGTGGTTTAGGTGCTTAAGCCCTGAAACCTTCACTAGGTCGGTATGGCATCCTGCTAGATATACCAAATCAACATACATAGCATATAGGCAATAACAGAACTCACCCCTGAATGAGTGCGACCGCCCAGGTCCCTCGCTGGAACCAAGGGTGTGTGGTCTCATTACCAGATTTTACCCAACAAAAACTCAGTGATAAAAATTGTCTCCTGACATTCTCCTAAACCAATACTAGAATGTTTATGTTTATCGGTGGTTTGAAATTTTTTTCGTGAACAATATTACTACCCAATATTTTTTTGGGTAGGAAACAGATTGTTCGAGCCCGAAGAGTGCAGCCACAAAATTGCACATTTCCTCCTTTTGAGTTTGTTTCGTGGCAGTGTTTTGGCACGCATTGGGAGAGAACAATATTTAGAGGGCTGCTATATCTACAAAAAAGTTAACATTTCTAAAAAGAACTGTGTGCAGAATTCTGCATGTATGTATAAAAGCCTGTTATGTAGCTGAAGGTGTGTAGATTCCAAAAATATATAGTTTGTGTGGGGTATTTCCAAGTTTCGTAGCTGTTTCCTTTGAAATGGTGCAGGCTCTTACATTACAGAGCACTTTGAATTAAAGGGCATCTGTATGTCCAATCCAGACATAAAAAAGGTTAGTGTATTTTTCCTTATTGCCACCTTCCTCTGTGGCTCCATGTTTGCACATAGTCTGATTTATTGCAAAGTTCCCCCCTCCCCACTCTGGTCATTCCCCCGTTCATATAATCCGGCTGTGAAACAAGCCGCTCATGCACATTAATCCTCCTACATGTCACTCTAATCTATGCAAACAAACAAAAAACCTTGAATGTAAAGTCTCGTACACAATTGCGATCGTGGGTCCCGACCCGCGATGCACGATGTGTACGAACAAACGTTTCGGCCGATAATCGGCCGTATGTAGGCGCTTTATCTGCAGAAACGGTCGTTCAGGGATTGTTGAACAACCGACTTGGCGGATCTCTGAACAAACGACTGTTTCGGCCGATAAAACGCCTACACACGGGCCAATTATCGGCCGAACGTTCGTTCACATCGTGCGGCACGGGTCGGGACACGCAATCGCATGTGTGTACGAGCCTTAAGCCAGTAGAGAGGAAGTGTCACTGCAGCCTGATCTGCCTTTGAGTGGCAATTAATTGGTGAAAGCTTGGGAGGAGGGAGACTATTTTTAACCCAGTATTTGCCAAACATTTTAGTGAATTGGAAGGAGTCATTGAGAGACTTGCTGTAAAACTTGTGTAAGCCTACACACTACACCGGCATGCCCTTAGGGGATTTGATTGACAGCTCAAGCAGGAGTGGTATATTGAAATCTTGACTTGTAACGTATACATCACGGGACAGAGGAGGAAAGTGAAGAAAATAAAGGTACTCTGGGGGTTGGGGAGAATTATAGAACACATAGAAAAAAAATAACATGTTCCCTCTATAGATTCTAGTTGGTCACGTATCTGTGTGCACCTACACATATGACATACCGTTTGATTCAGGACACGTGGGAGATTTACATTTAGTGGGTTTTTTTACTTGTCAAGTGGGTTTAGGTAGGATTTCAACCTTTGAATCACCTTATTTTATTTTTTCAGTTCTCTGGACTGCATCTGGAATTCTTCATGCGTGTATGAAAGCATGGCACCGTTAAGTTTCAGAGCTGTTTCCATTGGAGAAAAAAAAAAAAAAAAGAGTAGGCTGTTTCAGAGCAATTTTTCTGTAAGTGCACTTGTGCATGCGTCCAATTTGAGTTAGTTGGTGGCAAAATCGTACCGTTTGATTCAGGACATGTCAGAGATTGACATTTAGTGGGTTTTAGAAAGAATTTTCAACATTGAATCATCTTATTTCATTTTTTCACAAAATCTCAAAAAAACAAGGAGATCTATGGATTACTGCGTCCAGAATTCTTCATGCATATATAAAAGAATAGCACCGTTATGTTGCTGAATTCCAAAAATATATGGTTGTGGGGGGTATTTCTAAGTGAAGGGGAAGTTTAGTGTGAAAATTTGCACACTGCTCAAATTTGGAGTTGGCTAAATATTTTTGACATTTTTGAGCTATTGTGCATTGTGTCATTTTGTGGCTAGTTCACGTTCGTTTGTGTTACCACACATTTAGCATACCATTTGATTCAGGACATTTGGGACTTTGATATTTGGTAATTTTGTTTACATTACTTGAGGTTTTGGCATGATTTTTAACTAGTTTTTTTCCTTAATTTTTTTCAGACAATCTGCTAAATGTGCAAAACTCTGAAGATCTGCGCCCCCACCATTGCAGGTATGAATGAAGAAATAAGCACTGTTGCGTAGCTAAAGTTGTGTATATTCCAAGAATATATAGTTTTGAGGGGTATTTCTAAGTTAGGGGAGTGTTTAGTACAAAAATATATGGAAAGTTGCAGTTGTTGGGCCACTGCGCATTGGCTCACTTTGCGACTAGTCTCTTCCATGCCCGCGTGTGTAACCATGCATACGTTTGATTCAGGATATTTGAAACTTATTTTTACATTATATGGGTATTTGTCATGATTTTTAACTTTGAAATTTTTACATTTTTTTTCAGAAAATCTGGTAGAAGTGTGAAATTCTATGTAAAACTGAGCCCCTGCCATTGATGGTATGTATGAAAGATTGGCATATCTGAAGGTGTGTAGATTCCAATAATATATAGTTTTGGGGGGAGGATTTCTAATATAGTGGTGTTTTGTGTAAAAAATCTAAAAAGTTGCTGTAATTGGGCCATTGGGCATTGGCTCACTTTGTGGCTAGTGGATTCCATGTCCGTGTGTGTAATCATGCATATGGCATACCATTTGATTAAGGACATTTGGGAGATTGATGGTGCTTTTTCTGCCCAAAGCATTGCTGATGATTGTGTCCAGTTTTTTTCCAAAGAGCACATCACCGTCGCATGGTAAGAGACAGAGATTTGATTTCAAACTCGTGTCCATAATATCAAAGAAAATAGCGTGAGAGCCTTCAGCAGATTATGCTGCAAACATTTTCTTTATTGAGTGCAACATGTTTCGGAGACAACCTGCTCCTTTATCAAGCTCGATAAAGGAGCACGTTGTCTCCCTGAAACATGTCGCACTCAATAAAGAAAATGTTTGCAGTATGATCTGCTGAAGGCTCTCACTCTATTTTCGTTGATATTATGGACTTTACCACTAGGGATGGAGTGTGATCTGAGCCTATACTATTTCACAATTGGGAGTGACTATAATCTGTTTCATTATACTGTTTTCAAACTCGTTAAGAGAACCAGGACCTGCGAGCTGCCAATGATCTTGCCAATAGTCACATCATGACGACAGAGGCTTCAGCAAGTCAGTTGCCATTTTTATTTCAGCCAGCATTTCAATCAATTTTAGGGCTTTTAACATTCATGCTTATTTCTTCTTCCATCCCCTGGATCCAAAGCTTCATGGCTCTTCATGGCCATAGCAGGTCTTCAAGATGCTCCCGCAGCTACATATGCTTTTTTTAAAAAGAGAATTCCATTTGCTTGTCCATTGGTTTCTCTGAAGATAGCTACATAATCCACAGGCAAGGTGGTACTGCGTGCCAATCTTAGGGGGAAGATACCAGAATTTTGATTCTTCCTCTTCAAAAGGGATAATTCTTTAAGAATTTCCCTGCAAGGGAAAACTTTGTCTTTTTCCATTCTGCTTCTATAATCTCCTTCAATGAGAAATGTAAAGGGAAGGTTGGAGACTTCCTTTTCGCTGATGGAAAAATTTTATCCGCTGTTGAAGATTTAGGGGTCTCCACGGTAAGTGACAAAGAGTGATATGCGCATAGAAGACAAAGTCAGTCGGAACCTGTCATAATGCGTGCCAGGAAAACGAGAGATCGGGTAAGTTCCTCATTTTATTGAAGAACGGGAGGTAAGACACAGCTCCTTTACCTCCCGTTCTTCAAGAAAACTGAATTCCCAAAATTTGTTAATACAAGTGGGATACCCTTTAAATATGCAATTTTTATATCACTTCTATAACTATGGCAAGACAAATTCCGGTTACATGTTCAACTACAGCTCCCAGCATCTCCAAATATTGTCCCTACACCTAGCGATACACTTGACATGTGATATGGAAACTGTTCATTTAGAGTTTAAAAGTTTCCTTAAAGGGCAATTATAGTGAAAAAAACACTTTGTCTATATACAATGTACAGATCACGTAGTATAAGCTGCCTTACTTTCATGTTGCTGTGTGGCAGAAGTTTGTACCAAGCTGTGTAGTCCCCCTCCCCTCTCTGTGTAGTCCCCCTCATGCAGTAAAGGGCTGTATGAAAAGTCCGGGCATGCTCAGTTGAAAGGACTTTAAATGAAGTGCTGACATCCTGTTGACCCCTCCCTTCTAGAGCTAGACTGCAAGCAAGCAAAGTGTGGGTGAAAATAACAATATGCTGAAGGGAGGGGGAGAGAGGAGGACAAGTGGTGCTGAGATTCTTTACAAGTAAGTTACTGAGCTCTGTCTGTTCTCTAAGTTTGCTAATTGTTATTTGTTTTTGTACCTAAAGTTCATATCTCTTCCCCTACTTAGCTGAGATCAGAATAACTGAAGAGAGAGTCAGTGTAGCAACAGCAGCTGTAGTGAGACCTTCACAAACACAGTGAAACTGCTTGTTATCCTGATACATTTCAGTTGCTTTAGTCTATATATTTCATAGATTGCACTGTATGTCTTGTTTGTTATATAGTCTGTATTACTGTATTATTACATATACTGTATTAGTGTTTACTTGGTGATGTCCATTTGAGTCACTGGTTTTGTATGTATAGAAGAGAGGAGGGACTGTTTTATAGTGTGTTATGCTCATATTGCTGGGTTAATAGTTTATTGATTGTGTTTAGCACTACAGAATTTGACTATGTGTTGCACATGGTACTTGTGGGTGAGGGAGTGTGTGACAGTACTGCATGGGAGCTTTGGATTGTGTGGGTGTGTGCCTTTGAGTGACAGATGAGGTGTAGCTCCTACAAATCACAGCATATTCAAAGGCTTATATCTCGGGGACTATGAAGAATTTAAAGAAACTAAAGGTACCCTGGTGGTTGGGATGACTATTATGATACATTAGAAGGAATTTAATAAACAATTTTCTCACTATAATTGCCTTTAATGGTGTTTAAATAGATATATCTATAAAATATAGTAAATGTAGCTTGTTAATTAAATTGAATAAAGCAGCCCTTTACTGGAAAACTTGTATCTTTGAGATCAGCGATATCTTTGAAACAGTGATTTGTATCAATGTATCATAAATTGTGTCAGATTAATGTCTCATGTGCCGCTACAAATTCGATATTGTACAAAAAGCTACCTCTGTGTGATACCTTTTTTATTACAAGTTTATAAATTTGGTCTTTTAAATTGAAACCTGTCTATTAAAATTTGGGCAGTAGCAGACCCATTTAATCCTTTTTATTTTGTACACTGTAACTTTCATGGTTGCAATTAATATATCCCTACAACAATTTTTTTTTTTTTTTAAATCCTGTTTGTTAAACTAAAGTATCTCTTACTGGACACAGTCACATTAAAATACTGCATTGTTCAATAAATGTGTGTTGTAACATATAGATTGCTGCCCTGAATGATGAAGTTTTTATACAACTTTAAAGTTGAAAATTTAAGTTATTATTGTAGCTTGTCAAACAAGAATTAGTTTGTACCAATGTACCACATGCAGACTTACTGTAAAACCTACCCTTTGCACTGAAGTTTGATGTACTTTATACCTTCCATTTCAATATCATTTCGATCATAGAACCTTGTTGTGTTTGTTAAATCTATTAACAGCCCCATTTTAACCTATGGAAATGAAAACACAGCAAGATTACTCAAACCACATATAAATTATCTTCAATAGCTATAAACAAATAAAAAATGAAAGATTGTTTGCTACACATAAAAATGGCAAGACTAGAATCACACAAACAATAAGCTGCTAGAAAAGTTATGAGGGTGGACATGACCTTTAAGACCCTGGTTTTCAGATTAAAAAAAAAAAAACATTCCCAATTATGATCATTATGTCAAAAGAGGAAATTGCTTTTGTGGAGAAACAGGACTGTAATGAAAATAAGTCCTGCAATTAGCCATATGTCCAAAAATGCTGAACTAACCTTTAAGCTTTTTAAGTAGTTGGAGAGCATGTTTGGATGAAAACGATTCTCTTCTGGAACTTGATCATCATATTTTGGTCCTAACATGGTCTTCAGGGGTAAAAATTTTCCTACAAAAAAAATATAATATTAAAATGGGGAATGGGGAAAGACTCACATCCTCTCCTTTAATGACTATACTTTCCTGTATTTTGCGTAGGAAGTGATACATAGTTTGAAGGGTATGGGTCATGTGGCAGTTAGGAATTACATAGCAAGACAATGGATATATTTTTTAATCAGCAGTTTCAGATCTTTAAAGGACGAGTTAAAACCTACCTCCCTCCACATAAAACTACCCATGGTGAGGACCTAAACCACTAGGTCTTCTCTCCTAGGTTTACTTTCATTTTATTGAAAAGGGGGTGGGTTAAAACTGTACAGTTGTACGTTAAAGAGTAAATCCTGTCAAAAAAAAAATAAATGTTTTTAGAAGCATTACCCCCCAAAACCCCTCTTGCCTTTTTATGTTTAGCTTTCACAGACACTCCCACGCTGAGTTATAAGAACTTACACACAGCCGATCCCTCCCCGCGTCCTCCATGGCTGCGATGGTTATGTCACTGCCAATGGCTAACAACAATTGCACAATTAGTAGTTGCGAGCACGCTCTGCTCCTGAGTGCACTTGTAACCATCTTGCAACAAGAGAGGACAAGGCAGTACCTATAACTCAGTGTGGGAATGTTTAGGCTGGAGTTGTCCTATTACTGGGTACACACCATACAATATATTCAATATATATTACCGATGTTTCAGTCAATCGGCCGGAAATATTGTATGGTGTGGGTGCCAATGGCCCAGACTGATCTAGATCATGCTGGTAAATCATGGTCGATTCCTACAGGACTGCATTATCAGTCGTGGAGAACTGTTGGCTGTGGCTACATCAGCCGCGACCAACAGTTATTTGTTTGGCTGACTGTTTGCTAGTGGCGAATGGAGAGCAGAGACAAATGTCACCCCGTGTGTACCCAGCCTAAGTAACGGAAAAAGTTTTACGTAGACTCCATACATTAAACATCTACTCAATAATGCAACCTCCTTCCATTTCCCATGGTCCTCTGCAAGAAGTGTTTTTAATGCATTCATGTCTATTAAAGCCAATACCAAATGAAGCTTTGGCGAGCTCAGAATTGTTACCAGCCGCAAAGGTGTTGAGCAGTAGCATAAATGCATTAAACGCACACACATAAAGGACATTTTTAGCCCAACAACCACATGTAGATCACTATGAATTCCTCTCTTCCACCTTTATTTTTCTTTCAGTTAAATCACTCCAGCAATAGTGGACAGTGGGGAAGTATGAAATTAGCTTCAGTCTTAAAAGAGCTGACATTCAGGTTAGGAGACTCGTACATGCTGAAAACAGAAAAAAGGACTTTAAGCTCAACTATAATTAATTCCCTTTAAGGCACAACCAAAATATAAAATCTATACACTGAAAGGCTGGTTTGTAGCCATACAGGATGTATTTAATGAACTGCTACATTGTATAGTAATATATAGATCCTTTTTTTCTGGCTGATCAACCAATACACTGAAATATCGGTCGGTTGGCCCAAAAAATGGCATGGTGTTTACCCTGCCTTAGTCATGGGTTTTAACTGATGACATTACAGTTAATGACTATTTCCCTAGCTGCCTCCTTTGCGCATGTAAAAGATTGGAAAAGGGGGAAAGCATAATTTTAAGCTTTCTTACTATTGTTGTTTTTGGGGGTGATTTACCTACGTACAATTACCTTAAAGGGAAACAATAGTGCGTATAAAGCAGATGTCATGCTGTCTCGACCGCGCTCCTATCTTTTGTGCATGCGTAACAATAATATAGATAGGATCGCAATTGGGACATGGCAAGGATCAGCTGGTGAGCTCCAGCAGGGTACCTTATAAAGATGCAAGGTACTGTTGTTGTTCTGACAACTGACTAACCCTATCATTTTGTCATCTATATTATGATTGCAACATCAAACATGTTGAGGGAACAAAGGCAGGTAAAACTGCTGCTGTGCTATACATTCCAATTGATTCAACATTCATCCCAGATTGCATGTTGAATAAGTATATCTTTCTAGGTAGTGTATGGCCAGCTTTAGGCTTATAGAAGCAGAGAAAGGATAAATAATTAAACCTGATCTTAGCACAGCTCTGTGCATTGAATTTCTCAATAGTGTACCTATCTGATGGCAAATGTTGGAGCATATGCATCTGCTTGCAAATTGATTTTAAACAGATAAAATCTCTTAAAATTTCAAGTTTCAGTGAAAACTAAAGACTTCTAAGCCATTTGTGGTGTTCTGCATATATTTAATGACACACGTATGAAATCTTCAAACCAAATCAATCTGGCTCCACATTTGTAATATCTCATAATATCTCAATCCAGCATATGAATTTGTGACACCTTGAAGTAAGAGCGGACTAAATTCCAGTGGGTGTGTGCCAAGAAAAAAAACACGCAAAAGAAGACTTTGAAGGTAAGGTATAGATTTAAGGTAAGTGAGAAAAAGTTATATATGACCTTAAAAGAAGATTTTATTTTGAAAACTTTTTTTTTCTTTTGTACTCAATTTAGTTTTATTATAAAAACCTTATTTACCCTTTAATAGTAAGAACACTTACTAGCTAGCCAGCCAGGTGTAGTGATTCCCTTTAATGACATTATGATAACCCCAAGAAGTGACTCGGGACTTGTATGTACACATACCCTTAAGAAAGCAGTGGTGGGGTAGAAAAAGGGTTACCACTTGTTCCCATTAAAAGTAAACCCATGGCATCCTTCAAGACGTCGTACTAATAATTAAACGCATGTTGAATAGCCACACTAAAAGTAATACAATCTGAATTGTGAATGCAGGCTGATTTTATATGTTTGACCCCAGTTGAGGACCCCTATAGAGATCAATCCACAGGCTGGGTAAAAATGAAGAAGCAATATAGCATTCTAATAACCATATACTTTGCTTTCATTGGACAGTTCATTGAGCTTTAGTTGGCCTTTAATAACCAAAAGACTGGTGAAGCCCTGCATCATCTGAATTAAATACCACAAATTCATTTAAAGATGAATCTTTCTAACCACCTCAAACCCCTATGAGAATCCTAGTATGACGTTCCCCAGCTTGTGTTTGTGAAACTACAGCTCCCGGCAACCTCAGTTTATTCCAGCTAGGGTAGGTGCTTGGAGTTGCATGTTTACAAGAGCAACGGAGAACCTCGTACTAGAGCACACTAACAGTACAAAACAGTACTGTCGCTCTTACCTGCCACAGGCTGTCCCCTCCGGGGACAGTTAAGCCACCTGGGTGGTATCTTGTTGTGTGCCATGCTATGCCCCTGCTGATTTCACAAACAAACACAGTAGTGGGTAACGATTGTTTTTGGTGCCCAGGTGGTCACGTGACTCGTCGCACTACAAACAAGCTGCGGCTCGGGAAAGTGACGTCATCATCTTTTACTTGACTGCGATTTCCCCGCTCTGGACAGTCTCGACTCTCGGATCTATTTTTAAATTCCTGCGTACCCAGAATGCGCTGCGCCATTAAAGTTCCGGGAAAGACATGTCATTTCATATGACACAATGCTGAACATATTGCAGTCCCTTAGCACCCTGTCAGTATGTATGATTGTGCTGGGATGGGGGTGTCCAGAGGAAACGCAGAAGTACAGGGAGAATATAAAACTACTTGCAAATGTAGCTAAGAAAGAATTTGAAGCAGCCATGTTCACACATTTTATAATGACAACTTGCAATCACCTGGGCAGACAGTTGTGTTATCTACATTGTGCTTTAAAGGTAAACTATGGCGTGTATAAAGTTCCCAAAGTAGTTGGGACAGGGATATAGGACTGGTATTTCTTACCTTCCAATATTGTTTCTGTGATGTGCACCAGCCCAGTGAATATTGATTCTGCCAGTCTTCCTCCTGGCTTCAGCTCTATCTTTAATACAGGACTAACCTGGCAAATGAAAACTGTAAGTTCTGTAGCTCCTCAATAAAATTATATTGGGAGGTAGAATAGAATAATCAATCCGATCTTTACATTTAAATATTAAAGGTAAATGACTGGATCAGGATTATTGATTTAGATAGCGCCAACATCTTCGCTTTACAATTACATAGTCATACATTACATACATAGGTAATACATAATATAAGTACACAGTGATGAGTTACTTACAGCAATACCTTGATACAATAGGAGACAGGACCCTGCACAAAGAGCTTACAGTCTACAGGATATGGGAGTGAGACATAATTTGACGGGAATCGGTAGGCTGTAAATAGATTGGCAGTGGAGTGTGAGAGGCGGATTGGATCATATTGGGTAGTAAGAGTAAGAGATGTCTAGGCCAGATTATATGCTTGCCTGAAGAGGTGGCTTTTAAGGTAACGTTTGAAGGTTTTAAGGGACGGTGAATGACAGACATACAGAGGGAGTTCCAGAGTAGAGGGGCAGTACAAGCAAGTCCTGAATGCGGGCATGGGAAGAGGTAACAAGGGTGGATGAGAGGAGGATGTCATTTGCAGAGCGAAGGTTGCATCTGCGATGGTGTCAGTGGATCAGCTCTGAAATATATGGAGGGGCTGTGTTGGATAGGGCTTTATAGGATAGTGTAAGCAGCTTTAACTGGATCCTTTGTGTAATGGGCAGCCAGTAGAGTGACTGACAGAGAAGAGAGGCATAAGAGAAGCGAGAAGAGAAATGAATGAGCCGGGCAGCAGAGTTGAGGATGGATTGAAGTGGTACCAGGAGGTTGTTAGGTAAACCACACAGGAGTGTGTTGCAGTAGTCTAGCCGGGATATGATTAGGGCCGTGGACTAGGATTTTTGTAGCTTCTTTCGAGATTAAAGGAAGAATGCAGGAGTTGGAGCCGACAGGAGTTGGTAAGCAAATTGACATGAGGTATGAAGCAAAGATCTGAATCTAGTGAATCTAGGTATGGGATTGTGTGGATATTAGTGAAGAAAAGTAGTTTTGTTTGGCTAAGGACAGAGCACTTCTGATCCGATAGAGGGCACTTTTAAATTCAAGATAGTCTCTATTTTTGTTGCTCTTGTGCCAGCGTCGTTCAGCTATACGGGAGTGCCTTTTCATCTTTTTATCTGATCCATAAGCCAAGGTTGAGGGTACTTATGACTAAGGCGATGGGTGGATAAAGGAATGAAGAATGTTGACAGCCTGTTAAATCATACCTCCCAACTTCTCAAAACAAAGAAGTTCAAATGGAAACACTGGAATCAGTATAGACTCAAATAATGGCAAACGATTGGTTAGCAAAAATAAATCTAAAGCATGCGCATTTACACATTTCAATCCTTCTACATTTTTTTCAGCAATGGCCATAACTGGCAGGACACAGCACTCCCCTTTAGGTTGGCGACATCGCCAAGAGTATTTACAAAAGTTTAAGTTGTGCTCATAGCAAAAAAGGAATACAGATCTTCGCATACCTGGACGATTGATAAAATCAGATCATCGCTGGAGATTGATACATCATTAAGAGAGGATAATCCAGTGTCTGACAGAACATGGCTGGGTACTCAATTATTCAAAAAGCAAATTACAACCAACAAAGAACATCATGCTTCTGTGAGCTGTCATAGACATGGAGATATTTCAGATATGCCTTCCAGAGGAGAAGAATGAGGAGATAGCAACATAAAGTTGGTGAACTTTCTGTCCTCAACAGAAATGATTTGTCAGCAATTACTGGGGAAAATGTTAGCCACTCTGGACTCAGTAAAATGGGTGATGTTGCACATAAGAGAGTTCCAAATATTTATTGTGAGACAACTAAAAATATTGGTCAATCCGAATCAGAGTGTACGTCTGAACCAAGACACGTGTCACATCTCCAGCCAGTGTCACTGGCATTGTCACATATGATCACAATTACATCAGACACCAGTCCCCAGGGTTGGGGGGCAGTCTGCGACAGCCACATAGCCCAAGGTATGTGGGACAAGAACTGGTTACTGAAACATCAGAATGCCAAAGAACTACTGGCATTTTTCAAGGCTCAGCACTTAAAGAACAAGTCAGTGATGACTCATTCGGTCAATTCGCAGATAAAAACCTTCTGCTCTCGGTACAAGGATCAGGCAGAACTAGCAGTAGACACATTGAAAATCCCATGGGATTTTAAGTATGTCTACTTCTTTCCTCCACTGGATTTTCCGAGGGTGCTAAGGAAAATCCAGGAGGAGAAGGTACTAACATTCTTCCCTGGTGGCCCAGTAGACCTTGGTTCTTGTGGGCACTTCAGATGTCCCAAGTGGCCCCAGTTTGACTTCCAGTTCGACCGGATTTGCTAAACCAAGGCCCAGTCCTTCATCTGAACCCAAAAGACCTAGCACTTGCAGCTTGGTTACTGAAAAACTAGCACTAAAAAACCAGGGACTCTCAGATGACGCAGTTGACACCTTTCTGGCATTTAGAAAGTCTTCAATCTCATCTCGGTATTACAAAATTTGGGAAGAAAATGGTAAACTGGTGTAAATCTAAAAAGACTGATCCTTTTTCCACTTTAGTGGAGTCAAATGTAGTATTCCTTCAACTAGGTCTTCAGAAAAAGTTATGGCTTTCTACTTTAAAGACACCTTTCAGCCATATCTGCTCTGACAGGTCAACGATTGGCTAACGATCCTTTAATTGTCAGGTTTTTCCAAGGAGTACGGCACCTTTGTCCACAGATGAAATCGTCAGTTCCCCCATGGGACTTAAAGCTTGTACTTAACGTACTCCAGGAGAATCCGTTTGAACCTCTTCAATCGATATCCATATGAAACCTAACACTTAAGTCAACTGTTCCTAGTGGAAATCACATAAACTCGAAGAGTTTCAGAACGGAGAGCTTTAAAGGGGATCTGTGGTCCCAAAGCAACTGTGCTCCAAATGCTACCAAACATGAAACATCAATTAAATAAAAGTATTTGCTAACTTACGCACCTCTAAATTGTTTCTGTGTCTTTTATTTATCCATATAATCAATCCGCAAAATGACTTGGTTGGAAGCCGCCATCTTGACTAATGTAACATCCGTTCCTCCGTTCCAGCTTTCCCTTACTGCAACAATGCGCTTGCGCGAAATTGATTAATTGTGCACGTCATAGCCCCGGGCGTTTGTCTCCAAAAATGAATATGTAAATATTGCGCGTGCACGTGCACATGAGGCCGGAGTCGCACCTGCCCCTTCACTGACTGCGCATATCAGTGAGGCGGCGAACACAGTAGTGGACAGTGTGCAGCAGAACCTCCAAAAATGTATTCCAATTGGTAAATTCTATTTTTTTAAAAACTAAATACTTTACCTCTGTCTTATGTTTTCATCTTTTTTGAAAAAGAAATTATTCTACTTCGTCTGCTTATTTCTTACTGCCTTACTTATTTCATTCTTTCCTGATAGTAAAGTTAATCCCTTCATATTTTTTTGTGCATCTCATATATATATTTTGTGTGTGTGTGTGTATGTGTGTGTGAGATAGCATGTTAGTGAGTGCATGTTAGTGTGTGTGTGTGAGATTGCATGTCAGTGAGTGCATGTTAGTGTGTGTATATGAGCCAGAGATAGCATGTCAGTGTGTGTGTGTGTGTGTGAGAGAGAGAGAGATAGCATGTCATTGTGTGTGTGTGAGAGACACAGCATGTCAGTGAGTGCATGTTAGGTGTGGGTGTGAGAGAGAGAGATATCATGTCTGTGTGTGTGTGTGTGTGTTTGTGAGAGAGAGAGATAGCATGTCAGTGTGTGTGTGTGGGAGAGAGATATCATATCTGTGTGTGTGTGTGTGTGTGTGAGGAGAGAGAGAGATAGCATGCCATTGTGTGGGAGACATGTTAGTGAGTGCATGTTGGTGTGTGTGTGAGAGAGAGAGATATCGTGTGTGGTGTGTGAGAAGAGAGAGATATTGTGTGTGTGTGTGAGAGAGAGAGAGAGATAGCATGTCGTGTGTGTGTGGTGAGACAGCTTGTTAGTGTGTGCATGTTATGTGGTGTGTATGTGAAGCACACGCATGTCGTGAGTGCATGTTAGTTGTGTTGTGAGAGAGAGATATGGTGTGTGTGTGTGTGAGAGAGAGAGAAATATCATGTCTGTGTGTGTGTGTGAGAGACACAGCATGTCAGTTATTGCATGTTAGTGTGTGTGTGAGAGAGAGAGATATCGTGTGTGTGTGTGGGAGAGAGAGAGATATCATGTCTGTGTGTGTGTGAGAGAGAGAGAGAGAGATAGATAGCATGTCAGTGTGTGTGTGTGGGAGACAGCTTGTTAGTGAGTGCATGTTAGTGTGTGTGTGAGAGAGAGAGATATTGTGTGTGTGTGTGTGTGAGAGAGAGAGAGAGAGAGAGATAGCATGTCAGTGTGTGTGTGTGTGTGAGAGACACAGCATGTCAGTGAGTGCATGTTAGTGTGTGTGTGAGTGTGTGTGTGAGAGAGAGAGATAGCATGTCAGTGTGTGTGTGTGTGGGAGAGAGATATAATTTGTGTGTGTGTGTGTGAGAGAGAGAGATAGATAGCATGTCGGTGTGTGTGTGTGTGAGAGACACAGCATGTCAGTGAGTGCATGTTAGTGTGTGTGTGTGAGAGAGAGATATCGTGTGTGTGTGTGTGAGAGAGATATCATGTGTGTGCGTGTGTGTGAAAGAGAGAGAGAGAGAGATAGCATGTCAGTGTGTGTGTGTTAGTGTGTGTGTGTATGTAAGAGAGATAGCATGTCAGTGTGTGCGTGTGTGTGTGTGTGTGTAATTAAGAGATACAGCATGTCACTGAGTGCATGTTAGTGTATGTAAGAGAGACAGCATGTCAGTAAGTGCATGTTAGTGTTTGTGTGTGTGTATGTAATAGAGATAGCATGTCATTATCTATCTATCTATCTATCATTCTATACCTACCTATCTTTATCTATCTATATTTCTATATCTATCTCTATCTATCTCTCTCTCTCTCTCTCTCTCTCTCTCTATCTATCTATCTATCATTCTATACCTACCTATCTTTATCTATATTTCTATATCTATCTCTGTCTATCTATCTATCTCTCTCTCTCTCTCTCTCTCTCTATCTATCTATCTATCGTGCTTTCTCTATGTCTATTACCTACCTGTTATCTATCTATTATCCATCTATTAGCTACCTATCGATTATCTATCTATTATCTATCTATTATCTACCTATATATTATCTATCTATTGTAAAAACACAAAAAAGTTGCAATCCAGAAATATTTTTGGAAGATCGTATTATTGTATTGTTTCTTAAAGGTAATGTTAGGAAGTGACATTATGTGATGCAATCCAACTTTTAGAACCCTAAACCAAAGCAAACGCATCTATCTATCTATCATTCTATATCTACCTATCTTTATCTATCTATCTATATTTCTATATCTATCTCTATCTATCTATCTATCTCTCTCTATCTCTCTCTATCTATCTATCTATCGTGTTTTCTATATCTCTATTACCTACCTGTTATCTATCTATTATCCATGTATTAGCTACCTATCGATTATCTATCGATGAGGATGTAGGGCCGTCTTTCAAGTTCTTCACACCTTTGTAGTCTTTTAGCTTTCCCCAAAAATGTAAAATGGGTGTGATCTGTTTATGGGTGGGGCTAAGTGCCAATCTATTTGGTCTCTTATTTTGGTCTCTTATTTGACATATTTTTTATTATTGTAATAAATTTATTTCAGATTGAATTATGTCTGTGAATGGGGATCGATTAGGTACAAACCAAGTTCCATCTATAAGTGATGTTGAAGTTGAAATAGCTATACCATCCACTTCATCCTCAAGTTCAAATAATAATGAGGAATTGCCTACACCATCACAAAATGAACGTGTAAGTATATTTATTTCAAATTTTATAATTATGTTTTTGAAATAAAATTTTAATGTTATTATTACATCTACTTACCAATTTTAGGAAATATTTTAGATTATTGAAATATTTATATTTTAGAATACGTTTGGATATTATGTGACAATGTGTACAAATATCCATATCATGTGTTAGTTAATTACTTCAATAAACATTTTTATTCATTTTTCAGCGTCAAAGGATATTAATAGAAGTTCACAGCTTTAGCAGATTTTCTAAAAAATTTAAAAAAAAACACACTCAAAGGTAGAAATCATGCCAAAATCCCAAGTAATGTAAAAAAAAGTTACCAAATATCAATCTCCCAAATGTTCTGAATCAAACGGTATGCCCTATGTATGGTTACACACGCAGACGTGGAATCAACTAGCCACAAAGTGAGCCAATGCATGTCAGTGAGTGCATGTTAGTGTGTGTGTGAGAGAGAGAGATATCATGTCTGTGTGTGTGTGTGTGTGTTTGTGAGAGAGAGAGATAGCATGTCAGTGTGTGTGTGTGGGAGAGAGAGATATCATATCTGTGTGTGTGTGTGTGTGTGAGAGAGAGAGAGAGATAGCATGCCAGTGTGTGTGTGGGAGACAGCTTGTTAGTGAGTGCATGTTAGTGTGTGTGTGAGAGAGAGAGATATCGTGTGTGTGTGTGAGAGAGAGAGAGATATTGTGTGTGTGTGTGAGAGAGAGAGAGAGATAGCATGTCAGTGTGTGTGTGGGAGACAGCTTGTTAGTGTGTGCATGTTAGTGTGTGTGTATGTGAGAGACACAGCATGTCAGTGAGTGCATGTTAGTGTGTGTGTGAGAGAGAGATATTGTGTGTGTGTGTGTGAGAGAGAGAGAGAAATATCATGTCTGTGTGTGTGTGTGAGAGACACAGCATGTCAGTGAGTGCATGTTAGTGTTCCAGACCCAGCGATCCAAAGAACTCCGTGTTTTTACGAGGTTTTGTAAAAAATAAAATGAGATGATTCAAGGATTGAAATCCTACCTAAACCCACTTGACAAGCAAAAAAACCCACTAAATAGCAATCTTCCACATGTCCTGAATCAAACGGTATGCCATATGCGTGGATGCACACAGAGACGTGGCCACCAACTAGCTCAAATGGGACGCATGCACAAATGCAATTACAAGAAAAAATCAAAGTGCTCTGTAATTTGAACAGCCTACCCTTTTTCTAAGGAAACAGTCCCAAAACATGGAAAGGTACCGTAACTCCCGATCCCCCCCTCGGATTTGGACACAACCGAGGGGGGGTCGAGGGGGATAGGGGGGCAGCTGAATGCTGCCCCCGGGTCGGCCCTAGCGCGCGGTGTTTTTCTGAATTTAAAGGGGAAGCCACAGATCGTATATTCACGATCTGTGGCAGTTAAAGCATTCTCTGCACAGATCGTGAATATACGATCTGTGGCAGGGAAAGGGTTAATGCTCCAGGGAACAGGTTGTTTTATATAAACAAGAATTGGCTACTCTGATCTCCCATGTTCTGTTCAAACCTGCAGTAATATGAATAATGAAAGAAGATGCGAAAGACATTGTATAATGCTGTAAGTATTTTTAAGAGGGTATACGGTTGGCACTCTGCTGTCTGCATGACGCACTGACGTCCGTACTCGGCGGTTGTCTTACTTACTGCCTGTCGCAAAGTAGTGACGTCACTATTTTGTGCCGGGCATTAAATTATACAGCCGCCAATTGGAAAAATTTACAGTCTATGCATTACATAGAGAGCACGTAACAGCAGAAGTTTGTGGGGACAATCAACCTTACCCTGACTTACAATGTATTATGAGTAATGATTTATGAAATTGAATAACCTAAAATGCTCAAATATTCAAACTACAACTATATTCAACAAGCAGACTTTAATCTTTGTAATCTAATGATATGGTAATAACTTTAATTTTAAAATAATATCAACTATACATAAATTTAGTAATTTATAAAATAATTACAAACTGTTACGACTCTTAGTAATATCTTGTAAATATAGTCTTATAAGAAGAACTCTTTATTACATTTCACAATTTACGAAATCGAGTTTTGGTAATACATTTCTATTGAAGGACGGCTGGTAGAGGAGATGTGCGTTATCTCCCATTCTGTAATATAAGAAACTGGAGGCAGGTCAGAAGGTAAAATACTTACCCAATTGCTCTTCCCCAAAGCACATATTCTATCAAGTCCAAATGGTCTCTGTCTTCTATGCTCATGCACAATCTATGTGCATACAAGACAGAGGCTTTGAAACCAGTTAGACTAAGGACCGGGGGAACGAGCAAGTTCTTTCCTTTTCTACTGTCTCCAGTTTCTTCTTTTGAACAACGGTAGATGAGGCACAGCTCGTTTACAACGCCTTCTTCAATAGAAATGGATTCACAAAATTTAATTTTGTGACTGAAGATACCCTTTTAATTTTAAACGGAAAAAAAAATATTTTCAAATAAATTGCTTATTAAAAATTTAAAATGTATACGCTGACAAAGGAATTGAAAGCATTTAAATCATGTGCCATCCCGAGATAACACAATGTGTATAAATGTTATTTGGTGTGCTAATTGTGCTGCATAGGAGCACTTTTTATGCCGTTCTGTTGGCGATCATTGAACAAACGGCTAGTACGTTCATACACAAACTGTATCAAACCTCATAAACAGCGCCGCCACATGAGTAGGAAAATGAAAATTTAAGAGTCATATCTTAGTTATTCACATTGTTGATTTCTGAATCTTGACATGTGTTTCTCAATTACGTTCTGTTGGAGGGTCTATCAACAGAGGCAATATTTGAGGAACACTCAATCTCAGAGATTGCCAATTGTGGGTTAATTGTCCTGACAAATCTCAGGCATTACGTGCATATCAACACATGGTTATCGACCAAAGGTTCAAATATAGGTTTTGCAACCCATTGCTTTTTTTGTGGAAAGGCTATTTTAAATCTTTATTTCCAACAGCGTCAGTCTTCGAAGTTGCCTTTTTTACAACCGATTGCGGTCTTCCTACATTTCTGTTATGGGACAGTATTGCAAGTTGGGTCCTGGCATGCATGCCATCAATTCCAAAAGAAAGACGCTTAGATCTATACTTTAAAACTTTTGAATGGGATACTTCAAGACCTCCTGTGTGACAAAAGTTACTGATGTGTTTGATGTCTTTCAACAAAGCAGGGTCATTGATGATTCATGCAAGACACCATGTGCCTTATCTGTACTCTCGGATCCCGGTGTGTGTTCAAGCTCTAAACGTGAAACAACTTTTATGTTTACACTGTTGTAATGTTTTAGAGATTTAAAAGTGTGCCTGTTTGAAAATGAACAGAACTGATTTCCACTGGCATGAACATCTTCATCTTTTGCAAGATTGAGCGCACCACCACAGATGGTTTGTGATGGTGCTGATCCAGTAGGCTATATCTCTGCACTTGGCTTTTTTACTGGCAGCCACTAGCTTTTTTGAAATACTTTTTGATAAATGCCATACATCAAATCATGAAGTATTGTGAATATTCAGTCGCCAATTTTCTGATGCTGTATGACGATCAGTAGTCACTATTTGTATATCTACATTGTCATCAAGAAGATTGTCTAACATTTTTGAAAGCTGTCTTTTCCATTGCTACAGATGATGTCCCCTTTGAAACCTGTCAATTGATAACTTACTATTTTTTGTGACATATGTTCATTACTGAATAGACAAAATTTTGCGCAATGTCCGGGGCTATCAAACTGCCCATCGCCAACGATAACCACAGGCCTACCGTGAATTTCAGAACTAAGATTTTGTTTTTCCTTTTGCCATTGATAGTCCACAGTGAAAATAGATAATTTCTTGGTAATGGTAGTGCATTGTTTCAGATACTGATTGTAATCCTAGAATTTGAGCATTTCATTAACTTTTCTAAATGATGAGCCACTCAGAAGAATAAGATGATAATAAAATGTTATATCAGCAATTTTAGATTTCTTCAGTGAACTAGTCCATTATAACACTTGTGCCCAGCTCGACAGGTAAGTTGAACTACTAGCATTGCACCTTCTGTTCTTTTATCCACCTCAACAATATCCTCATGCAGGTGGAGAAATGTTCTTGACATGGAACCATCATTAGGAGTTCTCTAAGCATTCTTCAAAAACAATGTACTTTTTGGAGTACAGGATCATTCTCTCTGTAATAAATCTTGTACATTGTTGTCAGCAGAGTACTTGAACTACTGTGGTATATATGATATGCCTCACTTATAACAATAGAACTCTGTATGGTTTCATCAGCTAATCCTTATCTTCCTGACACATCCTCCGGTGAGATAAATTAATGTCAACATCTTTCACTTGATGCTATTTCCTCAATTGATGTCAATTTCTTTATCGGTGTAGAAAAAAAAATTGGATAACCATGATCAAGACACAAATTCTTAAAATCTATCAGTGTGGGTCCTCAGTTGTTTGTGTTACATTTTCCCTCGAGGTTATTAAATCACTGGTGTCGGTTGACACGCTTCGCATATTCAACGTATTGACATTTGAAGAAAAATCTTTAGAAGCTATCAGTGGATCATATTGTGTTTGCCTGTGAGCAAGTCTAGATTAATTCTTACAATGGTGCTTGTACCAGATGTATCAAGGTTTTGAGAGGAGATCTCGGAAGTTGAAGTTGAACTGTCATATGTGTAGATGAGGTTTGAGGTCCAATTCTCCTTCGTTTTCTAGGAGGTCTAACATTTATTTGAGGAATAGTGACAGATCAATTGCAGCATTAGGAAATACCGTTGGTACAGCATTGGTCTTCAGAACACGGTGTTTCCTTCATAATGAACATATCCGAGGTGAAATGTGTGGAGCACATTCGATATGTACTAACTTTCACTCCTTTCTGAGAATTCATCCATGTCATGATCATGATCTCCTGTTTGCTGTAGCCATAATCTAATGCGATCTATATCCTTTGGAAATGGATGTAGGGCAACATCAGGATACACATCTTTCTGACCAGACTTGTGTGGACAACCTTTTACTACACATTTAGGCATTTCTGAAACTAATTCATAAACAACATTATAAATTTATTAAAAAAAAAATACGTATATCATAGTTAGAATCAATATAAAATATGAAAACTATCTTATTACAAATAATACATCTTTGATTGTACTATTTATAGTGTATCTAATGTAGCCAAAATGTTATTAAAGATAATTTAACTTCCATGTCCACCAAAAAAACTCTAACTTAACTCACTACTGGCCCCACTATGGAGTGTAATAAAATGCTTACCTTACATCCCTGCTTCACATGGCTGCCCTGGTATGTCCCACCCAAACTTGCAAAAACTGACCACTAGGAGCCTATCAGAGTCCGAATAGGACTATGCCTCCTGTCTTTCCTCTGGGAGATATTTGCCATGCAGACTACTACTAGCAGAAACGTTTGATGGGGTTTTTTTTGTGTATCACAAAAAAATAGGAGGATGATCGTCAAAGAAATAATACAGCGGTGTCTGAGAATAATTATATTTTCCTGAAATGGTCTAATATAACTTTTTTTTAAGTATACATGCCCTTTAAAGGACAACTAAAGACACAGACAACAATGAACCAGAAGGAGACCACCTTGATATAAAACCAGTAATCTGTTTCTTACCTCTCATTTTTATACGGGGCTGGAAAATTTACCTAAATAACAAATGGTTTGTGCTTTACTTCACAGCATTCTAGTATCACACAAATGGGTCAACGTCCATTATGTTCTGCACATGCTCAGTCTTTTAGCTATGGCAGGAAATTGTTACAGTTGGTCACACCCATTAATAATCTGTCGTCTAGCCAATCCTTTTAAAGGACCGATAAAGCAAGGAAGCATGTGACTGAGGTCAGTAGGTGAGGTCTAACACTACACATACACACAGTTATTTCATCCAGTTCTTACCATGCTTACATTTACTTTAATACAATTTATGCAGTGGGATTTTATAGCTTATTGTTGTTTTAGAGGGAGGTGTTTTCAATTCAGGAGTATAAAAAATTGGGTTAGTCCCTTTAATTGAGGAGTGGTGTCCACATGTATGTAGAAGTACAAGGTTGTAGTAAGTTTGTTAATAATGGGCAGAGAAACGCTAGTTATATAAGCACTGAAAATAATTTGTCAGTTCATTAAAGTCAACAGCATGGAAAATCAAGTGGGCATATATTTTAATGATCGTTAAAAATTATACATAAAATCTAATATTCTATATATTACAGTATGTTTACAAAATATAAAATAATAATTCACAATAATTTTCCTTAAAATAATGGTTAAATAATACTAAAAAAATACATAACTATATAAACAATGACAATAGAATCTATATCATCATTAATTATTATGTATTTCATAATTGACATATGGTTAAAAAACAAGCAGACATTAATTGTCAGCCATATAAAAAACACAGATGAGGAAGAACAAAAACGTGTATAAAATCAATCTAAAAAAGTAGTAGAATGACACGCAGTAACATACAGCATACACTAAACATACATGCAAAAGAAATATTCGCAGTAACATAACTGTTTAAATAAATAATATTAACTCAAACATAAACATAAAATTATACATACAAATCAGATAAATAGATAAATATACCATATGTATATCAAATTAAACAAATTTGATATTTAAAAATTAGGTTAATTGGGAACAAACTATTTAATAAAAGCATTTTAAAACATTATATCAGCTTTATATATCATGGATTACTATAAAACTTACAGATTTGATTGATGTTCTATATATCAAAAAACTGACATTAGGGTTGAAATGCTCACTTACTTTGATCTGTAACGATATTTGGTTTAATAACCGTTAATATCTCTCCTGCACTGTCCAGAGAAAGAGGGAGTGTGCAGAAGGACAGTGCAGGTAATTTGAAGGCGTCTGATTGGTTGCCGGCTAAATAATGAATTTCGGGAGTAGTACGCGCATAGGTTAATGAGGCGCTCGCATATTTTAATGAGACACGCGCGTCAACTGACTAAACCACTGGACGCTTCCTGTATTTCTTTGTATTGAGGAGGAGTACGCAGTACCTGACCGCAGATGGGTAGCCGGAAACACAAAAAAGGACCGCAAATCTCTATCCTCCCACCCTCCAACTTTCTTACAGCTTCAGAAAGGATTTTTTATTATGTGTGCATCATGGATCAGTCATTCTGGAATCGTTTTAAAGGTATGTTAGTGGCCTTTCATATGAGGCATACTTGCTTTGTGACCACAGTTCCCCTTTAAGGATATCAGAACCATTCCTCATGTTCTTTCACGAGAAGGTGATACTCAAAACCTAATCTACTTTCTTCCTAAAGTAGTAAGTAAATTCCACATGGACCAGGATATGGTGCTTCTTTATTTTAAATCTTCAGTCAAGGGAGAAGCTGGAGTTCTGGATGTGGGAAGAGCTCTTAAAGCATATAAAGAAAGAACCATGCAATGGTTATAATGGTTATATATATTGGGGCAACAAGATTCTTCAAGTTGCAAATAAATCATAGTTAAGGATCTCCGGTCTCCCTCCCTTAAATCCCTTAGTGATTTTCTTTTCCTGGTCCGAGATGGCTGTGGACACATAACCCTTCACTTTCTTTCTCTCTGTATTTATATATGCTCTTACTGTATTTCAGGGCTCGGACAGTATCAAGGACTTGAGGTGAGGGGCGCAGAGGCAGATTTAATTTACTGCTTGGGGAGGAGCCTTTCGTAGGCAGAGAAAGGGGGATTAACCTGTTTGTGTGTCCACTGCCATCTCGGACCAAGAAAAGAAAATATCCAAAGTATGAAATAGATTTTCACTTTTCTCTCCTCCTAACCATAGAGAGCAGGGATGTCTTGTCTATTATTACTCACTGATACCACCTTCAGGCTGGAGGTGGTATATAAGGAGCCTTGGTGTATATGTCCATTCATCATGTCCTGTGTAGCATACAGAAACATTTTTTGGATTACACTTTGACTATCCCATATTAAAAAAGGAAATCTCAGGTCTGTAAGTAAGTTTATATATTTTGTCTTGTACCTAATATAAGTCAGTGCTATACTTTTATACATATTGATGGTCATTTAAATGGTAATAGTGAGATAGTATACATATACTCCATTCCTATATGCAATATCCTATACACCCCACCTCATTGGTAGCTCCTAAAAAATATATTTATATAATATAGGATATATATTATATAATATAGGATATATATATATATATAAGTTCATCAAACTTCCAATTTGATGAAGAGCTGTGTTCCCGTACCTGGTAACTGTCAGAGAAGCTTACCGTATATACTCAAATATAAGCCGAGGTGCTTATTTTTACCTAAAGCCTAATTTTTACCTAATCATCAGATCATCTTAGGGAATTATAATGAACTTGGAATACGGGCATAAATGACATTGATTACTGATTACCTAATATTGATCTCTCAAGTAACGAAGTCTGAAAAAATCCTATTTATGAATGGAACTCTGAGCTCCCTTCACAAATACTTTAGTAAGCTGTTCCCTATTTCTTTAAGGCTACTGTCCCAATAATTTTGCAATCACAAATCAGGGTCAGACATCACAGGGATGTCAAAATGTCAAGTATAGGCACTTTTAGATTTGACAAACTAAGGCTGAGGCCACACTACAACATACCAGAATTTCAGTGCAATTGTGCGCACTGGGGTTGCGCTGTGAGCCACCAATTTTACATTATGGAGAGCATGAAATTGTGCAAAAAAAAAAGTGATCGCATGTGCTTTGATGAGCGGATTGCAATGCAGCACACTTAGAGGGAGATTCAATAATAGTTCTTATTGTTAAAAATGGTGCTAATTTTTTTTACATATAGTAAGGTCTCACCACACTCGGGTTCTCATTCTAGCTGGGTCAGTATCAGTCCTTGATTGGAATGTGAACAAAATGGGGAGCCAGATTGATCTGCTTTAAAAGGCTGGTTGGTAATTACATTAGAAGCATGATGCAGGGTGTATTGGTTTCTATGTTATACATTGTGTTATAATGAACATTATAGCCTTGCAATATGTAGATTTCACATGTTTAGGCTCACTCGTCTAGATATTACCTGTACTTTTAATCAGCATATATTTCATGAAATTGCTTTAAATCTGCCACAGTATGTCACATTTTTTCATTCTATCAGCAAACGTTAGCTATAAATGTAGAGGACCCCCCCTAACCTGGGTTTCGCATTATCAATATTTGTCAAATATGCCCCTGAAGGGACTTACCTGACTCCTGCTCTTGGGTCCCTTGCCGCCTCTTGCTCTTGTTTCAAGCAAAAACAGGAGCAGAGGGCTTCTGCGCTGACAGCGGCTCTACTTCCTGGTCACGGCTATTGGGCATGACGTCACTTTGCATCTTTACTAACAACCTCAACCAGGAAGTGCAGAGCAGAGGAGGAGCGGCGAGGGACTGGGTCAGGTAAGGAACTTCAGGGGCCAAATATTGATAATATGAAACCTAGGATGGGGGGGAGGTCCTCTTTATTTATAGCTTAAAGGGAATCTGTGGTCTTGAATTCTTCCAAACAAGAATTCTATAAAAAGCCTTCCATCTTACCTTCAAATTAAAACCTGAATCACATCTCTAGATAAAATTTGTGAGAAGTTATTGTTGGAATGGTTCAGCAATATTACTTCTTGCTTGAAAACTTCCTGTTTTCAGCCATGTGACCAGCCTTTGCCTGCATTAACAGGCTTCCCCTCTCACCTGTCAATTTTTTCCTCAGGTACTTTCTGATTTCCCCAGCATTAAGCCTTAACTGAGCATGCTTCTCCCCTGGGGCAGACCGTCGGGGCAGAGGTCAGGTGATGTCATTCAACCTACTGGAAGTTTGAACGTTAACCCCAATGTAATTTCTCACAGGCTCCAGCCAGAGATGTGATTGTGGGCTCATTTTAAAGGCTATGTCCACCCTAAAATTTTATTTTTCATATAAGATCCCCCCTGGGCTCCCAGCCCCAACCGCTACATTTTTTTTTTTAGAAAGCCCCCCAAACTCTACTTACCTCCCCTCGATCCTCCGCCGCGCTCCCGGCCCTCTGCTTGCAAGGAAATGCAAGCAGAGGGGCGGGACCGGCAGCCGCGTCTGTGATTGGCTGAGCGGCAGCCAATCACAGACGCGGCTGCCGGCAGCTCACTTCGCCGGAGGAAAGAGGAGAGGTAAGTAAGAGTTTGGGGAGCTTTCTAAAAAAAAAAAATATGCGGTTGGGGCTGGGAGACATGGGGGAAATCATTACTGAAGGGGTTTTATGCTAGGGGGAGGGATAGTAGGACGGGAGGGAAAGGGAGGGAGAGGGAGGGAGGGGGAGGGAGGGGGGAGAAGGGCTGCAGTACGCATGGCAAAAATCTACCTGAGGCCAGCTAGCAGGCAGTGTCCTATATGGACTCTGCTAGCCTCCTGGTAGTCATTTTTTGGGACTTTGGGGGGGGGACTACGAGAACCCTATGGAGCTGGGATGTGAGGTAAGGATTAAACTACACTACATGGTGGGGCCAGTGGGGGGATTATAGTTTTGGGGGTGGACATGCCCTTTAAAGGAAATACTGCAGGCTTTCATTTAACCCTTACTTGATACCACAGTTGCCCTTTAAGTTTTTTTTCTGGACATGCCCTTTAAATAGTTACACAGTTCACAGCTGCAGGAGGAGGATAATGAATTTGACCTGATCTTAGCAAAGTTTAATAGGTCATATTAGAAGAAAAGATATGTCATCTTTTCAGTGAGAACAGTGATGAGTCTTCCAGCAGATGTGGTGATGGCAAGTTCATTAAATAGCTTCAAGAGTGGGCTTAGTACATTTCTAAAAATAAAAAATGAAAATTATCAATATTAAAGGGTATGTCCACCCTTAAAACTCTTTTTAATATAGTATTCCCCCTGTCCCCCCAGCCCCAACCGCTATGTTTTTATTTTTAGAAAGTGCCCCAAACTCTACTTACCTCCCCTCTTTCCCCTGCCGCACTGCTGGCCCTCTGCTTGCGAGAAAATGCAAGCAGAGGGGCGGGACCGGCAGTCGCGTCTGTGCAGGGATTCAGTGCAGCGGAGGAAAGAGGGGAGGTAAGTAATGTTCGGGGCACTTTCTAAAAATAAAAATGTAGCGGTTGGGGCTGGGGAGACAGGGGGAATACTATATCTAAAGGGATTTATGCTAGGGGGAGGGAATCCTGAGAGGGAGGGGGAGAAGGGTTGCAGTACGCATGCCAAACTTCTCCCGGAGGCCAGGTAGGAGGCAAAGTCCTGCTATCTTCCTGGTGGGCATTTTTTGGGACTTTGGGGGGGGGGGGACTACAGGAGAACCATATGGAGCTGGGAGGTGAGGTAAGGATTAAACTACACTACATGATGTGGCCAGTAGTTGGGGGGATTATAGTTTTGGGGGTGGACATGCCCTTTAATACAATAGTTATAGTTGACCCAGGGATCCTTTCCGGTTGCCATTTGGGGTCAGGAAGATTTTTTTTCCCCCTTTCCAGCTGTTTTTTTTTTTTGCCTAATCACACAGTAATAAGGATTAATTAACACCAATCTTAAATCTGCTTTTTTTTCCCTTCTCTGTCGTGGAGGATCATGTAACAGGTAAGTTTTCTCTTAGTTCGTTCCTGGCTCCAGTTGTATTGATTGAAGAACAGGAGGTAAGACATAGCTCCTTATCCTCCCATTCTTCAATCAATGCATTAAAGGAATAGTTCACGTTGGTAGTGAACTAGTGCTTAGTTCCTTAGGGACCTTAAAACATTTTCAGTCCTTTAGGGCTAGGCCACACTAACGTATATTAACATGCCGATTTTCAGAGATGGCAACGTGTGGTACCATCCGCTCAAGTGTGCTCAACCTTACCTACATTTGCAACTTTTCTAACGCATGCTGCAGACTGCATTGGTTTTAATGCAAGTGTTTAGTTTTAATTGCCTTAAATACACCTGAAAGGGAGCAGCACAGACTGGTGGTTCATTTTCTCAGTTTCAAAGATGTCTAGATTTAAATGTATAATCTCTCAATGTAATGTTAATTAAACATCAACCTTAAATGCACATTCTTCAACATTTACTGTCCGGATCCATTTTTTTCTTTTACTCTTTTCAGTTCCTTCTGCCATCAGTGGCCCTTTTTTAATGACTGGAAGCATTTCTGTACAGAACCTTCATCTGTATTTTACCTATATGGTTACCCTGAGAGGAGGTTAAAGGATAAGTACACTGTAAAATGAAGTTATGCTGAATTGGAAGCTGCAGCTTTAAAAATACATTTTCCATATTTTTTCCCCTAAGCCTCTCTTTTGGTTTAAAGTTGCTGACATCTTGCTTGTCTTTAGGTGTATAGTTAGCTCCGCCCCTCCGAGATTTTCAGCTGCCTCCTGGTTGGTTAGCCGCAATTTTTAATGCCTGGCTATGCATTAACAATTGACGTGTGCGCGCGCAGCAAGATGGCGCCAAACGCACAAATGTCTACGTGTGCCGTGACATAATGCTTGCAGACATTAACAATTGAGGTAGAAAAAGTTAATTACAGTTTTTCTATCCTTTAACTGTAAGGACTGTGGACATTGATCTCTTTCAACACGTAATGGAGAAAGATTTAAAGAAGCTACATTCACAGGTGGATAGAAATAAGTTATGAAAATGTTTCATCAAATGAAATCTGTCTTAAAGGCTGATGAAACATAACCATTAATATGGCAGATAAAGAAGGGACAATGAGAGCACAAATATGAAATTATCTATTGCTCCAACAATAGATTTAAAAGGTATCCCTTCCCCCAAAAAGATCAGACCAGAAATGTACTTGGCAACCTGTGCCTAGCTTTAAAGGACAACTCCACCCTATCAAATATGTTGATATATCATAGTTTGCCCTATGAATTCATTACTGTATGTCTGCTATGCTTCTGGATGCCTCGTGGAAACTGAGCAATTTAGAGGGGAAATGTGGTCCAAAAATGACTTTAGGTAAATTGCTAGGAATTGCTCCCCTGAGAATTTTTGCAATTTATTTCCATTGTTTATTTTGCATAGTTTTGAAGATATTTACATTTTTGTGTGTGATATGGCAGCAGCAACACCAGGTCCCCTGCACTTCCTGCTTCCTGCTCTGAAACTGTCAGTCAATCTGTCCTGTGTCTCTTCCTCCCCTTTGCAGCCCCCCTGGTCCCTTCCACTCATGGACCCCATGGTCCCTCCAGTTGCTGGCCCCCCATGGCCCAATATCTTACAGCCCCATGTGGCCGCCCACTCATGGTGCCGTGGCCCCGCCCACTCATGGGTGCCTAAGCACTGCCCACTCGCGGGTGCCGTGCGTTACTCAGACCCCCCCCCACAGAGAACTCTGTGGAAACAGCCTTTTCAGGCAGAGTGAGAACTCTGCTTGAAAAGGCTGTTTTCACACAGTGAAAGAGAAGGGCTGTAGATTCCCTTACCTTCTCTGTCAGGACTTCACACAGCAGAGAGAAGGGACTTCCTGTTTCCCTCACACACTGAGGGAGTCTGAGGCTGTACTCTCTGGTGGCACTGTGCAGGAGAAGCCTCAGGAATGTCATAAGTCAGCCTCCCACCCATTAACTTTCTGGTCAGTCATTTCTGTATATCTTGGGCAGTGAAGCATGTAGATATGTGGTTGATGGCTCGTTTTAAAGGTAGGAAACTGGCCTTTCATTTAAGCTTAACTTGTTTGGAGACCACAGTTCCCCTTTAAAAACCTGTACTGAGTCTGAGCATGCTCAGAAGAGGCAGACGGGATTAGCATTCAGTCATTGGCTGTAATGTCAACTGTCAAATCCATAACTGACAGTTGCTAACTAGAAGAACCAGGAAGCAGAAACAGGGGAAACAGTACATTGTGCAGGATTTCAGGTTAGACTTATATAGTTCAGATTTCACACTATTACCGTTTAGGGTTTTGGGGGATGATTTACCTGTATGTAAGTTTTCATTTTGGGGCTGGACTAGCCCTTTAAAAAAATAAAATTTTAGCATTGCTTACCGCAGTTTTCTTTTTCTGGTCCATAGCATGGCAGTAATGATTTTTGGGTTAATTTCCCAATGACGACTTCCAAAGCTAAGCTGGAAGTAGTCCCCTCACCCTTAGTCTTGGATGACTTTCCGAGTATCAGATTTGAAATAACAAATGGGGGGGGGGGGCTGGGGGTATGCAAAAAGAAAAGTTGCGGAAAGCAATATTCCTCCCCCCCCTGGTCCTGCATAGCAGTGATGATTTATCGGATTTGAAAAGCTTAATAACTGGGCGGGAGTCTGAAATGATGTAAAAATAAACAAAATTTAATTGGGTGCAGCAGATGACAAGATTATATTAAAGAGAGACTAAACTAAAGCTTGCTCTGAATAGGAAACATCAATTTTTAATGTTTGATAAATGTGGAGAGAGATGACCAGGTAGCTGCTCTGCATATTTCTTCTGGGATACCTTGGCACTGAAGGCCCAAGAAGCTGCCACTGATCTGGTCGAATGAGCAGTGACTTTACCAGTTGGAAGCTCTGTCGTGGAGGAAAGTTGTGAAAGGCTCGGAGGCCCTTAGGGCTCGGATTTCCGCTATTCTTCTCGCAGAGGTGATGGCTACTAGGAATAGAGTTTCCATGGTTAGTTGTTTCAAATTGGCTGAAAGGATTTTGATGGGGGGTGGCTTGTTTTAAAGATAGAATCGTGGCCAATAACATAAAATATGAGTTTTGGAGGTGGACATGCCCTTTAAGATGCCACTTTCCCTGCAGAAGTGAATTCCTGCTAAGAAAATCTGCTTCCTGGTTGGTTGTTCCAAGAATAAAGCACAAGCTTTGATTGGATAAATGGGAGTTACGCCCTGTCACGAACACCAGTTCGCTGGGCACGTGATCTGACCAATCAATCGGTACTCACTGCCACCACTTTAAGTTACGGCCTTAAAGACGCCCCAAAAACACTCTTGACTCTCACTGACTATGCACACCCCTGTCCTGGCAGCTAAATGGTTAACACTACACCATTCACGCCAGCAACTAACTGGTTAATTAGCATCAGTCCTTCACAAGCAGTCACAGAGTTAATTAGCATTTACACTTCCATTTCCATTCCATTCAACCACATATAAACTTATCAGAGGCTAACTGAGTTCTTTTAGAGCATCAAAGACAAAACTTATTAAATTTTAGATTTAATATTCCAAAAAGGTGGACAGTGCACATAATACAAAAATTAAAGAAAATGGTGTATAATAAAGTGACATACAATAGGTACAACAGTTATATAAAATAAAAAGGATAAAAATATTCACAGACCCTACTCACTAAGTCCTGTATCCCGGGGCGGGAAGAAACATTGGGTCCATACACACGGTTTTAGCATGTCCCCTCAGTATGAACACAGTTATAGGGGCTACAAGGATTTTTAAACCATTTGATGAACTACCCCCCTCCTCATGAGGTGGGAGTGTCTAGGAATGTCCAGATTTATGACTAGCCAAAAGCATTCATTCCCCCTCAGTTAGGCAGACTCCTTATAAATGTAGATATGTACATTGTATTGGGATATTGATCACATATTCCTCTCCTGTATTAATTATCAATTTCTCCAATACCAAACATGACCTGTGTGTAATCCATATTTCCCAAGATATTAATAACTCCATGTTGGGTATCATTTTGAGGGGCCTTACTTTCCATTCACAGATGTAATATTGGTTTCTGTCTTACACATTCCAATACCGAAATACATTTATTTTACATGTATGACTGTCCTTAAAATGACCTCTTAGTACCCACCAGACCCCTAGCTGAAGAGAATTCCAGATACACGGTTAGGCCCCACATTGTCTGGAAAAGGAGATCTGGTTCCATGCTTCACTAATCGTAATATAAACAATAGGACTGTTCCAGGGTGGAATGGTATTTTTATTGGTCCTTTGCAAGAACTAATACCAATAGTTAACCCATTCTTGCCAAGTCACTACACACTTTCCTGGCATGCCCAATTGAGGATCTTTTTGTGATCAACCAGAGTTGACTACCATTGTTGATGTAGGCCACTGTGGTTGCATTGTCCGATCATCTAATTTTCCAAAAGTTGATGGTGAAAGTGATTCAAGGCTAACAGAACTGCTGTTGCTTCCCTTTGACTATTTCATTGGTCATTTGCCCTTAGCAAGGAGATCACCAAGGGTGGCTCCCCAGCCATAGGGACTTGAGTCTCTAGAGGGACTGGTAAGTGTTGATCACATATCCCAGGAACTAAACTGGCTGAAGGGATTATTTCTCTTTGTTGATAATCCACTTGTGATAAGATAAACATGGAATAGTAATGTGAATATGATTTTTGAGAATGGACGGAGATCTTACTTTTGTTAAGATGTTGTCCAAGTAATGAGAGGCATCAAGACATTGGAAAATACTTGTGGAGCGGTTGCTAAACCTAAAGGAAGAGCCCTGTACTGGTAATGGGTCTTTCAGACAGAGAATCAAAGGAATTTCCTGTGATCCTTGTGAATTAGTATGCATCTCTGATGTCTATTTTTCACATCCAATCCTTGTCGAATTCATTGGTGACAGATCTTAAGCACAAAATAAATTTGGTAATCAGTCATAAAATGAGCCCTATATATATATATGTATGTATATGGGTTCTGTGGGTGCAAAGTAATAATCAAAAATAAGATGAGTATCAGATAGGACTGAAGTATAAGATAAAGTGCATAGATTAGTAGCAATAGTTATAGAACATGAGCAAGCAGGTTAACGGGCACATCCGCGCAGCCTCCCCATCTCAGAGGTCGGGGTAACCCACACCTAACAAGTAGCAGGCTGGAGGCAAAATAGCTAGAAAGAGTGAGGCAAGCAAGAAGGTAAGTATATCTACCACAGGTGTTTAACTCCGTATCTCCCCAGGCATCAACGGACATCCGATGTTGAGACGCATCTGATCCCTCCGGACCACTACCTGGGAAACCCCGGTCTCACCCAAGCGCTCGTCCTCGCTGTGGCTCACTTTACTCCAAACCCTACTGTCTGTTCATGTTGGCTGACTTGGATCCTCTCCAAACCGACGCACATTTCAGAGGGACACGCCCTCCTTCTGACAGATCTTAAGGCCTCCATTCTGAATTTCCTTATTCAAACAACTTGGTGAAGACATGCAAGATTGAGAATAGGTCTCCCGAGTTTCTTTTTGATGAAAAGTGAAGAGTAAATGCTTTCCTTGACTTGGGAAACAGGAACTTTCTCTATGACATTGTTCTTTAGTAAGGAGACAGGACTGAATTGAAGGATTCTTGGCTTGTTGAGAATGGGGTTGCTCGAATGGTTGAAACGGTTTACAGGAGGCCGCGAAAGCAGCTCAAGTTTGTAACCCATGTGTCCTGAGTTGTTGAGCCCAAACCCTGTGGAAAATTGATAAATCTGCCTCCTGCTTTAACAGGAGGGCTCCCCGACCTTCATAAAGGGCCCGGATCTGGAGTTGGCTCCTCTCCCACAATAAGACTGCAGGGGGTGGATTTCCATATACTCCTATACTGCCTTGAATATTTTGAAGAAAAATATTTCTTTAGAGTTTTGGTTAAAGAGCGACTTTTCTTAGAGTTACTAGGAGATCTAACTTGCTTCCAAACAGAAGCCCTCTTTCAAAGTGGATAGACTTTAAACCTTGCTTGTCGCATTTAATTAATCGGAGACAAATAGCTCTTCTGGCTACTACAGACGAGCTTGTGGTCTTAGCAGCCAACTTGATCAAATCCAGACACCTCAGATATGAATGTTTGACAGCTTGATATCTTTGAGCATTAACACAAGTTCATCTATTGGAGACCCATTCTTGATTGCTTCCTCCAAATCCTCAAGCCAGATTTGTTTTGCTCTAGCGAAGCTGGTAATAGCAATATCCCTGTTTGCTGCCTAGTGCCCTTTTAGGCTGAGGCCACACTGTAATGTGCTAGTGCACATTGCAGTGTGATCGCGACCCCCCCTCTCGATCCGCAATCGGAGCACATGCAATTGCGCAAAAAATGCGGATTGCGTGTTTACAGGCAAGTCTTCTATTTTCACTCACGGCTCCTGTTAGATTAATTGAAGAACGAGAGGTACCGTATAAACTAGAGTATAAGCCAAGGTGCTTATTTTTACCTTAAAAACTACTAAAACTAATTGACTCAAGTATAAGCCAAGGGTAGAAATTATGACTTCTAATGCCCCATACTGTATAGCTTTATTGTAGGGGAAAATTTGTGTATCACTAAGATTTTTTGTATGTGCACAGTGTTCTCCCTAGGGTCTTTTAGCCGGGCGGCCCCCCCGGCTACTTTTTCATGCCACCCGGCTGGAAAAAAATTCTTGAGAGAACACTTGAGAGAATTTAGAAGTAGGTTTAATAGGTGTATCAATAGGTCAGTAAAAACTCCCGCGAAAACTGCTCAGTCCAGACCCCTTTTTTACACCTGCAAGAATATTTTAGCATGTTAACTAGCTTTTCCAAGATCTCCAAGGCCACAAAAGGGTATCACATGTGCTTGTGCTGCTATGTTACCTTAGATGTTGACGAACTACAACTCCCTGCATTCTACAACTATGGAATGCTGGGAGTTATAGTTTTCAAACATCTAGTGGGACGAAAGTTAGACATCCCTGACCTATATAATGAGCATGATGCAGTGCACATTTTTCCCTTACCACCAAATTTCCCCGTCCTACCCCACCTGGCTACTTTTTCATGCCACCCGGCAGGAACACGGTGTGCATTTTATTTTATTTTTATCATTCCCAAAGATAATCATCAAATCATCTTAGGGAATGATAATGAACTTGGAATACAGGCATAAAGTCTCTGCGAAGTAAAAAAGTCTAAAGTCACTGGGGTCTCACTTAAGGTTCATACACACATGCAATCATGGGTCCCGACCCGCGACGCACGATGTGTATGAACAAGCGTTTCGCTGATAATCGGCCCACGTATGGCCACTTTAACGGGCGAAACAGCCGCTCGTATAGTGATCCGCCTGGCAGATCGGGCAATGACCGCCGAACGAACGCCTGTTTCGGCCGATTTAATCTATAAATAAATACATGTAAGCGGCACTTACTCTTAGGTGTTGGTGTTACTGTATGATTTGAATCCAGTACCTGTTTTGCTTAAGCTTCCCCAGACCCCTGCCAGACTGACTCTCTGGGAGAGCAAGCATGCTCAGTAATCTCTGTGAGGCAGCATTGGAAGAGGGAATTTCCCAACTGTCACCATTCCAGCTACAGCAAAACTATACATAACAGAAAATATATGAATGTACTTCATTGATAGTTGAAATGTAAAATGTTTCAGACTGGGTATCTAAATAGGGGAAAGATCAACAAAAAATATGGTATAGGGATAGTGGGGGATAAATACAGGGGGATTCAATAAAAGTTCTTATCGGTAAAAATGGTGCTAATTTTGCCCCAACCAATCAGATGTTAGCTTTAAAATGTTAAATTAGATCTGATTGGTTAGGGCAAAATTAGCCCCATTTTAAACGATAAGAACTTTTATTGAATCTCCCTGTTAGTTTCCAGCAATGGGCAACCGGGAAAAAAAATGGTGCCTGCCGACGAAAACATCATATAGGGCCGACTTTTTTGTAGGACCAAAAGTTTTGCCCATCCCCATGACGAAGTTGGCCCTTTACAATAATATTGATCCATCTATGGCCACCATTAGATCTTTTAGCTTTCTAACTATTGCAGCTTCAGGGGTTATTAACCAATATACAATTTTTCATTTGAGGGGTGGATATGCCTTTTAAATGACTTACTAGTAGTAGTACATGGTGAGAAACAAATATCACAGTGCATCCACTTATTCTAAGGCTGGCCTTGAAGCGGCCACAAATTACAGGAGGCTCAAGATAACACATTTACCTTTCTAGGATAGACTGATGGTGAAAGTACCAGTGTGCCACTAAACTAAAATGTATTTTATCAATTTTAATGGGAAGTCTTTGTTAGCACTACACTTTTCCCCCAGAAATGTTTCCGTTTATGAAACAACTTGGCAGAAAAGAAGGTTTGAATGTTTTATTAAAACCTCAACACAATATGCAACTATGTTTAACATCATTATTTTAAATGTGGACAAGCACAAAATAGAAATATGCTTAACGCATATCGATAAGACTAAATACATAACAGCAATGGTTCTGCAGCACAGTAAACAATAATGAATAAAAACAAATCTTTCAGCTAATAACAAACCACAAACTAGAAAAAATGTTCAAAATAAAGCACATTTCTAAACATAAAAAAGCCAATTAAACCAAGGCAAAATATAATAATCATGCCTGCTATCCGACAAATTTTCTTTGCCGCTTGAACTGTCTTAAGTAATGAACTGCCTCCCACCCACAATAAAAATTATTTGTTTGATGGGAATCTCTGTTGCTCTATTTTCCCCAACACTTCTATAATTTTGTAATACAAAGTGCCCATGGCATTGGACTTTGAGGCTCCATGTAAAGAGTACTTCACATACAGGTAGGTCTTAAACTGCCACTGTCCTTACTGCTAAAAGGCATGCCAACTGCTTGTTTTAAGAAGGACAAAATCCTATTCATGCCAGTGCCTTAGCTTGGCAACTTGCAATTAATTTCCAAATGCTGGGCCCGTCTCAGATCCTACATCAAAAGGATATCAAAGACCAATGTTGAGTTTATAGTTTAATCTTGCACATCCTTTACAAAGCATGCCTAGCAGACTGTGCAAGCCAAAATAAAAGTCAGCACAGAGAGGGTTTTAGCTAACAAAAGATAAAGTGTGCGGTCTGTAAACTACTTTTAGGTTTCCTAAAACCCTTTCAGACTTAACAGTGACCAATTCTGCTGTGGAAATGTAAAACAGGGTTTTCCTTTTTTCCCACAATTAAGAATTTAGTGGAGATCAATCATGCATCAGCTATAAGCCAATCCATATTAAGAATTATTAAACTATATTTTGGAAATTTACTGTATATAATAATCCCTAAATGAAACACAAACCCAGTCATTTGTAAAATTAAAACCCATGTCTAACAAAAATGTAGCTAATTTCTAAGCAGGTGCACACAAAGGTTAGAAAGAGCTTTCTAATCAGAACTTGGTTATCTATCATATGGGAATATAGGTGCAAAGATCTTCAATAACCAGGCTTTTAAGTACAGATCCTGAAAAATGTCTGTGCAATAAATTTACTGCAAAAAGCCGCAACAATATTTCTAGTTTTTGACATGCTTTTCCACATTAACAGCACACAATTCACTAATAAACCAACTTGAACTGCTCACATTTGCTTGCATAAATGCTGTGTCCCTACTCTAAATCCAAGAGGGAAAGAAGTAGCTGTATATGCCACCCCTAATGCTGAATAATTATATATGGCACATTAATATTTCCTTGTAAAAACTGATTTGGCAGCTGCCAAAAAAGGTTGCATATACTGATCTACAATTTAAATCAAACTTTATTTGGTTTGGAAATAGGCACAATACCAAGGACCCATTTGAGAATCTAAGTTCAGTTGGTCTCTTATGATAAAAAAACAAAACAAAAAAAAAACTCTTTATATCGGGTATACTTCCAAATGTATTCTATTAGACAAAGTTTATTGTGTTTCGATTAGAAATGTATCACAGCAAAAATGATTTTAACAATTTAAATAAATACTTAAAGGGCATGCCCACCCCTCTTACAAAAATTAAGCATGTAACAGAACAACCGCTCAAACCCAGGTTCCGTTTTACTTACATTTACCAAAGATGCTCCCTGACTGTGTAAAGAGCCTTACAAACCCACAATCCATCGCCGATTTGTCCCCACCTCCGCTACACGTGTCCTTTACATGCACCAGCAGCAGTAAAACGGAACCTGGGTTTTGGGGGGGGGGGGTGTTCTGTTACATGCACAATTTTTGTAAGAGGAGTGGACATGCCCTTTAAAAAAAAAATGTTTTCTTTTAGAAATGTATGTCCTGTCACACTCAAATTTGAAGTTCTAACTGGTAAATCTAACTGGTATTGGTAACCCAATAAACTGGGCACCTGCAACACACTTGCATGCAAATATCTCTTTTCCCTAAAACCTCAAGGTTACACATTCTAGTCTTCATCAGATCCAGACTGTCGGCTGTTTTTGCTCCTGTAACACCTTGACCTAGACCTTGAGCGGGAGCGAGAATGCCTGGCTGCTTCTTTTTGTGAGAGTGAGTTGGAGTGTCTATGATGCGGAGACTTGGAGTGGGATCTAGTAGAGCCAGAGCGCCTTTGACCTGAACGAGATTTTGATCCGGAGTCAGCCTGCCTTGGAGGTGAGCCAGATGGTGATTTTTCTGGTGACCTTGAATGGCCCCTTGAGAGAGAGTGCCTTTGTGGTGTTCTTGACCGCCTCTGGGGAGATTTTGAATGGGACTTAGAATGACTATATGAATGCCTTCTGTGTCTTGATCTACAAAAAAATTTTTTAAAAATAGCAATTGAGAAATGCAGGTGATGTTCGATCTACTAAATTTGTATGGTATTTGCAAATGCTGTAGGATATTTAAAATTTCTGTATTTTTACAATTATGGTTAACTGCTTTCATTTTTAAGCATTTATACACTTCACAGTATTTTCCTAGGATGTTTAGTTTTCAGTTATAATATAAAAGAAAGGAGAAAAAAAAAAAGAAAGAAGGGGGGGGGATAGGGAGGGGAAACTGGAAAAAGGGAAAGTAAAGTATAGTGCCAGTATTGTGGAACTTAGGAATTCGACATAGTATTAAATACGGGAGCAATAGGATGCCAGTCACAGATCCACATCAAAAATCATTAAGTGAATAATGGAGACAGAGGCCCCAATATTTATAAACAACAGGTTAGACTTGAAGGCGGCTGTGTTAAATACCTCCAAGATGTATGTGAAGTACAGTGCTTTCTAAGGGGATTGTATTTCGTTGGGCGTTGAGGAATGTTAGGGGTGAGAAGGAAGATAGGTGTGTAAAATGGTTTTCATTTCATATAGTTGATTCCCGGATCCTTTGGCTCATCGAAATCCAGGACACAACACAGCATGACCTATAGTATTTCAGTTGTCCAGCTACATATTTTTAAACATTTTAAAGATGTTTTCATATCATTTAGGATGAAAAAAATTCTAGTTTTCCAAGAAGGATAGCAATTATTCAATGCACCAATAGCTCACAACTCCCTATAGTACCAACACTCTAAAATTAACATTAAAAGGAGCATGTTCACCCCTTTCAAAAACTTTCAGATATAGTCTAAGTACCACCTCCTTTTATTTTCACAATACTTACCTTTCTCCTCAGTGCTCCAGATATCTTACCATGAACTCCTTCAGTCCCACACTGCTCTCTTTCACACTTCTGTGTCGCAGCCATCAGTCAAGGCCATGACATCACACTCAATGACTTATAACAGCTGTAATGAGCTCACAAAGCCATAAAGGAGGTAGAAGAGAGCAAGGAAAAATATCTGAACTCATGAGCGCCGGGTAGAAAGTTGTATTGCGAAAAAAGGGTGTGGGTGGTACTTTGAATATCTTATTTTTTTTTTGTAGGGGGTAAACATGCCCTTTAAAATAAAGTATAGTATTCCTTTAAAATAATACGTTTAGAAATTATCTTAAGGCCAAGGCCACACTGCAACACATGCTCGAGTTTCCTTGCGCGAGAGAGTGTGTTGCGATTACGAAATGTTGCGCAATAAAATGCGAATTGCATGCACTCCGATAAATGGATCGGAGTGCAGTGCATCTAGTGTGTCCACAACAATTGGTCCACACGAGTGTCTGCTTTTTAACAGGCAATCAAGTTGATGTGACCTAGCCCTAATGTTATTCTGCCTGCTCCTTGTGCCATTAACATTTAAGTCCCCTTTTTAGTTTAACCCAATTTTTCAGCTGCACGATTCCTTACAAATCTGCTCCCCCTCCAAACAAGGAAGGTGCAGCTGCAGACAAAGCAATAAAGAGGTGCATAAGATAGGGTCAGGGACGAAGGTCCTGAAAACGTTTTGCACAAGGGTATGTAGTATCCTTCTTGTCTGGAAGCTTACTTGTATGGTTATAGCAGGGAATGTTTAGGAGATAAATTTGTAAAAATTAAGGCAATATAGGGGGCTGATGCAATAAGAGGTGCAAGTTTTTCTGTGCTATTAATTTGCAAAAATCAAATGTTGATTTTTACTCTGTTACTGCAAACAGATATCTTAGTTGCTGCTGATTAATAGCACTGGCAACCTTAACCACATTTTATTGCACCAGCCTCTAAATTTATTAAGTTTATTTTCCCTACCAGTCATTGTCTCCAGTATTTAGGAATAACTTTGCATCTGACTAATTTTAATTCCTTGCTATGGAAGCTCCGTGATGATTATGCTATTTAACCTATTTTATTTAGGCTTAAAGGCAGGAATAAACACAACCAGAAAATGTAAATGCGAGATTATTTGGCATTTTAGCAATTAAAACGTACCCTTTCAAGCTGCCGGACCTCCTCCTTCCACGGTCCCATGAAGAGCTTCGACTGCGTGTTCTCCTTCTGCTACGGCTACGGGACCTCCTGCGATCAACTGGAGAACAGGCGTGGCGCTCTTTTGATTTCATTTGCCCAGGAGCTATAATTCCCAACAAGAAATTTTTACATTTTTTAAATAAAACATACGATAACTGGAAATCAAGCCGTTAAAAACAACAACAAAAAAAACCCCTAAGAAATCAAAGATCCTACTTACTTTTCCGGTCACCTTGAGCAAATTGTATCTCAATTTGACGACCACAAACCCATTTCCTGTTAAGATTATACAGGGCATCTTCAGCATCACGAACATCCTCAAACCTGACTGTCCGTTAAGGAGATTTTGATTATAGTACTCGCTGATAAATGGGTCAAATAATGTACTGGAGACTAATTTTTTTCCAGCAAGTTGAACAAATCACAGAAGCCCAGTATCCAATGCATCCAGAGTTTCGCCATACATAAACATTTTAGATTGCATTTAATGGAGCTGGCTACCTACAATAAATAAATTTACTCCAAGTAGTAGCTCACTAGATCCGAATATAAAAAAAAAATTCTCCACATTATTTTGCTTGTTAACTTTTGTGGATACAAGCCAAGAGCTATTTCAGTCGGTTAAAACGATTGTTAACAATAACACGTTGTTAAAGGGTACCTGTACTAAAACTACTTCAGGGTATTTAACAGTATAATTCAGTATAAGCTTACCCCCACCTCTGTTACTTACATAGGTGCCAGAATGTTTAGAATAAAACTTGCAGAGGTGACAGCATGTCTGTAACATTCCCCTATTCTTAACATGAGCGTGCAAGTTACAAAAGGCTTGCCGCACTAAACCCTAACTGCTCAAAATCATTAAGTGCAAAAGTAAGATTGTCGATAGATGTTAATGGTGCTTAATCAATATGGACTTTTTTTTTTTTTAAACTGCCCATTAGTGGAAACTATAATTCATCCCAACTATCACTGTACCTTTTTTTGTTTGTTTGTTTGTTTATCTGCCCCCTAATTTCATTAGATATCCAATCTAAAACATCTTACATTTTAGCATTTCTGTAAGAAGTTTTGCTGTAGCTGGAATGGTTTGACAGTTGGTGTGCTGTATACTGTATGCAGTTTTGACAGTTAGATTGTGGGAAAATAGTCAGGTCAGTGGTCAGAGCCTGAGCAAAACAAGTAGGCAGAATTCAAGTGCCCCCTCAATCCCCTGTTCGTTTTGTCCAAAAAAATATCTCTTGATCCCCCTAGATCTAGAGATAGCACACCCTAAAGCTGTGAACCATTGCCAGTCCTACACTGAGAAGAGGAGATTGCCAGTAAGGTGGTAAAGTCACAGGGCTTCCCCCTTCCCCAGGGTCTTCCCTTACAAGTGTGCTATGCCCCTGGTGGTCTAGTTGGGGTACTGCACTGCGATCTCCATTCAGATCGCAGTGCAGTACATTCTATAGTAAGTCAGTGTCAGTGAATGACCGCTTACTGAATGGAACTCAAGAGTTCCATTCACAAATAGGATTTTTTTTCTAAGTCTTTGCTATTTAATTTGTTTTGGTAAGGGATTTTTCTGATCAGATTTTGCCATTTTTGCTATATTCCACGTTCGTTATCATTCCCTTAGATCATCTGATAATTATCTTTGGGAATGGTAAAAAGTGAAATGAAAAAATCTTTTTTTTTTTTTTGCCGCCTACAATTTCTACCCTCGGCTTATATTCAAGTCAATCATTTAACTAATTTTTTTAGGTAAAAATAAAGTACCTTGAGTGTATACGGTATTTATTTATAGATTAAGATGATGCCAAGTCATTTTTCAGTATACATACACTTTAAGATTTAACTGAGCGTGCTTTTACCCCAGAGCGCAATGGCAGGGCAGAGATCAGGTGATGTTATTCGACCAACTGGAAACAGGAAATTTAAAGGACAATTCCATTAAACTATGTTGATATATCATACTTTGTCCTCCAAATGCAATATTGTATGCCTGCTATGCTTCTGGATGCCTTGTGGAAACTGAGCAATTTAGTGACCTGGTAATGAGCATGAGCATGCTCAGAAGAGGCAGCTAGGGGATTCGCATTCAGTCAATGGCTGTGATATCAACTGTCAAATCCATAACGGACAGTTGCTAACCAGAAGAACCAGGAAGCAGAAACGGGCACAAACAATGTCCTGCACAAACAAGACAGTAGTGTAGTATTTCATGTTAAACTTGTATATTTCAGATTTCAAACTATTACAGTTTAGGGGTTTGGGGGGGTGATTTACCTTTATATAAGTTTTCATTTGAAGGCTGGACTTTCCCTTCATTCACCTGATTATAATTTCCTACAGGCTGCAGCCAGAGATGTGATCTGGGGCTCATTTTAAAGGAAAGACAGTAGGCTCTTCATTTAACTCTAACTTGTTTGGAGACCACAGTTGCCCATTAAGAATCATTGTGCTGTTTATACTATAAATGGCTCTGTGTTAAGTAAATCTTTGTTGGAAGAGAACATTGGAGTTTTGGTGGATAACAAAACTTAAATGTAGCAAGCAGTGACAGGCCGCAACAGAGGGGTATGGATTCAAGAGAGAAATATGTGGTGCAGTTTGGGAATCCTGTGTAAAAAAAAAAAAAAAAAAAGACATCTTGGAAATGGAAAGGGTTCAGAGAAGGTAAAATAATTTAATAAGGGGACTGGGGGAGCTTGAATACGATGACAGACTGGATAAGTTACAATTATGTACACTAGAGAAAAGGCACTTGCGTGTGGATATGATCACCGTGTATAAATACATTGATGGGCCATACAATAATCTGGGGCATTGTCTACCAATAGAACATATCAAAGGACACGCAGACATCCCTTAAGACGGGAAAAAAGGTAGTTCTTCAATTTCAGAAGGAGTTTTCACTGTGAGAACGCTAAAACATTGTAACGTACATCTGTTGTATTCAATTAGATCAACTGGACTTGAAGTTTCGTTCTTGAAGACGTTTCGCTAGTCATCCGACTGACTACATAGAACGGCAATGTTTGGGGCAAGACTGTGCCCTTTCTCAAAGCCTTAAAGATTGTATAGATTCAAAAAAAAAAAAAAAGATGGAGTCTAAAAGTAAAGAATGCATGTTACTGGTATTAAATAAAATGTATTATGGAGAGTCTCAAACAGGTGCTCCCAAGTCTCCTACTCGGGTAAGCAGCACAAAGAGGGGAGATATCTAAAAGAAAAGAACCCCTAAATGTGAACAACTAAATCCAAATAAAAGTGCAACCCATGTTTTGGGGAAAAAAACAAATATATATATACGCAAATATACAATGATTATTTATTTCACCTATATACACAATCTAATGGAACAGAGCTGGCCAACTCTCATAAATACAATATATAATACTAAGATCTATAATTCCATTAAAGGGAAAAAAGACCCATCAAAATATATCTAAAACTCAAACTCCTTCTCCTTTATAAAATAATATGTTCCAATAAATAGCAGGTATTAAATCAATATTAACTTGGGAGTCAAAATTGCTCTACGGGTGGAAGACCAACCCAGGTATACATTTTATCATGCCAAGTTCAGTAGAAGTTTAGTTCCCGTGTGTGCACACACTAAGTCCTATTCAGGACCACGCAGAAGTACAATAATTTAAATGCCGGATACGTCACCGCTCCTGTATCAGAGGAGCGGAGCGGTGACTTATCCTGCATTTCAAATGTTATTTTACTTCTGTGTGGTCCTAAATAGGACTAATAGTGTTTTATTCCCTTTATAGAATTATAGATCTTAGTATTATATATCGTATTTATGAGAGCTGACCAGCACTTTTACTGGGATTTACTGGTATTGATCCATAGAGTTGGAGTTGATCCAGGGATTTATTTTTATTTGCCTGGATAACCGTTAAGATGAAAAACATCTTTAATCAACCTCAAATACTATACATGTTTAAAAGGCATCTATACTAAAAAAAAAAATGAAATGGACCATTGTTGAAAACTATAATTCTTCCCAAACCCCACTGTAGCATTTTTTTAAGTTATTGTGCCCTATTTCTTTAGATATCCAATATGAAGCATCTCAAATTTCAGCTATCATAAACTTTTGCTGCAAGCAGCTTTGCTGTAGCTGGAATGTTGACAGTTTTGTCTGTTAGTATGTTGTATGCAGTTTTGACAGTTGATTTGTAGGAAGTTTTCTCTCCTAGTGCTACCTACCGAGCATGCTTGCCCTCAAACAAACAAACAAAAAAAAGTCTGGACAGATTGAAGGTCACTAATAGAAGGAGGGGGGATACTGAGCAAAATAATTACTGGATTAAAAGGTATGCAGCAACACACACACCTCAGAGTAATTAATACGTACACATTTATTTATAGATGGACACTTTCTTTCCAGTATAGTTACCCTTTAAAACCACTGACAACAGGAATGCTTTGTTTAGCCTACACTAAAATAAGCAAACTAAAAGCACATAACACCCAAATGTAGATGTCAAAACACATCCTATGGTGTTGACCCCCTGAATATTTGTCCAGTCCTCCAACAAGCTACAAAGTGTTGTTATCAACTTGCTACAGGAACTGAATCTACAGTTTGAATGCTTGCCAGAATGACCAGATTAGAACAGATTAGCTCTAGCGGGTCAGACTTTCATTCAATGTCCAAATGTTAATTCAGCATCATATGAAATTTGGGCAAGGTTAGTGACCAATACATCAAGAATGAAGAATAAACAATGTTTTTTATGCAGACTGCATAGCTCATTTAAAGGGCATGTCCACCCTTCTAAAAAAAATGTATATAATTTTCCCTGTCCCCCCACCAGCCCCAACCGCTATATTTTTATTATCAGAAAGTGCCCCAAACATTACTTACCTTCCCTCTTTCCTCCGCCGCGCTGCCAGGCCCTCTGCTTGCGAGAAAATCACGGACGTGGCTGCCGGGAGTTCAGTGCAGCGGAGGAAAGAGGGAAGGTAAGTAATGTTTGGGGCACTTTCTGATAATAAAAATATAGCGGTTGGGGCTGGGCTGACGGGGGAAATATTATATAAAAAGATTTTTACACTAGGGGGAGGAAATCCTAATCGGGAGGGAGAGGGAGGGGGGTTCTTCTGCGCATGGCAAAATTCTCCCGGAGGAGAGACAGGAGGCAGAGTTCTATATGGACTCTGCAGTACTCCTGGTGGGCTTTTTTTGGACTTTAAGGGGGGGATAGCAGTAAGGTAAGGATTAAACTACACTACACAATGGGGCCAGTAGTGGGGGGGGATTATAGTGTTGGGGGTGGACATGCCCTTTAAATGTCCAATTTTTATGGGGGAAACTAAAACCAAGGTTTCTTACATTAATTTCTCAAGGCAACAGATCTTAGGCTAGGTACACACAAGCAGATATTTTCGACCGATTCACTGCACTTTCAGTCGGTCAGCCGAAAATACCTGCTGGTGTGGAGCGGCCAGCCGCGACCGACCTCGATCGTTTGTTCGTCCGGATCGGACTTAAGATGTTTGAATACTACAACTCTCAGCATGCTTTATTGGTGGGAGTTGTAGTTTTCAAACATCTTAAGTGGCAAATACTTGCAAACAGGGGTAAATCCTCCTATATTTGTGCATACAGTATGCACAAATAAAGAAGGTTTTACTCTTATTTGTAAGTATTTGCAACTTAAGATATTTGAAAACTACAACTCTCAGCAATAAAGCATGCTGGGAGTTGTAGTTTCCAAACATCTTTAGTGGCAAATAATACCCCCTCGGTTTATACTCGGGTCAGTGTGGTTTTCCTACTTTTTTCCCTAAAACTAGGTACCTCGGTTTATACTCGAGTATATACGGTAATTGGTAGCAATTTCTCTACTTCAGAGAAATAAAGTGCTGGTTATATATCTTAATTTTATATCTATACTTTTTCAATTAAGGCTTTAAACCTTTCATGTTTTATATGTAGACTTTTATGCAACTACAGTTGTATTTCTCATGAGCAACATTTTTTTCCAGTTATTTTTATTTGAAATGCGGTAACAGAACGTGAACATGGATCAATTCTATGCATCAAACCACTCTACAGAGCAGATTTTGTTTCTTCTTAATACTGCCAGTTACACTAATCTTTTTTCCTTCAGATATTTCTAAAGGTCTTCTAGATATACATACTGTATATATAAAGTCCTCTTGGCCATCTGTCTAGAAGCCTAATTAGCATGTCTAGCAAGTCACCTATTTAAAACATAACAGACTGAAAGTACCAAAATCTTAATAATTTCATAATTCCTTCTAATCATACACACAGCAAGCTTGTTTGCCTTATATACAGCATTCTTAAGCAAAAGTGCCAACTTATTTACCAAAACATTTCATGTGAGAAAAAAAATCAACCAAATATAAATGTAAAAAAATACATGATTTTTTTTTTTTTTTTTTTTTAACATTAGGGAGTTTAGATTTGTTACGCTTGGTAATGCAGACATACTAATTCTGACAGGGCTTAAGTGTGACTCTCAAGCTAATAATACACAGGCTTCGTCTCCAAAACTAACCCTACATCCAACAGGCACTCAGTTGCAGGATAAGTCTATTTTGGATGAAAAGAACATATATGTTTAAACCAAGGGGAAAAAAAACTACTGATAAAGGAAAAATCTAGAGTTTGCCCCAAGTAAACACACTATTAAACACGTTTAGTAAACATGAGTAAAACCATAAACCCACCATTGGAATAAAAACACTATAAAAACCTAACACCAAAAACACCTGCTGCTGCTTTAAACTCTGGTTTTTATATTGTTTGACCACTTGCAGTGCAGATATTGGTAACAGCAAATAAATCTTGCGTATTAGGATACAAGAAGGAGATTTGTGTGGTTACCTCATTTGACTTGATCTTGAACCTTGACCTTTACTCTTTAAAACTTGCAAGGTGAACTTGGACACTGATCAACCATATCGGACTTGGCTTTGGGTTAAAAGGTAGGAAATGTGAACCCAATGCTTGGTGCAGGCTGTGTCTTTAGAGCTTGGCAAGAACTTTTCCAGCTTTTTTATCTTTTTCCACCCTCCCTCTTTATTCCTTGAAGCTGCAACTTCAAAGGTGTCTTTAGGCTTTACTCTTGGCTCTATCTAACCAGGCTCATTCAAACCTTGGGGTGCTTGCCAGCTACTGTGGAATGCTTTACATTTTCTGAGACAGAGAAATAAACACACATTCAGTTAATGTGCAAGCACCTCAAAATTCTTGAATAACACAAGCAAATAAAGGATATTGTATATAAGCAAATCCTCGTGGGCGACGACTGTAGAAGTCAAGTGGTATGTAAACATCTACTATTGGGCCGTACCGCCCAAATTCACGGCGCAAGTCCTCTGGCCTGAAGTGTGCAAGGTAAAGAAACAAAGTTGACAGCGTGGACTTACAGTCTGGCAGCTTTACAATATTTTTATTTTATCTACACTATGTAATAAACTATCTAAAGGGAATCGTAATTAAAATGAATAGAACAGAAAATAGCTGAAAAATATAATAAGAACAATAAAGTGGATAACCCTATGTTCCAATCATCTATGTAATCTTGGCTGGGTGTAAATAAAAAAAACAACACATTAATCACATAAAGGGATAGTTTAGAAGAAGTGTGTAATATATGTTTTAAAGTTAAACAAAATGTTGCTAATAACAGCAAAATGAATTTTTTATTTTTTACCTTATGCTTAGGGTCGCCGCCCTGTGATGGTAGAAAGGCACATATTAAAAAATAAAGTTCCCCCATGCACACCCACATGCTGTCATCCTACAGTAGCTGTTTTATGATCCTGCCTCTGCCTACACATAACCAGTAACTGTGGGCAACTTGCATATTTTGGAATCCCATATACAAAATGGACATCCTGGAAATGATAAAATAATAAAAGGAATGAAGGGGTTTGACTATGCAGGCAAATTAGGCAAGTTAGGGCTGTTTACATTGGAGAAGTAAGGTTTGCATGGGGATATGTTCACTTTATACAAATATATTAATGGGTCATACAATATTGTTCACTAATAGTTCATATCAGAGGACTTGTGGACTTCCTATAAGTTTGGAAGAGAATACATTTCATATTCAGTTCACGAAAGGTTTCTTTACAGTGAGAACGGAGAAACTGTGGAACTATCTTTCAGCAGATGTGGTAATGGAAAGTTCATCGAATAACTTTAAAGGGACACTAAACTGAAAATAATGATTTTCCTTTATCCTTTTCTATATTATTAGTGCTGTCAGGAACTTGATGCCCTTTTGCTCTCAGTGCTCCGTCACTAGATCTCCTCATCTCCTGTTCAGCTCACTCCTAGTTAATATGCATGTCTCCTCTCTATGTATCCATCCCCTCCCTAAACTAAGGCACAGCTAGAGTGTGGAGCATGTGCAGTGGAGATATGTGCCCCTCTACAGCCAATAGCATTTACGCAATGATTTTGTGTTATGGTGAAAGTAAAACTGCTTTGCTATGGGAAGGTAAGCAGCATTGGAGGCTGTAAAAACTGCTGGAATCAAGTAAGATTTTCTTTTAGCCATAGGAGTTTGAAGGTGTGTGTCTGGGGGGTGACTTTACAATTGATTTCTTTAGGTACAGTGCTACATTGATAACTGCAGGATTGGGTGTTTCTGCACAGAAAAACAGATAACGCTTTTCCTGATCTTAATGCTGAATCAATTAGCCATGCAGTGACAGAGAAATAAGCTTTACTTGTATAGAATGGATAGTTTCTACATGTAGTGTGCCAGGGGGAGGGGCTGGGTGATAGCCCTTTACTGACTAGCTGTGCCCTGTCCTCTTTAAAAAGTATAATTCCCAGAGCTAAAAAACAAGGGATAGCAAAGTCAGAAAAAATGCAGATTTAAGATTGGTGGCAATTAATCCTAATTACTGTGTGACTGTGTTTTGGCAAAGTTTACATGCCCTTTAAAAGTGGCCTAGGTAAGTTTCTAAAAATAAAAAACCATTGAGAATTACTGCTTTACACATACTGTAGTTCTGGTTGATCCATGGATACTTTCCGATTGCTGTTTGGAGTCAGGAAGGAATCCCCCCCTCCCCCCCAGCTGTTTTTTTTTGTGCCTTCCTCTGGATCAACTGTTAGGTAGGGTTAAAAAGGAGGGTGAAAAGGTTGAACTTGATGGACATATGGCTTTATTCAACCGCAATTACTATGTTACTCAGTCACTGTGGGCAACTTGCATGTACCAGTCCCTGTTCGGGGGCACTCTGGCACATGTTACCACCCTCTATAGGGCTTATGTCAGCCCTCCAGTTCCAGTGAGCCCTCCAGTTAAGTCAAAAGCAGCTGCTGAACTAGAGGGTCCACCAGCCAGGGTCACATCATCCCTCTAGTTCACCAGCCAGGGTCAGGTCAGCCCTCCGTTTGACCAGCTAGCCTACCACACCCACCTCCTAAAGCCACACCCACTATTTTTTTGTTGCGGTGTTGCAGGAAGATATAGGGGGCAGTTTTAATAAGATTGGCTTAAGTGCCAAAAGGTCTAGAAACACCCCTGCTTATTCTTCTTGAAACTTCCAAGAGATATTTCAGCTATAAACATTGCTTATGGGTAATGTCAGCTACCCTGCAATTTCCTGTGTTTTGTCCTAGAACGAATACAAACTCATTTTCAAAGGCCAATTGGCTGTTTATTCCAACGTTTTATTGGCTTTAGACTCTAACTTGTGCATGGCCAACTTACTGGCCATACACAAAGAGCATGTGCAGGACTGGGACTGTGTAAAAATATGATTGAGGCTACAGCCACACTACAACGTACGGCAACGCTTGGGAAATGCGTAAACGCAATTGGAGCACAAGCGATTCGTAAAAAAATGGTGATCCCATGTGCTCCGAAAAAAGATCAGTGTGGCCACCGACATTGTGTTAGCCTGGCATGCGTTTCTCATTGTAAGCACATGAGAAACGCGCTTGTGTGGCCTAGCCCCAACTGTTCTGAAGCTTTCAAATATATGTGCTACTTAATACCTGTACAAAAATACAAGAGGGATAGAAGGGCAGGGGTGTCTTGGTTATTGAGTTAGATTGATTTATGAGGGGTAAGAGTTTGACAATTTATGTTTAAGAGATAATGTTACTGAAACAACCAGAGTTTGTGAAAAATCTATAGAGGATTGTGGCAGCAATCTTTGGGAGTATGGGGCAAAATAAAAGCAACCTCTAAGAATTAGAATTAGAATTAGAAGGGGAATTAAGTAGATGTGAAGCAACGTGATTTCTCAGATTCTGGCATATGGAAATAATTAGATATTTCAGCAGATGGAAAACAATCTAAAGAGAATTAAGATGGCCATACACTTAAGGTGGGTACAAACGGCAGATGCCCGTCACAGCTGATTGTTCAGTTCCCTATGGGACCACACTTTTGGTTGTGTCAAACTGCTGAGTGCTGCTATTTTTGCTGCAAGGGGCAATCTCACCCTGTGTTTATACAGCCAGTGTTCAGGTTCATTCGGATTGCTGTAAATCTGAATAAGTCTCCCACAGATTGCTACCAAACTGGTTTTAAATCTATTTACAAATGACAGGAAACAAAAGACCAAGGTTTTTACTAGGTAGGAAGTTGAAAAGGAAAAAAAAATTCTTTAAAAAGTAAAGTCATTATAATCATAATAAATAAGAATGGCAAATAGATAAAAAGGAGAAAACACACTTTTACAAACATACATGCACAAACACTCTTATAAAAAGTAAAAGAAACCAAAAAACACACAAGGTACCTGCTAAAGAATATGCTTGTGAAGGTTCTCATTCATCCAGGTCATGGTATGTCTGTTGTATTCAATTAGATCAACTGGACTTGAAATGTAGTTCTTGACTAGCGAAACGTCTTCAAGAACTACATTTCAAGTCCAGTTGATCTAATTGAATACAACAGACACTGCTAAAGAATAGCTCAAAAAAATCATCAAATCAAGTAAGATCTATGCATTAGGTGCAAACAATGATTGGGCCAGGAGAAAAATTCTCCACCGACCCCATCTCCTGTCCCTATCTCTCCACAGACGGAAATCTGCGGATAGATCGGAGATTCAACGTGGGAGGCTTCAAGCAGCTCTTCTGATCAGATTTCTGATTGTTGCACTTGATTGGAAGAACATCTGCCAGTGTATGGCTAGCTTTCCAGACCTTCAACCATTCTCTGTCCTTTGCTCTTACCTATGGAAACCTTAGGGAGGAGGGGGGCAAAGTTCTCTTTTCAGGCTTGTGGCTAGCTTTCAATATAATTTAGAAGTTCGGGGTGAGGCTTATGATGCCGTATCCCAGCAGTAGGATACAAGTGGGGAAGGATGCTCATGTCTAAGGGCTAGGCCACACTTGCGCGTTTTATGCGCAATTGCGCATGCATTGTTTATAATGGAAATCGCGGGAACGCCAAATTTCCTGCTTTTTTCGATGCGCATTTCCAAAACGAAAAATGGCAAAATAGCATGTGCAAAACACCCAAGAATCACGCAATTGAATGCGATAATGCACACGTGTTGCGTGCGAAATTCTGGAGTGTTGCAGTGTGGCCTCAGCCTAAGACGGGGCAGAGAAATGGTGCTGGCTAGCTGGAAACACAATCCTTTATACTGTTGTAACATTGGATAAACCATAAATATGGAGTCATTTTAGAGGTAGGAAATGGGCTCTAAAATAAAGGTTGCCATACACATGAGATTCCACAGCATCACATTGGTATCTGTCGGCACACATGCTGTGGGAACAGCACACGCAAACATGACAGATCCCTATTCGCGGTATGGGGATTAGTCAACCGTGCAACCATACACCGCACGATCGGATCCCTCAACTTGAAGTAAAAGGAGCCTATACCAGGTGACGGAAATTTTCCATCATTCCCAATCTATCGAAGTGCCGACTACGGTCGTTCGTCAGCACTCCAATCTGTGGGAACAGCCCCTACACACTGACGATAAAAGGTAAATCCCATCGTTCCCCAACAAGATTTACCCATTATCGTTTGTGTATGGCCACCTTTACTTCCTGCTTCAGTCATGTGACAAGTTTGTAGTCAGGTGACCAGTCTCTGAATTACTAGGCTCCCCATTTCAACTGTCAAATTTTCTCCAGGTACTTACGGTTTTCCTCACCATTAATTAAGTGCCCACTAAACAGCAGATCATCTGGCAACCTTGCAGCCAAATGTACAGAACATGTATTAATACTACATTATTTCCGGTTAAATGTAAGTGCTCAAATATAAAATAATCAGCTAATATTTAGCCTTTTATCAAAGCACCCAAATGCATATTCTTGCTTAACCCAATGGAGCACGCAGGTCCCGCCCTTCTATTCCAGCATTTATGGTAATCCTGAAAGTAGCCGGACTAGGCCGCTCGGGAGGTTCGGATGTGTTTACTGAAGTGAAGTATCTTTATCCTTGCCACTGTTACCACACACCAACAGTCTCTCAATCAGATACACACTGAATACATGGAACCTGTCCCGGAAAGAAATTCATACCCGATTCGGGAGGATTTCGAGTGGTGACCGTACCTGGTGGCATCGGCCACGTTTCTCACGAAGAGAGACGTATTAGGAGGCCTTGAATAACGAGACATGATAGCGACTCTTCCAGCAATACCGATTAGAACTTAACTACTACAAACGCCGGAAAACGAATAATAGAACGTTTGGGTTCTAATCCTGAACGTAATAGGTTACCAACAGCAACGCCACCCTTTCCGTAAAATTCGCGTAATGCGTCACTGCGGCGCGTGAGTGGGAGGGCTACGGGTCACTTAGCGGCCATCTTGGACTCGGGAAGACTAATTAGTTGGAGCGATTAGTGTCCCGAGAGGTGTGGGAAATAACACGGAATTAATGCGGTAACCATGGTGCCTGGCTTTGGGACACTGTAAACAAATAGACTGGTTCGTTTCTTTTATTCATTGTATTGTGGAGGTAGAAGATTTATATGTAGATTAAAGTTTAGGTACAGCTTTGAAATATTTAAAAAAACAGTCACCTATATAGAATGATTCCTTTCAATAAGGAAATATCCCACTGCTCCCAATTAATTTCCACTTCCTCATATTTATCATATGGAATAATGTAATTAATGTGCCCCTTAGGGCACGGGCACACTGTGCCGCAATTGCACACGCACGTGCATGGAACTCACAGGCATTACTGTTTGAGGCTCAAGCAGGAGAAAGCAGAGGAAATCTCAGAGGTGCGGAGCTTAACATTCAGCAAACCAGTAACAAGATGTCAGCAATTTCCAAGGCACAAAGCTAGGCTCTGGAGGGGCATAGGTAAAAAAAAATATGGCAACGGTATTGTCTTGCTAGATTTGGATTATTACAGCTCTGAACTCCTTACGCAGCTTGTAGACAATGAGGTTTACAAGAAGCTTGATGGGGATCCTAGTGGTCATTTCAAACAGGGCATTGATGTTAAGATACAATTTGCTTTACAAATGGGGTGGGTAACTATTGATTAATCTAAATTTCTGACCACCCAATTTCCTAAATGCCCTATAATTTAAATGCTACCGAAAGTCCATAAGTCGATTACAGATCCTCCGGGCATCTGTAATCTCCGACCTATTATCGACTCCTTTGATTCCCTGTTTAAGCCAGTATCTCAGTTTATTGACTGGTTCCACCAACCAGTAGTCAAACAAATGAAATCATATCTGAGAGACAGTAAACAATTGATAGAGGAATTGAAAACTGTCAAAGGTGGTCTAGAAGACACCATTTTATTAACCTGTGGGGTGTCTAGTTTATACACCGTCATCCCACAGGTTGAAGGTGTGGAGATATGCAGACAAAAATTGATAGCACATGGACAATGTAAACCCCCTGTGGATTTCTTGATGGACCTACTGCAATATATTTTAAGCAACAACTTTTTCAGATTTGAGGGGACGTACTACATACAAAGGTCGGGTACTGTGATGGGCTCTAATGTGGCACCCCCTTTGCCAACCTTTATATGTGCCATTTTGAGGAGAAATTTATTATCCCCAAATTTAATAAGAACATCATCTTCTACCATAGATATATCGACGACTTGTTTATGGTATGGCAAGGTGATACAGAGAGTGCTCTATCCTTTGTGGAGTATGTCAATAAACTTGAGACCCCTATTCAACTTACGGCGAACATTGGGACTGAGTCCATTGAGTTTTTAGACATGAAAAAAGTATAGGGATGGTCTTGGTATGTGTCTTTTTCGAAAAGAGCACTGATAGAAACACCTAATGACATGCCCGAAGTGCTCATCCCCCTAACCAGATTAAGGCTATACCATGTGCACAATTTCTCAGGGTGATGAGGAATGACTCAGGTAACAATATGGCTGAGGTACAAATTTCGGAAATGACAACACGGTTCATTGATAGAGGATACTCTGACAAATTGTTGAAAGAACAACTGGGTAAAGCTCGTGATTTATTTGCTAAGGAGACCCATGGCACCATGGAAAAGGTTAATCCCCAAGCAGAGGAAATGTTTTTCTGTCTGGATTACACTCCTGGCAGCATGGCTGTCCGCAAGAGTGTGACACAACATTGGCCTCTGGTTCAAAGTGAACCTAATTCAATCTTTGCACAACAATAAGGTAAAATTTTCCTATAGACAGGTACGAAACCTTCGAAATCTTCTAGTTAGGACCGACATCAGAAGAAATATTAATGAGATGCAGAGTTCATGGTTACACTCTAAGAAAAATGGGTGCTATAAGTGCCTGGGATGCACTGCATGTAATTCGATGATTGTGCATAGTGATTTTCCCCACCCACACTTTGGTAATAGGTACACGATTCGTTATATACATGATTGTGTGTCCCTGTGGACTCTATTATGTTGGGAAGACCAACACCACTCTGAGGGAATGACTGGCTAATCATCAAATGGCTATACAGAATGCAGTGGGCCATAAAGAACTCCCTGTGGAAAGCTACAACGAACAATCTGTGGCCAGACATTTTGTTAAAATGGGCCATAGTCTAGCCACACTCAAATGGATGGCAATTGACTATGTGTTACCGGGACAAGGTACCGACAGGGAAACTATGCTTTTAAAGGGCAATTATAGTGAGAAAAATGTTTTTTTTTAATTTCTTCTAATGTATCCAATAAGTCATCCCATCCACCAGGGTACCTTTAGTTTCTTTAAATTCTACATAGTCCCCGAGATATAAGCCTTTGAATATGCTGTGATTTGTAGGAGCTGCTACACCTCATCTGTCACTCAAAGGCACACACCCACACAATCCAAAGCTCCCCTGCAGTACTGTCACACACTCTCTCACCCACACTATATGTACCATGTGCAACATATAGTCAAATGCTGTAGTGCTAAACACAATCAATAAACCATTAACCCAGCAATATGAGCATAACACACTATAAAACAGCCCCTCCCCCCCAAAAAAATCTTATATACATACAAAACCAGTGACTCAAATGGAACACTAATACAGTATATATAATACAGTAATACAGACTATATACCAAACAAGACACACAGTGCAATGTATGAAATATATAGACTAAAGCAACTGAAATATAACAGGACAACAAGCAGTGTCACTGTGTTTGTGAATGTCTCTCGCTACAAGCTGCTGTTACACTGACTCTCTTCAGTGATTATGATCTCAGCTAAGCAGGGGAGAGATATGAACTTTAGGTAAAAAATAAATAACAATTAGCAAAGTTAGAGAACAGGGAGAGTTCAGTAACTTACTTGTAAAGAATCTCAGCACCACTTGTCCTCTCTCCCCCTCTGCCCCTCCCTTCAGCATATTGCTACTTTATTCCACACTTGCAGCTTGCAGTCTAGCTCTGGAAGGGAGGGGTCAACAGGATGTCAACACTTCATTTAAAGTCCTTTCAACTGACAATGCTCGGACTCTGTATACAGCCCCTCACTGCTTGAGGGGGAGTAGACAGAGGGGAGGGGGACTACACAGCTTGGTACAAACTTCTGCCAGTGTGAAGAAACGTAGCCACACAGAAACATGAAAGTAAGGCAGCTTATACTAAGTGATCTATACATTGTATACAGACAAAGTTTTTTTTTCACTATAGTTGCCCTTTAACATGAAACATAATATCTCACATATACTAAACATAACTATCCTTTATAAACCAATATTACCAAAGCATTATTTTTTTATCTAAGTATTGTTTTTTTACCATGTATTAATACACAATATCCTAAGCGGGCTAAACATTAGTATTAGAGTTTTTAAATCCAGACATAAAAAGGTTTAGAGTATGCAGCCTTATTTCCACCTTCCTCTGTGGTTCCGTGTTTGCGTACAGTCTTATTTACTGAAAAACTTCCCCTCCTCTCTCTGGTCATTCCCCCCTTCATATAATCCAGCTGTGAACGAACCCTGTGAACCTAGCCACTCATGCACATTAATCCTCCAACACTGCACTCTAACCTTTGTAAACAAAAACAAACCCTTGGCATATAAGCTTGTAATGAGCAGGTGTCTCCGTTGTTTTGGAGATACTTGCAACATAAGGAGGGGGTGAGTTAGGAGAGACCCGGATCCTGCCTTACCACCAGCCTGATCTCCATTTGACAGGCAATAAATTGGAGAAAGCGTGGGAGGAGGGGGACTCAGTGCTGTTCTTTTTGCTTCATTCTGCTTCCTTATACTTCTGTTTTTAACCCAGTATTTGCCAAGCATTTTAGTGAGCAGGAAGGAGTCATTGGGAGACTTGCTGTAAAACATGTGTAAGCCTACACACTATGTCGGCATCAGAGGATCTGATTGACAGCTCAAGCAGGAGTGGTGTATTGAAAACTTGACTTCTTCTTATATATCTCGGGACAAAGGAGGAAAGTGAAGAAAATAAAGGTTGGGGGGAATTATATTACACAGAAAGAAAAAAAAATGTTTTCCCACTATAGATGCCCTTTAAAAGTTTTTTAAGGAAGGTGAAAGGGAAGCCATAGAGGGATCTGGAGGGGGTAAAGGGCTCCCCTGCACATGCCGCTGTCCTCTCAGAGGACAAGGGGGAGGCGGAAACCTTTCACACAGGAAGATAGCTCCTACTCTTTAGTTTCCTGGACTTTGCACAGACAATACAAGAGAATCACAAGGAGCAGAGATGTAAGGGAAGGATTTTTTTAAACTACACAGTGGGGCCAGTAGTTGGTTAAATTTTAGTTTGGGGGGGTGGACATGCCCTTTATTGCAATAAAAATGATTTTTTTAATAACTGAGGGCTTTAATATATTGGATTTTGCTGAAAACTTGTTAACAAAAATTGTTAATCAGCCAATCACATGGCAGCAACTCAATGCATTTAGTCATATAGATGTTCAAACAGCATTAGAATGGGGATGAAAGTGAGTTTGCATGTGGCATTGCTGCCAGATGGGCTGGTCTGAGTTTCAGGAACTGCTGATACACTGGGATTTTCATGCACAACCTTCTCTATGGCTTTCAGAGAATCGTCTGAAAAAAGAAAATATCAGCAATTGTATCAATGTAAGATGAGGATGATCAGACTGGTATGAGATCAAAAATAACCACTTGTTAAAACCAAGTTATGCAGAATACCATCTCTGAACACACATATTAAATCTTGAAGCAAATGGGCCACAGCGGCAGATTACCACACTTAACAATTCAGTTAGAGGGGTCACAATTTGGCAAAAACTGCATGAAAGCCTGTATCCATCCTGCCTTGTATAGGCAGGTAATGGGGGTGTAATGGTGTTTGGGATATTATTTTAGTACCAATCCAGCATTGTTTAAATGCCACAGCCTACCTGAATATTGTTGCTGACCATGTCCATCCCTTTATGAACACAGTGTATCTTCTGATGGCTACTTCCAGCAAGATAATACACCATTTCACAAAATTCACATCATCTCAAACTGATTTCTTGAACATTACAATAAGATCACTGTACTGTAATGGCCTCCACAGTAACCAGATCACAATCCAATAGAGCATCTTTGAAATGTGGTGTAACGTTAGATTTGCATCATGGATGTGTAGCCAACAAATCTGCACTAACTGAGTGATGCTATCTCTGAGGAAAATTTACAACACCTTGTTGAAACTATTCCATGAAATTTAAGGTAATAGGGGGTCAAACCCAGTGCTAGCAAGGTGTACCTAAATAAGTGGCCTGAGAGTGTATAAACAAAACTATTTAACTTGCTTGTGAAGGTTCTCATTCATCCAGGTCATGGTATATCTGTTGTATTCAATAGATCAACTGGACTTGAAATGTAGTTCTTGAAGACGTTTCGCTAGTCATCCGACTGGCTTTCTCAATTCAGAATGACTTGTACAAGAATCTGTGGCAATTATGTACCCTGGAAAATCCCAATTAGCATATCACAGCCAGGTGTTAAGGGTGTGATTAGATAGTGGCTAAGAGGTGTTATAGGAACACCCAGAGTAAGGTGTTAAAACAGCATTGTACATGGCAGGCAGTTGGTGTCGAACCTCCCCACCTCACGGCGCCTCTCACAGCCTGGCGCCGAGTAGTGACATCAGCCGGCAAACCCACAGGACGTACCCAGCATGCGGCAGCCGGATTTGGCCATAAGGAGACGGCGATCATCCTGGAGTGCAGCTTCGTGGACCTTGACTCGAGTATAAGCCGAGGTAAGGTTTTTAGGTTTATTTTAAAACCTAAAAACCTTGGCTTATACTCGAGTATATACGGTAATCCTTATATCATTGATTTGTCTAATGAAAATAATATACTATGTAATTAATTTAATTAATTTTGCTGATTAATTGCATATTAATTGGTTCATCTCTTAAAATAGGGTCAAAGGAAGCCCAGTTTTATACACTTCGTGCAGCAAAAGCATTGGCAATGACTGCATTAGATGTTATTTTTATACCAAATTCGCTGGCAAGTGTCCAGGAATGAAGCTGATTGAAGAAGGCAAAACCAAGTAAGGGAGAACAATCCAGAGAGTCAAGTTCTGGGAAAGGCTTTATTTCACTTTGAGAAATTAGATGGAAAAATATTTTCCTTGCCTGATGATTGGAGAGGGGACATACTGACAGATGAAAAAGCTTTTAGAAATTAACATTGACATGATTGGAAAGTATTTGTTAATTTCAATATAATACATTTTTTAACATTATGCTTATGTTTCTACGCAATTTTTTTCTGTAATGACTTTTGCTATTTTATGGTTAAAAAAAAGTCTATACTACAAAAAGATTTCCTAAAATCAATTGGAATGGATGATTACCGGTAGTTGTTAGAAAAGAAAATATTTAATCATGAGAAGAGTTATATCTTCTCTTACATATTGTACATCTTGTCTTACGTATTGTGTTTCAGCAGGCTACATACAGTACATTGAATAGACTTTTAATAAATATTTAATTGTAATGTTATTACTCTTTATCGTAGCACTACCTGATCACTTAAGGAAGTGCAATTGGATAAAATAAATTGCAACATACCTTAGGCTTCAACCCAATATGAATTAAAAACTGGTCCAAAAATGATATTAGGTAAACTGACAACAAAAAGCAATTTACATTCATTATTTTGTTGACATATTTTTGAAGATTTTTTTTACATTTTTATGTGTGATAAGGTAGCAGCATCACTAGATCCCCTGCACTTATTGCTCTGAAATTATGTGACATTAAATTTAAAAGGGAAGTTCAGTGCTAATACATGCACTTTTCAGAAAAAAGAGCAGTATTTTTTCATCCCAGTGACTTTAATCTGTCAATTCAGCATTGTGTCTGTGTATAAATAAATACAACCGAAATACTGACTTCCTATTTGCAGGACCTCTAGTAGAGGCCGTTATGGTCTTGCCCATCACCCAGCGCCTGGGTTGATTCAGTTGCTCAGTAGAGATCTGAGCATGTTTGACCCATCCAACAGCCAATCAGTAGAAATTACTGTTAGGAACATTCCAAGGATGTTGTGCATCATGGGAAGAAGAAGGACCGTTAGAACCTAAAATGTCAGCTCACTAATGTCAACAGCAGGGAACAGCAAAGGGTATGAAATCAACTGATTTTTCAAAATGGGAGAGAATATGTAGAATAACTAAGAAGGCATTACACAAACAAACAATTTAATAAATATTGATCATTTCCACTGAACTGTCCCTTTAAATTTACAAACCTTTCACACTTACTGCTCTGGGCTGTTCTCTCTCCTACCTCTCCTCTTAAGTCCTCACCCCTCCTCTTTAGTCCTCCTTCAGTCACTGTAACTCGATCTCTTCCTGGTTTCTTCTGCTTTCTCCTGCACTGAGCATGTGCCAACCGCAGATTGAAGGATAACTATACATTAAAATTTTTTAACTTTTTAAAATGGAAAGTACCTAAGGCAGGGAAGAGGGATTGATTATTCCAACCTCACAATATCATTTCGTTAAAGGGCAACTGTGGTCTCAAAACAAGTTAGGGTTAAATTAAAGCCTGCTGTATTTCCTTTACACTGAGCCAACAATCACATCTCTGGCTGGAGCCTGTGAGAAATTATATTGGGGTGAACAAACTTCCTGCTTCCAGTAGGTTGTGTGACATCACCTTACCTCTGCCGGCCCTTTTCCCCCGGGGGAGAAGCATGCTCAGTTAAGACTTATTGCTGGGGAAATCAGGAAGTACCTGAGGAAAAAATTGACAGTTGAGAAGGGGAGCCTATTAATGCAGGCAAAGGCTGGTCACATGACAACAAGCTGGTCACATGGCTAAAAACAGGAAGACTTTAACCAGGAAGTTACATTGCTGAACTTTTCCAGCTATAACTTCCCACAAATGTTATGTAGAGATGTGATTTAGGTTTTATTTTGAAGGTGTGATGGAAGGCTTTTTATATAATCCTTACAAGTTTGGAAGAATTTGAGACCACAGTTACCCTTTAAGAAGCTATAGCACTAAAAGTTTTTATTTGCCAGATTAGTCCTGGACTATTCCTTTATTAAAGATAGTGCTAAAGCCAGGAGAAAGACTGTCAGAATCAGTTTTCTTTGGGCTGGTGCTCCTCGCAGAAACAGTATTGTGGGTAGGAATGTCACGTTCCACATCTGCTGGTGACTTTATCAACTGCCTGCATGAACTTCCTCCTTTCCACCAGCAGATGTCATTGTTCTCCTCAGAGATAGCACTTCCGGAACTTCTACCTGCCCACCAGCAGAGGGCTCTCTACCTCAAGAACTGTGTGTGTTACAGACTATTGCTGGAAGGAGATCTGTCACCTGACCTTCCATGTCTGCATTTAAGGCCAGCATGAACATTGCTTCAGTGCTAGTTCATTGTTCTTGCGTTTCCTGTGTCCTAGCCCTTCTAGCCTGAGTTAGCGGCCTTTGTATTTCTAGTCCCGTATCCTGTTTCTTGTTGCCCTCCTGTGTTTTGACCTGTGCTTGCCTTGTGACTATTCTCTGCCTAGCGATTTTTGTATTATTTAATCTCCCGGTTTATATTCTTCCTGTTCTTCTACCCATTTGCCTGCTGTCTCTTGTACTGCGAATTATCGGTGTATTGTTATTTTTATCTTCCTCTATTTTGGGTCTGTGTGCACACATTGGTATATACACTGGATTACTCTGCATTGATGTCTTATGCAGAGTAGGCTAATTGTATGTACTCCAGACTGCAGGTGTATGCTCCTTAAATACACTTGTCTGCAGGGAGATTGTCTTGCATTACCTTTTCGTATATATTATTGCATGTATGCATGTTGTAGTGCATGAGGTTAATGTATACAACTGCTTCATTATCATTTATGTTCCTTGCAATTGTTAATAAATTGCCTTGTTCATTTATTCCTGGCTTGGTCTCTCAGTTTTTCCCCATAAGTGACATTTCCTACATTATTGCACATCTTGTGCATTGCCCATGTTGGTTCAGGTGCAATGCATAAATGCAATCGTTACAAGGAATTACCAAGCCTATATCCCTGTTCCAAGTACTTTTTAGTTTAACTGTTTTTCAAAAACCTTTATACACACGATTGTTATCCTTTGAAAAGGATGAACTAGTATTTGTGACCGCATTTAGAACCTCCCACCCCCTAACTTTCTGATCAGTGATTTCTTCATATCTTGGGCTGTGCAGCATGTATAGAGGTGGTTGATGGCTCATTTTAGGTATTTTCCAAAATGGAAAGAATAAAAGAGAATAAGAAAAAATAAAGAACACAAATTTGTTTTTTTCAAGACAAACGCACTGAACCAGAAGGCAGAACACCTCAATATAAAACATGATATTGTATTTAAGTGAATGTTCACTCAGTTGCACTTTATTGATATCCTGATGAAGACGTCCTGTGTGACGTTGAAACATTGAATAAAGCGTGATTTGATTTCACATACAACAGTGTGCCCGGGGGATATATTGGATTTTGATATAAAACCAGTAATCTGTGTTTTACCTCTCATTTTGAATTTACCTAAATAATATAGTTATTTTCACAGGCTCACAGCATTCTAGTATCAAACAGTTTGGTCAACGACCATTATGTTCTGCACATGCTCAGTGCAAGTCTACATTGTATCTTTGTTTAGTATCCATGTTCCCTTGGAACTAAGGAAACTAGACGTCTGCCCCCACAGAATTAATGTGCATATGGACTTTGCTGTTTCTTTGGATTAAAGATAACCTAACCATATAAAATTATTTTAACTACAACATATCTGTTACTGGGGGGGGGGGGGGAATTCTAGACCGGTCAAGGGAAAAATGTTTTTTTCCACCACTGCCTTTCCATCGCCTTTCTTCTTTAGTGCAGGAGTGCTGCCTGAGACAAAAGTCTCACTCTGCCTCATGGTAGAAGTGGCCCTGGTGTGGTCTGACACTGCACAGGCCTACATTTACTTTAATACAATTTACTGAAGTGGCATTTTATAGCAGACTGGTGTTTTAGGGGGGTTGTTTTCAGATTCTGGAGTATAAAAAATTGGGTTTGTTATCCTTTAATCCTCAAAAGTCCTATTTACATTACAGGGTTAAAAAGTGTCAAATGATATCATTGTACACCCTAAATAATCTGAAAAACACCTACATTTTAATACCCCAATCATAGCTCCTTTCCCTCCCGGTCTTCAATCAATACATTAAAGGAATAGTTCACTTTTCGAGTGAACTATTCCTTTTAAAAGGGAACTTTTAATACAAAACAGTGCAAAAGTTTCTTTCATTAACTAAAATATGCCATGTCTGATTTATTGCTGGCCAAAGCTTAGCAATAAGGTATTACTAGAACTGTATTAAAGAAAATACTAAAATGCTATGAAGTAATAAGGGTGAGTAATAAATTAATTTTTGCATATCCCCAAAAATACATGAATCATTTTCATAATAATGCATTTTGTATTGAGGCGCAGTTAGGGATAGATTACTCACCTACCTAGGCTACCTAGGCCATGGCCTAGGGAGATATGGCTGCTAGGGGGATGGTATAAAAATGTAATGTAGTGCCCCCTCTTTTTTATAGCTACTGCAGAGCCACAATAGTATTACCTTATTTGTTGCCAGTCTACAGACAATGCAAAGCCACATAGATCTGTGACATCATTTGCCATGTCACAAAAGAATGTGACTCTTACAAACACTAAAACTAGAAGCCGAGCACAAAGCAAACAATCCTCTTGCTCTGTTCTCCTCAACCCCTCCACTTCCTCTGGGCTCCGATCATTCATGTTGGATTTATATTGCTAAATGCTATCTTGCTATTTATGTGCTTAATTCTAATATGCTTTCTCATTAAAGGGTATGACCACCCCCAAAATAAAAATGTAAATGTGGCAGGGAATGGGCACAAACCTCAACCTCGCGAGGTTTTTCTAACTGAAAGCTGTCCCCAAATGTACTTTCCAGCCTTCGTTCCCTCACTGCCTTCTGTCTGTCTTCCATACATGGAAGACAAGCAGAAGGGGCTTGGGTGGCATCTGCACCTGTTATTGGCTAAGCCTGGTAAGTACATTTGGGGACAGCTTTCAGTTAAGATAAACCTTGCGAGATCGAGGTTTGTGCCCATTTCCTGTCACATATATTTTTATTTGACGGGGTGGTCTGCAAAAAAAACGGTGCAGTGATAGTTGGGATGAATTATAGTTTCCACTAATTTTTAAAAAAAATGTTCCAGTGTACATACCCTTTAAGGGAAACTATAGTCAAAAAACAAAGTTTTGATCAATCATCAAAAAAAGTTATTTTTATGGTTATACATGCAAATATAAACCCTCCAACACACACCTACTGGCCTATATTTCCATTCTAGTGGCAGACATTTAACAATGTCAAATTTACCAGCATATCTGACCCATTTTATGTCCAATTTGGATGAAAAATGTTAGTCGAGCAATGTGTACCCATGTGTATGTAGCCATAGTAACTTCCAGCAGATGTGATAATGGCAAGTTCATTGAATAGCTTTAAAAGCTAACTTTTTTCTCCCTTTTCAGCTGTTTTTTTTGGGGGGAAGTTTTGCCTTTCTCTAGATCAACTGTTAGGTAGAGTAAGCCAGAAGGGTATAAAGGTTGGTAAGTCAAACAAATAAATAGGTTCCGCACCTTCTGAAGTCACCGGGATAAGGAAAACAGGACCGCATGAGGTCCTGTTTTCCTTATCCCGGTGACTTCAGAAGGTGCAGAACCGGTTTATTTGTTTGACTTACCTTGGATGTTTGGGTCCTTGCGATGGACCTGGGACTGCACAGTAACATAATTTCCATATTGCACAGCTGATCAGGCGACTGGTCCGGGGTAGTATACACCCAGACCACCAGTTTATCTAAGTAAGGACTGTTTTAGTTGATTATTTATATTGTGGAGTTGAGCCTGTAAATGCTGTATTTTACTATGGGTATAAAGGTTGGACTAGATGAATGGATTTCTTTATTCAACCTCCATTACTATGTTACCTGCATTTGTTATGTTTTACACTTCTTATGTGAAACTTTAGTTGTCCTTTAACCCTTTCTGTGATTTTTGACTTTGAAAATGGTCATTTATGCCTAGTTTTCAAGTTTGTTATAATTGCAAAAGCTGATCTGATAATTATCTTTGGGAATGAAAAAAATAAATAAAATTGAAACACACACTCAAAAAAATGTAGAAAAAAAAAAGTTACACAATTTTTTTCCCAATAAAAGCGTGGCCTAAAAGTAGCATTTTCTGTCTTAGGGAATTTGCTTAATTAGACCACAGATTGGTGGACCGCTAATTTCAAGGGAAACTAAGGGGCATATTTTTTAAAGGGCCATTTATACCGCCTAAAAATTACTGCCGCACATCGCCGCAAACTCCCTTTTACTTTATTCCCTTTGGGGTTAGTTGGTGGCGATCTGTGCACACCTATGGGTGTGGCATACCCTTTGATTTAGGGCATGTGGGAGATAGATTGATATTTAGTTAGGTTGTTTTACTAGTCATGTGGCTAGATTTAGGCAAGTTTGAATAATCTTTTTTTTTCTTCAAAAAAAAATCTAATTTTTTTAAAATCTAATTGTAATTGCACTTATGCATTGCTCCCATTTTGGGTTAGTTGGTGGTCGTATTTGTATGCGTCATACCATTTGATTCAGGACATGTGGGAGATTGATATTTAGTTGAAGTATTTAACCTTAACTAAAAGCTCCTAAGGAGCCGCATCCTAAATTCTGGGGATATTTCTGAGTTTGATGGGTGTTTAGGTTGAAAACAGCTGAGCTGGTTAAATTACTTTAAATCATCTTTTCCTTAATTTTTTTTTACATTTAAAGCAGTTCCGTGGATAACTGTGTCCGTAAATCTGCATCTATGTATACCGTTATGTGGCTGTAGGGGTGTAGATTCCAAAAATATATAGTTTGTGGTGGGGTTTTTTAATTTTGGGTGGTATTTCTTTTGAAAAATTGGAAGCTGTTCAAAATACAGAGCACGTTTTTTTCCTTGTAATTGCACTTATGCATATGTCCAATTTGGAGTAAGTTGGTGGCCATTTCTCTGCATACACACACATGTAGCATATTGTTTGATTCAGGACTTATGGGAGAATGATATTTAGTGGGGGTTTTTACTTGTCAAGTGTGTTTACGTAAGATTTTTAACTTTGAGTCATCTTTTTCTTTAATATTTTTACATATCTTTTGAAAGCATGGAGTTCCATGGAGAACTGTGAATAACCCCGTTACGTAGCTGAAGGTGTATATGCCTAGGTCCCATTTGAGTTATTTGTGTATACCCATGCATATGGCATACAGTTTTATTCAAAGAGGTTAAGCTTTCATATTTGTGTTTGTTCCAAACTTTTTGCTACAGTTTTTGTACGAAATTAACCTTTGATTCTGTCTCTAATTTTTTATCTTAGGAAAATATAAGAAAGAAACTCCCAAATTGATAAACATCTGTGTTTGGATGTCTGTGTTTTGTATAGTAGTACTGTATAGTTTATAAACTTACCGTATATACTCGAGTATAAAGCTTTAAAAAAAGCCTGAAAATCTTACCTCGGTTTATACTTGAGTCAGCCTTTCTCCTACCTTGTCCGGCGGCTGCGCGATCCGCATCCTCAGTGCACATCCGGATGATGTCACTACCCTGCGCCTCTCACTTTGCGGCGCCGAGTATTGACATCATCCGGATGCGCACTGAGGATGTGGAGCAGTAGCGAGCGGCCGCCAGACAAGGTAGGAGAATACCACAGACACCAGGGAGGGCAATATTTACAAATAAGAGTAAAACCTTCTTTATTTGTGCATACTGTATGCACAAATAAAGGAGGATTTACCCCTTTTTGTAAGTATTTGCCACTTAAGATGTTTGAAAACTACAACTCCCAGCAATAAAGGCAAATACTAACCCCCTCGGTTTATACTCAAGTCAATACCTTTTTTCTTCTTTTTTAGCTAAAACTAGGTACCTCGGTTTACACTCGGGACGGTTTATACTCAAGTATATACGGTACGATTTCTACAAAAAAAAAACAATGACATTTACAATCAAGCTAGTTGGCTTGTTGGCTAGTCGTTGGTAGAAAACAGTATAAATCCGTCCTACTATACTGCGTTTCTTTTTATGTCACCAGGGACTTGTACACAATTTGACAAAGCCACATAGTAAAAAAAAATTTTGTATTTCATACACGTTAGATAATTGTCAGATAAAACACAACAACAAGTTTGGCTCTTACCGACATTGTTTTTTGATCCTAGAGAGCAATTCTTTGTGTCTCCTGGTTGCTCCCATTTAAACAGAACAGGCTGCTCAGTAACTAATAATCAGCCTGACTCTACAGCCATCATTAGATAAAATCTTTGAAACAATTGTTCCTAAAGGAAATGATGTGTGTACCTAGAAAAGTATATGTTGACCATACACTGATTTATCTATAACAAGAGGAAGTGAGGTCTGTACAATTAGCCTATGGTTAAAGGGCCTCTATAGTAAAAAAAAAAACACAGATTGCCTCATTGCAAAGTTAAATTCATGTACCTTTCTCCTACCTCTGTCAGTGACTCTGTTTTTCCATGGTGTCAGATCTCTCTGCAGAACTTCCCCCTCCTCTCTGTTACGTCCTCCATGTCTTAACTCCAGCTGCCCAACAAGGTTATGTGCAGCAGGAGTTAAAAATTCAACATCCTGAAAAACACACCCAAGCATAGTGGCCAATAGAAGGCAAGCTGTCCTGGAGACATGGAAGAGAGTATTTACTGCTGCAATACGATCTCTCTCTTTGCGACCCATCATCATTCAGTAAAAGCTATCAAGGAGGGGGGTCAAGTGTAGCCTTATCTCTGCAGTCAAAGCTACCTCTCCCCCTGCTAATGTTCTTATCTCTATGTTTGTAACAGAGCATGAAGGGCTTGTGCAGGGAAGAGGGTGACGTCACAGGGATTTGATTGACAGTACAAGTATTAGTAAAGGAATGCAATCACGTCTTCTTCTAATTTGTGTATCTCAGGACTGAGAGGGAAACTGAAGAAAGTGCAGAGACTCTTTGGTTGGGGGGAATTATAGAACACATGGAAAGAAAAAAAAAAAAGTTCATTTTCCCACTATAGATGCCCTTTAAGGACGCATCTGCCGTCCAAACAAGTCAGGTTAATCCCTTTTTTTATGTACAAGCCCCCATACTACTGGTGAATTTTAACTGTTAATAAAACTTGTGTTATGTTGCTAGTGTGTTGCTTCTTCTTGATTGATTGCTGATATTCAAAGGGAGTGGGCATCCTCAAGCTGTATATGCACACCAGACAGATGTATCAAGAAACCTCCGGGAGGTGAGACATGAGCCGCTGATCATTTTCTATATGTTTACTATACACTGATCAGATATTTTGACATATTCAATATTTGATTTCCCTTCCGACGTTTCATATATTTTCCCCATTCTTGCCCGTTCATTTTCCAATTGGAAATGTATTTTTTTCTTTTTCCCAAACAAAAAAATTTTGGTCCAGAAGGTTCTACTGAAGTCAGGGAAACGTTGCAGAAATTTCTTAATGTTCTTAATGTATTTCCAGCATAGTGCATTGAACTGTTTTAACACTAATTTGACATGAACGGTGCATGTCGCAAATGGATGGGGCAAGACAGTTTTCTAAATGTCAGAAGGTAAGTTTAAAGTATTTGACAATCTTAACTCTCTAATTCTAGGATATATTATGTACATCCTATTGTTGCTATGTTAACTCCATAGTGATAGAGAAGAAAGGAGTGTTATTTATAAAGGATCAATATTGGAATTTTATGATACTAATCCATAATTTACAATGATTTTTTACAATACAGAAATAATTCCGCACCCATGAAATACCAATCATTATATGCAATTTAAAGGGCATGTCCACCACATTTTTTGATATGTAATAGGTCTCCCTCCACCAGCCCCAACAGCTAGAATAGATTTTCCAGAAATTCCCCCGATCAATACTTACCTTACCTCTTTCCTCCAATGCACTGTCCCGGCCCTCTGCTTACATGAAACTGTAAGCAGGGGGCCGGACCGGCAGTCGCGTCCGTGATTGGCTGAGAGGCAATCACAGACATGACTGCCGGCTGCACAGAACTCCGGGAGAGAGAGGTAAGGAAAGTAGAGTTTGGGGGAGTATCTAGAAAATCTATTAAAGCGGTTGGGGCTTTACACTAGGGGGAGGGAGAGGGAGGAGGGCTGCTCTGAGCAAGCCAAAAACCTCTGAGAGGACGTCTCAGAGGCGGAAATAATTTCCCTCCCTGCACTGCTTCTGGTGGCCAGTTTTCTGGACTTTGGAGAGACATTACAGGAGAACCATTTCGAGCAGGGATGTAAGGTAAGGATTTTTATGCAGTGCATAGTGGGGCCAGTAGTGGGTGAAATTATAGTTTTTGGGGTGGACATGCCCTTTAAGCCCGACACAATGTTTTATTGTCGTAGAATTGTGCCAATGGCAGTTAGTCTGCCATTTGCACGTTTTATGTTTTATGCCAAGGATGGTAATTTAGGCTATGTTCACACAACAAAACGCAGTGTATACAAATTTGTAAGTGTTTTGAATGCTTTTTGTTTTCTACAGTTTTACAGAGTGCGTTTACAAGCATAAATGCATGCAGCAGTGCATTTTTAAATTGCATGGCTAAATAAAAACAAACACACAGAAAACAAACACTTAAGGTGCTGTCACAAATATAGCAGTAGTATTTTGCCATCGCAATATCATAATTTAGCATAAATTAGCTTTTTTTAAAAAAAATATTGGCTGAAGTGTAGAATGAAGGAATAAAGCTGGGAACACGCATATTTATTGAGTTGAAAATACCATCAGTGAATTGAGAGCTCCAATAGTAAAATTGTTCACGTAACTGCATTAAAAGAAATATTATGAATTTGTTTGGCTAATGATGTTTTCCCTAATAATTTTAATACATGCCGCAGGGTTTCTTCTAAGCGATAAATCAAGGGTTATAGGTACACATGCATTCACTAGCATCTGGATGGATAAAACAAGGGGTTAAAGTTGCACTAACCTATTCAATACTGGTTAGTGTGACTTTAACTCCTTGCCATCACATTAGACATCTGCGCAGCTGCTGCAAGCTATTCAATATTCAAAACTGGCTTATCGGTTCTTGGTAATAGCTGGTGTTAAAGTACCACAGGGATTAAAGCTAGGTACACACCATAAAATAATTTGGCCTGACCAACATTTCAGTGTTTCAGTCGGTTGGGGCGATTTCTTGTACTGGTTCCTTGCGGCGGCCGTAACTGACAGCCAAATCGGACGAAAGCACTATCAGAATGGTCGGAAAACCACGGCTGATCATGCGGTCCTCTATGGGAGGGCAAGCTCGGTCGTGGTTACTGTCAGACGCGGCTGCTTTTGCCGCGACCGACAGTCCTTCCTCCTGGCCGACCGGTCAAAAGTCTCAAACGGTCAGTCAGGAGGAAGAATTGGCACATGTGTACCCACCTTAAATCTCTTTTGGAATTCACCACAAGCCAGAAAGCTGGTATTAAATACCAAAAGAGAGATCTACCCAGAGAGATAGCATTTTTGGGTAAATCTCCCCAATGGTGTTATGGGTATTGCAAGCTCCAACTGCAGGTATCATGCTACCAGAATAGCTCATAGAGGGCCATATTGTTCCCTTTTTTAGCTGTCGTAAATGTCCCATAATGATCATAGATCAACGACCGCGATAATAGATTTACGATCCCCATAGAATACCATTGCGGTATTCTATGGCCAAACATTCACCGTAAATGTATGATTGCGGCCATACATTTACACACGGTATAGCTAACTTGCGATACCGCACATTTACAAATAGGACCCAGAGATAAGATTTTTTTTACTAAACATTGGTACACATGTAATTTCAATGTGGAAAAAACACAAAGATTTCACACTGAGAATTTAAAATGTCAGGAAAGAAAGATACAGAACATTTTGTGCTGTAGAGATACTTAAACTACTAATTATGTAACAGAAATAAACTTTTCTATTACATGGCAATGAACTCTGTACAAATATACATCCATCCCTTTAAAGCCTTGTACAATAGTCTTTTGGCAGGCTGGGCTGGTTAACAGAAAATGGACCAGTATATCAGATTAAATAAAATGTATGACGCTGGAAATATTATTCTGGAATACTTGTCAATTGCATGAGTATCAATGCGCATGCTGACATAGGACCGTTGACTCTTTCTTCTGTTTGAATTTCTTTCTGAGCTTAGAGCAAGCTGTGCCATGATCCTGTCTTCCTTCTCTCCATTCTCAGGAACATAATTGCCAAGGTTATTCACTTCGCCATCACTGTAGCTGCTGTCCATCATTGACCTTAGTTGCGGTACCCCACATGTACAAGGAAACTGGAAATAGATATATACATTATTTTCTTTTTAATTGTGATTTCCACAATAACCTGTGGTACCAAGGTCATTTAAAAAAATCATGGTCTAGGGTCAATAGCGTATATTATTTACAATTATAAAGACGTTTCATGAGTATGAGCAGCTAGAAAATATATAAACATTTAAAAATATATAAAAATAACAAAATAACATGAGTCATATAGGACCATTCTTTCTGTCTGTTGAAATATTCCCAGTGGGTTCTTACCTTTTCCCGTAATTTCCTTTCTTTCCTCTCCTGCACAGTGGTCAGATAATTCACAGCTGCATATTCCAGCACCGATAGAAAAACAAACACAAAACTAACCCAGAGGTAAATGTCCACAGCTTTGATATAAGAGACACGGGGCATGGAAGCATTAACTCCCGTAATGATGGTTGACATGGTTAGCACTGTGGTTATACCTGGAAAATTGCAAGAAATAGTGTTTACGAAGAGAGCGAGAATGTGTCTTGTGTCTCTTGTGTAGTAATGGAAAGTTTGACTTCGTGATTAAACCCTATGTAGCAGAAAAGCCTGTCAATGCTGCCAATCACCTTGTTGCCATTTTTTGACATTGCTTTATCCTGCCTGCATTATGGGGCATATTCACTAACTCGCAGTATCTGAAACTTCCGATACCGTGGGTTATTGTTAATGTGCAGCCGTCGATTTACAACTGTTCACCTGTACAATACCATGTACTAAACTACCGCAGTGGTATTGTATAGGCGATCGTGCAATCATTATTGCAGTCATAAAATTTAAAATGACCATTAAAACTACAAGCTTGGTTCACCAAGTTCCTGGTTTCCTGCAAAATTTACTAATAAAGTAACAGTAACATAGGTTTCAGCCATAGCTTTGCTATACTGTGCTATGATTACATTTTTTTCTGTAATACATACTTCATTTTATAATAGGAGCAACAGAAGAATGAATTTTTAGAAAATCCACTAGCTTCATAGCTCAGGGATTATTAAAAGAATATATTTCACCCCAGCACTGCAGGGAGCCAGAGGAACATTGTGCATTTGAGTTGCAGCCTGCAGAGCCATTGAAAGAGGACACATCTATTTAACTGAGCTGCCTTGTAAGGTAAGTGTCTGCTGTCCACATACAGTAATGCTGTGCTCTACCCACTTACACCAGTGGTGTTCTCTGCATGAGAATAAAGCCTGACACTTTTTGTGTATATGTATGAGGAAATAAACATTAAAAAAGTATTTATTATAAGAAATAATATGCCCTTTATACTAAAATGTAAATAAAAATAATAATTGTTTTGCCTTATTAGTCCAATATATGTAGTAAAAAGAGTACTGTGATACATTTAATGGACTAACAGTTTATTTTAGTAGACAAGCTTTCGAGGGATCTACCCTCTTTCTCAGGTCAGAGCAGTACTGATTGAAACAAAGGTTAACAGAAAGTAAGGCTCGTACACAAGCTCGATCCTCGAGGTCGCGACTCGCTCGAGAGTTCCGAGCCTTTACTTTGTGTTAACCTTTGTTTCAATCAGTACTGCTGTAACCTGAGGAAGAGGGTTGATCCCTCGAAAGCTTGTCTACTAAAATAAACTGTTAGTCCATTAAAAGTATCACAGTACTCTACTTTTTACTAGGAAATACATCACAGAATTCCCTCTTCTGTATTTTATTTTGTCAAAGAACTCAATGGTATTCTGTGGGCGATCGTAAATCTACAGTCATGGTCGTAGATTTACGATTGCTATCAGAGATTTAACAATCGTTAAGGATGCTAAAATGCAATAAAGAAAAAACACTAAGACGTGTAGAGGATATAAAGGGCTAAAAACATGTATTTATTATCACAATAGTAAAACGTTTTACTATTTGTGTAATAAATACATGTTTTTAGCCCTTTATATCCTCTACACGTCTTAGTGTTTTTTCTTTGATATATTATATGGATAGGCTTTCTTACGCTATTTTATAGGGACATTTTGTTTGGCTTTAAAATGCAATAAAGGGCCTTTATTAATATGGCCCCTAGTTCTTGAAGTCTTTTCACTAGTCATATGACTGGCTTTCTCAATTTAGAATGACTTATGCAATACCCTGGAATTAATTTGCATGTAACAGCAAGGTGTTCACAAGCATATCCCTTATCCAATTACCATATTGAAAACTTACATCTTACTAAGCCGCAATCCAGCGATACCTTAAACTCATTCACGAGGCTTACTGCATCGCAGGATCCCAGTTAGGTAAGATGTTTTTGTTTCTGCAGTGTCTCTATATGCCTCTATAAAAATGGCAATTTTTAACTTTTCTACATAGGCTACATCCTGCTATTTTCGAAAAGATTTGGCTATGGCGCAGCAAATGCAAAATTTGTGGAAAACCCACGCAAACACATAGTATATCACGTAGCATGGGTTTTGCACTTATTTGCCCCCCCAATGGCAGGTATAGCATCGCCCTGTTAGTGTCTTAAATATTTATATAAACTTGTACACAATACAGATTAGATTTGTGTGTGCTTATCCTGAGGGTGGCAGCAATACCAAGCCCCGTCTTCTATTGCCCAATACCACACAAACCTGTCCAAAAGTGCCTGTCCTAAGGGAAGAATATCCTTATTAAAATGTAACTGTTTAAAAATGCAATAGCAATCATCATGTTTTAAATCTTTACTTAAATACTGTTTTAAAGGGGAACTGTGGTCCAAAAATGACTTTAGGTAAATTGATAGGAATTGCTCTCCTGAGAATTTTTGCTATATATTTTCATTGTTTATTTTGCATAGTTTTGAAGATATTTACATTTTTGTGTGTGATATGGCAGCAGCATAATCAGGTCCCCTTCCCTTCCAGCCCCATGTGGCCCCGCCCACTCATGGGTGCCGTAGCCCCACATACCTGTGGGTGCCTTAGCCCCACATACCTGTAGTACACTCAGACTCCCCCCTACAGAAAACTGTGTGAAAACAGCCTTTTTAGGCAGAGTGAGAACTCTGCTTGAAAACGCTGTTTTCGCATAGTGGGAGAGTAGGGCTGTAGATTAGTTAGTTAGTTAGTTAAGGAGGATGGTGATATAGCAAATGTCTTAAATATTTTTTTTCCTCTGTATACACTATAGAAGATCCAAGTACAGATATCATAGAGTAATATTCAAAAAAGATAGTCGTTCACAGCTGGGTAATTTCAGGCCTTTTACAAGTTTAACTTCAGTGGTGGGGAAGATCCTGGAAAGTTTAATAAGGGAACATGTTCTAGAGTATGTTTCAAGGACTGACATTATAAGTAGTAACCAGCATGGATTTAGGAGGAATAGATCTTGTCAAACTAACTTGCTTGGCTTTTATGAGGAAGTAAGTAGAAATTTAGACTCTGGCATAGCAGTAGATGTAGTTTACTTGGATTTTGCAAAGGCTTTTGATAAAGTCCCCCATAGGCGACTAATGTATAAGCTAAGATCTGTTGGTCTGGGGAGTCACATTTGTACATGGATAGAAAATTGGTTAATGAATAGGATGCAGAGAGTAGTTGTTAATGGGGCTTCATCATTATGGACTAAAGTGCTAAGTGGGGTGCCACAGAGTTCTGTGCTGGGGCCGCTTCTATTTAATCTATTTATCAATGGTTTGAAAGTGGGTATTGTCAGCAAGGTTTCTGTGTTTGCTGATGACACAAAACTTTGTCGACCATTAAAAACTTCAGAGGATGTGCAATCGTTGCAGGGGGATCTAGATAGATTGTCACATTGGGCTGCTAAGTGGCAGATGAGATTCAATGTTGGTAAATGTAAGGTAATGCATTTTGGACTTAAAGATCATTGTGCTGCTTACCGTATATACTCGAGTATAAACCGAGTTTTTCAGGCTGTAAAATCAGCCTGAAAACTTGAACTCGGTTTATACTCGAGTCAGTACATTACTTGTGCATCCAGCTCTCCAGTGTGCATCCGGGCTTCCTGTCTGTAAGGCATACAATTGAATCCTGTAACCAATCGGCAGCCGCGTGCTCATTCCCTGTACTGGCGCGCCGGCTGACGTCACTGCCGGCCGCCGATAAGTGACGTCAGCCGCGCGCCAGTGGGACTGAGTGCATGGCTGCCGAATTGGTTAAGTAATGTACAGGATTCAATTTGTATGCTGGCACTTACAGACAGGAAGCCCGGATGCACACTGGAGAGCTACATGCACACTGGAGAGAAGGTACCCTTTGAATTAGGTGGGAGGGTGAGGGTGTAGATGTTTGGAAACTACAACTCCCAGCTAATAAAGCATGCTGGGAGTTGTAGTTTCCAAACATATGGAGTGCCAAGGAATGAGAATTTAGAATTTGTCAATTTCTACCCTCGGATTATACTCGAGTCAATCACTTTTATTCGTTTTTCCAGGTACAATTGGGTGCCTCGGTTTATACTCGGGTCGGTTTATACTCGAGTATATACGGTATACTATAAATGTCTCTGTGTTAAGTGAACCCCTGTTGGAAAGGGATCTTGGAGTTTTGGTGGATAACATACTTAAAGGAAGCAAGCAGTGCCAGGCGGCAACAGGCAGAGACAGCATGGTATTGTTTTGTATAAAGAGAGGTATGGATTCAAGGGAGGAAAATGTTATTCTCCCTCTTTACAAAGCATTGGTAAGGCCTCATTTGGAATATGCAGTTAAATTTTTGAATCCTGTGTACAAAAAGGACATCTTTGAAATAGAAAGGGTTCAGAGAAGGGCAACTAAATTAATAAGGGGATTGGGGGAGCTTGAATTTGAAGAGAGACTGGAAAAGTTATAATTATGTACGCTGAAGAAAAGGCGCTTGCGTGTGGATATGATTACTGTGTATAAATACATTAAAGGGCATACAATAAACTATCTGGGGCATTGTTCACCAATAGAACATGTCTAAGGACATGAGGACATCCCTTAAAACTTGAAGAAAAAAGGTTTAGGCTTCAAGTTCGGAAAGGGTTTTTCACTGTGAGAACGGTAAAGCTATGGAACTGTCTTCCAGTGGACGTTGTTATGGCAGGTTCATTGGTCAGTTTAAAAAAAAGTCTGGATGAGTTTCTGCAAACCAGGAATGTTGCAAGTTACTGGTATTGATTCATAAAGTAGAGTTGATCCAGGGAATTTTTTTTTCCCCTTCATAAATTGGGGGGGGGGGGGCGTGGGGGGGGGGGGGGGGGTTGCCTTCCTCTGGATCAACAGTTAGGCAGGAAATAAGGATATTGCTAGATGGGTTGGACTGGATGGACATATGTCTTTATTCAACCTCAAATACTATACTATTGTTTATACAATACTATACTATATTATTCCCTTACCTTCACTGGGGGGATCTTCACACAGCAGGGAGGGGAAGGGACTTCCTATCCTGTCACTGAAGTCTGAGGCTGTGGAGCCAGCTGCGAGGTGGAAGAGCAGCCTTAGGAATGTCGTTGTCAGCCTCCCACCCATTAAATTTCTGGTCAGTAATTTCTTTATATCTTGGGCTGTGGAGCATGTAGAGAGGTGGTTGATGGCTCGTTTAAAGGTAGGAAACTGGCCTTTGATTTAAACCCAATTTGTTTGGAGACCACAGTTCCCCTTTAAGTGTTTTAAATGTGAACACTAGTAACACTCAGTTCTAAGGCATGTGTTGTTTTAGCAGTTGAACATGAACATAATATTTGTTTATGTTGTAAATTTTAAAGCAATAAAGAGAATTAATCCATCACTTAGGTATTTTTTTTTTATTTATTTACCTAAAGGAACTCTTGCAGGCACAGCTCTACGATCTATCCAGAAAGATACCCAAGAGAGCATGACCATTAGGGTTGCAGGGAAATATGTTTGTAGCAGGAAGAAGAAGATGTGTCGTCGTAAAGTGAAGTTTATGTACAGGCGATTGTACCATCCTAGATTAAAGAAAACCACATAATTCCTGATCTTAAAATGTTTTTTCAAATATTTATGTATAGAAAGTTGCACCCAGTATTACAAAGCACCTAAATAATAGTTTACAAGTTTAATGTGATTAAAGGCATATTTAATTTTATTTTTTTTGCACAAATACAGCATGTAAACAGAATTTAGGATCAAGGCTTTACAAAAATAAACAAAAAAACCCATGTGTTTTAATCTTGTGTAAAAAGATACCCCAAAAAATACCAGCCTTGGGGTGTGACATGGGAGAGACCTCACACCCATTATAAAGCATAGGGTCGTTATTTATTTTTTTAACAACCTGGCCAGTGAAATACCATCCTGGTGAAAAAAATGTTGGGTGCGCTGCATGAATAATCTGAATTCTGCAGACCAACAGTGATAGCAAGGTTAATGCCACATACTGATGCAGAAAGCCTTCTTACTGTGTGATCCAAAATGTGATACAATTTATAGTCGACTGCAAAGAGATTATCATATTAGAGCGTTTCAAGAGGATGTTAGAACTCTCCTCTGAAAATTGAGAAACTTGGTATCAGTCAATAGTGATACTAACAGGAAACAACATTAATGGGTTATGGGTAGAGATGGACTTCAACTCGAACCCATGTTTGAGCCAAACTATTCAAGAGCTCGAAAATAGCGCGAGTGAGAGTAAAATTGATTTTTCGAATGTCCTGGATATTCGAACATGTTCCCCAGACCATTTCCCAGGTCCCACAGCCATTTACATTAAGTTACCATTGATATTTTATTTGTATTTAATTAGAACTTTTCGAACTATTTGACTCCTATTGACTTTAATGGGTCCGTTTTCGAAGTTTCGAACTTCCTATATAGTTTGAAAGTTCGAAATGGACCGAACTTTCGAAAGTTCGTCCATCTCTAGTTATGGGTCCTTCCTCACCAAAGTATGGTGATATGGTGTGTAGCAGTATCATTTATATGGGATTCTCTTCTGTTTATAATGTGGACATATATCTAGGAACTTGCACCTCTACCTTAATACATAACAGTAAGGGGAAGTAATCCATGTATAATGAAACTTTGGGCTAATCTAATGATGATTAGATTTTTTTATTCTGAAAGCTGAAGCTTTTTTCGTTATTTACCCCACAGTGCATTGCAAGTCGTTATTTGCTCTGTTGTTTGCTCTACACATTAATACAAATAATGGTTATCATGGTTAAATATGACAGCATCTGCTTGGAAATACATTTTTCCTAGTAGTGATGTTACAAGGAATTAAAGCTAAGCCTGGTTAATAATATACTGAGAGATGCTATAGTGCTGGTACATCTGGCTTGTGAGGGCAGTGGAATGTTATAGCAGCTCCATAAATCTCCTACTAGGTGTGCTGGAGCCCACTTAGATCAATACCAAACTGTATATTATATTTCACATTTAAATTACCTGTACTGCTGTAGAAAGCTAGTCTTGTAGTCGTATGAAACTCCTGAATAAGAAATTGTGATAGTGAAATTCTTTCATCGGTTTTTAAGGATTCATTACCATTCTTCCAGTATAACATAAGATCATCTTCGGTGTAGGCATCTGAAATAAATGATTTCATATATTGTAATAATAGTTTGTATTACTGAGTTGGTATCTTGTTATTGTTGGCCAACACCAAAAATTATTATTGTTATTGGGCACCACTTTGTAATGTACCATTACCAAAGATATTACACGGACATTACTTCCTACACAGTAACATAGTAATTATTGAGGTTGAATAAAGACATACGTCCATCAAACCAAACTTTAACCCCCCATTTTAACCCTACCTAACAGTTGATCCAGAGAAAGGCAAAAAAAAACCAAAACTGCTAAAATAAGGGGGGGGGGGTGATTTATTCCTAACTACAAACGGCAATCCTGCATAGAATATAGTACTTTTTTTTGATTGGCTAAGACTATCACATGTTTTATAAACTGCACATACTTGGGTGTAATACTGAAACCTAACAGCCATAAAGGTTTTTTTAGATTTTAATTTGTCTAAACACATGCAGACATTTTAGCAATGACAGAAGTGTGGCTAAACTTTTCATTTTGATTTCCATTTGGGTGCCTCCTAAAATTGCATACATATAGAAAAAGACGGTGCACTCCAGGGTCTTCTTATAAAACTTTTATTGTGCTTATAACACTGCAAACAAATCAACACATTTCGGTCAGGTTTGTTTAGGCCGTCATCTGGATGCCAAATACGTAATTTCCTCTCTTCTTAAAGGTAAGCCCATCCCTCCTCGTACCTCACTGGGTTACCACTTCTTGCACCAACCAATATCTATTATCTAAAATCAATGAAGACACGTTTAACGTTACATTGCACCCATACGTCAACACTAACTAAAGTTCATGAAGCTTTCATCCTCTAGTCCAACAATAGTGTCTCCGTGTCAGTATACAGGGATATTCACCCAGAGACGCATTTGCTCTTGGCAAATCTCCCAGAAGATATTTACCAGAGGCTGTGCGGCTCTGGGTAAATCTAACCTGCAGGCAAGTATTTAAATATTTACGTGCGCACAGCTACGCAAACGCTGGTAAATAGGCTTGTGCCAGCTGCCTATATTATATCAGTTAGCGCAAATTTTAAAAGAGTGCTGTGGCCGCCCATAAATCCCCCTGATTACGTGCATGTGCATTAAAAAAATTATTCAAACAAGTGAGGTATACCAAAAGGGTCCCTATATATTTGGCACCTTCTTATGTTGGCCACACTCCCCAGGCCAAATATTTCCAATCATTCCAAATCCAAATAGTTATAGAGAGGTCGAGACATTGTTTCACTGCAATATTTATTTATCCATTATAAATTGGAGTATAACAAACTAGGGGCCATATTTATAAACCTGCGGCATTGCTTTTTAGCAGTACCAAGGGTTAGTTCATTTACGATTGTGGTCGTAAATGTACGATCGTGACCAAACATTCGATCGTAGAATACTGTGTGGTAGTAAACTACCTCAATGGTATTCCATAGGGATCGTAAATCTACAATTTTGTTATCGTAGATTTACGGTCTTACGATCGTAAATTTACGATACCGATCGTTAAAGTAGCAGTATCGCTAAAAAGCGATACTGTGGCTTTATAAATATGGCCCCTGGCAACATTTAAGGGCCACACTCAGCCCTTTATCAAGCCTCTTGAGTTTGTTATAGTTAAAAAAATAGTTAATAAATTTACTCCATTACCCATTTTTCTATATTTCACTTAGGCTGGGTAGACACAAGAGGACTATTTGTCCTGACCTAGCGTTTGCTACGCGTGAAAGTGGGACAAATGTCTGTCTGTCGCGGCAATAGCGGCATGCGGCCGACAGTTCGTGTGTCCGATTATGCAGTCCCATAGGGAACCGTATAATCGATCGTGATTTACCAACAGATTTTTCGCCCCAACCGACCGATATTTGGAAGTATCAGTGGATTGGGCCAAAAAATCTGCCTGTGTGTACCCAGCCTTATATATACTCTTACACTTGTTGTCCCTATCTTTGAACAATCGCTCGGCCCACCCGAACATTTGGCAAAGCCGCCACACACAGTTCCGATAAAGCCCCAATACCGACAGTCTTGGCGCTTCAACTTCCTGATCCATCGGACCTCTTGCAGGAGTAATGCCCATACCCTATTACTGCCCTTTCACAAGAGTCAATGGCCATCCATCCCATAGTGACCTTTGAATCAAGTGTCTTTTTGAATACTTAAACACAAGCAGCAAGGAGCGTGCACACCAAGGATGGAAACTGGAACTCCAAATAGGTAAAAAACGTTTTCACATTCACAGCCAATGACTGAATGATTATCCCCTAGCGGCCTCTTCTGAGCATGCCCAGGCTCAGTACAGGTCACTAAATTGCTGTTTCCATGAAGCATCCAGAAGCATTCATTACTCTGAATTCAGTAATGAATTCAGAGGACAAAGTGGGATATATCAACACATTTTAAAGAGGCCATTCTTTCTAAAAGATGTTATTGTGAGGGTGGAGCTGTCCTTTAAGGAAAGCAAATTTTATGCTATTAAAATAATCACTCATGGGGCGTGGACTGGCATGGCCTGAGACAGGACGCAAAACTGAATAGCTCCTCTTGGTGTCCAAAATCCTAATATAATCCTGAAGGGAACAAACCGAAACTCACCACCCCAACAGGTCCCTGGGAACACCACAAACATCACCTAGGTCGAATCGGCTCCCATTGGCAGCTCACACCAACGGACCAACCAGCAACTGCACCCTGACCCGACTGACCTAACCTCCTACCGACGCGAGGTCTGTGTCTCTGGGACACCCACATTCCCGGGAGAGTGTGAACCGGTCTCGCTGTTGCAGCAATCCCCAAGACAGAGGTGAGAGGCCCCACGTGGTAGAGCCAGCAGGCCCCACCGACTGGAAAAGGTTTGGCGCTGAGCTGCCGCAGACCACCACAAGCTCCGCTTGAGGCGACTCGCAAGAATTGCCAGGGAAAGCAACCCCCGCACCTACCAACTTGAGGGTTCCGGCTGAGACTGGGAGGACAGGCCCGATCTTCCGACACGGCCCTTTCTCTCCCCCAGACCACCCATTAGGCCGCAGACCAAGGAGAGAGCCACAACATAATCCTCGGGGCGAGAGAGGACCCCTGAACAGACCCTTAACTGCCCTGGCCCCTGCCTAACCCATGGCAATCTGGTAATACTAGCCTAAGGGGGCTAGAGAGACTGCCACACCATATCCAAAGCACAACTAAAATACTACCCTTGGAGAAACAAAACCTATCCCAAAAACCACCATACAGAGGTGATACCTGGTACGCTCCATGATAGGACGCACCGCATCGGAGCTCCTATATCTGCAAGCCTGCTCCATTAACCACCAACGGTGTACCAAACACCACAGAGCCCACAACCAAAACCGCCAACCCACAAACTTCTATGGCAAGTACCTGACATGCCCCCTCCTAGGAAAAATCAGGAGAGCACGCCAATCCGGCGCCAAGACAAAGACGGCCCAGACCAGGGTGCATCAGGTGGAGACCCAGCACAAAGTGAGGAATCATCAACACCAAGCGATATGGGTAAAGTCCTTGACGCTATTTCCACTTGCCAAACCACCCTCACTTCCAAAATCGAAGAGCTAAAAACAGAAATATTCCTCTTTAGACACGACTTGCATAACCTTAAAAGTAGAGTTACAGAAACAGAGGGCCATATAGGAGATATGCAGGATTGGCTGCCTGCCCTGGAAAGGGACAAAGACCATCAAAACCATACTCCAGGACCTACAATCCGGCCAAGACGTTATAGAAAACAGACAAAGAAGAAACAACATCAGGTTTGTGGGCCTTCCTGAAAGAGCCGAAGGCCCAGACCCTGCTAAATTTCTAGAAGATCTCCCACAATCTACGTTCGGAAAAGAAAGTTTTTTCAGCCTCTTTGCAGTGGAAAGAGCCCACTGCACTACCCCATGTCCTCCCCCCCGGGAGCACCACCACGCACATTCAAAGCCAAATTTTTAAACTACGGAGACCGCGATATGGTACTAAAGATAACAAGGGACCGCGGAAACATCAAATTCCAAAATGTCACAATAGCAGCATACCCGGACTTTTCCATGGAAGTCCAGAAGCGCAGAGCAAAATACATGGACGTCAAACGTCGACTAAGGAATTTACAACTAAAATATGCTATGCTTTACCCAGCCAGACTCCGAGTGGTTAAAGGTGACCACACACACCTATTATCTACCCTTGAGGAGGCCTCAGACTGTCTCGACTCGATGGACTGCCCATAAAGGTTCAGTGAGTATAACCCCTATACAGAGGTAAACCCCTGTTTCCATACACCCAAAAATGTTTTGATGTGACTTATAATGAACAATAGGACTATCTGGATATATCCTTTAACATTTTTACTACCAAAATGGGACTACGAAACCCTTAGATAACTATGCTCACCTCTATTAATCCCAGGACACAACCCCCCACCCTAAAGTGTTACCCACATGCAACCCATTTGGGTCACTACAATTCAAGTTCCCCTAGACCCAATTGTCACACGGAGAGGAGCTCCAACAAGATTAGAACAACTACTTTAAATCCAACACAAGTCCAGCCCCAGGCCTGTGTTCAGCAAACATAACTGCCCCACTAGAACCCCTGTTACTTACACCTTTAGCTTCATACTTTAAGTTAAGAGTTAACGAGATAATGTTTTTGTTTAAATTGTTGCTGAGAATGGGATGTATGCTCACATCACTGTTTGTATGTAGAGCCGGGTTTTATGTAAATAGTTTGGTATCCACATCTACAAAACAACCAGAAAACAGACGGCACAATAACTCTCCATCTCAAAGAAGTATAGACATGTATTGGCCATTGCCAATATCTCTTCTTGTAGAACAGTCTGTAAAATTACCAGTGTTGATTTTAAAGTAATGTATGATATCTGCGCAACACCTATATGTGGGCTCGTTAATGGTATTAGTATGCATAATTTCTGTATCTATTTCCATAATGTTGTTAATGTAGAAAACAATAACAAACGGGTTCAGCTTCAACCTCACAAAAAATGTTAACCCCAACAGGCTTTAAACTCCTGACATGAAATGTCATGGTCCTACAAAACAAAGTAAAACGTTCAGCACAAAAAGCTGACGTAATAGTGTTAACCAAAACCCACTTAACAGGCCAAAAACAAATGTCCTTAAAACGCCCATGGATTGGCTGGGCATACCATTCAGCTTTCACCTCAAACTCTAGAGGAGTTGCTGTACTAAATCCAATAATTTTGAATTACTAGCCTTGGAGCTGGACCCAAGAGGTTCTTATGTTTTTTTATATGGGAAATTCCAGAATCTCCTTATCCAAATCCTAGCGTTTTACATCCCCCCCCCTTCTCCATGTCCATCCCTAACACAAGGTATATCATTCATGACATCCCACCCCTCCATCCCAACAATCTGGATTGAAGATTTCAACACAGTAATAAATACCAATATGGACAGATTTGAACCAGTAAACCAAGAAACCCCCCCCCCCCAACCTGGAAACCAGATTCGGGAAGCTACTACCAACACTTAACCTATACGATGTATGGAGATTTAAACACCCCATCAAAAGTCGGCATTCTCCTGTTTTTCTGGCACACACAACACCATGTCCAGAATAGACATGATTCTGGCAAACTCTTCCCTACTACCCAAGGTAAAAGACACAGGCTACCTACCCAGAATTCTTTCTGACCACTCCCCCTGCTGGGCCACATTCAACTGGACCCAATGCCCCCCACAACCACACTGGAAACTAAACCCCCTCTGGTTACACCTATTCCCTGAAAATATAAATTTATAAGATGAATGGGACATGTTTTTTCAAATCAATAAAAACTCAACCAGCCCCCTAACCCTCTGGGAAACATTTAAACTGCATGCCCGGATGACTCTATCCAACACAATCAACAGGATCAAAGAAAACTCAGCTATTTCAGAACAGGAGGCCATACAAGCCCTAAGTATAGCAGAAACCAACTTCCAAATAGACCCATCACAACAGAACGCCACAGCACTAAAACAACAAACCAAAAATACAAACCAAATCCTAACAACCAAAGCCAATAAGAAACTATATTTTCAAACGGGAAGAATATACGAGCACGGTGAAAAATGTGGTAAACATCTAGCACACTTAAACCATGAACACAGAACCCCAGTAGTGATATCTCTTCTCACCCCCACAAACACAACTATAAGCGACCCCCCACAAGTCACTCAACTTTTCGCAGACTATTTCCGCACAATATATGAATCCACATTAGAACACTCAACAAATTCTATCAAAGACTATTTAAATCCCATCAAACTCCCACAGTTATCCCCACAAGAATGTTCCCTACTGGAATCTCCCATCACAGAAACGGAGATCCAACAAACAAGATCACACCTTCCAAAACACAAAACTCCAGGAACTGATGGGCTTCCCACAGAATTCTACTCAACGCACCTCGACTCCCTACTACCTTATTTACACAAACTATATACCACCATATTCGAAACAGGCAAATTACCTCAGTCCATTACGGAAGCACAGATTGTCCTCATACCAAACCTGGAAAAGACCCCCGCCTCCCAACTTCCTACAGACCAATTTCTCTCCTACAAGTAGACCTTTATATCCTCACTAAACTACTTTCCCTTAAACTCAACAAGATTATCACTTCCCTCATAAACCCAGATCAAACGGGATTTATCCCAGGAAAAAACACAACAATCAACACAAGACGCCTATACCTAAATTTACATTCACAACAAGTGGTGGGAGCTAGATGTATAGTCAGCCTAGATGTGGCCCGTGCATTCGACTCAGTCGAATGGCAATTTCTATGGCAGATACTACACTCCTTCGGCTTTGGCCCAAACTTTATTAAATGGCTACAAATTCTATATGGATGGCCCTTTGAAACCTTCCCACTGACGAGAGGAACCCGACAGGGATGCCCCCTCTCTCCCCTTCTATATGCGTTGGTGGTGGAAACTCTAGCAACTAAACTAAGGGAAGACCACATCATAATGGGGCAAAAACTGGGCACCCACACAGAGGTGATCAGTTTGTATGCAGACAACATGCTTCTCTACTTAGCCGACCAAGGCCCTTCACTAGACCGAGCCCTCACAATAATAGATCAATATGGGAAATACTCAGGACTAGCAATTAACTGGTCCAAATCACAAATATTCCCCATGGACAGTGGCCCGAGCAACCACAGCACCAACATGATTTAATCAGAACCAGTGAAATCAAATACCTGGGCCTAAGAATTACAAAATCCCTACAAGACTACCCTTTACTGAACATTATACCCCTAACACATCTAATCAAACAAAAAATACAAACATGGAACAAACTGCCCCTAGGAGTCACCGGGCGTGCCAACATAATAAAAATGATCCTGATACTAAAAGCACTATATATTCTCTGGCACTCTCCAACAATCATTACCCTCAAATATTTCAAGGTCATTGACTCAATATTGAAATCCTTTGTGTGGGGCTGAAACCGACACAAAGTGCCTCGGTCGATCTTGAAAAGACCCACAGAAATGGGAGGACTAGCCATCCCAGATCTAAACCTATACTATTTAGCCTCGCAAATTTACCACCTATACCATTGGTCTCACACAGAAGCTAACCGATATCTAACGATGTTGGGTGGCCCTGATGCCCGAATATACCCTGATATTATATACCTTCTCTCAAGGAATCAAGGGAAATCAAAGTCCCCACCGCTTACCCACCCACTATTCCTCCAGGCAATCAAAACCTGGAAAATAACATGGCAAAAACTCCCCTGTGGGGTAACTTGGATCTCCCTGAATTCTTAACCATTCCACAACCAGAACAATGGTACAAGTATGGAGTAACCCAGATCACACATTTGGTTGAGAATGCAGAATTTAAATCCTTCGATCAACTTAGTCAGGAATTTTTACTTTCCAACAAAATGCTGTTCAGGTATTTCCAGGTTAAACATGCCTTCCAAACCCAATTCATACGGCACTCCCTGGATTTTGTCAATAACCCACTTCCAAACCTGCTCACAGAGAGTTCTTCAGCTAAACTAATATCAAGGGTATATTTGGCCCTTAGCTTTCCATGGGCATACTCACAAACACTGGGTAAACAACTGGTCACTGGAGGTTGGCCGAATCGAAAAAGAAAAATAGACCGAGGCATTGGAGTCATACAAAACAATCTCTCCCAAAGCCTCTGATAGGCTTATGCAAATATACATAGTAAACCGTGCATACTTGACTCCCATACAAATTGCTAAATATAAAACGGACCGCAGCCCTTTATGTCCAAAATGTCAAAAAGCCTCAGGTTCATTCTACTATATGCTATGGTCCTGCCCCTATGTCCAGGGTTACAGGCAGCAAGTCATAACCTTCCTCCACGACCACATGGGCTCCCCAATATGTCTTGACCCCAGACTATGTTTATTAAACATTATTGACCAATTACCAATAGACAAATATCAAAAAATATTCATATTTGAAACTCTATTCCTGGCTAAAAAACTACTAGTCAGAATGTGGATGCAAACCACCCTACCATCCATCTCAGACTGGAAACAAGCAGTAAGCACAACCCTACCATATAAAGAAATTATGTAAACCCAAAGAGGATGCCCACAAAAATACAAAAAGATATGGGCTAAGAGGGAAGACTCCCTATTAACGAGTGATGAATGACCAACCCACGAAATCAACCAAGGTCAATACATGGTCATACAAAGTTCATATATATCACACCAAGCCAACTGTTATCTTATACCAAAAAGGATGCCTCAGGTTCTTAGTTTTTTATTATTTTTTTGTTGTTTAATGATATAGCTATTCTCCTTATTTCAAAGAAAAAAACAGGGGGTGAGGTGTTTATGTCAATATATTAAAAACACGTGGCAGTCTTAATTATAGCTTTCTAAAGGAGCAAATGCACGCCTACCATAAAGCAAACTGTTCTAACAATCTTTATCTTCTAACTAGAGATGGACTAGAACTCAAACAATAACCTTAGTTCAACTCAAACTTTTTGGATTTCAAACTTTCCAAAGTTTTTGAAAAGTTTCACATTTTCGGAAATTAGAAAATACAATTTTTAGAATCTGTCTCTTAAAGGAACACTAAACTGGTATTTTTAACTACATTCCATATGTTTCTATTATTCACAGGGAGGTGATAACGCTTATTCCCACCTCCCTGTGAATAATAGGACGCCCGGGGGACACACTTGAACTTACCTTACCACCGCTCCACTCGCAGTTCCTTCTACACTGACAGCCGCACTGCCTGACCAAACGTCTATCTTTGGCAAGCCAATACAAAGATAGGCGTGCGATCGGGCAGCGAGTGGAGTGGCGGTAAGGTAAGTACAATAGTTAAAAATACCAGTTTAGTCTTTCTTTAAAATATTAAAATATCAATTGTAACTTTCTGTACATGGCTCTGGGTCCGCACTACTTTCAAGTTTCCGCAATCAACATTTAATAATTATCCCAGAAATTCAAGAATTTTATATTTCTAGAATCTGTCTCAGAATTTCAGTTGAATTTATACACTTTGCTATTTTATTCTATAAAAATTAAATTTTTGAAATTGAAGTTCTGGATGTTTGTACATGTTCGTTCACCATTTCCTAGGTCCCAGAGCCATGTACAGTAAGTTACCATTGCTTTTTTAACCTTATTTTAACTTTTCAAACTATTTGTCCCCATTGATTTTAATTTAATTTGATTTTTCTAGGAGACTAAATAACTAAATGACTAAATGAAAAATTAGATTGTTTTCTGAAGAATACTTCTTCCACTTTAGTCATCAAATTTTGAACTTGTGTAGATTGGTTTAATCAGGCCATACATACAGCAATATTATATGGCGATCCCTGGTATTATGACATGTGACAGTGGTAGTTCATCAAACATAGAAATATTTTATAGGATTTGTAGATTGATACTTACAGCTTTCAATCTCTAATGAGCAGGACTGGGTGTCAAGGGGGAAACGACTAAAGTCCATATTGCACATAGCAGTTACAGTCACTCTAAAAACAAACAATAACAACAGAACAATATTAATAAGGAATTGCAGTTAGCAAAATAGAGGTGCTTGTGAAGGTTCTCATTCATCCAGGTCATGGTATATCTGTTGTATTCAATTAGATCAACTGGACTTGAAAGGAGTTCTTGAAGACGTTTCGCTAGTCATCGACTGGCTTTCTCAATTCAGAATGACTTGTACAAGAACTGTGGCAATTATGTACCCTGGAAAATCCCAATTAGCATATCACAGCCAGGTGTTAAGGGTGTGATTAAGTAGTGGCTAAGAGGTGTTATAGGAACGCCCAGAGTAAGGTGTTAAAACAGCATTGTACATGGCAGACAGTTGGTGTCGAACCCCCCCCACCTCGGGTCAGGACTCAGCCGTGTATCTGCATCTTAAGGATAAAGGACATACCTTTGAAGATGTAATGTTAACATACTGGCGAAGGAACGTGATGGTTCAGAGAGGTGTTAAGGAGGCCCTTAGTGAAATAAAGAAACCAAGCCGAAATAGAGGTGGGGGGGTTCGACACCAACTGTCTGCCATGTACAATGCTGTTAACACCTTACTCTGGGCGTTCCTATAACACTCTTAGCCACTATCTAATCACACCCTTAACACCTGGCTGTGATATGCTAATTGGGATTTTCCAGGGTACTAATTGCCACAGATTCTTGTACAAGTCATTCTGAATTGAGAAAGCCAGTCGGATGACTAGCGAAACGTCTTCAAGAACTACATTTCAAGTCCAGTTGATCTAATTGAATACAACAGATACAAAATAGAGGTGACATAGCATGGCACAGATATCACATAAATACACAAATCAGAAACAGCATAAATAACAACCAGCTTGTTAGTGCCAGCCCAGCTCTCAGGTCACAGTAGTGGAATCTTCTACCCCTATGTCTGGCACTATGTCCCAATTATTGAGTGGTATACCCAGGACTCTACTCCTTACTAAATCTCCTTATTGGAGCTCAGTCTGCTCACTAGCTACCCTACTCCTATCTATCACTTCTGGAGTGATCTATAACAGAATCTTATCTCACATTAACTGGGTCTATCTGTTATTTATGTCCCAGGCTACTCTGGGGAAACTCTAAGTCAGAAAGAGGCTGAGCACATGTCTGCTTCCCTTTTTATTCTTTTACACAGTGTCCTCTACTGGCCAAATTCTGAACTGCCAGAACAAAAAGACTAAAGGGGGACTAAAGGGGTAACTATTTTTTAGATCGGTCCCTACACGATTTTGCAAAAACAACTGATACAAGTTACATTGAAAGTAAGAAACCATATTCTTAACCTTTCTGTTTGGATTGAGAACTGTCTGGGATAGGTTTCAAAGAGTGGTTATTAATGGAATATTTTGTAGTTGGACCAATGTTGATAGAGTGTTAGTTAGTGTTCCTAAGGAGTCTGTCATTGTACTATTTAACCTATTTATAAATGAAGTAGGCGTTCGACAATAAAGAGTACTTCCCTGTGTTTGCTGATCATAATAAATTGTGCAAACTGATTAAAATAAACTTGATTAGTGAACAGTGAAATTTCATTTTGAGAAATGCAGAGTTATGAGTTTTGGCAAAAAAAACATAAATGCTAGTTAGTAAGTAGTTAACTCAATAGAAAAGGACCAGACTGCAGGAATGAAAATATAAACAAATTTGGACAGACAGAATATCCAAGGTTACAGCTCGTGAATGCATCTGGGGTAGGCATGTGTGTTTGATTGTTTTCTCGTCTGGGTTTTTTTTCTTGTAGGGGTTGATTTTGATGAACTTTTTTTCACCCATCATTAATTATGTAACTTCATATGTACTATTGTAATAATAATTCGTTCTAAATTTGCAGCAATTATAAAAATACAAACATTGTGGCAATGAAGGAAGTTTTTAATCTGTGACTTTTCTGGCACATTCAGCTTCATTGTAAGCAAATAACACAAGTAAATATAGAACTGTAAGGTTATATAGTAAAGGTTCAAACACATGTGTGATCGCGTGGCTGGCACATTTTGCACAATGATGTACCGAATGGGCATTTCAGTCAACTATAGTTAATTGAATGGGCGTGCAGTCAGGTGAAACTGCTATTCAGGGCCCATAAATTAATCGATACTGGTCTGAAATAGCCGTTCGCCCCCTGATTGCACATGTGTGGGAAGCTTTATAAGTTGGTGTTTGTTTTGTTACTTATTTACTATGATTTTTGTGTGATTTTGTTTTGTTTTAAACAAATAAAACCCCACATTATGGCCTAGTCTCCTGGGGGTGTCGTATGTTAAGTATAATATACCGTATTAAACTGAATTAGCTTATTGTTTACCAATGGGGAGACCTGTGTGTGTGAGGCTGACACCTCAGCCTGGTCTCCAGGAAGGTCTCCGAGTTTAGGGGCCTATCTAGTAGTGTCATGTTCCATAAGAGAATTAGCTTTTACTTGGATTAGACAAGAGTACAGTCGCGATAACACTCCCTGTAGACCCTGTGTACGAATAACTCCTATAACTGGCTGCTTGGTAATGGATTGGTGTGGATCAGGAAAGCTACATTTGAGTGCATGGCTCATCTGCATATATCTGCAGTGGATTGTGTTAGGAAATTTGTATTTTTGTTGCAGCTCGGGAAAGGAAATAATATCACCATTGTGCATCTTATTTCCGAGGGACGCTACCCCTGGTGTCTCCCACCAGGTCGTGCCATGGCAGTCCCACTAACTCCAGCAACAGTTTGTTGTTCCACAGCGGGGTGCAGTCAAAGTGGCCAAAGAGGAAGATGGGCGAGGTGGTGATTTGTAGCTTACCAAATTCTGCAGGCCTGTCTATTCAGTGGGGTCCCAGAGCCAATTATATGTAATTTTGGAGATGCCAAATAGGCCATAAATTGCCCTGATAAATAGAGATTTATCATGAGGTCTGATGCCATGAGTGTTGTCTGGGGATTGACCCAGCACTGTAGGTGTGATAGTTAAGAGGCCCAGTAGTACAGTTATGGGTCAGAAAGTGCAATTCCACCAAAGACGAGATTTCCTAAAGTTCCATTTAAAGGAGAGGATGAGGCTGTTAATTGACATAGGATTTTCCTGAGATCCAAAAACCTAAAAAAGGAACGAAACCCGGCAGTTTTGGACATCTCTAGTGACAAATATAGAGATAATATTAAATGCTGCTGTAAAAGAGTGACGGGGATAATCTAAATAAATTATTACATCACCCGCATAAAAACCTAGGTGTTCTTCATATTGACCTAATATAAGTCTGTATGTATTCGGGTTTCACACCAGGAGGGTTGCTAACGGTTCTATGGCCAATGCAAATAAGTAAGGCGACACATTAGTATTTGAAACTAAAATATTTAAAAATAAAAATTTGTATCCCAGTTGTATCACCATAGAGAAGCATAAAGGCTTTGGTCCATATTTAAAAACCTGCGGGTATATGTGGCTATCATTAATGTATGGCAGGAATATGACATTGATGACAGTTAACAGCATTTTTAACACATGGTTAAAGTTATTTATCATTTATAAGAATGCAGTTTACAAGATATTCCTGGCTTATAAATAAGCCTACTTACTGTCATCAATTTGTTGACAACATTTTATGCAGCAAACTAATAAACTTCTAGTTTATTAGTTTTATTTATGCAAACGTTGTCTAGATTAAATATATTCATATGCCTAGCAAGTTTAACTTTTACTTACTCTACCTATATATTATAATTCTTGGAACAATGCTCTTTTTTCAACATTCTGAGTTGTTTAATATAATATTATTAAATTAGAATCAGTAAATAGACCAACCAATACCTGAGACTGTACAGTACTTTTCCATCAGGTTGAACACGTAGCATGACATTATCAGTGGTGGTGTCATGAATAAAGGATCTCTTGGAATGGACAAAAAACATATCAGGAACCCAAATCTTTTTCACTAATCGGCCATCAAATGTCATACTCTGATTGTTGGAGCTGGGAAATGATAGCCTTTCATCTTTCCAATAATGCCTAAGATACAAAGTCATAGTGAAGTCCTGCAAAGAAAATTGAGGAGTTAAGTTTAAAAAAGAAACATGCATTTCTCTCTCCAGCTATAAATCAACAGATAACAGGGAGGAATGAACGAATCATTGACCGTGCTATTTAAAATATACAAACCATTTTTAATCCTTGTCAAACATGCGTCACATAGCTGCAACTCCTAAGATGCAGCTGATTTCCATTATGGTTTTTGCCGGCAAATTTAAATTCTTATCCTCATATTAAGGCTATGTAATTATCATCTCCATTCTGGCATAGTAAGCAGACTCCTCCTATCCTGCAGTCAATCAAGACGATGACTGCAGACATCATATCCAATGATTGACTGCTGCCTCCTCTGCACATGCTTAAATTTATAAAAAAAAGCTCTTTGAGCGAAGGGCAGATACCTTTGCCAGAAAGGAATAGAATTTATGAGTAAATATCTGGTTACAAATCCATGTGATCATCTTTTGAAAATAGCAGATTGGGTTGTGGGTAGATAACTGACATTTTACCAGTTTTTTGTTTTAAGGGTGAACATGCCCTTTAAGTTCAAAGGCAACCGTGTCTGGTGAGGTGCTTCTAGTCTCCTGGCAAGTGGGAGCTTATGTATTAGCAAAGCAACTGGTGATAGATTGGGGGATCAGTGCTGAAGGTATACTTGGGTACCCCAGAGCATAACATTGACAAGCTGGATGTGATAAAGAAACAATATTTTTAAACACCTGAAATAGAATTATGAAGAAATTAAAGGTTGTTTCAATGCTTTAAATGTTCAGCCACGGCAAAAACAGCTTCAGTGTTAAGCCCTCCATACAGGGGATCAATATTCTGATTCACTGAATTCAATCGAATTCATCGGAATATAAAATACATTTTCGATAGATCGATTGATATTGAAATACGAAGAACGGGCAAGGTGGAAAATTTTCCATTGAGCCCATCATCCAGAATCTATCTTCGGTAGTTTTCAAGCTAAAATCTAAAGATCGGTTGTGCAAGATGGAGAATTACAGCTTCTGCTTTCTGTATTCTAAACCCAAACAAATTTTAAACAAAAGAATTTTATAAATTTTTTCAAAAAAGCATGCTAAATTTCTTACCATATCCACCTCTGAAATACTGTCTAAGCTTTCCACTTGTACATCCACCCCCACTGGAATTGCTGGACCTGTAAATAAATATATTCAAATATAATTTACTTTTCATTGTTTGAATGTAAATAATTAAATCCATTATGAAACTGCATATCGATTGCAGATCCGTAAATGGAAACTGCAGATACTGTTGATAAGGAATGCTGATAATAATACAGATATAATACACAAGGCTATGGAGTTAGAATGGGAGCAACAGTGGAATATATAAGGGATAATGCGCACCTTACAGTATAATATAAGGATATAAAGTCACTGAGGAGTACCCTGACCATATAGAAGCATGAGCCCGCAGGCCGAGTGCTTTTATACAGGGCAGGGAACTCTGAGTTAAAATTATAATCCTTATATTACACTGTAATGGGGCATATTTCATACATAAGGTTTAATTATTTTAAATAAAAAATGGTGTTTTGGGCCATTGTTTATTTAAAATAATTAACCCCCCCAACATAATGGTTTAAACACAGGCTCTCAACATCAACAATAAAGGATTTGAGTTACTTCCCTATAAAAATCTATAACATGACACAGACTTGGTCTTCAACCAGATGCTTCATTATGTAGCCATCCATTATGTAGTGACCCTATGGCTCACTACAGACTCGCTACAGACCCGGCAGTTAAATTCTGTAAAGGAAAACTAATGCAGAATAAATCACTCAGGACACAGGCAGGGGAAAGTAATGCAGTGGCTGGTTAAAGACATACAACTGTTCAGGTCTGTGACATGTTTTTATAGGGAAGTAACTCAAATCCTTTATTGTTAATGGTACTTTAAATGAGGAGGTACAGTGGTATATATTCTTAGCTACGTAGCCAAGAGGTTTTTATAAGGATATATTTCACTGCACCTACTTAACGTGGTAATGCTCCCACGTATTCCTTAGCTAGAAGAAGATAATTTCTTGTATTTTGCTCAAACACTGTGGGAGGAGATACAATCTAAAAAAGCTAAAAGATAAAAGAGAAAGAACAGTTATTTGGCCCTTTAACTTAAATTAAAAACACAATAGTAAAATACAGATACAAGTACAAGTAGTTGGTGTGCCCTGAAAATCCTGTTCAATAATAATAATAATTTGTGCTTCTTTCTATTAAAATCTCAAAAAAAAAAATGGTTGCAGGTCTGTAACTAGCTTCAGAAAAAATAAATTTCGGGGATGACACTGCTTATTACACATGTCTGTCACAGAAACAGCATTGCCCACAAAATCTAAAACACAAGAAGTTATTTCTTACTCCCAGGTTCCCCAGAGTAAAGTGCAGAGATATGAAAATTTCTACTTTATGTCTCTTACCAACATAGCTTAACAACATGCAATATAGCCCATTGTATAGAGCCAATCACCTGACCTGCACAAATGACATGTTTCAATCTTGTTAGATTTCATCAGTAGAAGACACAGATTCATGGCTCTATGGGGTAGGACTTGGGTGCACAATAGACAAGGCAGCTAAATAGCTTAGGGAGAGGTGGGCCAAATCCCTCCACTGAGCATAAAAATGGAGCAGAACCTTATAACAGAAGGTATCATGGATGCTATATGAATATAACCAATGGCTAAATTAAATGCAATAAAGCCTAGTGTACAGCGCCAATCATCTGACCCATATACATGACATGTTTCTATCTTGTCAGTACAAGATACAGATTCATGGCTCTACTGGGTAGGACTTGGGTGCACAATAGACAAGGCAGCTAGATAGCTTAAAAGCCTTCCACTGAGCATAAAAATGGAGCAGAACCTTCTTATAACAGAAAATATCTTCCAGGCTCATGCTATAGGAATAGCATTGCCCACAAAATCTAAGAAACAAGAAGTAAATTCTTATGCCCAGAGCCCCAGAGTAAGTGGCAGAGATATGCAAAACTCTCCTTAATGTCCATTGGCTTACGCATGTGTCCAGAAAAAAAATAACATGCAATATAGCCTACTGTACTGAACCAATCATCTGACCTGCAGACATGACATGCTTCAAACTTATTAAATCTTGCAGTGCAAGATACAGATTCATGGATCCATGGGGCAGGACTTGGCTGCACAATAGACAAGGTAGCTAGATAGCTTAAGGCTGGTACACACATTACAATTCTTCCTCCTGACCAACCGCTCAAGACTTTCGACCGGTCGGCCAGGAGGAAGGACTGTCCATAGAGGACCTCACGATCAGTCGTGGTTTTCCGACCTGTCTGACCGTGCTTTTGTCCGATTCAGGCGAAGGAACAATTGGTGATCGGTCGGAGCCGCCATACAATAATTTGGCCCCACAGACCGAAACACTGTGGATCAAAAGGAGCAAAGAGACCTCCACTGAGCATAAAAATGGAGCAAAACTTATAACAGAATCTATCTTGCAGTCTCCTACTATAGGAATGGCATTGCCCACAAAATCAAAGAAACAAAAAGTAATTTCTTATTCCCAGGTTCCCCAGAGTAAGGGGCATAGATTAGCAAAATGTTCCTTTATTTTACTTAGCTTATGCATGTTTTCAGAACCGCTAGCTTAATAACATGCAATATAGCTTACTGTACTAAACCAATCATCTGACCTGCAGTCATGCCATGATTCAATCTTGTCAAATCTCATCAGTGAAAGATACAGATTCATGGATCCATGGGGTAGGACTTGGGTGCACAATAGACAAGGCAGCTAGAGGCAGCTTTTGGCCCACTTCTTAGGGAGAGGTGGGCCAAAACCCCTACATTGAGCATAAAAATGGAGCAGAACCTTCTTATAACAGAAAGTATCAAATAGCATTGCCCACAAAATCTAAGAAACAAGAAGTAATTTCTTACTCCCAGGTTCCCCCAGAGTAATGAGCAGAAATATGCAAAATTATCCGTTATGTCTCTTGTTATTGGCTCTGTACAATAGGCTATATTGCATGTTATTAAGCCAGCACTTCTGGAAACATGCATAAGTCAAGGGACATACAGGAGAATTTTGCATATCTCTGCCCCTTACTCTGGGGAACCTGGGAATAAGAAATTACTTCTTGTTTCTTAGATTTTGTGGGCAATGCTATTCGTATACTGTAGCATCAGATTGCGAAATACCTTCTGTTATAAGAAGGTTTTTCTCCATTTTTATGCTCAGTGGAGGGCTTTTTGCTCTGTTTGGCCCCTCTCCCTAAGCTATCTAGCTGCCTTGTCTATACCAAACAAAGAAATGTTAAAGTCCACAAAATAAAATAAGAGGTGGTATAAGAGGACAGAACAAGTTCTAAGTGCTAAATAAAATTAAAATTAACAAAGTAGAAAATAAGAAGAATAAGTAAAATAAAGAAATTTGCAAGTAGAAAATAAGTCAAAGAACTAGAAAGGGAAAGTTTAAGTATAAACTTTGAATTTGGCTTGAAAGACTGCATTTTGGAAGGGAATTTGTGTGTTTGTGCTGCAGATTTTAAAACTCAATAATGTCAATGAAGAGGACATTGTTGTGTTTTACTTACCCTTTAAATATGTCACATGCATTAAAGGTAGGTCAGTTGGTGTGTGTGTATTAATATCAGATCAGATCAGATCAAGTCAAAATGAGTTTTTTTTACTTTAGTTACCCTTTACATATGGCTGCCATAGTAATGGATAAGTAGATCAGTAGGTGTGTGTACCCGTGTCAAGTTGAGAGTTAAAAAAAAAACTTTTTTGATGATTGGTCAAAATTCGTTTTTTGACTTTAGTTACCCTTTAAGTATGGCTACAGTATGCAACAGTAATGGAGGGGTAGGTCAGTAGCTGTGTATACCTGTATCACATTGGGGGTTAAAAAAACAAAGTTTTTTATTTATTGATCAAAATTTGCTTTTTTGACTTTAGTTACCCTTTAAAGTATGGCTTCCACAGTAATGGATAAGTAGATCAGTAGGTGTGTGTACCTGGGTCTGGTTGAGGGGTATGTCTTTTTTGTGTTTATAACCATAAAACTATTTTTTATTGAGGATAAATCTAAATTAGTTTTTTTTACTTTAGTTACCCTTTAAGTATGGCTGCCACCGTAATGGATAAGTAGATCAGTAGGTGTGTGTACCTGGTTCTGGTTGAGGGGGTATGTCTTTTTTGTGTTTACAACCATAAAACTATCTTTTATTGAGAATAAATGTAAATTAGTTTTTTTTAACTTTAGTTACTCTTTAAGTATGGCTGCCACAGTAATGGATAAGTAGATTAGTAGGTGTGTGTACCTGGGTCTGGTTGAGGGGTATGTCTTTTTTGTGTTTATAACCATAAAACTATCTTTTATTGAGGATAAATCTAAATTAGTTTTTTTGACTTTAGTTACCCTTTAAATATGGCTTCCATGGGAATGGAACGGTAGGTCAGTAGGTGGGTGTACCTGGGTCTGTGTGGGGGGTTGGGGGTATCACCATTTGTATTTATGACCATGAAAAAAACTGTTTTGAAATATCCACATTTGAGGATTGTTACCATTATAGTCTATTGGAAAAAATATCTGGAAATTCGGCGATAACGCCGTAACGCTTCCGCGGATTCCTTAGCTAGAAGATAGCACACTTCTCCTATATGCCCCACACGTCTGTACCGAATTTCATGTCTCTAGTTCAAAAACTGTGGGAGGAGATACGGTCCAAAAAAGCAGAAGAATAAAACGGAAGAAGAAAAAGAAGAAGAAATAGAAAGAACAGTAATTTGGCTTTTTCAAGCCAAATTAATAAGTAAAATAAAGAAATTGCTAAAAGCACATGGAGGGCCTTGCTACTGTACAGCTTGCAATTGGCTGAAATAAGATCAGAATGGTGTAGAATAGATTATGCATTGAAATAAGGGATTAAGGGAAATAGGTCTATAAAAAGAAAGGATTAGAAAAGATTAGGATGGGGGTGGGAAGTGAGGAGGGAATTGTGGAGCAAAGAGATGAAGAAAAGATAAAAAACTAGAGAACCACACAGGAGTGATGAGAATTAATCAATAATTAATTTAAAATTAAAAATGAAACAAGGATAAGAGGAAATTAAAGGGATAGTTTCCAGAATGATTGTTAAAACAAAACATTTAAAGTGCATTTTTCTGAACAACCTTCTTTCTGACATGCATGATGATAAACATTTATTTAAAAGCGCAGCACTATATAATGGAAAAATTGGACCCCTTACGATTCCTAACTTGTATAGAAGCAGACAGGTTGTATAGAAGTTGGACATGCTCATTCACACTAGACAAGGACTACAATGGTCTGTTTTTTTGGTCCGTGTTTAGCAGTCCATTTTCTTCTTAACGGGTCATTTATTGGACTAGAAATTTGTGCACCAGTGTGTCTTTTTTCCCCTAGCCTACCTTTACTAGCTGTTGGCTTCCTTCTCCTGTGAAGTACTTGTTTTATCTCTGCCCCCACAAGATTCTGGCTATCTGCTGCAGCTTCTTTGGGCCCACAAGTGTGGTAAATGTTTGTTTCTAGTGCGTGCCGACACTGTGTGAACATGCACACGACATGACATCACCATGCGCTCGCTGTTGCGAGCATGCGCACATGACATGATGTCACCACACACAATCTCTGTCACGAACGCGCACACCTGTGACGGCATTGCGCTACACCTATCCACTTGTTTTTACAGTATACGTATCCTTTAAAGGACCAATTCAATCCAATCTATTAATAAAACGTACCACAATGAACATTTCTGTGAACAAGGCCCAACTTCTTACAATAATAAATATTTATTTATTTTTATATAAATATTCTTTAAAGGGTCAATATAATTAAATGATTAATGTTTAGTGAGTGCTCTAAATCCCCCCACCCACCCACCCTCCCGTACTCACTGTCTTCTTGTATCCCGTACTCACTGTCTTCTTGTAGTTCTAGCGACACTTACTCAGCACACCCTTACAATGGACACTGCTCTGCTTACACATATTCCCCTCCCTCTCCCCAGCTTTCTTTTCTCTGCTGATTCTCTTAAATGTTGCAGAAAGTGTGCTGGCAGGCAGCCAAAGAGGTCAGGCATGGGTCACATAGTATAATTTTTGCTTCTGGAATGACCTTTACCTGTAAATACTGTGATTTCAAATGATGATTTCTCAGAATCTACAGCTCAGATTTAAAATCTGAAAAAGTTTTTTGGAGCAGTGGGATACCCTTTAACATTTTTTTTAAATGGGGTAATACCTACTAAAAGTTCTGCTCACAGTTACCTTTCCACCCCTGCACCAACCCCTAAAGTTAATTCCCAAATCTCTGAATGTCTGCTCTCTATATCCACTATTTCCTCATGGAAGGCACACTGCTGCCTTAAACTCAATCTATCTAAAATTGAATGAATCATTTCCTCCCTAAACTAGTCCACCCTTCTCCAACTCTATTGACAATATGGTCATTAACCTAGATCAATCTGAGTGTTACCTTGGAGTAATCTTTGACTCCTCTCTTTCCTTCCATCAACACATTAAAAATGTCACTAGGACGTGTCATTTTCACCTTTGCAATATTTCCAAGATCTGCCCTTTCCTCTCTAGCTCCACTACTAAAATGCTCATCCATGCACTTATAATCTCCCGTCTTGACTACTGTAACATTCTGCTTCTTGATCTCCCGACCTGTCATCTCTCTCCTCTCCAGTCTATCTTAAACTCAGCAGCTCGGATTACCTCACTCTCCTCCAAAAGAGAACCTGCAACCTGAGTACTGCAGTCCATAGGGTGGCTTCCCATCAAACAAAGAATCATATTCAATACCCTTCTTTTAACCTTTAAATCCCTTCACTCTACTGCACCTCCCTACTTATCTTCCCTCTTGGTCCCTTATGCTCCCAGATGTGCCCTGCACTCCTCCCAAGGCTCCCGGCAGTGCGGCGGAGGAAAGAGGGGAGGTAAGTAAAAGTTTGGGGCACTTTCTAAACATAAAAATGAAGCGGTTGGGGCTGGGAGACCAGGGGGAATACTATATCAAAAAATAGTTTTAAGGGTGGACATACCCTTTAACCTTTGAAACTTTATTTATGTAAATGTAATTTTTCTATATAATTGCTTGCACTTATCCCCCTGATTGTATACACTGTATTTTATAAGTGTTGCTATATAAATAAAATTATACATACATACATACTCCTAGTAAGCAACTTATGTTACCTGGGTCTACCAAAATTGTCTTAAAACACAAAGGTTTCACAAGTAAACAGAACATGCATGTATCTCCTGTCAGTCATGTACATTCATGCTTTGTTTGCTTCTGAGAGTAATGTATGTATGTATAATTTTATTTATAAAGCGCCACTTGGGTACGCAGCGCTGTACATTATAAAATACAGAGTATACAAACAAGGGGATAAGTACAAGCCATTATACAGATAAATAAAAATTAAATACAATTTCATACATCGGTTAAGAAAGCATATATATAAATTATGTATAAATTGATATAAGTGCAACAAGCCTTGACACATTAGGAATGAGATCCCTGCCCCGAAGAGCTTACAATCCCACTAAGTGGGAGGGACAACATACAGATACAAGTTTATTACAAGTAATAAATTCAGTGGGCATTGCAGAGAGAGTACAAACCAGAGGTGTTATTCCCTTTATTGTAGTCACTTATCTATTTAGCTCTTATAAGAGCTCCTGTTGCCTCGACAAGGACCTTTATTGTGGGTTCCACAGCATGACATCAGGACCCATTTGTTTCTTAAAAGGGCCCTTGCTGCCCTCCTCTCGCCACATCCACATGCCCCACTCACTGTGCCCCCCACTGATCACCCATGCCCTATCCCACTATCCTCCTTTCTCACAACCCTCTCCAGCCACTACTCACTTCCCGAAGCTGGTTGGGGGTTTTATATTTACCGCTGCACACACTAATAGTGACGCATGTAGTTTGATAAGCACATTGTTAACTTTGCAACAATGTTGCAATGATGTCTGGTGCTATAGTTTTGAAGTGCAGCAGAACAACAAAACACCTTTTTTTTAGTATAAAATACTTAAGACTAATTTCCCTCACAATACTTTAAATCAGGGGTGCCCAACCTTGGCCAGACTGGGGTCTTTTTGGCTCTGCCCCCAGACCGCCCACACCCTAGGCAGCCTAAAATCCTACCACAACATGCCCAGACCCCAATCACTGCCACACCCACTATCAGAAAGGTGGGCCACCGTTTTCACTGATTGGGCTGTGTGTGGGCCATGGGTAAATTGTTATATGTTTACCTGTTAATATAAATCTTAAAAACAAATTCAACACTGAACCAAAATTTTGTGGCACAGTGACATCTTGTGGTGAGAATATTCTGCAAATGGTAAGACCTTTGTACACAGTGGCAAAAGAGCAGAAAACACATTTACCATGCATTTTAATATTAATAAATATTACATACCCCCAAATCCTGGCCTCATGGTGAAATCATGATCATCTATTCTCAGAAGCTGTTCTGATTTTGTAAGTGGAGACTTTGTGATGTCTGGACTTCTTTTAAATACTGGGCTGCATTAAAATTTAAAAAGCGTTAAACAGATAATTGGCTGCACATCAAATTCAGAGGGTTATAATGTCCCACAATATAATGCTTGCCATAATTGTAGTTATATTAATATATACTATGCACATGGATAAATAGCACATTGCTTTTGCCTTGAAATAAGCTCTTATTTAACTTAAACACAAATAAGTTAAAAAGGGAAATTCACGTTACTACATATTTCCTCTTCACCCAGCAATCAACATGAGTCATATGTCATCAGGGCATGGCCCGGTAGCACCATACAGCGTGATGACGCCATCATGATGGTGAAGAGATATGCCCCTCCAAAAAAAAAAACTTTTGACATCAAAAAGAGACTAGTGTAATGAATAGCAAGCTAAGACTGGTAAATGGATAAAAAAAGCTAAAACAATTGAATTGAACAAACAATTGAATCTCTCACATAGATTGAACATACACATTTTCTCACACATACTGTACATATATACTCTCACACATACTGAACAGAAACACTCTCACATACACTGAACATACACACTCACACATACACTGAACATACACACTCACACATGCTGTACATATATACTCATACATACTGGACATATATACGCTCTTACACATACTGTACATACACACACCATTTCACACATACTGTACGTACACACACTCTTACACATACTGTACATATACAATCTCACACATAATGTACATAAACTACTCTCTCACACATACTGTAAATACACTTTCCTACACATACTGTACATACTCTCTCACACACTGAACATATACACTACCTTATATGTTGTATTCAGTTAGATCAACTGGACTTATAGTTTAGTACTAGAGGATGTTTCGCTAGTCATCCGACTGGCTTTCTCAATTCAGAATGATTTGTACAAGAATCTGTTGGCAATTAAGTACCGTAGAAAGTCCCAATTAGCATATGACAGCCAGGTGTTAGGGACCTTCTGAATGCAAGGTGTGGATGCATTGAGGCTAAGAGGTATTATTGAAACTGCCCAGGGTAGGATGTCAAAACAGCATTGTACATGGCAGACAGTTGATTCAAGATGTAGTACTCGGTGCAAAATGTGACATCTCTCATCACCTGTATACTCACCAAGGAGGCTGTTGATATGGTGAGAAAACGGCTAGGCCAAGACAGCACTCTTACCAACAGATCAGATCTTAACCCAGAAAAGGTGTGTTTTTCTGGGTTAAAGGCCCTATTGGACTTACGCCTGAATACCAACTATTTCAAATACAGAGATAAGTTCTATAAACAAAAACATGGATGTGCTATGGGATCTCCAGTTTCACCCATTTTGGCAAACCTTTACATGGAGGAAGTGGAAACACAGGCACTTAATACCTTTAAGGGCATAGCACCCAGCCATTGGTTCAGATACGTGGATGACACCTGGGTTAAAATCCACCAGAAGGAAGTACAAGCCTTCACAGAACACATCAATGCCGTAAGCAAAACATCAGATTTACACGGGTAGAGGTACAAACCCACACACTGGCTTTCTTAGACTGTTTTGTAGAAGTCAGGGAGAATGGTAAACCCGAAGTAGAGGTTTACAGAAAACCAACCCCCACAAACCAGTATTTGATGTTTGACTCCCACCACCCTTTAGATCACAAGCCGGGTGTCATCAGAACCCTGTAACACAGAGCAGAGAACATACCCTCTAGCACAGAGGTGAAGGCTAAAGAAAAGAAACATCTCAGAAAACATATATAAAAAAAAATATCCGGACTAAGCCTTTTTCAAAAAAGTAGAAGGAAAGAACAAAACATGAATAGCAACTGTGAAGAGGGAAAGCAAGACATACATCCTATATGTAGCAGGGGTTTCCGAGAAATTAAGAAGAATTTTCAAAAAACACAGTATCCCTGTCTGCTTTAAACCGAACAACACACTGAGACAGCAATTGGTACATCTGAAAGACCCAAAGCGTCATCATATACGCAGTGCAGTGCAGTGAAGAGTGCTCTGATTTGTATGTGGGGGAGACCAAACAGCAACTGCATCAACGTATGGCCCAGCACAGAAGAGCCAATTCCTTAGGTCAGGACTCAGTCGTGTACCTGCATCTTAAGGAAAAAGGACATACCTTTGAAGATTGTAATGTCAACATCTCAGCAAAGGAACAGGACTGGTTCAAGAGAGGTGTCAAGGAGGCCATTTATGTGAAAATAAAGAAACCAAGCCTAAATAGAGGTGGGGGGGTTTGACACCAACTGCTTGCCATGTACAATGCTGTTTTGACAACTTTCCCTGGGCAGTTTCAATAACACCTCTTAGCCACAATGCAATAACACCTTGCATTCAGAAGGTCCCTAACACCTCGCTGTGATTTGCTAATCGGGACTTTCCAGGGTACATAATTTGCCAACAGATTTTTGTACAAGTCATTCTGAATTGAGAAAGCCAGTCAGATGACTAGCGAAATGTCTTCAAAACTAAACTTCAAGTCCAGTTGATCTAACTGAATACAACAGATATACCATGATCTGGAAGAATGAGAAACTTAAAGAGGAACTGTGGTCCAAAAATGACTTTAGGTAAATTGATAGGAATTGCTCTCCTGAGAGTTTTTGCAATTTATTTCCATTGTTTGTTTTTTTTAGTTTTGAAGATATTTACAGATTTGTGTGTGATATGGCAGCAGCATCACCAGGTCCCCTGCACTTCCTGCTTCCTGCTCTGAAACCATGTCAGTCAATCTGCCCTGTGTCTCCTCCCCTTTGTAGCCCCCCTGGTCCCTCCCACTCATGGACCCCATGGTCCCTCCAGTTTCAGGCCACCCTTGGCCCAATCCTCTTACAGCCCCATGTGGCCCCGCCCACTCGTGGATGCCATGACCCCGCCCACTCATGGGTGCCTAAGCCCTGCCCACCCACGGATGCCCAAGCCCTGCCCACTTGGGAATACCTAAGACCCGCCCACTCACGGGTGTCGTGGGCCACTGTGACACCCCCCCCCCCCCCCCCCCCCCCCGCCTGAAAAGGCTGTTTTCACACTGTGAGAGAGAAGGGCTGTAGATTCCCTTACCTTCTCTGCAGCTGCAGGTCCTTCACACAGCAGAGAGGAGGAGGGGCTTTCTGTCTCCCTCACACACTGAGGGAGTCTGAGGTTGTGCTCGCCAGCGGCACTGTGCAGGAGAAGCCTCAGGAATGTCACATGTCAGCCTCCCACCCATTAACTTTCTGGTCAGTCATTTCTGTGTATCTTGGGCTGTGGAGCACATAGAAAGGTGGTTGATGACTCGTTTTAAAGGTAGGAAACTGGCCTTTCATTTAAACTCAACTTGTTTGGAGACCACAGTTCCCCTTTAACAAGCATATACACTACCTTTTTATTGTATACATCTTCCACCATTCTTCTCCCCATTTTAAGAAATTGAATGATTAATAAATTAATAAATCAATAATCTAAGTAATGAAATATGACCCCATAATTAATTATTAACATTTCTTAAAACAACAAATGATGTCTATGGACAGTACGATCAGTTGAGGCAAAATGTCAGTCATGGCTTCTTTTTCCCAGCACACTGCTCACTAGTAGTGAATGGTTTGCCAATATAATATAATAAAAATTAATTTACAGTTAATTCAGCTGCATCCTCCCCCCCCAGCTTTATCCCCCACTTCCTAGCCTAAATCAAGCAAGCAGACCCAATAAACAATTTCTGTTCTGCCTCAGTCAGTGTCAGCACCTTCCCTGGCTGTCCCCCAAATGTAATATTAAACAGATCACAGGCAGCAATAGCAGCATTTAAACAAGTCCCCAGTCTCTCTCCTATTAACAGCTACTGGAAGTAGCACAGAGACCATGGACTTTCAGACTCAGACGTGCTTCCCTGGCTTGGCTTTATGCAATCAACATGCTTTCCCCATAGCAAAGTCTATGTATCATGTTTACAACATTTGTATATTTACGCTCCAAGTGAAAAAACTGATAACGTTGTATATAAGGTTTTGCAATAAACATATGTGCTATACGTCCCTCAAGTAATGTCACCTCCTCAACTCAAAACTGTTAAATACATAATTTACTGTACATAACCAACTAGGCACTTCTTTTTCCCTGCCTCTTCCATCTAAGTCAAAAATACTATACCCACATGTGTACACGGGCAACGCCGGGAACAACTGCTAGTATATTATATAAGGTGTGTAGGTTCTAAAAATATATCATTCTGGGAGGCATTTCCAAATTTGATGGGTGTCCAAATCAAAGACGTGGTTAATTTTATTTCTGTGATTGCACTTAATCCTTTGTCTATTTGGAGTTGTTCAGAAAATGTTGGAGATTAATATTTAGTTGGGTTTGTTTATTTATTATGTGGCTTTTGGAAGATTTCTAAATTTGAATCATATTTTTTTTCTAATTTTTTTCAGCATATCTCCCAAAAACGTGAAATTCTATGAGGAATTCCACCTTAAATTTAGCAGAAAGGTGTGAAAGAATGGCAATATTATGTAGCTGAAGGTGTGTAGCTTCCAATAATGTATGGTTTTTGGGATTGTTTCTCAGGTAAGGGGGTGTTTAGTCTGAAAAATGCAAGTTTGCACTTAGCACAGCTTCAAAGGTATGTATTAGCTTCCCTGGAGGTTATAGGTACAATTTTATTCGATACATGTAAACTATCAACATTCAGTGTTTTTTATTTGTACTGGAGGTTTGGTCTAGATTTCTAAGTCTGAACCTAAGTCTGAAGTGCATACTTCTAAAAGGAACTGCACAATTCTGGGTGTATGTACGTATGTATGAAAGAATGACACCATCACATAGTTTGTGGGGGTATTTCTGAGTTTGAGGGGTGTTTAGTTTGAAAAACTAAAATGCTAAGTTGGTTGAATTTTTTTCCTCTGTATTTGCTCTTATGCCTTGGTCCCTTTTGGGGTTACTTGGTGGCTCTGTTACTGTGCAAATCCAGGCATATGGCATACTGTTTTGATTCAGAACATATGTGAGATTGATATTTAGTTTTTTTTTTAACGTATCATGTAGGCTTAAAAGATTTCTAACTTATCTTTTTTTCTTTTTGTTTTTCAAAAAATCTCCTAAAAGTGCATGCAAAGTTCTATAATGAATAGCATCTGGAATTCTGCACATGTATGTGAAAGAATAGCATCATAATGTAGATGAAGGTGTGTGTATATCATTTATGTAGGGAATTTTTGAGTTTAAGGGGATATTTAGTTTAAAAAAATTAAATATACAGTATTCAAACTGCAGAGCTGGTTAAGTTTTTCAATCATTGCACTTGTGCATTGGTTCAAATTTGGGTTAGTTGGTGGCCATATCTCTATGCACGAATATGCATACCTCATATCTCATGAATATGCATACCTTTTTCAGGAGATGTGGGGGATTCATATTATTTTACAGGGCTGTTTCTAGCCACCTTGGTGCCCCAGCATGATCTAATTGCAATACCATCATGCTTAAAAGTGCAGTAGTGTGGCTTAGCCCTCCAAGAGTATTGACATTAACACTTTCAGAGCCAGCACTTTCCCAGAGTATTGCCATTAACCCTTCAGTGCTAGCAGAGTATTACCATTAACTCTTCAGTGCCAACAGACTTTCCTACTAATAATTTCAGTGCCAGCACTTTTCCAGAGTATTGCCATTAACCCTTCCATGCCAACAGACTTTCCTACTAATAATTTCAGTGGCAGCACTTTCCCAGAGTATTGCCACTAACCCTTCAGTGGCAGCACTTTCCCAGAGTATTGCCATTAACCCTTCAGTGGCAGCAATTTCCTAGTGTATTACCTTTAACCCTTTCCGCTGCCAGCATTGACATGATATACAGTATGTACCTGCTATTCATGTCTCCTCCATTGAATTGTTCACTCCTCAGCCACTCCAAGTCCTAATTGGAGAGTTGGATGGAAGGAAGAAAGAGTCAGGGATAGGGACCTCATGGCTGCTAGTCACAGGGGTCACTGTTATAAAGTCTACAGCAGCTTTTACCTGGCATTTTAGAACTGTTCTCCTCAGTACTAATAGCTGAGCTTATCCTCCCCCCTCCTTCCTTCACCTTCAGTTCATTTGTAACATTGTATCCAAGTAGAGGGAGCTGAGTTCAGGCTCTCTACTCACCACAATGTTTCAAATTACGGCAGAATAAGGAGAGCAGATCCAACACAGCAAGTAAAAGCTGACAGGGAGAACACTGGGTGCCCTGGTTTAACATAGGCGCCCTAGCTCTCTGCCTAGGTGGCTTATGCATAAGCCATCTTACTACTTACTTAGTTATCACCTGGGTTTGGGCAAAATCTTTAACTTTGAATAATCATATTCTTTCCTTTTTTCAGAAATCTTTTAAAAGCATTCAAAAGGTAAATAGCTTATATATGAAGATGGATTGCATAAATTACAATTAATTACAGTAATCTGGTTTAATATATCTCTAGTTTTTTCTAGTTAATTTCTTGATTCCTTGTACCTCACACATTTTCAGGTCACTTCTAGAGCATTCAGTAAAATGACAACCCACTGGTGAACTCAAATCATCCATTTGTATGTTCCTCAAGAGAGCCTAATACGTTCTTTCAAGGGGCATGTTGCCCCCATGTACTGCTTTCTACACTTTTTACATGTTATTAATAAAATAACTCTCTTTGGGTTACAATTGATAAAGTCATGCATAAAACATTCTCTGTTGATATGAATTTACTTGTCCTCTTCATCCTTCCACAAGTGTACCAATCCTACTCCCTTTAAGATTATGCGCTACATCTAGCCTTGTTCTCTTTTTCCCTCTTATACTGTCATACCAACATAAACCTGGTGATAAAATACCCCCCAGCGTGTCTCCTCTATTCCTGGATCTTGTCTGAGAATATGAATATTTTGAAAAATAACCTGCTTGGTCTCAGTATATTATATTATAAAGTGACTTTTTTTTGCTTTTTTATTTTTCTTATCTCTTGCATCTCTTTTTTTTTTACTTTATATGATAATTCTTCTCTCTCTCTCCCTTTTACTTTACATATACAATATATTCTTTCCACAAAGCATGTACATTTGCTGGTGCTTCAAAGAATAATTCAGTGGAGCAATTCCTCCTAAGTTTGGTGATTTGCCCACACAGAATTCCCCTTATTGTATGTTTAGGGTGGAAGCTTGTGGAGTGAAATTGAGTGTTTCTCACCACTTGTTTTCTCTAGACATCTGTATCTATTTTTTAACAACTTGTATTACTATATAATCATAAATCCAAAAACGTATCAGATGTTTTATCAAATGTAGCTGCAAAAAAAGTGTGGGGTAGTAATTTGAATATCTTTTCAGGTACCACTCTACTGATGCAAAGCCCATAGAGTGTCACCCATAAAAAAAAAAATCTTATCATTCCAATCCATCTATTCTATAGGACGTCTTTAGTGTCCTTAATATTGACGCAAGGCCCTTAACTAAAAGTTGTAGATAAAAATCTACTAGTTTACCAAGATTCTTACCTAGATAGCCAATGCTGGCTATGATTGGCATTCCTTCTGGGTTTTCTAGTTTCTTATGTATTTTTGGAAGATTTAATGATATGGAAGTAGGTATTGTCAGCAAGGTTTCTGTGTTTGCTTACACAGAACTTTGACACAAAACTTTGTCGACCATTAAAAACTTCAGAGGATGTGCAATCGTTGCAGGGGGATCTAAATAGATTGTCACATTGGGCTGCTAAGTGGCAGATAAGATTCAATGTTGATAAATGTAAGGTGATTAATTTTGGACTGCTTATACTATAAATAGCTCTGTGTTAAGTGAATCCCTGTTGAAAAGGGATCTTGGAGTGTTGGCAACAGCTAGAGCTGGCATGGTATTGTCTTGTATAAAGAGAGGTATGGATTCAAGGGAGGAAAATGTTATTCTCCCTCTTTACAAAGCATTGGTAAGGCCTCATTTGGAATATATAGTGCAATTTTGGAATCCTGTGTACAAAAAGGACATCTTTGAAATAGAAAAGGGTTCAGAGAAGGGCAACTAAATTAATAAGGGGATTGGGGAGCTTGAATATGAAGAGACACTGGATAAGTTACAATTAATGTACGCAAGAGAAAAGGCGCTTGCGTGGGGATATGATTACTGTGTATAAATACATTAATGGGCCATAAAATAAACTGGGGCATTGTTCACCAATAGAACATGTCAGAGGACACGAGGACATCCCTTAAGACTTAAAGAAAAAAGGTTTAGGCTTCAAGTTTGGAAAGGGTTTTTCACTGTGAGAACGGTAAAGCTATGGAACTGTCTTCCAGTGGACGTTGTTATGGCAGGTTCATTGGTCAGTTTAAAAAAAAAAGCTGGATGAGTTTCTGCAAACAAGGAATGTTGCAAATTACTGGTATTGATACATAAAGTAGAGTTGATCCAAGGCTGTTTCTGATTGTCAGGAAGTCAGGAAGGAATTTATTTCCTTTCCCTTCATAAATTTAGTGTTTTTTTTCCTTCCTCTGGATAAACAGTTAGGCAGGAAATGCGGATATTGCTCGATGGGTTGGACTGGATGGACGTATGTCTTTATTCAACCTCAATATACTAAATGTGGGGGTCACCAGAATATCACATATCACATAGTCAATATCTTTCTCAGTGAGGACAATTTGTTGTGAAAAATGCATTACAAAGTCATCCAACATTCTTATATTTTTCTAAGAACTTAATATACGTTTCCACATAATTTATAATTTTAAAGTCTGCTTGCGCTGGTCACTCAGGCCGATGAGGTGTTAATTATAAGGATAAATACAAAGATAAAAAGGCAAAAAGCCTCTTATTAAAATCAAGCGGTCATACCCATTAAAATCAGTTAATAAATGATACATATTAAAACACTAAGGGCCTCATTTACCCAGACTCGCTGGGCAAATATATGGAGGTAAAGTCACGCTAAACGGTTTGCTACCGGCTAGCGCAACTTTAACTCTATATTAGCGTCGGATGCGCGAGTTACGCAATAATCACCCACGCATCTGACGCTCGTGATTTAATATCGTGTTTGCGCAAATAGTTGGTGTTAAAATCCCACAGTGGGTAAATGCTTTACCGGGATTTACCCACATTCTGAAAACACAATATTAAATCGCGGAAGGAGCATTTATCCAGAGCGATAGCGGCTCTGGGTAAATGAGCCTGTTACTCTTTAGCTGACAGAGTTCACGTTTGTCTGTCCTTTGGTGTGTTCCTATTAGTCCCAGTTGTGTGGTGGAAAGATTGCAGATTATTATACTCGGGGGGAGTGTCATTCATTTTGGAGAAAATTTCCCTTAGTTGGTCTTCCCTCTCCATACGCGGCTATCAAAGTGGAAAGATGGACACCTGAGTGGAAGATGTCAGTAGTTTGGAATTTTTAAAACAGAAGTGATCTTTCTCAGCGCCATTTGACATTTCCACGTTAGTTAGTTGCCGATATACCTCGTTGTCAGCTGTATTAAGCATTACAACTGCTCCCCCCCCTACTAATCAGCCATTTTTTTGTTATACTCCCATCAGAACCAAGGATTTTCAGAGATTTACGTTCTTTAAAAGATAAGTTATAGTGTAATTTTCACCTTCGCACTGTCTGTAAGTGCAACTTTTTCAATTCCTTTTTAACAGCCACAAATCTAAAAAAATCCCAAAAAAATGTTCTTAAGTTTACAGGATAAAAACAAGATTCCTTTCTATAGCCACTATTAAGCCGGTTACAGTTCCGTCACTGTACACCCACGCATATGACATACCATTTTACTCAGGAAAGGTAATACTTTGTGTTGGTTTTAAACTTTTTGCTACAGGTCTGAAATGGACCTTTGATTTTGTCTCTGATTTATTATTTTTGGAGAAAAAGGAAAATATGAGAAAAAACTATTTGCTAAACATCTGTGTCCGGGTATCTGCATTTTGATCAAAACTTACCCAAACTTGGGGTATGCAGTTTCACAAAATCTTTCTTTTACACAGATATTTTAGTCAATTTGGCAGTAATTTTACGTTAGCTGTCAAAAGTGCAAATATATTTCAATCTGGTGTAAAACTCTAGAAAGTTGTATTATAGTTTGGAGGGCCACCTGGACAGAAAAAGTTAGGAATCTACATATATCTGGTATTGTTGTACTTGTAAGAACCAGAACTTTTACAAAAAATAAGATTTGTATAAGAATGCAAAAAAAGTTACAAAATTCGGTTACTTTGTTAAAGTAGTATTCCCTATTTACTTGGGGTTTCCTACTGTAAAAATATGCTAAAACAACCAAGGGCAAAATCCTAAAAATTCTGCTTGCACTGAAAGCAAAAAAAGTGAATATCTGCTGGCACTGAAAGGGTTACAGAACCTTTACAGTGTATCTGGGACTGCCAGGTATTGCTATTTCAAATTTAGCTAAAGCCTCTAGTATTTTGCTCAAAGAAGTTATTAAAAAAGAAGCCATTTAAAAAGACACTCCCAAGAAGGATATTGTTGATGCTCTAAAAGACCTTTGTTTGGCTTTGGATTTCACAGCATACGCAGATAGGTATAGCATAAAGTTTTCTAGGTCTATGTCGGTGTTGGCTAGAAGACTGTTATGCTTGAAGCAATGGCAAACAGATTTAACCAGAATCTAATCTGCTTAATCTTGCTTTTCAAGGTGATCTATTATTTGGGAAGAATACTTTCCTTCCACAGATTGGTAAGATGATTCCAAAAAAGAACAACCTTCCTTTAAACATTTTAGACTATCAGGGAGATTCAATAAAAGTTCTTATCGTTAAAAATGGTGCTATATTTGCTCCAACCAATCAGATATTATTTAACGTTTGAAAGCTAACATCTGATTGGTTGGGGCAAAATTAGCACCATTTATAACGATAAAAACTTTTATTGAATAACCCTGAATATGTCTGGGCAAGCCATTCTTTCAAAAGGCAATGGAAAATTTGTCAATCGCAGTCCCAAGCCCTTCAGGAGAAGATAGCAGGAAGACTTTCCCAATTGTATCCTGTCTGGGCTGAATCTATAAATGATTAGTGGATACAGGGTACAATTCGTCTGGGTTATCATCTGGAATTTTAATCCAACATATTTCCAAGATCAAAAAGTTCAAGATGGAAACCTTCAAATCTATTCTACTGTATCTGAGGAAAGAAGATTGATTCTTAAAGGTGGATCTTCAGGATATATACGTGCACATTCCAATTTGGGCTCCTCACAAAAGATTTCTCAGGTTCTGTGTTATGAACAAGCACTACCCGTATACAGCTCTCCCATTTAGTCTAGCCATGGCACCCAGAGTGTTCACCAAAATCCTTGCTCCTATAATTGCCTGTCTGAGATCTAAAGGGGTGTACCCGTTTGCTTACCTAGAAGACATTCTCTGGTGGGCTCAAAGTTATCAGGTCACTAATTCCACAGTTTTTACAGAAGCATGGCAGGGTAGAAAATTTTAAAAAAAACCTCAACTCTATCCATGTCAATAGTTGGAATTTCTACTTGAATCTGTTTGCCCAAAGGTTATTTCTGAATTTCATGTTACTGAAGATATATGGCCTGGATTTACAGTTAGGCTCACTAGACAGGGGTGGCTGTGGTTGGAGGAGAAGCTGTCAATCTTCCCCCACCCCTTCACCATATATAATCTATTTTATTCCCCAAGAAAAGAGAAAATGGGTGTAGCTGTTGTGTATGGTCTGTGTTTATGGGTGGGGCTAAGAGCACCAGGATTTTTGTGCCTACAGTCTCCTGAGGTGTAAATCTGCCCCTGGAAGATATTTTATTGCTAATTTTTTCTCAAATCTTACCATAATCTAGCCAGGCTTTTAGAAACCCTGGTGTGGGAAAGAAAATTGGCTGTAAACCATTAAAGGGCATCTATACCGAAAAATAGGTTATTTTAAATTGACCATAACTGGAAACTTTAAATCTTCCCAACCACCACTGTATCAATTTTGTGTTGATCTTCCCCCTATTTCTTTAGATATCCAATCTAAAACTTCTTATATTTCAGCTATCAATCAAGTTCCTTGCTCTCAAAAACTATTCTTCTGTGAGTAGTTTTACTGTAGCTGGAATGGTCACAGAGACAGTTGGAATGCTGTGTGCAGGCTTAACAGTTGGTTTGTGGGGAAAAAGTAGGAATGGAAGTAGGAGTGGTTAAAAGAGGGAGGGGGATACTGCTCCTAAACAAAACAAGTGCTGGATTGAAGGCATGCAGAAACACACACAAATCAGAGTAAGTGCTACTTACATGTATTCAATTATAGATTAAGATGAGGCAAAGTCATTTTTTTCAGTATAGTGTGCCTTTAACCCTTTCCCTGCCACAGATCGTATATTCACGATCTGTGCAGAGAATGCTTTAACTGCCACAGATCGTGAATATACGATCTGTGCTTTCCCCTTTAAAAAAAAAAAATCTGCCTGCACTAGGGGCGATCAGGGGGCAGAATTCAACTCCCCCCCTAGCCCCCTCGATCCCCCATAAGTTTTGTTCAAAACTGATGTGGGGATCGGGAGATAACTTACCTTTCTTGAAGGAGCCAGGAGCAGCAGCCGGCAGCAGAAGGAAGAGCAGGTCCCTGCGATAAGGGAAACCCCAGTGAGATCACATGGTTTCCTGCTTCACTAGGGTCTTCCCTTAGGCTTCCCCTGGTCTCCCCCTGGTGGTCTAGTTGAGGTACTGCACTGTGATCTCCAGATCATGCTGCAGTCCCTAAGTATAGTAAAAGCTGTCAAGCTAACAGCTTTTACTATACATTTTGTGAATGGAACTCAAAGTTCCATTCACAAATAGGATTTTTTCTAAGTCTTTGCTACTTAGCGAAGACTTAGGAAAAAAATGGGGACAGAGATCAAAATTTGGTGATCACTTCTGATCACCAAATTATTGATCTTTGCCAATGAATGAAAAATCACTTCCTGGAAAATGATTTCCGGGAAGTGATTTTTCCGATCGGATTTCAAATTGGAAAACGGGCATTTATGCCCGCATTCCAAGTTTGTTATCATTCCCAAAGATGATTTGATGATCATCTTTGGGAATGATCAAAAAAAAAAAAGGGGAAATACACACACCTTTTTTTTTTTTTACCTAAAACTATAAATTAGCAAAAAACTTTGTCTTCTCCAAGCTTCCCAATGTCACCGGTTATATCGGTAAAGTAAACGCAGATACTTATTTGTATGATTTCACGGGAAACTAAGCCTATTTTATAAGGAAATTTTGCAGAGGTACCAAAAAAAGACCGGGCTAAATTTTTAGGATCAGTAAAGTGTGTAAAAACGTGTGTGACTCTCCATACTAACCGGTTTTCACTAAAATACCACTAAAAGGGGGAGAGTGTGTGTGTGGGGTGGGTTGTGGTGTTTTTTCTTGTAACTGCACTTCTACATGCGTCCCATTTGGGCTAGTTGGTGGCCTCGTCTCTGTTTGCATCCACGCATATGGCATACCGTTTGATTCAGGACATGTGGGAGATTGACATTTAGTGGGTTTTTTTGCTTGTCAAGTGGGTTTAGGTAGGATTTCAACCTTTGAATCATCTTATTTTATTTTTCACAAAACCTCCTAAAAACACGGAGTTCTTTGGATCACTGGGTCTGGAATTCTTCATGTATGTATGAAAGCATGGTACCGTAACGTAGCTGAAGGTGCATAAATTCCAAAAATATATAGTTTGTGGGTGGTATTTCCAAGTTTAGGGCTGTTTCCTTTGAAAAAGGGTAGGCTGTTCAAAAAACAGAGCACTTTGATTTTTTCTTGTAATTGCATTTGTGCATGTGTCCCATTTGAGCTAGTTGGTGGCCACGTCTCTGTGTGCACCCACACATATAGCATACCGTTTGATGCAGGATATGTGGAAGAGTGCTATTTAGTGGGTTTTTTTGCTTGTCAAGTGGGTTTAGGTAGGATTTCAACCCTTGAATCATCTTATTTTATTTTTCACAAAACCTCCTAAAAACACAGAGTTCTTTGGATCACTGGGTCTGGAATTCTTCATGTATGTATGAAAGCATGGCCCCGTAACGTAGCTGAAGGTGTGTAGATTCCAAAAATATATAGTTTGTGGGTGGAATTTCCAAGTTTCGGGGCGGGTTCCTTAGAATTAGGGTAGGCTGTTCAAATTACAGAGCACTTTGATTTTTTCTTGTAATTTCATTTGTGCATGTGTCCCATTTGAGGTAGTTGGTGGCCACGTCTCTGTGTACATCCACACATATGGCATACCGTTTGATTCAGAACATGTGGGAGATTGATATTTAGTGGGGGGTTTTATTTTCGGGGGGCATTTCCAATTTTTGGGGCTGTTTGAAATTACAGAGCACTTTGATTTTTTTCTTGTAATTACACTTGTGCATGCGTCCCATTTGAGCTAGTTGGTGGCCACGTCTCTGTGTGCACCCACACATATGGCATACCGTTTGATTCAGGGCATTTGGAAGATTGATAATTGACAAGTTTTTTTTACATGCCATTGAAATTTGCCATGATTTTTAAGCTTGAATTGTATTTTTATACATTTTTCCTGAAAATCTATTAAGAAAGCAAAATTGTACACGAAGCTGCGCCCACATCATTGGTGGTATGCATAAAAGAATCACACCATTGTGTAGCTGAAGGTGTGTAGAGTCCAAGAATTTATAGTTTTGGGGGGGATTTCTAATATAGAGGGGTGTTTAGTCTGACAAATCTGAAAAGTTGCTGTAATTGGGCCACTGTTCATTGGCTCACTTTGTGGCTAGTTGATTCCACGTCTGCGTGTGTAACCAAACATAGGGCATACCATTTGATTCAGGACATTTGGGAGATTGATATTTGGTAACTTTTTTTAACATTACTTGGGATTTTGGCATGCTTTCTTCCTTTTGAGAGTGTTTTTTTTCTAATTTTTTAGAAAATCTGCTAAAACTATGAACTTCTACGAAGAACTGCGCCCACACCATTGATGGTACGAATGAACAAACTACAGAATTACGTAGATAAAGGTGTGTAGATTCGAGAAATATATGGTTTGTGGGGGTTGTTTTGTGGGAAAAAACTGCAGACTGTTTAAATTCAGATTTGGCTGAAAATTTTTGCTGTTTCTGAGTCATTGTGCATTGTCTCACTTCATGGCCATTCGCTTCCACGTCCGCGTGTGTAACCACACATATGGCATACCGTTTGATTCAGGACATTTGGGGATTGATATTTAGTAACTTTTTTTTCATTCCATGTTGTTTTGGCATGATTTCTACCTTTTGAAGTTGTTTTTTGTTCATTTTTCAGTCAAATGCGAACTTCTATGAGAACTGTACCCACACCATTGATGGTATGAATAACAAACTACAGTGTTACATAGCTGAAGGTTGTGTAAATTTCAGAAATATATAGTTGTGGGGTTATTTGCTAAGCTATGGGGGTGTTTGTGGAAAAAAATGCAGACTGTTCAAATTCAGAGTTGGCTAAATATTTTCGTTTATTGTGAGCCATTGTGCATTGTCTCACTTCGTGCTATTCGCTTCCACGTCCGCATGTGTAACCACACATATGGCATACCGTTTGATTCAGGAATTTGGGAGATTGATATTTAGTAACTTTTTTTTACATTCCATGAGGTTTTGGCATGATTTCTACCTTTTGAATTTGTTTTTTGTTCATTTTTTCAGACAAATGCGAACTTCTACAAAGAACTGCGCACACACAATTGATGGTATGAATGAACAAACTACAGTGTTACATAGCTGAAGGTGTGTAGATTTCAGGAATATATAGTCTGTTGGGGTTATTTCTAAGTTACGGGGGTATTTGTGGAAAAAACTGCAGACTGTCCAAATTCGGAATTGGCTAAATATTTTCGCTGTTTCTGAGCCATCGTGCATTGTCTCACTTTGTGGCTTTTCGCTTCCAAGTCCGCATGTGTAACCACACATATGGCATACCGTTTGATTCAGGACATTTGGGAGATTGATATTTAGTAACTTTTTTTTACATTCCATGAGGTTTTGGCATGATTTCTACCTTTTGAAGTTGTTTTTTGTTCATTTTTCAGACAAATGCGAACTTCTACGAAGAACTGCGCCCACACCATTGATGGTATGAATGAACAAACTACAGTGTTACATAGCTGTAGGTGTGTAAATTTCAGGAATATATAGTTTGTGGGGGTTATTTCTAAGTTACGGAGGTGTTTTGTTGAAAAAACTGCAGACTGTCCAAATTCGGAGTTGGCTAAATATTTTTGCCGTTTCTGAGCCATCGTGCATTGTCTCACTTTGTGGCTTTTCGCTTCCACGTCTGCGTGTGTAATCGCACATATGGCATACCATTTGATTCAGGACATTTGGGAGATTGATATTTGGTAACCTTTTTTTACATTCCATGGGGTTTTGGCATGATTTCTACCTTTTTCAATGTTGTTTGATGTTCATTTTTTTGGAAAATCTGGTAAAAGTGCAAATTTCTACGAAGAACTGCACCCACACCATTGATGGTATGAATGAACGAACTACAGCGTTACATAGCTGAAGGTGTGTAGATTTCAGGAATATATAGTTTGTGGGGGGTATTTCTGAGTTGGGGGGGTGTTTTGTGGAAAAACTGCAGACTGTTCAAATACAAAACTGGCAAAATTGTTTTTGCTGCTACTGACATTTGGCACTGGTCACGCTCTGGGTTAGTTGGTAGCCATGTCTCTGGGTACACCCATGAATGTGGCATACCGTTTTATTCGGGAGGGGTTAGGCTTTCATATTTGAGATGCGTTTGAACTTTCCTCCACAGTTTTTAGCTGAAATTCGCATTTGATTTTGTCTCTGATTTTACAGTTGAGGAAAAAAGGAAAATGTGAGAAAATAACTTACAATTTGACGAAGAGCTGCGTCCGGGTATCTGCATTTTGATCGAAACTTACCTCACTCATAAAATCCTGCGGGTGTGTAGTTTCTAAAAATATCTCACTTGTGGGGATATTTTAGTTAATTTGGTAGATATTCTATGTTAACTGTCAGTAGTGGTTATACATTTTAATTTGGTGTAATATTCTTGAAGGTGCAGTTTTAGTTTGGGGGGGTCTCCTGTATAGGAAAAGTCAGGTACCTACATATATCTGGTATCGTTGTACTCGGGAGTATCAGAGCTTTTAGAAACCGTAAGATTTTTGTGCGTAACCTTAAGATAACTATAAGTAAAAATGGGTAAAATCCATGAAAATTTGCAAATTTTTCATTTTTTTTACATATTTTACCCATAATTCCAGTAAAATTTCCAGAAAAGTTACAAAATTTTGTTACCATATTAAAGTAGACTTTGTGCTGAAAAAAACAATGTAGAATATTCCTGATTTACTGCAAGGTTTCCTACTGTAAAATTAGTCTAAAGCGATTAAGGGCAAAATCCTGAAAATTCTTCTGGCAGTTAACGCAAAAAAAAATGAAAATCTCCTGGCAGTGAAAGGGTTAAGGAGTCCTATGTTTCTTCTAATAACAAGCTTACCTCTGTTATCAAGGCTAATATCTCACTGAGAGCAGATTAATATAGGGTTACAAACACTTATTTATTGACATAACAGAAAGACCAACATTTCAGGGGAGACCAAACCTCCCTTCCACCCCCCACCCTGAAACGTTGGGCTTCTTCTTCTTGTTTCTTTGTCCAGTATTCAGCAAATTAGAGCTTTGCATCAGCTGTACTGCACCTGGAGCCATTTAAAGGTGATATGGTGAGTATGCATAGCTATCCTTTATTTGTTAGATCAAGGCTCATATCACCAGGGCAGTGGCAACTTTGTGGGGTTGCCATGCTGGCATCACTTTTAAAGACATATGCAGAGGTGCAACTTGGTCTCAGCTCAAACCTTTTGGAACCATTATAAATTCAATTTATCTTCTCCTATGTTTGGAAAGAAAGTTCTTGAATCAGCTCTACTTAAATAAATAGTTTTCTTATTTGCACTCTCCATTCTATGCCTTTTTATTGCTTTGTTATATCCCAATGGTGACTGCAGCCATGTAAGGTACAGGAATGCTGAAAATGTATTCATACTTACCATAATTTAAATTTTCTGGACTGTAACATGGCAGTGGTCACTTAGCGTCCTCCCTTCATGTTTAAAAGTACCTTAAACTAGAGAGTCAGCTTCAAGCATCCAGGTCACACAGGAAAAGCTGTCAGCTCATGCAGTCAAAAAGGCAAGTACCAGTAGGTTAGGACCCAGTTAAAGAAAGCAACCTTGACGTGGTGACTGGGCTTAAAATAATTTGGCCAACTTATTGAACTAATTGCTTTTATTTATCCAGGTTGCTGTTTGTAGTCACAACCTTATGGAGGTAGCCAATATACAATTAGAATTGTTTGTGCACTAGAATTCTATTGTTTGTAAGTAATACGGTATTCCTATCCTTAGTGTTATTAACAGATTAAAATGAATATAAATATTGTTCTGTATTAAAAATACATCTGTTATATCAATAAAAAGAGCCGCAAGTAAAAATAACTCAAATGCAAAATAAAGGAAAACACATGCATTCAGTAAAGGCGCCATGGCAGGTTCTTAGTCTAACCACTGGATAAAAACATCTGAAATAAAAGCTAAGTGGCATCCGGATAAGAATAAATACTGATTCCACAAGCACTTAACCTGCTTAGCCACTGCTCTGTTTTCACTAAAGGGAATATTATTAGTGTTACAGAACTGAGAGAATTAGAAAGATTTGTTTACAGTTCTGCTTGTTGAGTACTGTAAATAAGAAAAGGAGCCTGATAGAAGCAGAAGACTACAATAGGTATTAAATGTTTACTGAATATGACACGATTACTCAGACCTCATCCTTTATGTAAAACAGTGGGAATTGCAATGCTAACAGTTCATTCAATAGGAAATGGATTCAATTCAGTAAAAATTCAAAACCTTTGCAATATTGTAACTTTTTTTTAAAGAAACTACTTTATCCTAGGTCAGCCATAGCCGTGGATAGGCTTCTGGGCAGCATTAGTTCTGTGATTTGGTCCAAGGTAGAGATGGCTAAAATTCCTGAAAGTTGGGTTCATTTCCAAGCTATAGAACTTTAGTAAAAGTTCTAAAGTTCTGTAGTTCAGAAACAAATCCATTAAAGTCAACAGGAGAAAATAGTTTGAAAAGTTCTAGTTAAATACAAATAAAATAGCAATGGTAACTTACTGTAAATGGCTCTGGGACCTGGGAAATGGACTGGGGAACACATACATGTTAAGGTGGTCTTATAATTCTAGTTAATTCTTTCAATATTTAGTAAATATGTTCAATACAAGATTCAGTATTACTAAGCAGTTAATTACAGAATAAGGTTTCCCTGACCCTGTTAAGCAGGTTGTAGTAAAATTTGTGAGTTGTCAAGTTTGATAAGAGTAACCATCATAGTCATAAATGACCACAATAGAATAATAAGATAGTAAAAGTTGGACAAGTCCACCAAAGTCCAAGTTGGAACTGATGGATAAGGGAAACAGCGCTTTAACTCTCAGTGATCTGGAGCTAAATTCTAACCATTGATTGGGTAAATGTAATCACATGACTAAATATGTAACTAATTAATAATGACATATGCTAGTTATTGCAAATGGTATAAATAATCTTGCAACAATAAACCAGAACAGTTCTATCTCAAGAGACTTCAGCGTCTTGTGTTCTGTTCTCTCACAGCTGTGATATATGTGATATTTGGGCCTAGTATATAGTCCATATATTTAAATGTATATTATTTTACCTTGACATAGATAAACACCACCTTTCCCCACGATTGGGCAATTGTCGGGTTTCCGCATGCTACATTCAAGGTTTATCGGCAATCGAGGGTTACTGAATGATACATTCATGGGTTACCGAATGACCCACTTCATTTGAGGGTTACGGAACATTAGAGGGTCACCGAACGAACTGCTGCATTTGAGGGTTATAGCTGAACCACTACATTCAAGGGTTACTGAACGAACCGCTACATTTGAGGGTTACCTAACATTAGGGAGTTACCGAACGAACTGCTACATTCGAGGGTTATCGCCAAACCACTACATTCAAGGGTTACTGAATGAACCGCTTCATTTGAGGGTTATGGAACATTAGAGGGTTACCGAAGGAACTGCTACATTTGAGTGTTATCATCAAACCACTACATTCAAGGGTTACTGTACGAACCGCTTCATTTGAGGGTTACGGAACATTAGAGGGTTACCGAAGGAACTGCTACATTTGAGTGTTATTGTCGAACCACTACATTCAAGGGTTAATGAACGAACCGCTTCATTTGAGGGTTACGGAACATTAGAGGGTTACCGAATGAACTGCTACATTTGAGGGTTAGAGTCGAAATGCAGTATTTGAGGGTTATCAGCGAAACTCTACATTTGAAGGATATAGCCAAAACTCTGCATTTGAGGGTTAACGCCGAAATGGTACATTCAACGGTTATCAAATTTTCGATAATTATCGAAAATATGTCCACCAGTTCGGAAAACCCAAACTACAAAAAGTTGTAAAGCATCTGAGTTCGTCTGAACTATTCAAGTTCGGGTCGAACTTCATCTCTAGTCAGTTACTTTTTTAATAATCATCTTATTATTATGATTTTGACTCAAGAAAATGTCTAAGAAAAAAAACTCAAATAAGGAAAATGTATAAATAACAGCAAAAACATCATACTTTATGTAAAGCTTAGCTCACCCCTACTATTTTGGGTACTCACAGATTGCCCGTGTTGCAGGTTGAGTTTAGGTAATGCAAAATGTGTTTAATTGGGCTGCATGCTGGTTGCAGGTAGAAAGAACTATAGGTGAAGATTGTGTGTGCTCGCAGAGAAACATGGCTTTTTTCACTTTTTCATTTTTTAAAAATCTTGTAGTATAAAAAAAAGCAGGTTTGGGTCAGGTCTAGCTGTGAGTCTAAACATTTGTAGGTCAGGTTAGGTGAGGCCATGGAACCCTCCAGCAAAAAAGGGGCAGAATCAAGTGCAGGAATGGGTTTCTGTGCGCAAAACCTGACACGTGCTGGTTTTACAAGCTCTCTAAATAATTTAAAAAATTGCATTTGCCAACTGGGAAAGGTGTGGAGCAAAGAACTTTACTGCTATGTGTTTAAGGCATCATTTTCCATACAGGGCAACTTTTGGGCAATATCAGAGAAATTATAATCGGTAGCAGAGTTTACTTATGTGAAACCTAGATGGAAGGGAGATCCAAGAAATAAATACTTTGGATTGGGTGGAGCTACTGTTTGCATCTTCAGTGGTTTGGGGGGTTGGACATACCCTTTAATGTTCCTGAAGCTTGCATGAACTATGAATGCATACATGACATTCCAATTGCATACAAAGAATAACTGATACATCTGAATATTATTATTGAAAGAATTATTATACTGTACCTGCCTTGCTTGTGTGTTTCCTCTTGCAGTGCTCTTTTCTGCTTGTGTGGCCTACTGTAAAACATAAAAAGAGAAAAAAATTATTTTTATGGCAAAGATGAATTCAATTTTGGACAGTTTTACCAATATACACACCCTGTAGATAAAGTAACAATGATTTTTTTTATCCATGGATATCAGTCCCCTGGTACACTGGGTAACCAAGGTAAATATAGAGGTCTTCAGAGGGCCATGGTTTTGTGCAAAAATTATTATATATATAATTATAAAAAATTATTCTGGGGGGTGGATATGCCCTAATGATTAAAAGAACCCATAGCAATTCAGGAGACAATTGACTGTTTTATAGTTAAAAGCAAAATATATCCCTTTCATTTTTTATTTTCTATACATATTATGGAATACTTATATTATTATTCTACACTGGAAGCTATAAAACACATAATATATGGGTAAACTCATCTTTCCTCTGTAATATAAGGATATTAGAAGTTAAAAATGGTGCTAATTTTGCCCCAACTAATCAGATGTTAGCTTTTAAATGTTAAATAAGATCTGATTGGTTAAGGCAAAATTGGCACTATTTTTAACGATAAGAACTTTTATTGAATCTTCCTGCATACATATCCATTACCATATCAACCGGACATGTCATGGAACGCTATGATGACTTCTCATATCCTTCACTGTTTTGTCACCTTTGTTGCATCATAGCACCTCTTGTTGTTTATGTTTCTGATACTTAGGAGCAATAATATTTCTGTGGTGTTCACATTTCTGCTGTATTTGGTTTTAATTTATTTTGTAGGTTAATTGTTTATTCTTTTTTCTTTTTAGTAATCTCATGATATGACATAAATAAGTGATTTTTATACAGATTTAATCTCATGTGATATAACAGAATGATTATATCATATTTGGATATAATACTTTGTTACCCCCCTGTTATAAGTGCACTATAAAATAATTGTGTCTATCTCAGCCACAATCATAGCCCAGATGTTTAGAGGGTAATAGATATAATAGTTACATAAAAACTGAAATGGCACTTTTAGCCATCACTGTTTTAAATTAAATCTGGTATGTTAAAGTGCTGTCTAACTCACACACACTATATTACGCTAAGGAACAACCACGTGATCTAATTTTTTTATAATACAAAGTATTAACCAGAGGTCATGCAATAGGCTTGCCTGAATACAATACAGCAGATTACTGAACAAATATATTTTTTATGCAGCATACATGTGTTGGCATTAGATAAATCCTTCTGAAATAAAAAAGTTAAAAGTTAAATCTACTAAAATAGCTAAAAAGTCTAATGCTTTGAAGAGCACATAATTAAAAAAAATTAATTAAAGTTTTTATTTTGCAGTAATTTAATAGCTCATACAGAATATTAAACAATTAGATATTTATAGTAATAGAGTACACCATTCTAAGACCCTGCCAGTAAATTACAACCCTTTCTCAAAGGAGAACCAAATACAAAATATCACCTTGCATGAATTTTGTTATTGCTAATAAACATGTTGTGGTACCTTAAATACCCTCCTCATTTACCCCCTCCATTGGGTTTGTTATTTTGAAACAATGACAGTGTCGGACTGGCCCACTGGGTTACAGGGTAATCCCCTAGTGGACACACAGCCCATTCACCCACAAAAACAGAGAAAACTGTCAGAAAACTAGTCAGTAGAAGTAATAAAGATATCTTAATGACTGATAATAGAGATATGAAATGTTAGGTGCCACCCCTAAACTTAGATTTCCTGGTGGGCCCCAACAGTCCTGTTTTACACTGAACAATGAACCACAAATCTGCATCAGTAAATACTAACAAGAGAGACAACTTTGGACCTTTTCTGGTCATTGCCTGTTGACTCTGCTCTCCCTGCACTCCTTGGTGACCCAGCCGATAGGAGATTGGGGCTAACCAACACAAGATAGGGAGTGTCACAGGACACCCTGTATGAGGTTGTGGGAAGTAAGGCAAACCAGACAACACAAGCTATTTTGCATTTGGAGGAGCTTTATTATAAGGCACCAGTATCAAGCACAACCTTATCCTACCAAGCAAGCACTGTCCTTGGTATACAGTTCCTGGGATCTCTAGGCTCCACTGCCTTGGCTCCAATTTGCTGGGCTGTTGCTGCTGCTGCTGGCATCTCCTAGTCTGCTTCCTCCTTCCTGGCTCCTGGATCCCTTGCTCTCAAGTTAAGAGACAGGGTAGTGTGTTATGCTTTGAGCTTTGGAGCTGCTGAATACTGCCTAAGCGTGTGTCACCGCTCTGTTCTTATTAAATGGGCTTTTTATTTTCCAAATTCCCTTTGAAGTGTAAATGAGCAATCTTACCGTATACAACAGCAGCAATAAGAAGATTCTAGGTAAGCACTCCTCGGTGAGATAAAGCGCTCACTCGGCATTCCTTAAAATCATCACCTTTTATTTAAACAAATATTTAAAAATCCAGCTCAATACACCTGACGCATTTCGAGCGTCCAAACACACTCTTAATCATAGCTATAAATGAGCAACCTTCAACCAGCAGCCATGCATCAGGATAGTTGAACAGCAGACCAAACAGCAATTAACATAAAGGGCAAGATCCAGCCTCCAAATGAAAACTTACATACAGGTAAATCACCCCCCAAAACCCTAAACTGTAATCGCTTTTAATCTGAAATATATAAGACTAACCTGAAATCCTGCAAAATGTCCTGTTACAATGTACTGGTTCTTCCAGTCAGCAACTGTCAATTATGGATTTGATAGTTGACATCACAGCCAATATTAATCCCCTATCTACCTTTTTTGAGCATGCACAGGCTCAGTACAGGTCACCAAATTTCTCAGTTTTCATGAGGCATCCAGAAGCATAGCAGGCATACAGTAATGAATTCAGAAAGTGGAAAATCAACATATTTTAAAGAGGCCATTCTTTCTAAAAGATGTTATAATGAGGGTGGAGTTCTCCTAATGACTTTACGACATGCAATCCCAGGAGTTTTACCTATTGAGCCACCTTGTGAAAAAAGGACTAACATTTTACATAGAGCTTGTGAAGGTTCTCATTCATCCAGGTCATGGTATATCTGTTGTATTCAGTTAGTATGTAGAATGCTGTTTTGACACCTTACCCTGTACGTTCCTACAAGACCTCTTGGCCACAATGCAATCACGCCTTGCATTCAGAAGGTTCCTAACACCTGGCTGTGATATGCTAATTTTTCAGGGATTTTCCAGGGTACATAATTGCCACAGATTCTTGTACAAGTCATTCTGAATTGAGAAAGCCAGTCAGATGACTAGCAAAACGTCTTCAAGAACTAAAATTTAAGTCCAGTTGAACTAACTGAATACAACAGATATTTTACATTATTATTATGATTATTTTCATAGGATATACCACTGGGAGAGGTGGTGCCTGGAAGAAGCAATGTTGTATTATTTATTCAAGACTGGACACCAATCTCTCCCTTACATAGCAATCATTATTTAATGATATAACATTTGGAAGTCTACTGTCAATCCTGCTGCAGTGGTAAAATATGTTCCCAACAAAAACTAAGTAAGTGGGCACAATTAGTTATATGATTTGTGGACAGCATTTTTTAAAATTTAGGGTGTATAGTCCTTTAAAGCAAGCTGCCTTGTTTAGTCTTTTTATGAGGAGCCAGTTTACTGTGTTGGCCACCAAAGATTTTATCCTATTGTTTGATTATTTGCAAATAAAGGAGAAGTCCACCCTAAACCTAAGAACACAGTAACAATAAATGGCCAATGATCCTTTAGCCTATTAGCATACTCACATGTGTGGCTAAATATTTGCCAATTCCATGGCCGACTTTGGCCTTTGCTGGTTCTGATTGGAAATTTCAATTGTTCACTGTCGACTTGCTATAGTAAAATGAATCGGCCACCAGAAAGATGGGCCCTATTTATAAAAAATCGTTATCGTTATCGTAAAATACCGATCGTTATCGTAAAATAATGACCGGGGTTTTACCGATAACGACCGTTATTACCGTAACGGTCGTTATTTACCGATAACGGTCGTTATTTACCGATACGACCGTTATCGGTAAATAACGACCGTTATCGGTAAATACGACCGTTATCGGTAAATAACGGTCGTTATCGGTAAATAACGACCGGTATTTACCGATAACAGCCGGTATTTACCGATAACACGCGGTATTTAACGATATCGGTATAACGGTCGTTATCGGTAAATAACGGTCGTTATCGGTAAAAACCCGGTCGTTATTTTACGATAACGATCGGTATTTTACGATAACGATAACGATTTTTTATAAATAGGGCCCGATGTTCCCTATAATTGGGTCAGGACTGTCTTTAACCAAATCTGTAGCAGATCACAGAATCAACAGGAACTTTCTTGCATCTAGGGGCACTGTCCCCATGAAGTAGGTTGAAAATCTTGCTCAAGGCACGGCAATCCCTTCTATCTTGATGGTGGGAGTGACCTGCCATTGACTTCTAATGAAAGGTGAGCGGCACTGAGCGGCAAACTGGTCTCAGTGCTGCTCCCTGTAGCGGCACTCCTGCTATGATCTGCTAGAAATTATTTACAGGCTACAAATTGCTGATGAATCAATGTATCTCTAATATGTAATCCTAATCAATGATACACACTAAAATCAGAAATTCTCAATGTGATTTACCAACAGCTAATTGTTATCTTCCCATGCTTCAAATCTTATCCAGGGATGGGGGAGTAAAATTGGAAGTGAATGCACCCCCCTCCAGCCAGCTTTCCATTTCCATGACAACCATACAACTGTCATATATACAAAAATATACCCAAAACCACTGATAAAAATGCACACACCTACTAATCTACCCCTTCACCTACCCTACCATTCTTTTCATGAAACCATACCTAAGTAATTAAAATAAAGTTGGTTTTATAGTTAAACACAACACAGAACCCTAACCCCACACAGATACAGGAACACACATAATGAAGCACCCCTTGCATCCTTTGATTTCTGTGGAAACCAAGCACACACACACATGTCCCCTTTCATTGCCATAGCAACGCTATTCAACTTGCAGAATACACTGCACAGTACATAATATGTAAACAAAGGTTTACATATTATATACACTAGTAGCCCCTGTATTTGTCTATTGATTCCATACCTCAATATACACCCAGTACAAAGAAATGTATTTAAAGCGCCATTTGACTGGAATTATACCCAAGAAATGTTATAATAACCTATAGCCACAAGCCTCCGTTAGATGCTGGAGCAGTTGTTTGAAAATAAAGACCTGGTGTACCAGGTTAAGGTACTGCAGGCTCACTCCTGACCCATGGAGAAAGCACATAAAAGAATACTGGTGAAGGGTAAGAAAACAAATAAGTATAATAATACATTTTTATGTTTCCATTTAACTAATTACTATAAACTTCTGAAAACCCATTTCAGTAACTGGAAGTTATGTAAGGGATGGCCTCTATGCTGTTAATACTAAGCAATCAAAATCAATTTTAAGGGTCAATGCATAGCTGAATGTATGAGAATATTTTTATTAATTTTGTAGGTTTATGTAAAAAACCTAATGAAAAGTAAATTAAAAATTACAGACAGAGAAAAAGCAATTCATTGTGGAAATGTGGAATAGATTCTAGGAGGTTTGCTTTCTTGCAACTTCTACTTCAAATTTTACAACTACTACTCTACGCTCCCTTATGAAATACGTGCATGTGCGTACAGTATAAGGAACCATGAATGTAGTAGTGACCTGTCAAGAGGAAGCAGCAGAGGAACGAGATTGTGTGTAAGTTTAAAGGGTTCCCTGCTGGCTCCTGTTGAATTAATTGAGAAGGGGAGGTAAGACATACAGTAGCTACTTTACCTCTCCACTCTTTAAATTAAATTAAAGGGCATGTCCACCCAAAAAATTAACTTTTAATATAATGTTCCTTAGGTTTGCCCACCCCCAACTGCCATGTATACAAAAAAAAACATTTTCCGATAGTTACTTACAGTCCCCTCACTCCAGTGGCTATCTTCTCCCTTCTCTGCTAACCGGAACAGCAGAGAGGTGACGCGTGACCGGCAGCCATGTCTGTGATTGTCTTTCGGTTACCCAATCAGAGACACGGGCTGCAGGCTCTGAAGATAGGCGTGGGAGCGAAGGCTGTAAGTTTTAACACAGTGGTTGGGGTTGGGCAAGCCTAAGGAACATTACATTAAATGGGTTTCACACTAGGAGGAAGGGCAGCCAGATGGGATCCGGAGGGTGGGGGGGAGGACTTCACTGCGCATGTCAGCATCCCTCCCAGAGGCAACACAGGAGGCAGAGACCTTTGGACAGGAAGACAGACAATACTCCTCTGTTTCCTGAACTTTGGACATGGACTACAGGGGAACCATAAGGAGCAGGAATGTAAGGTGTGGATTTTCAAAACTATACAGAGGGGCCAGCACTGGGGCAAATTTTAGATTTGGGGTGGACATGTCATTTAAAGTGAAAAAGTACAGTTTTTCAGTGGAGAAAAACTTTAAAGCTTTTGTGCTTAGTTACAAACTTAGTTATTTTACTGTAGTATAAGACAATTGTTGTAACGTGTATCAGTGGACAGATTTGTCCTACTTTATTAGTTACAAGTTGATTCCAGATGTCTCCATATCCTGGTAGATTTCTGAGTTAGAAAGTCGTTTAGTCAATTTTTATTTTTTAAGTGAGATTTTTTTAAGCATCTTTTGGTGTTGTAATTTTCTTCCATGGCTTTGAAGGAACAATAAGGGGACACCCTGTCACCCTCTTTGGGCAGGTACACATGGGCCAATATTTCAGCCAGATCAAATACACTCTCTAGTATTCTTGGTTGATCAGGATAAAATAGTGGCTGAAATTTACAGTATGGTTATATATATACAGTAAGTTTCTTTTTTTTTCTGACATGTCGGTAAATTTTAGCTATGCCAAGGTATTAGTGATACCAATTTTCATCTGACAGATTTCCAATTGATTTATTGATCTCCCTACACATAAGGTATATCAGGCTGTGGCTGGACAGTTATTACAAACCCTAGGCTTCTTACACATTTAAGAATTTGTCAGCCAAAGTGGCCAGTAAAAGTTCAAAGACTGCTCTTGTCGGCATCCTGATGGATTAATGAACAATTTCAACCAAAATACCATGCAGTCTGCTCTTATGTTCATTAACATATACTTGCCTTTGTTAGATAGAAGGTTGGGAAAGGTATAAGGAGGGAATATAAAAATGTCCTATTCTATAACACTATTAAAGGACAACAAAACTGCAAAAATTAAACCCTGATGCATTGGGTAGGAATTGTTGTTGTAGGGATTACATTGAAAAAAACTTTTTTGTTTCTACTCCTCCTTGATGCCAAGGGCCCTATTTATAAAAGATCGGTATCGTTATCGTAAAATACCGATCGTTATCGTAAAATAACAACCGTTTTTTTACCGATAACGACCGTCATTTACTGATAACGACCGGTATTTACCGATATCGTTAAATACCGGTCGTTATCGGTAAATACCGGTCGTTATCTACCGATAACGACCGTTATTTACCGATAACAACCGGTATTTAACGATATCAGTAAATAACAGTCGTTATCGGTAAATAACTGTCGTTATCGGTAAATAGCGGTCGTTATCGGTAAATAACGGTCGTTATCGGTAAAAACCCGGTCGTTATTTTACGATAACGATCGGTATTTTACGATAACGATACCGATCTTTTATAAATAGGGCCCCAAGTTTCTTGCAACCAAATCCAGCATATTAGCTCCATCTCACTTAATAAAAACATATCTGACCCTTGTTTATTGGTCAACTTTTATAATGCTCCTGTAAGAGTATCCATGTGGACCATCTGTCTACAGATTTTGTTTGTCATATAATGATAGTTCCTGATAGTTCCTGATAGTTCCTCTGTCTTCATAATATGGTTTAGTTCATGAATCCATTCTTTTGTGCAACTCAACCTGTTTGCCTCCAGTGTCTAGGAAGTACTGTTCTAGTACTAGTTCTTCCAGCAGTAAGAAAGAATTGGAGCAAACACGATTTTACAAGCTCATGGTTAAAAGTACAACTTGTATTTCACATGGAACTTGTCTGTGGTCACTTTATTGTATTCTGTGAAAAAAATATGACAGGTTTGATGACAGGGCAAGAAAATTATGTGTGTGAGAGGTTCTCCAGCACATAGGAGAGACCATGGGGTAATGCAACTGGATTAAGCACCAGTACCACTTGGATAGCAATTTAGAATGTGTCACTTGTGATTTGCTAATACCAGCAGGAAAGAAAGTCCTCAGAGCCTCAACCTTACCACCACCATGAGAGTCCTACCCAATGGAGAATCCGGAGCTCCAGAGCCATATGGCAAAATATAACATAAATGAAAAATGGAGGATTGCAACCACCACTAGATAAAAAAATAACCTTTAATGCGACTATTTAAACCACGGAATAGGAAACATCTTACAACCATGACACTTTTCGGGATGCTTCACCGCCACTTCATCAGAGGGATATATCCCTCTAAGTGGTGTTTGCAATCCTCAATTTTTTGGGTGTTAGGGTAAAGCATTTTTCCCAATAGTCAGGAATGAAGCTAGTGTGGAGTTCCTCTTCCACTTTTCATTAAAGCTTGACAGAGCCAGATGATAAATCCCTCATTGTGTCCTATTGATACGGGAAATTAAATGGTGCTGGAGCATTGTGTGCAGTTTTTCAAAATATGTATAAGTGAGGGGGTTCCCAGATGAATTCTTTGAGCAAAAGTTGCTAATTGTAAATATTGTAACCACTAGAGCTCAGTGATATCCCGTGGTATGTTTTCTTTTTGCCAAATCTTGGCAATATATGGGTCATCATTAAAGTGGCATAATTTTGGTTAGCACTCCCAAGAGGAAATGCCATGCTATTTAATTTGCGGTTAACAAGCCTGGTCTGTGTGAAAGCTTTTGATGGCATGTTAGATTGGACTAAGCTGTTTATACTGCAGCTATAAATTGGAGTGTAATTTGGTGTTTTGGGGCCACAAATGAGTAGTTTTGGCCCTGGGGCATAGCTGGGTCCCACCCACATCCAGCTTCAATTTGGATGGATGTTGGGAATTAGGGCAAATGTGTATATACTGTATCTAGCATTTAACTCTGCAGCATTTTACTTGCATGCACATACCTGTGTTTAAGGGTGTTCAAATAAACCTGGAGATTTCTAACAGTTACACAATGCATTGTCTATACAAATAATCCCAGCCAGACCGACAAAATAATGTTGAGCTCATAGCATTGTGGGGACCATACCATCTGTTGCCTAGTTCTTTGTTCTTCTTCATGATTCTGGCCATGTGATTGGAGTAATTGCTGCAGTTATAAAGCATGACAGATAACATTTTGCCCATACTGAGCAGTGAGGGTGCCATTTATTTTCCCAAATCACCAACTAAATTCTTAGAAATGCTTCTCCAAAACTGCAGGGACCTTTCAACATTTTTCACTGATGTTTGCAGGTATTTATCCATTTGCCATTATCCAGCCCTTTAGCAGACACACTGCCTAGTTTTATATATCAATATCTGGCAAATATTAAATATTTGAATTCATTTTCCCAATGCACTTGAAGGACATTTTCCAGTTTGAAAGGGCCTATTTATAAAGAAGCTGTGGTATCTGTTATTACTTTTACTGGCAGGTTATAACTGGCCACATCAAGAATGTATGACTAAGGTGTAAATATTTTACCATCTTGCGACCAAAAATGTAAACTTATGGTGCATTCAGTCCACGGTTTTCATCAATCTTTTTTTTGCATGGTCGCAAAATACCAATTAGTGTCAGTATTTGCACCACGGCCTGTTTCATACATGGCAAAACACAGATGCCACTGTAAACTATTGATAGTGCTTGATACTTTAAAATTTCCATACTGCATCTGCACCTTTAAAAACATGTATTGTTCAGTTGCAACAGAAAGGTGCTCCTTTTCAGTGGCAGGTCATCCAGAAACCTTCCCAACACAACATTTCTCTCTCTCTCTCTAAAGACTTCTGAGTCAGTTTTCGTTGTATCTTGTTTCTATGCTCATATTCTCATGCTCATAAGTTCAACCCTATGTACTTCAACCTCACCTGTTAATCATTTGGATAGTTTTATTCTTTCACACAGTTGTTTCTATTTCAGTTAATCAGTTTGGGACATCCTACAGATGATATTATTGATCCATTTATACTTGCAAGAAGGTATATACCTGTGTTTTTTCTAGTATTTAAATAATGATATTTGTCTAATTCCATATAAACATTTCACTGCAAGCTAAAAAATTCTGCATGTGTAATTAAGTCCAACAAATGCAATGATTTATACTTTCATTCACGCTACTGTAATTATGCTTATGATACTTTAAAATACTGAGGAGCATGCTTTCATTTGTAAGGAAATGCTAAACATATCAAGAACCTAAACCATCATATGAATATTAACACCTTCAATAAGCTCTTCCACTTCCTTGAAGGTCATTTGTATTTGGTGATATCAGCCAATTTCAAGTCTACATGGCTGCCACCAAATTAGGATTTGCATGTCTGGATGACATTTTCAGCCACTAAGGACAAAATCAGATTTGTTGGAAGGCAAATGAAAGCAATTATGAAATAATTTAACTTATGTTTGTCCTTTATTACTCCTGAAAGGCAAACTTAGTAAACATTTATACAAAAATGTAGGTTTATTCTTAAACTACAAATCAGTTGTAACAATTTCAAATGAAGAATGCAATAATTTGACTGTCTATTTAATGTGTAGGGAAATAATACACTTGACATTGTATACAGCAAAAAATAACAAGAGGGCACATTTCAAGTCAAATGAACATGAGTACTTAATATTTAGAATTTTCTTAAGCGAATGAGAGTATGTAGAGAATAATTTGCTCCCAATAAATGTTCCTCAAGCCTTTAAGCATCTGCCATCCAACTTTCTTTAAAATTTGCATTTAGGAAAATCAAATCTAACAATGCCAATCTGGTTACAAGGAGCTGCAACATGTGTCTGTCATATATCATTCTATATATGTTTATCTGGATTCCTATTCAGGGAATGGCTACCAGTAAGACTCACCTGCCTTGTTTGTACTCCTCTGGTATATATTTTGTCAGTTGCTGGTCTCTGCTTTCAGAAGACACAATCCAACCCCAAAGAAACAGTAGGACACAGGTTTGAATGCTACTGATAGTCAGCATGATACCTATTAGTTAATAGTCCAAAAATAGTCCAACATAAAAGTCCTAAAAATCAAATCTCTTTCCTTTTCCAAACATTGTTGGGTCATTTCATTATTAGAAGAATGTTTACCCGCCTGGGAAAAAAAATGTCAGTGAATATTTAATCTGGATGCAGGGGAAAGCAATTTCCACTAAACCTATAAATCCCTCTACGTCAGATGGCTGGGATTTTCATGCTGAGCAGAATTCATGTCTGTTTTGTGAACTGTTTTTATGTTTGTTCCTCTGGACAATGCAATGGAATTTATATAACAGGGATCTTACTAAAAGCTTCATGTGAGCTGACATCCTATAATGGTTAAGAACTGAATAAAGTGCACCCAAAGCATAATGAAACCTTGTCCCTAAATACCAAAATAAGGTGTAATCTGTGTATTTCCAAACCATTGTTACCTAGTTGTTGTTGTTGTTTAGAACCGTACAAAAACGTCACAAGACAAATGCAACTAAACTTATTTTTTTTTACCAATTTTATTTATTTCAACATTCAGTGATGTACAGTAATATTTATACAGTCAATAAAAACAATCCTTATGTTTAACATTGGTTTGTTTATAGCATTATTTCACATACATCACATTGTGCTATATAATGTGTTGAACAATTAGAAGAACAGGGGAAAAACTCAAAGGGGGTATAATGGGGGAAGGGGGAGTGATCATTCCTATAGGGGAGAGATATAGATTGTAAATCTATTTTGGTGGTGTAAAGTATCAGCTACATATATTGGTCATGTATCTACTGTTTATGAAGCATGGTGATATATATACTTCTGATTAATCTTATATACATTTGATTTAGGTACCGGGGGTAACTGGGTTAGTTCAGTTTCAGTATTCCCTAATACATTTAATCTATGGAATCATACCAGGGGGCCCATAGAAAAGAGTTTCGCTTAAGAAGGCTAGTTGGGTTGTGTTCCAACAGTCCGTGTCGGATATTCCCAATACGCAGTCTCTGGGGATTGGAGCGTGACATATCTCGGTGAGGAAATGTAGGATTTTGTCCCAATATCTAAAGATTTTGGGACATTGCCAGATAAGGTGCCAAAAATTTGATGGTGTGTATTGACACTTGGGTCAGGCTGATGACATTTTTGTCAGTCTGTATGTGAAAGATAGACCTGGTGGAGGTTATAAAATTGCATGAGTTTATTGGGGGCAGATGGGTAAACATGCATTTGAGATTCTGCTAACTCATCCCAGTCGTTGGAATGTATTTTAGCCATTTCTTTATCATAGTATTTCTTTCTCTAACAGCCTTGGTAACTAGTAGGCAGTTATATAGTCTTGATATCAGGTGTCTCTCTCCTTCATTTATAAGGGTCTTACTAATTAGATGCTTGGAATTCAGATATAAAGCAATGCCTAAGTTGCAAGTATCGGAAGAGGAAATCATTGGGTATATTAGATTCAGTTTGGAGTTTCTGAAAGGTAATCAGCTTACAGTTATGTATTACCTGTACATATCCAAAGGTATGAATGCCTATATTTTCCCAGACTGTTTCTGTAGTGAAAGCAGACAAATTTGGGTACTTGTAGTTATGCCATAAGGGAGTATCTAAAGATATTGGGGTAAGACAGGATTTGGTTTGTTTGCTTCCAGGTCTGAAAATGTTGTTTGTGTAGTGCTGTTCCTCCTAGAGGTAATTTGTCATGTGGTAGGTTGAGGGATGAGAAGGGATGTGTGGGTAGGTATGTCTGGAGGAGTGATTCCGTGTTATATATAGGTAAGCGTGAGTTATCAAAAGTAGCCATGATTTATAGTACTTGAGTTGTCCTACTAATGTCCCGCAAGATGTTTGGATCTTTGAAGTGTAGTGAGTTTAACTCCAAGTCTTCCAGCTCCCCACAAATATGAGATCAGAAGACTATTAAGTTCTTTGAAGAAGGAGGGAGGTATAAACACTGCGCTATGTTGTCGTATATATACAGGGTTATTCAATAAAAGTTCTTATCATTTAAAATGGTGCTAATTTTCCCCAACCAATCAGATGTTAGCTTTCAAATGTTAAATACAATCTGATTGGTTGGGGCAAAATTAGCACCATTTTAAACAATAAGAACTTTTATTGAATCTCCCTGTTAATATTTTACGAAGTAATAATATTTTTTTTAGATTGATTTTGCCTATAAAGGTTTAATACATGTAAGTAAAAGATTCTGTAACAAAGAAGGCTTCCATGTTGTTGCCAGTACAACTCACAGCCCATGAAACCTTCAAAGAGCCACATACCCCTGACGCAGTATTCATTGTCTCTATGCACAAAGCTTCTAGCGAAAGATAACGTTTATGAATGTACCTGTGCTCATTGTTGAGTTGCTGGTGGTGCACCATATAAATGCCTTGTTTTTCAGGAACACACAGCCCAAGGATTCACATGTTAAAACCCCCCAGTTTACTTATGAAACAATTATGTTCCTAGCAAAAGTTTCTACATGTACTGATATACAACCTATTAGCCCTTGTGGGATAGAGGTAGAAAGCTTTCTTTTTAGCAAGACACACATACTGTAGAAGGTGCGATTTCCCATCCTTACTTTTATTTTTTACTGAAATGTTTTTATACCGTTTCTTACATGCTAGCAAAGAAATAAACTGCAAACATTACTTTTCTTTTTTGTATTAACAAAAAAGGGACAGGAGCATTTGTAAAGTTTTTACAGAAAATTGCTCTGAAATTTGTATTCCTGTCAGCTTCCAGGAAACAAGGAGGTGGGGAGGGGGCAGCAGGCATGAGGCTGACTAACTGCATGTTTTAGTGAATTGGGGGGTTGCAAATTCCCTTTAAAACAGATTTGGGGGAATTCATGGACATAGTCTTTTTTCAATATCTGGTAAAAATAGCAGTTGCGGTTACGGGCAGATAACTGACAACTAAGTCACTAGGATGGACATGGCTTTAACCCCTTGCTTGCAGCGGTTCTGCAAGTATCGCAAGAGAGCTGCGCAGCTGGCGGTGAATCTCTGGTAGTGAGATATACCCAGAGCCGCTGCATTGTTGGGTAAATCTCCCTGATTTAAAGGGTAACTGTGGTCTCGAATTCTTACAAACAGGAAGTCAGTATTTCAGAAGCATTTTTTTATACACAGACAACATTCATCAACTTTGTCGTTATACACTAGTTCTGCCAACAACGCCTGCACATACATCAACGATAGTGGATAGATCATGTTCATTGCTAAAGATGTTACGAAATACGTATGTATAACGTGACGTTCAGAATATCGTGTCATCTTGAAATGTTGCACATGTGCATTTCATTTAATGTTACATCACAGTCTACCGATAATCTGGCAAATATGTACAAACATATGACAATCGACAAAACGAATCCACCAGGCTGATCGTCAGAATACACAGAAAATAGTCGTTTATTTTCACACGAATATCGCCCAATGCAGTTTGCCACCATTGTTGAGTTGAGTCAGTCAAGCATGGCCTCTCTGTACATACCCAACACCACATTGGCTTCTCTCCCTCAGAGTATGTATCATGCAATGGAAAGTGGGGTAAAGGGTTATTTCAAAAATTCATTGAATTTGGGTAGAAGATACAGCGACATGTCCAAAATTCACCAAAATTAGCAGAGCCAACCCCCTTGGTTTAAAAAATCAGCTTGACAGACACCTTGTGAATGTGATGTGTTACCCTTTCGCCCACTTGCACGATACATATTCCAAGGGAGAGAAGCCAATGGGGTGTGGGGGTGTTGTTCCTCAGCAATGGTGGCAAACTGCAGTGAGCCTACTCTAAGGGGTATATTTATATACATCCGTTAACTTTTTCACGGCCGAGTTTTCGCCAAAATCGCTATTAATGAGATTTATAAAAAGGCGAAACCCGGCGTTGGAAAGGTCACGCCTTGTTAACATTGCATCAGTTACCGCTTGCTTCTATTAATCTCGGCCATTTCAATTCACCAACTTTAAGGTGGCGAAAACATCCGAGATCGCTGCGGCGGAGACCACCCGCTACAAAACCCCTTCTCCGCTGTGTGGGTGGAGGGACCCTCCAGCGGGGGCACTGAGAAGTCCCTTTTTGGGCTTAGGGGGTCCCACATCTCGAACCGGGACCCCCCTTCCCCGGCCCTTATAAGGGCCATTGCGGTTTTTATAAAGGCCTTTGGGGCTTAAGGGGTCCTGCAGCTTGAACCGGGACCCCCCTCCCGGTCCTTATAAGTGCTCTTGCAGCCCTGAGTAGGGCCCTTCGGGGCTTAGGGGGTCCTGCAGCCCGTACCAGGACCCCACCTCCCCTTCTAAGTGCCTTTGTTGGGAGTCCCGCAGCTTGAAACTGGACCCCCCGTTGGCTCTTAAAAGAGCCCTTGGGTGTGTCTTCTTTCTTCCATCTAGCGACACCAACTCCTCTGAAGTTGCTAGCGCATTGCGCTAAGTACAGTATCATTGCAAAGAGAGCTCAAATTATGGCTGCATATCGCCATGGTAATGCTTTTCGCCACTATGTTGGTCGCCTTTAAAATATGGAAAAAATAACGATTTTACTGCGGCGATGTGCGTCTGTAATTTTTTGCAGTAATAACGCCTGTTTATAAATATGCCCTTTAGTCTGTGTAACATTTCATGTCAGTGTGCATTCTGGGAAGAAGGACTGTTACAGAACCTGAAATGTCAGCTCATTAATGTTAAAGGGCATGTCAACCCCAAAGCAAAAATTTAACCCACAACAGTCCAGGAAACTGAGGTGGGAAAGGTTTCTGCATCTTCTGTAGCCTCCCGGAGGTAGTGTGACATGCGCAAGGGAGCCCTTTTCCCCCTCCTTCACACCATCCTGATAAATCCCTGCCCGCCCAAATTCGTATCATAAAATCCTTTTAATATAAGGTAGCTCCCCCCTGCCCAACCCCAACTGCTGCATTAGTTCTTTAAAAAAAGAAGCTAAATTATACTTACAGCCCATCCTTCCCGTGGCGCTTTCCATTGCCAGCAGCCGTGTTTGTGATTGGCTGCCACTCAGACAATCACATATGCGGCTGTGGGTCCGGCCCCTGTTTGCAACTTCCTGCAGACAGGGAGCTGTGAGGAGAGAGCTGAGGCAGTGAAGGGCTGTAATTATGATTCGGCTTCTTTTTTTAAAGAACTAACATGGCAGTTTTGGGGGGCTACCTTATATTAAAAGTTTAGTTTTAGGGTGGACATGCCCTTTAACAGCAGGAAATAGCAGGGGGTATAATTTCAACTGATTTTTTAAAAATGGATGAGAATATTTAGAATAATTAGCTATGCAAATAATATAAGAATATCAAAAATAATGATATTTTCCACTGAACTTTCCCTTCCTAAAGTTCAAAAATTCAAAAACCGAACTGAACTTTAGGAATTTTGGCCATCTCTACTGATGAATCAGATTGTTGTTGATCTTTGTCTTCCAGTGATGCTGAGATACGTATTAAAGCAATGTATGTTTAACATTTACTACATAACTTTTTTTGCCATTTGCCTTTGAGGATAGTACTAGACTTAGGGCCATATCTATAAAGGAGTGGAAATCTTTTTGAATTTCCTTGACCTATGCTTGTGAAGGTTCTTATTCATCCAGGTCATGGTATATCTGTTGTATTCAGTTGGATCAACTGGACTTGAAGTTTAGTTCTTCAAGACGTTTCGCTAGTCATCCGACTGGCTTTCTCAACGCCCTTAACACCTGGCTGTGATATGCTAATTGGGATTTTCCAGGGTACATAATTGCCACAGATTCTTGTACAAGTCATTCTGAATTGAGAAAGCCAGTCGGATGACTAGCGAAACGTCTTCAAGAACTAAACTTCAAGTCCAGTTGATCTAATTGAATACAACAGATAAATGTCCTTGACCATGACGTGGATTTTCTGCCTTATTCAAATTTATAAGAGGAAATCACCACACCACAAACAAAAGTTACATAACTTCCAGGGTAAATTTCAAACAATGACATGTCCTTTAGTATAGTTAATATTCCTTTTATTCACCCATTCGTGAGATATCCCTCCAGCAACGTTTTGGGTGGACCTCCACCCTTTATCAAGCTTGATCAAGGGTGGAGGTCCACCTGAAACGTTGCTGGAGGGATATCTTACAAATGGGTGAATAAAAGGAATATTAATTTTTTGGAGCGTCCATTTGCATTTGGGTACATATACTGAGGAGCAGTACAGCCAGCAGTGGGACGACACTTGGAGGAATGTAGTTCAACAGCCTGTGAGTGTTTATGCCCTTTACTATAAACACACAGGGGGATTTTCTAGTAGCGAAAACACACAGGGGGTTTGGCGAAGAATGGAAAGGAGAAGGGTGAGGATAGTGATTACTGGAGTTTTAATAATACCTTTTACAACTCGCAAGAAAAAAAGACTCACACTTATCTGCATTTAAATAAATAAAGGAACCCTCCATTACCATTTTCCAATCTGAATATAGATTCTAGATTGATTTTTGACATACCACAACTCAGTGACATTAATCTGCAATTCCCCTTTGATTTTTTGCCTGCCCTAGTAACACTGCATCCTACTAAAGCTAGATATACATGGGTTGGCAGATGGCATAATACTTCCTGAAGTAGCATCTGAGAACTGACCGAGAGGTTTGCTATTCATTTATTTTGCACATTATACAAATCTTTTCCAGCCCACATACATTTGAGACAGGAAATCTGGTCTTTTGCTTTTCTACATGATAAGAATCTAGGTTTTGTTGCTGAGTGAAACAAAGTTAATCCCTTATGTTACAGCAAGGAAAGACAGCATTGCCACTGGTGTCACATTGTGGCTCTCCAGGGATTTACTTGTGCTGGCACCAATATGCTTGATGCTTGGGAACATCAGCAGGCCAAAGGATCAGTAATGAAAAGCCTGACTTCTGTGGATTATTCACATTGCAGAATCCTCCAAAAAACAGAGAGTGATGTGTCTGCTTAATTTGAAAATGATTTGGCTGCAGATTATTTTTGCTGGACCATAAATGACAAGACTCTGTGATGCTTTAAACCATATAAGACGTTTTTTTTTAGTTTGACAAAATATGACTTCTACACTTGTTTACTGAACCAGTGTACTGAAGCAATGACTATATATAAATGTTATAGTGGATAATGCACCCCCTTCTTTAAATTCACGTTTCCATGGTACTATACAATACAATAACATTTCTAAAGCACTTTTCTCAGTATCAGAGTTCAGTAATTGACAGAAAGAAGTGTTGTCACAGAGGATGCAATCTACACGTCTGTAAATGCTGCACTCAACATGTGGGTTTCTGGATTTAAACACTTCAATTCTGATTGACTGGGGTAAGGAGTTCCATAGAGTGGGTGGGCATGACAGAAAGCTCTGTAACAAAAGGATTTTAAGTGGACTCTGGTGACTAGGTTATTTCAGCCTGTGGTTGCGGGAGAAGCAAAGTGGTTGCAACAATTCTTTCATGTATTAAGGTTCTAACATATGCAGTGATTTATGAGTAAGTAGGCCAATTTTGAACAGGATCCTTGATTTTATGGAAAGCCAGTGAAGGGGGTGCAGGGTTGGTTTTATGTGGCAGTGGCACAGCTAGTTTGCTAGCAGTCTAGCATTCTGAACTAGCTGTAGGCGATAATGGTCCTTACTGAGGGGATGAGATATTTCATTCTCCCAATGTTCTTTAGGAGAAAGTATGATGATTTGACAATAGCATGCACACATGCTCAGAGCTATGCAGATCTGTACCCCTTATCCTTTATGATGATGGTTGAAGGGGGAGACGTTTTGTTGCCAGGCGCTGACTTCCGATTACAAGGACTTCGGTTTTGTCAGTAGTTAATTTTAGCTAGTTGTCACTCATCCACTCTTGTAGCTCTGCTAATCAGGAGTTTATGGGTCTCCTACAGCATAGCAATTGTATTACAGGCTGTGTTTATGGATGAGTTTGCCAAGTGGTAGCATTTATTTTTTCAAAACCTCTCAGGGACTACAATCTCTTATCTACCTGTGAGCAAGTGACTCTTACATGTGGCAATAGATCAAAACATATAATAGCACATCCAAACAAATACAAGCTTCCAACATATCTTTTACCACCTAATTACTCTAGTGGGTGGGGCTTCTCCAGGGAGCCTGTGCAATTTTTCTGTAGCAACCAATCAGATAACATCTTACTGCAGTAGCCCATTTAAAAGTTAACTTCTGAATGGTTGCTGCAATTTAATAGTACAGGCAGATAGGCCTCTGCTTTTGCAATGTGCCTATGGACAGATGTCACTAAGGCCACGCTAGCGCAATGTTGCAATCGATTTTTAAATAGAATGGAAATTGTGGGAATGCAAAAATGTCTGCACTTTCTGATGCGCTGTGATTTGCACATCTGTTTCTGTTTTCTTAACGCATGCAATCTCCATTTTTTGTGCAATCGCATGCGTTACCATAATAGAAACTAGTAAAATCACAACAATTCACGCAATACACCAGTCGCACACGCAATCACGCATGCAATTGCATGCGCCCTTTTGGGGCATACAGTGTGGCCTCAGCCTAAGGAAGTAAAATAAGATAGGGAGAGTATAAAGCATTAGATCTCCCTTCCTCATATGCAACTAAGGAACAGCTGTTTAGAAAATGCCATCCCTTTTAAGAGGTTTTAACAACATTTGCTTAAGGGCTACTTTGAAAATATGAAAACTACATATATTTCAAACAGCAATAAGTATGTTATAACAACACTAAGCTGCAGTTGCACTACAAAGGGTTAAAGTCACGCTAAGGCTGAGGCCACACTACAATGCACAGAGCTGTGCATTTCTGTCTGTTTTTGCCATCCGCTTTTAAATGCGTCTGTGCTTCTCAGGCGATTTTGGGTAAAACAAAAATTGCATGTCATGTTGACTATTTCCACTTTTCTATGTGCTTTTATAGACGTGTATTAAGTGAGATTTTGACAAAAACGGACAAAAAATAATGACCACATGCATTAGCAAATCGCAATGGATCACAGTACACACAGTGGGGCCTCCTTCCTACAATTTACATTATAAATAAAATGTCATTGCAGACCCCAAAGGGCAAACGGATCACAAAATGCTGCAAAAATGGGCTAGTGTGGCCTAGCCCTAACTGATTCACCCTTAGCTTGCAGCAGCTGCACTAGAATCGCTAGTGACACTCACACAGCCGCTGCAAACTATTCACCAGTGGCTGTTCAGATGCCAGTATTTAACGCCAGCTGATATCTTGATTTAAATACTTACATCTTGTTAAATTTACCCAGAGCTCCCAGCCAATCTCACTATTTGTCTGGTAAGGGATGCTGGGAGGTATTGTTCAACTTTTAACCAAGATCATTTTAACATGTGTTGTTGTGACATATTTGTTGCTGCTGTTGCACTTCTCATGAAGTATCCCAAAAAAATGTAGGGAATGTTGGTAACTATGAAATAAATGATCTGCCAATCCTCAAGTATTGCTTTTTTGTGCAGAGAAGAACATGTGAAATTTATGTTAAACTTAGTTGTTTAGATAATATTTAGCAATCTTTGAGCTGTCAGTTACCATTTCACATATTGTCTTTTTAGGATTACTTACTATAGGGCATCTATACCAAAAAAAAAGTTCTTTTAAATTGACCATAACTAGAAACTATAATTCTTCCCAACCACCACTGTATCATTTTGTTTGTTGATCTGCCACCTATTTCTTAAGATATCCTCTAAAACATTTATCTATCTAAAACATCTTACATTTCAGCTGCATCTAGAATAGTGGCAGAGTTTTTACAGTTGGAATGTCATATGCTGTGTGCAGGTTTGACAGTTGGTTTAGGGGAAAAAAGCCAGGTCAGATGGAAGTGAGCGTGGTTCAAAGATGGAGGGGGCGATACTGCTCCTGAGTGAAACATGTGCTGGATTGAAGGCATGCAGCAACACATACACCTCAGAGTAAGTGCTATTTAATCAAGTAAAAGGAAAAAAGGAAAACCTGGGCACTCCAATCAAGGTCGCTTGATTGGAGTGCCACAGGTTTTCCTTTTACTTGATTTAGCCTTTATCTATATCTGTAGAGCACCTGCATACATATACAATTTTTTGTGATATACTTCGCTAGTGCCCTGACGATTCCTTGCTTTATTGAGTAAGTGCTACTTAGATTTATTCAATTATAGATTAAGAGGAGGCAGTCATATTTTTAGTGTAGTGCCCCTTTAACACTAGGGGTAAAAAATGGACTGAAACATTTTTGTCCATAGAGAACACATTTTAACATTTACATGTAATGGACATGAATAGGGAAATTCCAAGTGGACATGAATGCAGAAAAAACTATTCATATTAATTTACAAACATACATTGTGCTAGAAAAACAGACCAAAATGGGCATGGTGGTGCCTAGCATTAAGGCTTTTTGTAGGAATAGAGTAGAGCTTATTACTGTTGTTACTGATGTTAATTTATTAAGATTAGTTGGTATTAACTAAAATGTACACTCGATGTACATATATTTCTTACAGGTTATTTATATAATTTATCAAGCTTTTTTAAAAGATGTAATATGCCTAAAGACCTATGGGATCAGAGATATGGGCTAGCATCAGAAATATATACTCAGAACCAAACTCATACTGGCAGATTTTTAGGTTTCTTTTTAATCAGCTAAAAGCAGGTGAGGGAAATGTGTTAACTGATTTGAATATAATAAAGCAAGCTCTTTAATTAAGCCAAACCAGAAAAGACAAGCCATCCCTGTGCATTCATCTCCACTACAGCATAGCAACCAAGGCCTGGAATCAAAGCTGCTATTGAACAGCTGTTAGAATGTGCTGTCACTGAAACTATGTCAAATAGTCCAATGCTGAAAAGGAAGATTACTCTGTGGAAACCACCCAAAGAGAATTGTATGATCCCTATAATCATTTTGGTCGCTATATTTCACAGTGTAATTCCAGATGCATCAAAACTGATTTTTAAAAAAAATCTTAATCTTTATATCACTCTTGCTTATCTGAATAATATTTTATAAGAACATACTGTATATGTGTAACTTCAGTTTTTTTTTTTTAAACATGTTTTATTAGTGAAACCAGCCTGTGTTACATTACATACAAGATATTAGCAGTTTTATTTATATAATCTATTTCAAAAATATCATGGATAGTTAAGTCTTTTCAGGGGTCTTTAGTAACATATAAATAGTATCTATTTACATTTTGGAGATATGTAGTCAAAGAGGTATTTGTCTACCTGTTAATGTGTAGTCTTCTGGAAGTCGGACGCCCGCTCCACAACGCTCGCCTGTCCCGGGCCATGCCCACGGCTCATGGAGTTGGTGACATTATATGTGACCACTAGTTCATGAGTTGAGGTTTTGTAGTGGGTGGTTTAATCAGTGTGTTTGGTGACTCCAACCACTGGTTCCAGATTTTGTGGAATTTGTTGGGGCAATTCCTGTATTTGTATGTTATTTTGAGGTAGGGGAGATCAGTGCTAACGAGTTTGATCCATATCTTGAGTTCAGGGCGCTTATTGGACATCCATCGTGGATAATTGTTTTGCGTGCATAGAATAGGGTTGTCTGGATAAAGTTTAGCTCATTGTCAGACCATATATCTTCCTCCATAAGGCCAAACAGATTTCTGGTGTGGGTCGGATGGGGTGCGGTGTTAAGTCTCTTAGGAAGTGTAGGATACTTAGTCAAAGTATCTTGGGGCATTCCCATATAAGATGTATAAAGTCTGCATCTGACTGGTGACATTTGGGGCATGTTGAGGTGTGGGTATTTCTCATGTGTTTTATTTGTTTGGGGGTATAATATGCTTGATGGAGAATGTTAAATTGGAGTAGTTTGTAGTTGACCTTGGTATGGGAGTTATAAAGGTCTGACCATTGTTCCTCTGTAAGATTTCCAAGCTGGGGGGACCATTTAGATTTGATTAGTTCCAGAGTTGGTGATGATTTAACTGTTATAAGGTGGGTGTATAGTTTTGAGATGATGCCTCTCATGCCTTGGGTGCATATGATACCAATGATAGGGTGTTTTGAGATAGTGGTTTGGGGGGTGGGGAAGGTGATTTGGTGTATTTGTAGGTATCGGAAGTGCGCAGAGTTTTATTGTGTAAAAATTGGGGTATCAGATGGTACACCATTTTTGTTATAGGTGTAGGTTAGAAGTTGATGGGTAGTCCATATATATCCGTAGAAGTGGTTTAGAGGAGCGGTAAATATGAGTCTTGGACCAGGATTTAGGTTAAGTAACCATCAAGACTATTGCCTCAGGTGTATTGGCTTGGGTTTAGTGGGGTAGGTGGGGAATGTCGTCATCCAGCATCGGAGAGAGGGAGAGTTAAGTACCCGGTAAGGTCAGTGGTTGTTTGGGGTATGGGTTCTAGCAGACCAGGGGAGAAAATATCTTTTGATGAGTTCTGAAATGTTAGAACTGTGTATTGTGGTTAGTCATGGTGTGGTGAGCCCATGTGGTTGTCGAGCCATTCGGTTGCTTCTACCGGAGTGCCGAAGAATTGTACAACGTGTTGTACTTGCAGGCACGCTGGGTACATCATTGAGTACGGTAGGTTTAGGGAGCATAGTTAGAGCTTGACTGCCTGGAAGGTTGCCCTCTTTTTTTGTAATTCCATCGAGTAGTCTGCGAAGAACATTATGTTTGAATTGCCAATGCGTATGTCATCCTTGGTTCTCGCAAGTATGTTGTCCCGGTCCTTTGCATTATAGGTCAAGAGCCAGGTGGAGGCGGTCTCATGGGGACCCGGTGTGCTTTTCTACTGTGAATACCGGATAGAAGCTAGGGGCTCCGAATGTTTCTTTCAGACAGTAGCCCAAGTAGGCTTCCGGGACCCCAACCAATCTTATGTTCTGCCAGTGGGACCTGTTTTCCAAGTAGTCCACCCGGCTGACGGAGGGATGTTAGCTCATCGGGTATAGGTCTGATTTGGTCCTCCGCTGATGAGACCCGGTCTTCTAAGTCTCGGACCCTCTGTCATGTGGCCTGCACATCCTGGCGTAGGAGGCTCACGTCTACCTTAACCGCCTCTATCAGGACCGTCAGCGAGGCTTTGCAATCTTGAATGTCTTTTAGAATGTGGGCTTCTGTTGGGTCAGAGTGAGGGGATTCAGTAGGTGACTCTTCTGTCGGGGGATGGGGAGAGGGCTGGGGAGATTTGGGGTCAGCCACATGGTCTGTCTGTGAGGAGGCAGGAGAGGCCTGGTCTTTTTCTTGGTGAGCATATTTGCCCAATTGTTCAGCGTAGTTGGCTTTGTTTCGGCCATGTTTGGTCATGCCTCTTCCTTGCTGCTGATTCAGTGGTTTGGAGAGGTTTTTCGGTGTCTGAAGCCCGTAAAATATCTTTGGCAAGTAGTAAGGCCAGGAGAGCTCCTATTCCCTGTGTCTGCTCAGTAAGCCATCTTGGCCACACCCCACGTGTAACTTCTGTTTAAAAGAAGGGTACGAAACAGAAGCAGGTAGATACTTTAGGATGCTAATATATCTGGCAAATGCACAATTTTGCATGTAATGGATACAAAAAGGGAGCAAGCAGGCACAAATGCCCAGGAAAAACAAAAAAAATCATTGTTCGTTTTGCCATTGTTTCTGTTCTCTAATGTGAAGGTTACCTTAGGGAAATTGTCCCTCAATGTTTTGAAGTCTGTTTGTGCAGGAAAAGGAAGGACCTTAAAGAGTTACAATACCCTAAAAACAATTTTTCATCCCCAAAATCCATAATTCTGGGAGAGGTAGTAGCCAGTATTCCTACCTCCATTTTTGCTTTCTACTTGCAGTCTCTCTGGCTAAATTAAAAAAAATATATTGTTACAAATAATGTGTAAATGGCTTACTTTACACAACAATACTTGTAATAATATTTATCTTTGAACGTAGCCAGGGAGACTGAAGGCTACAGGCACACAGTGATTACACATCCAATTGCTTTTAAAGTGCATGTCCACCCCCAGAATGAAAACCTATAACTACCATTCCCACCTCCAAAAGCCTGAGATTATTATAGTTACTTACCTCGGTCCCTGAAGCCCATAATACTTACATTTATCCACCGCATTAAGAACAGCACCTAACACAGTTGCTGACTTTCTTCTTTTTTTTTTGGATTGCAACAGTCAATGCCATGATGGTAATATCAGACCAATGGCTGACTGCATTCCAGCACACCACCTCTGTTCTGCGTTCCGTTTTTGAAAAAGCCCTTTAACTTCAGAGAGGAAGTGAGGACCAAAAAGGAGAAGTGCGAAAGGGAAATATAAGTATTAAGTTCTTCAGGGACCAAGGGGAGAAAAGCAACTATAACGATCTTGGTTTAAGGAAGGTAAGCATAGATTTTTAGTCCGGGGGTGAGCATGCCCTTTAAACTAAAAGAGATTAAGAGATTTGAATACTTCTGCCTCTTTAAGAAAAATTGCTATTAGGGTATAGTGCCCCGTCAGTAAAAAAAACATTCACTTGTCAGTCGATAAGGACAAATTATTGACCTGAGTTAAAAACTGGTTTGCACACCTTAGTAAATGGTTTTCCATCTTCCACAATCTCTCAGTCTCTTCATATTGTTTTCCATTTGCTACAATCATACATTACTTTCTTTCTGCAACAATTTATCTGAGAGATTGTGGCAATGTTCAATCAATTTCTGAGATTGCTTTCAATCTGCCATAATTTCCGAAATATTGCTTTTCATCTGTCACAATCTTTCTTAGATTTCTTTTCATCTGCATACCCTTCAACATTACCCCTTAAAGGAGAACTAAACCCAATTTAGACTCCAGAATCTGAAAACAATCCCCCTAAAAACACCAATAAGCTGTAAAATCCCACTTCAGCAAATTGTATTAAAGTAAGTGTAAGCCTATTAAAAACTGGATGAAGTATCTGTGTGTATGTGCAGTGTGAGACCACACCTCCTGACCTCAGTCACATGCTTCCTTGCTTTATCTGTCCTGTAAAAGGATTGGCTAGAGATTATTAATGGGTGTGACCAACTGTAACAAGTTTCTGCCATAGATAAGGACTGAGCATCTGCAGAACATAAGGGTTGTTGACCAAACTGTGTGATACTAGAATGCTGTGAAGTAAAGCAAAAACCATATGTTATTTATCCTAGCGCCTGTATCAAAATGAGAGGTAAGACACAGATTACTGGCTGTTGGACCTGATAAAATGGGCATCTGACTAACTTGTTACAAAGAAGCTTAAGGCCTAAAGGTTTTTAAAGATTTATTAAGTAAAGTAGCAAATAATTTTATGGTCAGTTCCTGACTGTCAGCTGTTCCCAGCTCAAATCCTGAGTATAAGTTAAGTCTTTTATCCCCAAGGCCATGTGAGCAATATGATATATAACACTGACTTTATATCAAGGTATTCTGCCTTCTGGTTCAGAGTTGTTCTGTAGCTTTATTTGTCCTTTAAATTGTTACACTAACAGAAACAGCAGCATTAGAAGGAGGATAATGAAATTAACCTCTTTTCAAAGCTCTCTGCAATGCATATTTCAATAGTGTACCTATTCAAAGGTTAATGTCCGTTTCAGTGTGTCAGAAACCTGCTGCTTTCCACCCCTTTCCCTCCCATCCCTTTTGTGTTTTTGTATAGATATTAACTGCCACATACATAAGAAACCTTCATTTCCACATATTTTGTAATATCCCAATCCAGCACGTGAAGTGTGACACTTTCAAAATGTTATATCCCAGAATCCAGTGGAGTGGGACTGCGAGTAAGTAAGACTGGAAAAATATCTTAAATCTATTATTTACAAATTACAGGAAAAAAAGAAAAAGGTTGAAGAAGGTTGCAAACATTCTTTGCAAATGGCATATTAAATAGCATTTAATAAGTAATATTTAGCCCAGGTCACACTTTTTGAAAAACACCAGTAGCAATGTTCTCTGATGTAGAGGTGGGAATAACCACTCCTTGTTTTTGAAGTATTCTCAACACGTCCAACATTGAATCGAGCTCAGTTCTAAATTTTTCCAGTTCTAGATTTTTCTCTTCTGCAAGCTTCTTCCACTTGTCTACTTTTTGAATTTGCTCTGTAGCTGCCACAAGACGAGTCTGCTGTATAATCTGCAAAATGGAATTAACTGTTACTATGTTTTGAAACATACTGTATATAGCAAACAACATCAGCTTTCCTCTGATGCTGCTAAATGCTTGTGAGATAATGCTGGCAGTGATAGTCTAAATACATCAGGAGGGCCCCAGGTTCAATAGTGGCACACTAACACTGACAGTTTGCGATGGGGCCAAAGACTACAGTCAAAAGATGGAAGAGGAGTCGGCCGGCGGGGGAAGATTTAAGTATTATAGATATGCTGTAAAGTACACAGAGGTGAGGGACATAGCGGCAGGGCCGCTATCAGACTTTTCTGGGCTCCATACTGGCCAAATTTCTTGGAACCCCATAACACGCACCAACATTTTAAAATGCAAAAGAAGGACACGTGGGGAGAAGATATGCAGTATGCGTGGCCATTTTTTAGCCACACCCACTTTGTTTAGGTTACACCCATTTTAACGGCTATTATCTCCATTTTACATTGTTTCTTGCAATATTTTTAAGTGTATGATGTGGTTAAAGGATTAATTCACTCAGTAAGTGAACTATTCTGTTTTTGCATTAATTGAAGAACAGGAGATAAAGGAGCTATGTCTTACCTTGCGTGTGCAAGTGAAGAATGGTCTTAACGGTAAGTAAGACATAGCTCCTTTACCTATCCCTTAAGATTCCAGAAGAAAAATAATAAACTGTAGGGCTGACAACACTGTCTAATAAACTGTAGGGCTGACAACACTGGATAATGAAGTGAAGGGCTGACAATGGCTAATGAACTGGAGGGCTGACAACACTGGCTAATGAACTGGAGGGCGGACTAACACTGTCTAATTAACTGGAGGGCTAACTAACATTAGCAAATGAACTGGAGGGCTGACAATACTGGCTAATGAACTTGAGGGCTGACTACACTGGCTAAGGAACTGGAGGGTTGACTACACTGGCTAATGAACTGGAGAGCTGACAACACTGGGTAATGACTGGATGGCTGACTACAATGGCTAATGAACTAAAAGGCTGACTACACTGGATAATGAACTAGAGGACAGTGTAGTCAGTAATGGAGCTCCTGTGGCTCAATGCAGTATTGTAGGAAAATTTTTTTACCCTCTTTTCCCTCACACTCTGGGTCCCTGTCAAGTCCAGGCCCCATACAGGAGTAACCCCTTTCCCCTCCTGATGGGGCCCTGCATAGTGGTTTAGGTCCTTACCCTGGTTACTATTCGGTTGTTGAGAAGAGGAGGGAGGGGTGAGTAAAAAAATACTTTAAGAATAAACCTATAGAATCTGGTTTGTAACCCGGGCAATACCTGTATATGGCAATTTTGTAATAATTTTGTTCTAATGGTGGGATAATTTAGGACAGAATATTTATCTATGCTGCATATAAAGCAAAAAACTTCCATTTTGCACAGGTGTGTAGCCTTTATATAGCCATTGTAGGTCAGTAAATTTTAGGGACACCAAATGGTGTAGTCAATTGCTCACTGAAAAGAGCCAAAGGAAAAGAAATACTCCTTATTATGCAAAATAGTAATACTTCTATCATTTTTACTTTCACTTGGTTAAATGCTATCATTTTTACTTTCTGCATCCCACTAATTACTGTCTCTACGCATTGTATTAGCTCTGGTGGGCTGTATTTTTGTATATTCTTTATTCAGTGCTTTAGAGAAAATAATATGATTGGCTCTCAGCTTTTAGGGGCAAGTTTTCAGCTTCCTTGTTTTGATCTGCTGTTTACTAGAGAGCATGTGGAGTGAACTCTGTACACTTAGACTTCCACCAAAACAAAGAGGTGGATTATGGTGGATTAATATGTATTAATTTCATAAAACAACCAATAGCCACAGCAATGGGAGAAGTGAGACTTTTTGTGAATGTGCTCTGTCTATTGGGATAATGTTTTCTTTAACTTTACACAATGACAATTATCTACCGTATATAATATTTATTAGCTTGAGACTTATAGCTATCAACCTACTCTAGAACTCTATCACAGCTATTCTTTTATTGCTAATATAATTATTAAGATATTTTGCTTACTGCGGAGACTTCATAACCATGTTATAAAAATAGAATGTCATCTTACTTGTTGAAGTTCTTGCTCCTTTTGCAAATGTCTGATTTCCATATTTTTAATCTTATTCTCAAGAGCTAAGAAATGCTTCATTTCTGGACTGTGATACTCCTTTGCCTCTTTTAACTCCTTTAAAAGCTTTCCCACCTTTTAATCAAATCATACGGAAAATAGTTAAGCATATGCAGTAAATAATAATTAAAAAAATACAGTACCTCTGCAATTTTAGGTAATGATAATGTTGGGATCTGAAACAACCACGTAGGTTGCTAGCAAGAAAAGAGCTAACAGGTCAGGCAGATCCTTTTATGATGCAGAATCATGCTACCATATTCAAACTCAAGCATTGTCTGTAAAAAAAAATGAAGGGGAATTGTGGTCTCCATACAAGTGCCCTTTATTCCTACCTTTAAAATGTCTCCAGGGTCATGCTGCAATCTATTTAAAGTTACAGCAGTATAAAGGGTGGTGTTTCCAGCTAGCACTGTGACATCACCAGCACCAGTACTCTGTCCTCCCCCTGCCTTAGGCATAAGCATGCTCCCTTGTATCCTACTGCTGGGACAGAGCATCATCTGTGGCATTATAAGCCCTTCCCCAGAACATCTAAATAATTTTTATAGCTAGTCACAAGCCCAAAAAGAAAAGTTTTCAGAAAAAGGTTGAAGGTCTGTAACTAGCTTCAGAAAAGATAGATTTTTGGGGGTGGGGCTTTTACACATGACTGTCTCAGGGACTCAGACAGATTCGACAGACCAGGAACTGTAACTTTACATGACTATAGCTTATGTACACATTAAAATCTGTATTTTTGTATAATTTAGCCAACCCCCTCCAAACACCAACAGCATGGTCTGTTTCTAAAAATAAGAGAGAGGAGCCTTACTTACTTATTGGCCGAGAATCAGCCAATCACAGATGCGGCTGCTGTCCATTGATACAGTCAAGGGATCCTGAGCTGGTAAATTAAGTTTTTTTCAAACATACCATGTGGTTCGGGTTGAGAGGGGAAGAACTATGTTACACAAAAAGGATTTTATACTACACTAACTCTACAGCGCAATGGTTCTGGATGGATGGGGGGGGGGGGAATTGGCTCCACAGCGCATGTCTGCATAACTGAGGCAAGAAGACAGCTGCTACTCTACACTTTCCTGGACTTTACACAGACCCTGCAGAGAAACCATTTGGAGCAGAGGTGTAAGGTAAAGATTTTTTTAGCACTATACAGCGGGGCAATTATGGGGCTACATTTTTTTTGGGGGTGGACATGCCCTTTAAGATTCAGAAATGCTGGAGACATCATAAGTTTTTTTTTTGTTGTTGAAAGGTACGAGAGAGCTTCTAAGGAGACACAATTACACTTTAAAAGGCATGTCCACCCCCCAAACTAATTTCTATTATGTGCCTGGAAATGGCTATAAACCTCAACCTCGCAGTGTTTATAGCAGTGACAGGTCCCCCCACTGTACTTACCAGCCTTCGTTCCCCCGACGCCTTCTGATTGACTTCCGTGCTTTATCCCTGCATGGAATTCAAGCAGGAGGGGCTTGAACGGCTTCCGCTCCTGTGACTGGCTAAGGTGTAATGCTTTAGCCAATCACAGGAGTGGACGCCAGTCAAGCCCCTCCTGCTTGACTACCATGCATGGAAAAGAATATGTAGAAAAACGGTTCCACACCGCACACAGGATTAATTGCTAGTAACTTTTATTTAGCACATATGTAGGGAGATTCACCCAGAGCCGCAACTGCTCTGGGCAAATCTCCCGTACGGGATTTACCAGAGGCTGCGCGGCTTTGGGTGAATCTCACCCTGACGTAAGTATTTAACGCCAGCTATTAGTGGCGTTAAATACTCATGTCTTAAGAGCCGTGCAGCCTCTGGTAAATAGGTTTGTGATGGCTGCGCAAGTTCATGTTCCGGATCTCGCGCAGCCGCTGCAAAGCAAGCCTTAACGTCACACTAACTGAGCGTAAATCAGTTAGCTCGACGTAAAGACTGGGCATGAGCATTGCACGCTGGCAGTGCTCCTGGGTAAATCGCCCCAATGAAATGTAAAACGTTTCGGAATAGCAATCCCCTTGCTATTGAATGAATTTACACAAGCTAAAAAAGCAACGGCATAAATAAATCGAACCATAAAAACATATAAAACAATGGAAGCAGTATACTGTACCTCCATTTGCAGTGTTTCCTCTCGAATGCGAAATATACCAAGTGACTCTTTATCTTTCTGTAGTTCATGAACTTGTTTTTGAAGATGTTTTATGAGTATCTGAATGAATAATGTAAAAAAATATTAGCATACAAAACATAAGGCTCAGGACTTTCAATAGGGAGGTGCAGTGGAATATATCCTTATAAAAACTTCTTAACTACGTAGCTAAGAGGTTTTTATAAGAATATATACCACTGCACCTCCCCATTGAAAGCCTATTGCCATTAACAAAGAAGGACTCTGCTAATTTCCAAATAAAAACGTATAGCCAAGAACTACCAGATTTAGCTAAACAGCATAAAAAATAATATATTCAATATGTTATGTTGGCCACGAAAATCCATATAGGGGCATAATGGAAAAATACCTCTTTGGATTGCAAAATAGTACTTCATAGAATCAATTCTATAATGATAAAAGAAAGAATATTTCACATACTGCATGATTCCATGCATTTATTCTCCAAAATCTGGTCTCTTTGGTTAAGCAGCCAATATGCAGAGAAGTTATTGGTTTAATATATCTAAAATAATAGAATGAACCCTCTCTGACTGCAAAATATAAGCAGAGTCAACATAATGTTTATGATAAATGTCATTGAAAATGTAAGTTACAATTAAAGTTAAAATTAAAATTGTTAAAGGAATTTTATTGTATGTAAAATTGTCAAATTTTAAAAATTTAATAAAAATTATTGAACACTAAAAACATATAGCAGGACAAATCATAGGAAAGACATCCGGATCTCCTGAGCTGAACTGAATGCTGAGTCATCACGGAAACCGGGATTTACACTGACTGGAGGAAGAAATAACGATGTGCTGCTTGACAGGATATCTACTGTTCAGGTCTGTGTCCTGCTGTTTTTACACTCAAAATACTGAAATCTTTTATAATGCATAAGGCTCTGGACTTTCATTGAGGATGTGCAGTGGAATATATTCTTTTAAAAAGCTCTTAGCTATATAGCTAAAAGGTTTTTATAAGAATATATAAAACTGTACCTCCCCATTGACAGCCTGTCACCTTAACAGTAAAAGATTCCAGAAATTTCTGTGTAAAAAGAATAGCACGGCACAGACCATAACAAAAGAAATCCTTTTAAACAGCCCATCATTTCTTCCTCCAGTCAGTGCTGTAAGTCTGGTGTCCGTGAAGACTCTAAGTTCAGTACAGCCTGGGAGACTGATGTTTTTCTATGAGTCATAGGAAGGGGTTCAGAGTCTCCAGAGCTGTACTGAATGCTGAGTCATCTTGGGCACCAGACTTACACTAACTGGAGGGAGAAGGACTTACACTAACTTAAAGGGTATGTCCACCCTTAAAACTATTTTTTAATATAGTATTCCCCCTGTCCCCCCAGCCCCAACCACTATATTTATTTTATTAGAAAGTTCCCCAAACTTTACTTACCTCCCCTCTTTCCTCCGAGGGGAGGTAAGGTAAGGTAAATTCAAGCAGAGGGGCGGGACTTGCAGCCAATCACGGACGCGGCTGCCGGTCATTCAGTGCAGCGGAGGAAAGAGGGGAGGTAAGTAATGTTCGGGGCACTTTCTAAAAATAAAAATGTAGCAGTTGGGGCTGGGGGGACAGGGGAAATGCTATATGTAAAGCAATTTACACTAGGGGGAGGGCATCCTAAAAGGGAGGGAGAGGGAGGGGGAGAAGGGCTGCAATACACATGCCAAACTTCTCCCGGAGGCCAGGTAGGAGGCAGAGTCCTGCTATCCTCCTGGTGGGCAGTTTTTGGGACTTTGGGGGGGGGAACTACAGGAGAACCATATGGAGCTGGGATGTGAGGTAAGGATTAAACTACACTACATGATGGGGCCAGTAGTTGGGGGGATTATAGTTTTGGGGGTGGACATGCCCTTTAAGGGAGAAGAAACAATGTTCTGTTTGAAGGGATTTGTTCTGTTCAGGTCTGTGCCTTGCTATTACTTTTTATACAGAAATTACTGGAATCTTTTATTATTAATGGTGTGTGGGCTGTGTACATGCTGATAAAAAATCACAGCTATTATTTAACGTTGTACACAGCACAATCACCATTTTTTAAAATTAAAATAAGTAACCTTATGTATTATAAAAAAAACAATGCTCCCCTCGGAGTTTCATGCCCTGTATAACCTTGTGCTTCTATAAGGTCAGGGAACTCCTCGGTGACTTTATATCCTTATATTACACTGTATGGGGTGCATTATCCCTTATATTATTAATGGTGACAGGCTGTGTAGAAAAGATACAGCTATTATTTAAAGCTGTACACGGACCATGCACCATTTTTAAAATAAAACAATTAAACCTTATGTATTATAAGAATATAAGATTTATAAAGTAAACTTGGCATTCCCTGCCCTGTATAAAAAAAACTCGTCCTGTGGCTTTGTGCTTTTATATGGTCAGTGAACTCTTCAGTGACTCTATATCCTAATATTACACTGTAAGCGACTTACTATCCCTTATATCACGAAGAAGTTCTGGTCGTGTTTGCATCTTGTTTGAAGCATGGTACTTATATTCAACTGCTGCACTTTATGACCAAGAACCCATGTATGACAACACTGAGCTATGGCAGTAACTTACATGCCAAGTGTTATAAATTAAAATGTGTGGTACATCTCACACATTTCTATACATTGAAAGACATTGTTCTTAATTTTTTTTATTTTTAAAATCAAGATCTATTTTTGCCAGGCAGCAAACTGGGGGAGGAGCAGTGAAGCTGTCAACTGTAAATGAGCAGAATTGTTGATAGTCAACTAATACAGAACAGAAGGCAGGATTATTCCCCATGGCATTTTTTTTTACTATAGATGCCCTTTAACCTCTTAAGGCCTCAAGAAGCATTACATTATTCTATGGCTCCTTAAACTATGTTATCTAATAATATTATGTTATATGATAACAAAATGTTATCAGTATTTATGTAAATCTGTAGATAAAACAAGCTGTGCATATACAGTACCTACTATTTACAGAAAATTATGTAATAATGTAAATGTTTATTTACAACTGAAAGACCATCTTTACCTCCTGAGTTGATATTTTATTGCTTAATTCAGCAACTTTAGATGCTGAATGTTCTACAGCATGCTGGCAAATTATGTTTTCCATTTCCTTTTGATGCAAATGTTTAAGTGCAGCAGTCTTCTCTGTAGCTTCTTCTTTTAACCTTAAAAACCACGTATCAAGTAAACATTTACTATTTACCCGAAGCAGGTTAATGACATCCTAAAAGCAAAGTACAATTCATCTGTCTTGTATACATTTAAAAGGCATGTCCTCCCCCAAAAATGAAACTCCACTAGACTATGATTGCTAGCATCATGGCAATAAACTTACTGGGCTTCCCCAAGCAGGCCGCCTCAGGAAATGATAAAGCTCATAGCCAGCTTATACAGTGATAATGGGGGTAGGACAGTGCAGATACTGAATTTTTGTTGCAGCCTCCCCCTGTGGGGTTTGGATGGAGAAGAGTGGTTTGTGCACTGTAATTTGGCAAGTGAGTAAATGTAATTTTTGGGGGTAGACCTCCCCTACCATATAGCTAGAGATTAGAAAGAAGTATGAACAGCTTTTTAACAAAATGTATAAGAAATAACATTAAAACAGTGCTTTCATTAACATCCCATCAAAAAAAAACCTATGTTCAGGCAGATCCATTAAAAATTGCCAGAAAAAGAAAATATTTGATAGATATTGCACATTGATTACTCCTATCCTCTTTATAAATACAAAAAAAAAAGATAGAGTATTCCCATTACATAGATCATATGTCTATCTAGTTCAACCTGTTTAGTCTACTCATGAGCCCTGCCTAACAGTTGATAAAGTAGAAGGCAAAAAAAAACCAGTGGGAAAGGGGTGTGTGGTGGTTTTAAATCTTTCCCAAATCCAACTGGAAATCATGAAGGATCGCTGGAAGTACTAACAGGGAGATTCAATAGAGGTTATTAGTTAACATTTGAAAGCTAAGATCTGATTGGTTGGGGCAAAATTAGCACCATTTTAAGAACTTTTATTGAATAAACCTGTAAATGTATTAATACCCATCATTTTCAATATTTTTGAATTTTGGAAACTTATCCAAGCCCACTCTAAAAGGGGAACTAAAGTCTCTAAGCAACATTGTACCAATAGACAGAGCACATTCACAAACATACAACAAGCTGTGTCTCATAAATGCATAAATTACAAAAGCACACACTTTTAGTGTATAGGTAAGCAACCACTTCCAAGCGGGATCTATTCACTTACTAGAAACACCGCAAGCTCTGAGAATAATCAGAGATACATCATTACCTAGACTGATACATTCGTTCCAATGTGAACAAAGAATAATGTATCCACTAAAGATGCAATACACAAAATGGCATGGAGCCAAGTAGAAAAATAGGTTAAACCATAAAAGGCAAAAGTAAATGTATATGTACCAATGAGTACATTAACTCACATAAATCAAGCGTAGGTCCGGGTGCGAATGCCCCAGACTTTTCACTGGATGATTGGCGTCCTGCCACAGCCAGCTAAATCACCATACGTGTATAAACAGCGGTCAAACAGTAAGTGAATGTAGAGTAACTCACCGATCACTGGAAATGGCTCAGGTGCAGACTGCCCCAAGCCCATCGCTATAACTCATATCATCCAGAAATATATTGCAGAGGAGCGTGCACACTGTGAGACGTGGGAATCAACACACTCTATCGTCCATTTAAAACCGTCTTTATTCAAAATGTAACATAGTGCGAGTCAGATGAACCTGACGCGTTTCGTGCAAACATGCACTTAATCATAGGTAAGAATATCCAACTCTGTCAGGGGAGGGAGGCTCCTTAAGTACCCATCCAGGTGTACATGGGCTCCGCCCCCTTAACTATTAAAGACACAGTGTAGTGACAAACAAGCGCATAAACATAAAATGCATACAGAAGAAGACAAAATGGGATAAACAAATAAGATAGAACCTGCAACATGTACATTTACTCTGTCTTGCTAAAAGAAGAGCTCTTACCTCTTGACTAACAGATATACTATATGAAACACTGGTATATGTAGAATCTTTTACTACAAAATTGGAAACAAAATACAAAAAGTAACTATGGGGATTTGATCTTGTTACCTTCTAAACTGTGTGCTCCTAAAACTGGCTTCTTACCAGGTGCACCACCAGGGAACAAGCTAAACTGTCCAGTAAATTTAGCTGAACTGTGTATTTTCAAACCTGGTGCCTTACCTGTTGTTCCAACAATGAATAAGCAGATAATACAGGTACATATGGAATCTTTACCTTTTGGTAGGAAAAAAATGATAATAAAAAAAATGGAATATGGAATCCCTGATTAGACTTTGAAAGCTGCTTTTTTTTTTTTTTTGTTACCCTGCAATTTACTTACCAGCAACTCACTGACTGGTAAATACATTGCAGGGTAACAAGCAGCTTTCAAAGACTTTTTAGGGACTTCCATTTTGGTGTATAGAAAACACACTGTGCATAGAGACACTGGGGTCAGGGGGCGTGGTTCTTTGATGACTTCATGGGCTGTGGGTTGTACTAGCAACAACATGGAAACCTTCTTACTTACAGAATCTATTTCTCACATGTACTAAATGCAACTTATTAGAGAAGAATCTTACAATGTATAGGTGTTCTGGGGAGAAAAACGTTCACATTAGGTTTTAAAAAATGTAAGTTTAGTTCTCCTTTAAAGCTACTCAATGAGCCCTTCCTAAACCTAAAGATAAAACTTTTCCTCTAATCTTAAAGGATGTACATGAGTCCTCTGAAATGACCTATTCTTGAACAATGCACCAGTTTGTACGATTTGTACAAAGTAATCATATCCATGTGTAATTGCTGCTTCTCCAGTGTTAACAGCCCTTTCTTGTTTAATCTGTCTGCATAGTCAAGCCCCTCCATTACCCTTATTAATTTAGTTGTCCCTTTTATATATGGGATTCCAATACTGCACTGCATATTCCAAATGACCCCTTACCAGTGCTTTGTAAAGAGGGTGAATCATATTTTCCACATTTGAATCAATTTCCCTCTTTATACAAGACAATATCTAGGTATCTCTAGCCATTTCTATCTGTCACTGCTTGCTACAGCTGTCAGTTATCTACTAGAACCTCAAAATCTTTGTCCAACAGAGATTGACTAGTGGCAATAATGGATTTTGCAAGTTGCTAAAGGCTAGTACACATGTATGATCTTGGCACTGACCCACAACACACACCTGCTTTTCTGACAACAATCACACACTATGAATGTGTTCGGTCATGGCGGATCAACGAACGACCCCCAACCGGATACATACACGTGCACAAGCTTGGCAGTCTTGGGTTGATGCCAAAATTGGGTATGTGTACGAGGCTTTAATGTGAAATCCATGCACTATTTGTGGCTTAATATATCTGTAGATGGTAAAGACATCTTGGATATAAAATAATACCTTTATCTTGAAAATGCAAGCTTTCAAAGCACTTCTTCAGACATGATACATTTATTTAGATATAAATTGTTAAAATAAATACGTCTGTCTACTGTATATGGACATACCTAAACTTATAAGTCTATACATGTGTAAACATACCTCTGAATACTATGATCTGCTTGAGATAATAAAACTTGAAATTTCTCCTTCTGTTCACTGATTTGTGAACATAGTCTTTTAACTTCTGCTTTTAACTCTGTATTTTCTCGTTGAATGTCAGATATGTGAAAATCAGCAAATGTCCCTGGCTGGTATAATTTTTCATCCAATGTTCCAGGGAAATGTACAGTCTCTGTTTCTTTAAATATGTTTGGAATGCCACTTATAACTTCATTAGAACAGCTCTTTTGGTTTGTTTTTTTTGTGGAACTCTTCACAGAGAGTAGGATCATTCTTTCTTTTTGAAGTCTCTCTACTGTTTTTGTAAGTTCTTGAATCTCAATACTTTTGCTTAGCAAATCTTGGTTGAGCTCTGCAATGAGCGCTTTCTCTTCTGTTGGTTTATTAATGCAAGAAAGATTTTCTTTATTTAGCTTTTCTTTGTTTTCTAAAACCAAATTCCTTTCTTTAAGCTGTTCTATTTCCTTTTGAAGGTATAATATTGTCGCTTGGTAAGTCTCTTTACAAATTGCATGATCATCCTCAATTCCCTTTTCTGTGTTGAAATACTGCTTTTGTGGTTCATTAATGTTTTTATTAGCAAGCAATACCTCAAGTTTATTAATTTGACTTTCATATTGAATCTACATAAAAAATAAAGTACAGCATGTTTCTAACATTTTGTGAAATTGCTAAGTCTCATTAGCTATGGTTTTGGTACAGTTAATGATAATAATAATAATATAACAGCATTTATTTTTACTTATACACACAGTGAAAGGACAGCTTGCCATATATATGCAGGAGCAAACCTCCCCTGTCTTTTACCCTAAAGACCACAATCTATCCAGGAAAAACATGACAGAGGTCCACACTACTTAACATACAACTTGTATATGTTTTTCGCAACAATAAACAAGTTGTATGATAAGTAGTGTGCACCGCTTTCACGTTTTCTGCTCCTTTGTTTTACTCTTGAGCAACAGTTATTATTAAAATAATTAAGTGTTAATTCATATAAAGCACAACAGTATCTCAAAACATGATTTTTCTTTAAATAATTAACCTGTTCATAGAGCTCACTGTACTAGATAAACCTTAAACTTGTGCATGGGGAGGGTCACCATTTTTCTGTTTATAATTATTTACTTGACAATCTGATTATGCACATGCTTAGTGAGCTTGGGAAATAAAACTTACAATTTCTGTCATTCTACAGTTTTTATAGAAAGCACACCTTATGTTTTGTACAAAATAAAAATATTACCTTAACTTTTTGGAATTGTTGCTCCATGCTGCGCAAACTTTTCTTTGCATCTTCATCTTTATTTTCAAGATCAGTTTCTAACTTTTTAACTCTCTTTTCTAAAAAAGCTATTGTATTTGATTTAGCTGAATTATTTTCATCTGGTTCAGGAGCAGCTGCAGCAGCTAAAATGAGTGCAGGGATAGAGTTTGGGTGTCTTCGTCTAATAATTCCCTCCATCTCTTTGACCTATGTTTTTTGCATAGTACAAAAACAGCATGGTTACCAGTTATTGATACATAGGTCATGCTTTAGTCCTTTGACACAACTAAGGCTTTTTGCTTTACAGCAATTGAGAGAATTTTTTCCTAAAGGAATAATTAATTAGAAAAGTAAACTATTCCTTTAATGCAGTGATTGAAGAACAGGAGGCTAAGGATCTACAGTATGCCTTACTTCCCGTTCCTCAATTTACCTTTCCACGATCTACTGTGGCTGCACTGACATATCCTGACCGCTTTCTAGTTCAGTTTAACTGTAGCGCGCATGCACACTAATTCCCACTATAGTTGAATTGAACCAGGAAGCGGTCGGGACCTGTCAGTGCGGCCGCAGTGGATCTCGCAAAAGGTGAATATCTTCCTTCCTGGTTCCTGTTAAATTGATTGAACAAAGGTAAGGCACAGATTCTTAACCTACTGTTCTTCAATCAATGAATTCAAGGAATAGTTCACTTTTTCAGTGAACTATTCCTTTAAAGGAGAACCAATATTATTATTACAATTATTATAATCTGAACACATCTAAAAAAAAATGTTAGTAAAATAAACTGAAGAGTAGCAAGCAGCTTTTAAAGTCTTAGCAGAGACTTCCACATTGGTGTAGAGACACCTGTATAGCAAATATGTGCATAGTACAAAAACAGCATGGTTACCAGTTATTGATACACATAGCACTATTGATATTTTCATTCACAACATACAATAGGCTGTGTTTTACCTCTGGCTTTGCTGTGGCCATTGGATGATTTATGAAAATAACCAGAAAGTACAAGGGGCCAGCTCCCACAATCCACCTTAGCCGGGTAAACCCCCAGCTAAGTGTCTGCGTACAGGCACATGCTATGTAGTGCTTAACAGATCAAAACAAGGAAGTTGCAGCCTTGCTTCCTAGAAGCTGACAGCCAATCACATTACGGCACAGAGATCCTCCCTCTCCCTGACACAGAACAGGGATTTCAATTTTTTGTTTTTAGACACATTCAATGCTCCTGTCCTAACAATGATATAATCCTTTATTTTTCATTCAAAATAAAAGTAATCTTTGCAGTGCATTTCATAGATAGCATGGATGTAAGAAACGGAATACTAACATTTCAGCAAAAAAAAGAGTAAGCCTGGGGAACAGAACCTGCAACTTGTACATGTACTCTGTCTTGCTAAAAGCAGAACTCTTACATCTAGGCTAACAGAGATACTATATAGAACACTGGTACATGTTGAATATTTTACGAAGAACATAATGGAAACAAAATATAAAGGTATAAAAGAAAGACAGGGGACACAAACTTGTAGCCTTCTAAAACTGGGGCCTTACCAGGGGAGCCACCACTGAATAAGCTAAAAAGTTTGGTACATTTAGAAGTGTTATCTTTTGCTTGGAACATAATAGGGGAAAAAAAGGGAAGTCTGGGGTATTGGACTTGTGACCTTCACCGGTGCGCTAAATTGAGTAAGTAGAGAATCCATTAGGAAATTTTAAAAAAATGGAATATGGAAGTCCCTGATAAGACTTTGATAGCTGCTTGTTATTCTGCAGTTTATTTAACAGCAACTCACACTGACTGGTAAATAAATTGCAGGGTAACATGCAGCTTTCAAAGTCTTTTCAGGGACTTTCACATTGGTGTGTAGAAAACACTCTGTGCATAGAGACAGTAAATACTGGGGTCAGGGACCGTGGTTCTTTAATGACTTCATGGGCTGTGGGTTGTACTAGCAACAACATGGAAACCTTCTTACTTACAGAATCTATATCTCACATGTACTTAATGCAACTTATTAGAGAAGAATCTTACAATGTATAGGTGTTCTGGGGAGAAAAACGTTCACATTAGGTTTTTTAAAAATTAGGTTTCGTTCTCCTTTAAATCCTTTGACACAACTAAGGCTCTTTGCTTTTTTAAGTGAAGTTTTTCATCCATCTCTTAAAGAAGAACTAAACCAATATTATTTTTTTTAGATGAAAACATCTAAACAAAATGGCAGTAAAATTAGTATTTTTTATTGTTCAAGGTAGGCTGTCTGTAATTCATGCTGGCTGGAAAATAAACCACAGGGTAACAAGTAGCTGTCTTAGCAGAGACTTCCATATTGGTGTGGAGACACCTGTATAGAAAATATGTGCATAGAGACAATGGATTGAATAGTGGGGTCAGGGGGTAAGGCCAATAGGTGCACATGCTCACAATGCTCTTTATATGGACTGTGATTTCTACTGGCAACAACATGGAAGCCTTCTTAGTTGCAGAATCTACTTTTTTCATGTACTAAATGCAACTTACTATAGAATGAATAGGTGTTATGGGGAGGAAAGCTTTCCCATTGGGTACAAAAAATAAGTTTAGTTCTCCTTTAATTTAAGTGAATTAATTTATTGAGCCACAATTTTTTGAAGGGAGTTACAATGGAGAGTATTGGGTATTTTTTATTACCAAATGTACCTATTAAAGTCTTAGAAATTAAAAAATCTGTATTTTAAAAAGGAAATTGCACTATGCTTTTAAACAATTTTTAATACAGGAAAATATTACCTGTCGCTCAAGGTCTTGAATGCGTTTCACATCGGCAGCTCTTTCTTTAAAACGCTTTTGCTGCTGCTCATATTGATTTCCCCTTTCATTTCTAAGCTTTTCAATCTAGAAATAATAAAACAGTCATAGTTACCAATGTTGCACTTTCACATGCACGTCTCTATTCCAGGGAGGTAGGATATTCCGATCCTAATTCTCAGGCAGGCGTTAGCAGGGGTGGTCACAGTACCAGCCAAGCAGCCACTAAAAGCTCACCGCTCCAGTCATCCCCTAAAATGATGGGATATGCAACTGCACTTAAGGTGGAGGGGAGCTTTCAGCCGCTGCACAATACTAGTCGATACTAAGACAGCTTTCTGCTAAATCGCCACCTAGGGGAATTGTATTTCCTACCTGTCTGGGATAAAGCCTTTCTTCTTTCAGATTTTTTGTGTTTGCATAGTTGCCTAAAGTCAAAAACACACCTGTAGTGTTAGGGTCTTTATTTGTTGAGATGCTTCTTTGAGTCTCCCTGCATCTTTATCCAGGAGTTCCTGGTTTTCTGCAAACCACTTAAGTTTTTTGTTAAGAAGATCAATTTCCTGCTTATAGTTTTCTTCCATAATCTTCATTTCATAAGATTTATCACCTAACACATACAACATGTTTTTTTTAAATAAACAGCAAAAATGTAAAAAATAAAAAGATGTTAAGCAAAATGTTATACTGTAAATATATAGTTCTAAATAACCTAGAACAAGGAATTTTTTGACATGTTGTCATTCTTTATTTCTTTCTGCTGTCATTGCTAGTGGAGCATAGCCAAATGAAATTCTTAAATAGTCTGCATTTTAAAGACATCAAAGAAAAAAAACGCTCTCTTTAATTTTTTGTACCTGTGATATATGCAAGCTGAGTTTTTACATGGTCCCGCTCTTTCCTCATCTGAGCCAAATCAAGTTCCAGGGATTGTTTGTCTTGTTTGTGCCTAGAAATTTCAGCAAGCAAGCATGTCTCCCTCTTCTGTTGTTTAAAAGGGTAAAATGTTAAGGAAATAATGTTACAGATGAAAGAAATATTATTGTCTGAATAAGTTAAAACTCCTTTTAAAGGGTAACAGTGGTCCAAAAATTACTTTAGGTAAATTGACAGGAATTGCGTTCCCGAGTATTTTGCAATTTACTTTCATTATTTTACATAGTTTTAAAGATATTTACATTTGTAGGTGTGATATGGTAGCAGCATTACCGGATCATCTGCACTTGCTGAAACCATGCGACAGTCCCTTTTCCCTGTGTCTCCTCCTCCTTGTGGGCCCCCATGGGTAATTCCCTTGCAGCCCCTCATGGCCCCTCCCACTCATTGGCCCTGTGGCCCATTCCCTTGCAACCCCCAATGCCCTTTCCTTTGCAGCCCCTCCCACTCGCAGGTCCAGTCCCATCATGGCCGCTACCCTTGCAGCCTCCCGTGGCTCTTGCCACTCGTTGGCTCCATGGCCCCACCCACTCCTGGGTCCTGTTCCCCTGCCTTATGGCCCCTACCTCACTTGCACCTCAGATCAATACCCCCCTACAGAAAACTGTAAAAACAGCCTGTGGGAGACTGCAAGGATGGGAGGGGCCATAGGACCTGTGAGTGAGATGGGCCACAGGACCTGCGAGTGGGAGCGGGGCCATGGGGCTCGCGAGTGGGAGGGCCCACAGGGGGCTGCAAGGTAAAGGGCCAAGGGTACTGCAAGGGAAGGGGCCAGGTTGGGTCTGCAGGGGGAGGGGCCACAGGGCCCATGAGTGTGAAGGGCCATGGGGCCCACAAGTGGGAAGGGCCAGCAAGTAGGAGGAATTAGAAAAAGCAAACATTTTTACACTTTACACACTCCCTGCTGTGGGCTATGCTGTCGCCCCCCACTACCCTTTAGTCACTCTCAATCCCTTCCTGCTTTCTCCTGCACTGACCGCGTGCCAACTGCAGAATAAGTAGGAAGTAGTATTTCAGTTTTTCTGAACGCATATTCAGAACCTCCCACCCCCTAACTTTCTGATCTGCGATTTCTTCATATCTATATATTTCTCATTTTAAAGCTGGGAAGAGACCACCATTCCCCTTTAAGAGAGAAGCAAGGGGATAAAAATCCAGTAATTTTTCCATCCTAGTGATAGAACTAACAATTTGTGAAAATGCTAGGAAATGTAAATAATGTGTAACTTGTCTGTTAAATCCCTTTTTCATAGTCCTTAGTTCCTTTATCGTGGGGTAAAATTAAAGGGCATTTCAAACCCAAAATGATATTCTGTATTTAACTAGCTCATCCCCCAAAATCTCAAAGCTGTTTTACTTACATTGCTCAAAAGTGCATATGTTTGCAGTAAAAGCTCCCTTTTCTTTCTGCCTCACAGCAGTTCCCCCTGAGCTCTGCATATGCTTGTAAAGCTTTGGCACATGCACAGAGGAGGAATCCCCGGGTAAGCGATTCAGTCATTGGCCATGACGTCAGGGTTATCCCTGGTTACCTTCTCTGAGCATGCACACAGCTATCTAAGCTTCGGCATCGCTCAGAGGAATTGCTTTGCGATCACGATGATGAACACAAGCTTTTACTGCAAAATTTTGAGTCACTTTTGAGCACTGTAAGTAAAATGATTTTGATGTTTTGGGGTGAGCCAGTTTTATATGGAATTTCAACAAAGACACTTAGAAACATTTTATTTTATTTTTAAATTGAGTCTGCCCTGGAAAAAAATTATGTTTTATGAAATAAAAGCAACATGAATGGCCCTGTGTTCCTGGAGTGGATGAGTGGAGGTGACTATAATGTATTATTTGAATAAAGTTATGTGTACATCCTTTAACCAACTGGGAGACAAAGATGCCAAAGGAAAAGCTGTTATCGCAGACTTTTTTTCTTTAAAAAAGTTGGAATTGAATTTGCATTTCTCCTCTCTCTCAATCCATTGGCTTAGACATGCTCAAATAGCCATACTTCATTACATACAGGTATCACTGGCTTTGGAAAAGTGATTTTTGCTTTAATTAGCAGCTTCTGGACTATAAGTCAGGTATTATGTTGTTTAGTATGAACTTTTTAAAAGCTATAATTACAATTTTGTATTTCATTTTGTATAATAAGCAATTTCCACTTGCTTGGAGCCCTATTCTGCAACGGTATAGGGATTACGGATATTCCTGCGGGAAGGCAAGCATAGTCTCTGGGCCTCTGTGTTTGCAAACTGCACATGTCTACATATTACCTATTCACAGGGATACCTGGAATGTCCACGATGTTATGTTATAGCTCACATGATGATTTATCAGTAATTCTACATATCTTTATCATTTTGGGTAATGGCTGATATTCTGCCACATTACTGAAAGTAGTTTACAGGGTAGACCAGGTCCACTAATCCTGTTTGCTGCTTATCCCTGAAAGTTTACCCACCAAGATGTGAGATGTTATAGTGAGGTAAATCATTCTTAATGGGTGCAGTTCTCCTTTAAGGAAATACTTAGGATAAAGCAGATTTCTTGACTAATAGTTCAGAAGCTGCAGATTAAACAATTTATAACATGCCTTTTCAAGTAGCTTCCTACTGTGAAATTAGTAAAAAAAATGTATTACAGCTGTCCCAACACTTACTTTCTTCTTCCTTTATCCTTTGCACAGAGGTATACAGAACAGCTAACTATTCCTTACTAGGTGGAAACCAATCATCACTGTAAAAAAGTAGACTTATGACGCTTTTGGGGAGATGCAGAAACAGACACTATTGGCCAAATAAGAATAAAACCCATTAATTATGTAATATAGTAGTGTTTCTCAACCAGGGGTCCAGGGACCCCTAGGGGTCCCTGAGAGGTTGCATGGGGGTCCTCAAAACATTGACAGAAATTGTATAGATCCACAATTTTGATGAATGCAGATATATTTTTCTACATATTTATCAATGTTCTGTATAAAGTCTGTGTTTGGTGTATTGATGTCTGAGAGATAAATGAAAATAAGTACCGTAATGTTTTAATTTAAGGGTTCCCACCCTGGTGTGAATTAGAGTGCATTTTGTTCAATAGAGATGTATTTATAGATCTATCATTTATATTTGTATAGATAAGGTTTTTTGATGATTTGATGACTGACAAAGAAAAATAATGATACTGTATAATGTACATAATCATAATTTTATGTAGAGGTCCCCGAGACATGAAAATTGTTTCAAGGGGTCCCCACAGATAAAAAGGTTGAGAAACACTGTAATATAGGGTTACTCTTAAAAGATAAGTACACTGAAAAAGCAAGTTAAGTTTAATTGAAAGCAGCAGTATTAAAAAAAAATCTGCGCCCCCTTTTTTTTCTAGGTCCCTCCTGAGCCTACCTTTCCTGATGTAAAGTTGCTGACATCTTGGATCTGCATTTTAGACTCTATAGCTCTGCCCTTCTGAGACTTCCTGGATCTCCTTCTACTTAATCCTCAGAAAGCATTGTCCATTTGGTCCGTGTGCAAGCGTGACATCATCACGCCGCGCTTGTGTACAGCATGGTGCGGCGACATCACGCGCGCGTCCGCACAGACGTCACGTCGCGTGTGCACACGGACCAAACGGACATTGCTTTCTGAGGATTAAGAAGAAGGAGATCCAAGAAATCTCGGAGGGGCAGAGCTAAAGAGTCTACATTGCAGATCAAAGTTTTCAGCAACTTTACATCAGGAAAGGTAATCTCAGGTGGGATCTAGGGGGAAAAAGGGGGGGGGCGAATTTAACTTAACTTGCTTTTACTGTGTACTTATCCTTTAATTTGCGGGGCCTGCATGTTTACATTAATGCGCTGGTTTCCCAATCTAATATCCAAAACATTAAGTTTTGCACTATTGTGAAGTGTGAAACTTAACAACTTTTGGATAGAGCTGTTAAGCCAGGGTTACTTACCTTCCAGGTTACTGCATCGCGGGAACCCAGAAGTAAGAGAAGTGACGCGGAAAGTATTACATCTCTCCCTTTGTCTACTACCTGCTGCTCAAAAGTAAAGTAGAATTTACTGGCACATAACTTAGTAACTGTAAATGTGGCCATACAAATTAGCGATACAAGACAAATCACGAAATATGGGAATCAGTCGGGGCTGTATATATGCATGTGGTAATGTTTTCTTTTAATACAAACATAAGGTTACCTGAAGAGTATATACTTCAGCAAGCAATTCAGAACCATCCTTACGTTTTTCTGAATCATGTTGTGGAAGCTGTTGGTGGATTGTTGCTTTATTCAGCTGCTCCCTAAGTTAGAAAAAAATTAGAAAATATAAATATGTATATAAATCAATCTAAATTATGTTTAGTACAACACAATTTAATCATTTTAAAGGGCAACTTTACTGAAAAAATTACTTTTCCTCATCTTAATCTATAAGGTGTCTGTGTCGCTGCATGCCTTAAATCCAGTACTTGTTTTGCTCAGGCTTAGTATCACCCTCCCTCTTTTAACCACTCCTTCTTCCATCTGAACAGATTTTTACGAGGGTAAACATGCTCAGTAATCACAGAGACAGCACTAGGAGAGGGAATTTGCCACATACCAACTGTCAAAACTTTAACTACAGCAAAACTGCTCACAGCAGAAGAGTTTATGATAATAAGGCACTTGATTGACAGCTGAAATGGGACATGCTTCAGATTGAATATCTAAAGAAATAGGGGACAGATCAATTCAAAAATGGTACTGTGGTGGTTGGGGAGAATTACAGTTTCCAGTAATGGTCAATTTAAAATATTTATTTTTTTCATTGTAGTTTCCCTCTAAGTACAAAATAATGTAATGGTAATGGCCTACAAAATAAAGCGGGGCTCAACAATTTTTTTTTAAATTTTAAGCGCCAGACAGACAACTCTCAGTTTCACAGACACCAATAGAAAACCCTTAAAAAAGGTTGAAAGACAGGTACAATTTCTAGGTGCATTGGCTACTTACTTGTCTTCTGGGCTTTCTCTGGTACTTACATAAATATATGTTTTAGATTGCTATAAACGATTTTGATGGTTCGTGTCAAGCTTTGATTAATTTCCACATTATAATGTTAACAGACCATTTATATTTCAACTTTCAACAATCAAAATAGCTGCCTTCAAGTACCTTAAGGAGATTAGGCTGGCCTTTAATGACTGATTCTCTTGAAACATTATTTCTTCATTTTGCTTGTTTTTTATTTGAAGGTCTTTAACTTGTTTATACAGCCTTTCATTCTCCTGAAAAACAAATAGTATCTATAAATAATATAATACACAGATTCGTCTGCAATGCCACAAACAAATGAATGTAAAAGTACCACACAAGAAATGAGCACATAATGGCTGTTATTTAGGTGCCTACCTACATCTCTTTTGTGCTACAATAAATACCATGTGTGAGTATGTGCTAAATTGAATAATGAAATAAAAGAACGTTTAACTTATTTTCTTTAACAAATTTACCTGCTGATAACCTTGCAGAAGTGTTTCCTGATCCTCTATTTCTTTCTGCATTAGTTGCATTCTTTCATCTGTCACAGTATTTTTCTGGCCATCTAGGTACACCTTTTTTAAGCTTTTATCTTCCATTGTACTTAACTAAGCATAATGCAAAAAAAAATGACAGATATAAAAAAAAGCACTTTTAAGATAATTTAACTATTTTCAGAGGAAATACAATATTAGTATGCACTAGGGAGGAATGTTGTTTTTTTTAGCCGCAATACTTACCGTGCTGATATCTACTAAACATTTTGCAGTATTTATTACAACACAGGTTTGGGGTCAGGTAAGAAGTGTGGCTTGTGTCAGCATAAGTGCCCCCATGCTTTAGACTTAAATGTTTATTGCTTCAGCTGTGCTGCGTAAAGTCCAAAAATATTTGGACTTCACGCAGGCACCACAAGGTAAGTGTAAAGCATAGGTTAACCCCATAATACATCAGGTAGTGTGGGTTTTACAACTTACTTTTACACCAAAAATGTTATTGCATCTCCCTGTATATTACATTTCCCAAACCTAATGCTGTACTATTCCCAAACTAAAGCATTTTGATCCTACCTTAGTTCAAGGCACCTTTATTGTCCTAGGTTTTTTATTTGATATGCAATTATATTTAATGAAATTCTGAAAATGGCCTATTTTATATTTGTGCAAGTGTATTACGCAACTGTACAGTATATGAATGAACAAGTTGGAGATTGGGGTCAAGAATGTATAAGGGTGGATTGCTAGCTGACTATACACTTATATATATACAGAACTATACAGCACAAGTCTGTAATGTATAAAGTAAACAGCCAAAACATTATCTGAAATGTAATTGTTACATAGTTGTAAGGACTGTGTACATTTTACCTTAAAGGACAGTTTTTTTATTAAAAATATTTTTTAACTTAAATGATTGAGTATAATGCAACGGAATAAGCAATTTTAGATTTGCATGCAACTCTCTAACATTAAATTTTGACAAAATTCTTAACATATTTTGTTAGTGGCATGTAAAATTTGGCCAGATTGCACTAATGTAGTAATATGTGCAAATCATCTAAATTTACCAGTCCAACTGATGGTTTCAAATGAAAACCAGCCAGCTGCTGGTAAGCCTGCCCAATCTAACAAAAAGATCATGATGGGTTATCGATTAGACCAAAATATGGGCTGGTAATCAGCCCCTTTTAAGCCATTTTAATTATGTTATTAGGTAAAACAGTGGCATTTTATTTCAAATAATTTAAATAATCTGTTGGGGAAAATGCATGTACAACGATATAGAGAGTATATGATTTTCATGCATTTTTAATAAAAAATTACTTTAAATGTAAAGAACCTAGCATTTTGCAATGCAATTCATCAATTTCAGATATACATGAAACACCATGGGATTCTCAAATCAAATTTTCTGTATGTAACAAATCATTCCCATTAAAGGGCATGACCATCCCTTCTACTTTATACTTACCCAAACAGACCTCCAAAACTTTATTTACCTACCCAGTGATCCAGCTGTCAGTCTACATGCATGCAAGCTGTAAAAAGGCTACAAAAAAAAAAAGGCTTTAAGAGTAGGTGCTAACAACCTGGGAAGAGGACAGCAGATTGTAGGAGCTGGTTGGATATGAGTTATGATGAAATATAATAGAAAATAAAAAATAATTGTAAAAAATGATATTCATACAGTTCTGTATGAATAGAATAATCAGCATTGAATTTAGATAAGCGACATAAGACTTTAGAAAATACCAATATATAAAATGTAATGTAATAAAGCCTAGGTCTAGGTGCACATTTATAAAGCAGCACTTCTTCATTGTGATTTTAGCAGACTTTGCCACAATTATTTCGACTTTTTTTTTTTTTTTTTAAAGACACTATAGTTCTTTAAATATCTGGTGAGTAATGCAGGTAATAAAGTGCAAAATATATTAGTTGGGGTTGGGGGTAGGTAACTGACAATTGACCAGTTTCTTGTTTTAAGGTTGGACATGCCTTTTAAACCTTTTTCTCCTGTGGCTCTCATCCTCTGGAATTCTATTCCCATCTCTCTTCATCAAGAAACTTCAATAAAAAGGTTTAAATCTAATCTTATATTCTACATCTCAGAGCACCAGCACAGTAAAGGATGGTCTTAAATGGACATTGCACAAGTTCTCATTATGGCACTTCTACTCTTTCCAATGTACCTGTAGGTTTCCCACCTCACTTAATTGTAAGCTCTGAGGGCTGGAACCTCTTTCCTCATGTTGCATGGTTAAAGCACGTGTATACAATATGCACATACTTTATATATTTATTTATATTTTTTGTCCTCCTTGTATGGTTTTTTGTATTATAATATTGTACAGCGCTGAGTCTGTGGCGCTATATTAAAAAACAAATACTTACAGTACATACTATTCGCTACACAGTGCAGAAAAAACAACAGGTAAAACAGCAGTCAATCATTGGCTGTGATGTCAGCCTTGATTGACTGCATGGAGGGAGGAGCCAGCTTACTCTGCCAGAATGGGGACAATAATTATCCTTATTAAAGTGCAAAATATATCAGTTGGGGTTAAGGACAGGTAACGGGGTTAAGGACAGGTAACTGACAATTGACCAGATATTTGTTTTAGGGGTGGACATGCCCTTTAAACAAAAATGGAAAAAAGTACAGAAACATTTGGCAACAAAATTAATTTATCGGATTGTAATTTGCCCACAAAATTTAACTTCAAACATACCCCCCCCAAACTCCACTTATCGATGGACATGCCCTTTAACGCCACTATGCATTTACAAAGGTAAGGACAAAGCAAAATGTTAAGATTCATTTTAATTTACAGTTAGCAAAACACCATGTGAAAAAAAAAATCTATTTGAAAACCTCTTTTGGAAAAACGGCATGTATCACACTGTACAATAGGTACATTAAAACAACCATACCTTTGTTTGAAGCACCCAGTTTTCTTGTTTTAGGTGACCAAGTTCCAACTCATTTTCTTTTTTAAAATCTTCCAACTTCTGCAAAATATCTTCCTCTTTTTTAGAGAACTCTTCTTTTAAAAGTTTAGAATGTGTGTGATCTGAATTTAATATATGTTCTATGCTCTCCAGTTTCAGGAGCATACTGAGTTCTCCACCACTTATTTTAGTGGAGTCAGGTTGAAGATTTTCTCTATACAAGTTTCTAGATGAGTCATTCTGCAAAGTGTAAAAAAAGATTTTCAGCCGCACCTGCAAATTATTTTAACTCAAGCATGAAAAAAGTACCCAATATTTTGTGCTGAAAAACAAATCTAGGAGGGTATAGGAACTGGCCTGATACTATTTTTAAATAAATGGCAAAAACGCCAAAGCACCTCAATTTTCTCTTAATAAACTTCTTTGATCTTGAGAACAATGTAAAATAAATACTACTCATTCCTACCAGGCAGGTAACCATGGTGGACATTCGGAACGTCACCAGCACTGAGAGGCCTGTCCCCACTTTCATTTGAAAAACTGTTTTTAGATTGAAAAACTGGACACAGAGTTGAAATGAACATGTGTGTGTGATGGAAGAGGATATGCTTGCACAAGGCACATTTTTCTTCCAAAAGCAGCTTTTTGGAATTCTCTTCTGCTGATCCAACTAAATAACAAGACTACCTAACAGAGTTAAACATATTGGGGGCCACTGCAGGTATATGTACCAAGAGGTGCAAACAATCCACACTGTGGATTTTAATATCACATAGGGACTTGTGCCAACTGATTGTTTGCAAGCATAAATGTGGTATTAAATTGCTTGCGGTGCTTTGTGTCAAAGAAAAGCAGCCACCACAAATCCCTTCTAAATGTTATGATAACCCTTGACAAACTGGTACAAATAAAGTTAGCATGACATTTAGATTTAGAAATGACCGATTTGCTGTTCTTGGTAAATCTCCCTCTATGCATTTCATTGAATCCTAATTGGAAATTTTAGAATAGAATAAATACGCTAAGCACCGAGACACAGTTTATAGGCTTACCTTTTCATATGCCAATACCATTTTATCAACATCCATCTGAGAAGAACTTTTTGGATGTTGCTGTACAGTACTATCTGTTCTGCTATGCTCTGAGACAATATCAGAATCTGCAAATCTTATGGTCCTTGTTGCAGATAAAATACCTGCATTTAAAAGTAAACATTCTTAATATACATACTGTTTTTAGGTAGTTTGTTTTTCTTTTGCAATTAGCTTTGTTGATTTAAGTGAAATGTTAATAAATTAGACCATATTCATTTTGGATTTAAATAAAATCAAAGAGTAAAAAAAAGCAAAACAAGGAAAAAAAGGAAAACATGAAACAACAAATTTACAAAAAAGTTACTTACACAATTGCTAAAAAAATTAAATGAATAAAAAGGTATGTCCACCCCCAAACTAAATTTTTAGAATAAAACGCCCTATAAAACCATTCTGCGAGGTTTGTAAGTATACTTATCAGCCCTTGTTCCCAGGACTCTCTGCTGCTGTTGTTATGTGACTTTCCTGTGGGGGCCAGATCAGCAGCAACATCAGTGATTGGCTGAGAGGCAACATAAAATCTGTATAAAATCTGAAATTTTGGTTGGGGGTGGTGTAAATACCCTTTAAAGTACAGTACTCTTAACAGGTTAGCAGACACAATATTCGAAAAATTAGAAAAATCTACTAAACTAGATTGCAAATAGGGCGGGAGTGGGCTTGTATTTAATTAGATATTTGTGACCTCTTCTGGATGAATTTTGACTTTAGGTCATGGTTTACTTTAGTTCTTAAAGTTTTCTAGTAGGTGCAGTACAAAAAAGTCTAATTTTAACCAGAATATCTAGAAAGCGTATGATGACATATCCCAACAACAAACTATCCCAAATAGCAAAGGTAATTACATTTATTAGTTGTACTTACAGATGGGAGAAAAAAAATAAACCCAGATGCAGTACCTTTATTTCTCATATCAAAAGCAGACTTGTCTTTTGTTTTCTCAGGAGATTTCTTCAAACTAAAATTCACAGCTAAAAAGGGCTTCTTCGGCAGTGGGCTGCTTTTACCATATCCAGAGCTTCTAACATGATCATATTGTGAATTATAAGGTTTTTTATGTAGTGATGTAGGACTGATTTCCTTATTTATTTTCTTGCTGTACAAAGTACCAACATCATTTATATGATGAAAAGGCTTTGGTGAGGCCTATTGAAACAAAAAAAACCCAAAACAATATTTTTTGTTGTCACTATTTTAATATATGAACGAGAACTAAGGTTGCTTAAAGGGAAAATCCAGCCCCAAAATGAAAACTTACATACAGGTAAATCACCCCCCAAAACCCTAAACGGTAATAGTTTGAAATCTCAAATATATAAGTCTAACCTGAAATCCTGCACAATGTCCTGTTTTCCCTGTTTCTGCTTCCTGGTTCTTCCAATTAGTAACTGTCAGTTATGGATTTGACAGTTGACATCACAGCCAATGTATGTAACTGAATGTTAATTCCCTGTCTGCCTCTTCTGAGCATGCCCAGGCTCAGTACAGGTTTCTAAATTGCTCAGTTTTCATGAGGCATCCAAAAGCATAGCAGGCATACGGTAATGATTTCATAGGACAAACTATGATATATCAACATATTTTAAAGAGGTCATTCTTTCTAACAGTTGTTCTTATGAGGGTGGAGTTGCCCTTTAAAGGACAACTATACTAATTAACTAAAAATGGAAAATACCTGGGGCAGTTTATATCTCCCAGGTTAGTACTAGACTTTCCTGTATAAAAGATAGTGCTGAAGGCAAGAGGAAATATTTGTGCTGGTTTTACTCACAGAAAAAATATTGCAGGGTAGGAACTACAAATCCTACTTTCCTGACCCAGGTACTTTTCATTTAACTGTTTTTTTTTTAATAAATTATATATGCACTATATTTCTCCTTTCAGTCTTTTGTCTAGGAAATTGGATCTAAAAGAACCAGATAGCATATGCAGAAATGGTATATTCTAGCAAAAGTGTGCTTGTTGGTGCACAGTGGAAATGATGTGTGTATGTTTTGCTATGTGTAGATACAGTGTCTATAAAATCTTTATACAGGGATAGTTTAAACTGTTATTCAAATAGTCATCAGCTTCCAGGGAAACCAAGATAGACCCAGGCAATCCTGCCACAATGTGCAGTTTAACCTAAACAGCACAATTTTTTCAATTGAAACCTCGGTGTCATGCTTTCAGTGATACCAACACGAAGTGCACAAACATGCAAGTGATTCAGGATCTTTCTGCCTCTCCCTTATGCACATAGCTGTCAAGCCGTTGACCTAGGGACAGGCTACTTCAGTCCTTCAGTCTCTTTCTGCTCCCAGCAAGCATCCAGGGGGGAGACCCAAATGCAAAAAGCCTGAAGGTCATAAAAATGACACCCCACCACATTACATGAACAAACACACACACATTCACTCCCTTACCCTTTTCACCTGCCTGCTAGAATCTAGAGGGTCTATGTGGAATAAACCTGCAGGTCTGAGAACAGACCCAGACAATACTGCCACAATGTGCAATTAAAGCTACACAGCACCATTGGACAGCCTAAGACCCTATAAAGGATCCAGATTTACTTGCTAGGTTCATACTTAGTAGTATTTACCACAGCAAGTTCCAGATTTACAGTATGGGGTTAGGACAGCACAGCTACATTTGGCTACATAGGTTAGAGAGAAGTGGGGTTAAAGGAGCTAAAAGCTCCACACAGAGTATAAAATGAAAAATAGAGCATTCTTATAAAAGAAGGTACCTCATGTTATTATAATATTGCCCTAATAATCAAACATATAAACACATATTTCTCACTCCCAGAGAAATGGATGGGGACATGCAAAGTACCTAATTTATAGCCTATGGAAAAGGCATATGTCCAGATGCATTACAGCCTAATGGTATAGAGCAGGGGTGGTAAACTTGTGACCTTTCACATGTTTGGAAACTACAAACCCCAGCATTCTTTGTTTGCAGTTAATTTCTTTCTAATGCCCTGTAGCATGTGTCTAGATGTAATACAGCCTAATGGCATAGTGCAGGGGTGTTAAACTTGGGACCCTTCACATGTTTGATAACTACAACTCCCAGCATTCTCTATTACCAGTAAGATTGTAATGATATAGAGCATGGGTGTTAAAATTTTCACGTTTAAAAATTACTACTTCCAGCATTCCCTGGCTGCACAGAATGCTGGAAAATTTAGTTTTTATACATCTGGAAAATGGTTTCATACATCCCAGACTAAAGCCGTTTTTCTGACTTTTAAAAGCCTATGGTCATTCTTTTGCAATTTCTACCCAAGGGTTTGAACATGCAAGTGATCAATCTGCCCTTCCCTTAAATCCATAGCTATAAAACTATTGGATTAGGGAAAGATTATATGGGTCATTTAAGGCAGTAGGTGTCATAATCCTTACCAAGCTTTCACTCACTTTAATATTTTGCCTACCTGACAGCTATATAACATGTAATAAACCTGCAGATCTGAGAACAGACCTAGGCAATCCTGCCACAATGTGCAGTTCAATCTAAACAGCACCAATGGGCAACCTAAGACCCTTTACAGGATCCAGTGTAACATGCTAGGTTCATACTTACTAGTAATTACCACAGCAAGTTCCAGATTTACAGTTGCTATGGGGTTAGGACTTGGGAGTACATAATACTGATAAGCTTAAAAGATTATGGTGAGGTACCCCCACCTCTCCCCTAAAGGAGCTAAAAGCTCCCCACAGAGTATAAAATGAAGTAGAGCCTTCAGAAGGTACCTCACATCCTCATGTTATTAATATATGAATATTGGAAAAAAGGGAAAAACTGGCTATTTCTCAAAGAATGCTGGGTAGTTTCAGAGACATGCAAAGTCATTTTATCATATACAGACATCACTTCCTGCCTAGCAAACAGAAACTGGTTTGTCTGATTTCTTTCTATGAAGAAGAGAAAGGGAGTACGGTAAATGGGTGAATCTGAAGAATTGTGTGCGGTTTGTTTTTTAATAGAACTGGATCCAGTTTAGAGCCACAGATTGCCTTTTAGTTTGAACTGCCCATTGTGGCTGGATTGCACACAAAATAACACAAAGTCCTCTGCACTCGCACCAAGCGTGGGTGCTCACTCCTCAAAATAATCCAACCCTTGGTGGATAAATATCACAGAAACAACAAATGGCAAGGGTGGCACTTCAAATAATAACTTTTATTAATACAGACCACACAACATCTCACAACGTTTCTGGGGGGTTGTAAATGTGCCCCCTTCCTCAGTTATTATTTGGAGTGCCACCCTTGCCATTTGTTGTTCCTTATTCCACTAAGACCCTCTTGATTCTAACTGGCAGTTAGGGGGAATAAGAAAGGGAGGAAAAGTTTGATAAGATTCATGACCCCTACTGCCTGTTGTGACCTAAATAATCCTTCCCTAAGCCAATAGTGTAATAGCTATGGATGTAAGTAAAGGACAGATGAATCAGTTGCATGTTCGAGCTCTTGGGTAGGAATTGTTAAAGCACGACTGTGGGCTTTTAATGTCAGAAAAAGGCTTTATTCCATGATGTATGAAAACAAGGAATTTAATCCTACTTACCAGGAATCTTGTTTCCTGGTCATTGAAGATGGCAACAGTCACCAAAGTGTTAAAGGGTATGTCCACCTGTAAAACTGATTTTTAATATGCTGCTCCCCCATGTCCCCCAGCCCCAACCGCATAGTTTTTTTTTTCAGAAAGCCCCCCAAACTCTTACTTACCTCCCCTCGTTCCTCCGCCGCACTGCCGGCCCTCTGCTTGCGAGAATGCAAGCAGAGGGGCGGGACCGGCAGTCGCGTCTATGATTGGCTGAGCGGCAGCGACTGCCGGTCATTCAGTGCAGCGGAGGAAAGCGGAGAGGTAAGTAAGAGTTTGGGGAGCTTTTTGAAAAAAAAAATATGCGGTTGGGGCTGGGGGACATGGGGGAACATCATATTAAGGGGGATTTGTGCTAGGGGGAGGGATAGTAGAACGGGAGGGAGAGGGAGGGGGGAGAAGGGCTGCAGTACGCATGGCAAATATCTACCGGAGGCAAGATAGCAGGCAGAGCCCTGCTATCCTCCTGGTGGTTAGTTTTGGGACTTTGATATGGTAAGCTTTAAAAGGACTCCTCCCTCTCTAGTAGATGTCTTTCATTTCTATGCTCTGCAACAAAAGAGAACATGCACCCTTATATTACAAAAGGGTGGGATCGTTGGTGACTGTTGCCATCTTCAATGACCAGGAAACAAGAATCCCTGTAAGTACGATTAAATTCCTTGTTTTTCCTGGTCATTTCTGGCAACAGTCACCAAAGGGACTTAAAAAGCTACTGAAAATGAAGGGAGGGACACAACTTTTGCTTATACACAAAATTTATTTGCTAAATAACTGAACTTAAAATAGTTCTGCCACGTAAATCTTTTGAAACATTCAATTCCAATTTATGCCTTGAGGACTTCTAAAACCAACAGAAGATTCCAAGGAACCATATTTGTCGGTTTTTGTGGTGTTATTCTCTTTAGAGATTCAAAAAAATCTTCGAATTAGAGAGTTTTTGGAGAATTCTTCTCCCGTGATTGATGAAATAGCCGCACTAAGACCTTTCAGAAACCCGGCATACAGGAATTTCACTACTAGAGAAGCTACTGGTTTTATTGGATCCTCATTTTGTGATGTTGCATAAGTAGAGAATGTATTCTAGATTTTATAATATTTTTGTGTTGTTGAAGGCTTTCTGCATGCTAACATAAATTGGACTATGTTATCTTAAAAAAACCCATTTGGTCTAGTCTCTGCCTTTCAACCTCCAGGCCGCCAAGGATAACCTCTCGGGATTCGGAAATTGCAGCGGCCCCTGCATCAACCAACCTGGAGTTGAAGATATCTGAATACGCTCTGCCATCTCGCTCAGCAAAGGAAACCATGGTCTTCTTGGCCAAATTGGAATTATCGCTAACTAGTCGGCTCTCTGTCTTCTCACTTTCTCCAGTACCAACCATATCATCGAGAAGGGTGGAAAGACATATAGAAGACCAGTTGACCAGTCCTGCTGCATCCCGTCTGCAGCTTCCGTCTAAGGACATGGGAACCTGGAATATCTCTCGCATTTGTTGTTCCCTGGGGCTGCCATTAGATCTAGAATTGGACAACCCCATTTGTTCGTCAGCTTCTGAAAGATCTTCTGGGCTAGGACTATAGACCGACTGAGGAAATCCGCCCTTAAATTTTTGTCTCTTGGTATGTGTATTGCTTTTAGACCTCTCATATTTTTCTCTGCCCAAGCAAATATTTTTCCGCTTCTACTAGTAGCAACCGGCTTCTGGTTTCTCCTTCGTTGTTTAGATAGGTTACTGCCGTGGTATTGTATGATCTTACTGTTACAAACTGTCCTGCCAGATCCCTGGTAAAGGCTATTAGTATCCTTTTTATGGCTCTTGGCTCCAACAGATTTGATAGTAGCCCCCCTCCTGAGTGATCTTGGAGGAACACACCCCAACCCGTGGACGGGTTACCAGAACTGTTACCAGAACTGGAACTTCTGCTTCTTTCAGAGGATGACCTTTCTTTACATTTTCCTGGGAGCTCCATCAGTGTAGCTTTCTTCTTACCCTTACTGGAATTGTCAATCTCAATGTTAGATGGTTGGAAGGAGTTCATATCACGGAAACAGATAATACTGCAGTCACCTCATGTGCCATCTTGCCCACATGACCACCTGTATGGCTGATGACATCAGTCCTAGAACGTGTAGAATGTACTTCACTGTTACTGCTTTTGCTTGTGTAAGTAACCTTACAGCCACTTTTATTTTCTCTTGTCTTGAAAATGGTAGAGACACGACCCCGTGCACTGTGTTGAAGATTGCACCCAAATATACCATCTCTTGTGCGGGTACAAGTTTGCTTTTTTCTTGGTTGATAATCCAACTGTGAGATTCCAGGTATTGTTGGACTTGTAAAGTATGCTGGCCTGCTTCTTCTCTTGACCGGGCTACCACCAGGATGTCTTCTAGGTAATGATAAATGAATATACCTTGCATCCGTAGATTGGCGATCAATGGAACTAACACCTTCGTGAACACCCGAGGAAACTGGGAAAGGCCGAACAGAAGACATGTTAATTGGACCTGACGCCCCTCCACACTGAATCTGAGGAACCTCCTGTGACTGGGAAATATGGGAATGTGAAGATATGCATCCTCTAGATCGATGCTTGTAAGCCAAATTCTCTCCTTTATTACCCTTAGGCCGCCTTTTCGAATAACTGAAAAATATAATTCTTGATTAGACTTCTTTTGTCTAGTGGAAAATTTTAAATTAAAAAACGATTCCTTCTTGGTAGACTTCGAAATTCTATTTGAAATCCCTGGGTGAGTGTCTTGAGAACCCAGGCATCTCGAACATCCGTGGACCCGCCGCCAGCTATTGTGCTTGTGAGGACTGCCCTTTAAAGGAAGATGTTCTACATCCTCCCGTCTGCATTCTTTTAACAGTCTTCCAAGATTGCTGCCTGAAATTTTCTCTTCCAGGCTTGTACGTTCTGGATGCACGAAAGGATCTCTCTCTATCAAAGGTTGATTCAAACCTCTGTTTTTTATTTACTCTCCTGAGGTAAAAAACAACTATTTCCTCCAGAGACCTTTGTAATTATGCTGGTCAGAGTTTCACCAAACAACATCTCTCCTGCGAAGGCTAATTGACACAGGTTATTCTTAGAAGGTGCGTCTGCATTCCAGGACCTCAACCACAATGCCCTTTTCGCTGCCACAGAGAGGGCCTCACCAGATCTATAGAAGCCCCCGAGAAGACTTCTGTCGCCATCTTCACCTCCTTCAACATATCCATTAAACTGGATCTTTTCACATTAGATTGGATAGTGTCTTCTAACTACTGCAGCCACAGCTTCATAGCTTTTGAAACAGACGTTAGGGTAACATCCGGACGACATGAAGCTCCTGCCGCCAGGTATGATTTTTTCAAAGTGAATTCCATACGTTTCTCCATAGGGTATCTGAGCATGGCTGCATCACCCACAGGTAAAGTGGTTTGTCGGGCCAATCTCACCACTGGTGCGTCCACCTTGGGGGGAACATCCCAAAATTTTGAGTTAGCCTGAGACATTGGGTATTTTTAGTGGAGAAACGCCTGTCAGTCTTCTTCCATTCAGCAGCCATCATCTCCGACTCATGGATTGGAAAAGACAGTCCTTTTTTATTCACAGATGGAAATAACGTGTCTGCTTTAGAAGCTTTTGGTTCTTCTTCCACTAAAGACAGAACATTTCTAACAGCTCGGATGAGAGGGTCAATAATCATCAGATCAAAAGATGATTCTGCCTCCACCTCTGCCTCCTCTCTATCTGGCATTACAACAACTTCGGAGATAGAGTTTTCTTCCCCCATATCTTCCGATTCAGAGTCGTCTACTCCATAGACCACTGACCTTGGTCTCTTCTTCGACTCCCTTTCATCCATTGTCTGAATGACTACTTCCTTAATCAAATTCAAACTGTGAAGTAGAAGGTAACTCAAAGGCTGGGGAATTCACTGGTTCAGTTGTGCTCTTAGCTGTTGAACCTGCAGCCTTAGCAACTTTTTCCAAGCTTGAGTGTCTGGAATCAAAACAAAAAGAGATACATAAGCTAATAAGCATCACCTCTCACCACATTCTTAAAGGGAAGACTAGCCGCACGGCTTACCTAGATCCCTTAGACGCTTTATGGTCTGAGCTTACTAGGCTAGACACCTTAGCATGTTTCTTTTCTTCTGAAGAGCGACTCGTCTTAGATGATGTTTTCCCTGAGGACCCCTGGGTCTTTCCACCAGCTCTGGTCTCCTCAGTAGACTCCATGCTGCATACACTGCTGATCTACAGTCCAGTATAAAAAGAGAGAGAGAAACAAGGTGGCAGAACCTGCAAAAAAATAAAACTTATAGGCAAAGGGAGAGAGCTAACTTACCAGCAACCAGGCAGACAGTATCCCTGCTGTAGCAAAACTAACTCTGCCGCACAGCAAAAGAGCCCTCCCCTCTATGCCTCTTAAATAGCCACCGGCTCCTCCCCCAAACAATCTCTCCCACATACCTGCAGCCAGCCTAGGTAATATGCCCCACCGCGAGCTATTTAGTAGTAGCGTATATGCTGTCTTTTCTGAAAAGGTCATTCCCAATGACGTCATCTTGGCTCGCCGACGTCGTCCACATGGTCTTCCAGCGCGTGTGACTACATCATTGCAACTCCCAGCATGGTCTGGGGAACTACAAACTGCAACGTCGGAGGCCTAACCACAGACCTTACCCGGAACGATCCTGCATCTGCTAGGAGCCTACTGGATCCAACAGCTGGGTAGGTAATCCAAACAAAATTTCTTTCCTTCTTTGCTCCTGTTCTTGCACCAAAGGGAAAACCTCCTCTGTGGGCCAAGACAGGAAATAAAAGACATCTACTAGAGCGGGAGAAGTCCTTTTAAAGCTTACCATATTTCCTGTCTGTAGGCCCAGGAGGGAGATTAACCCTTTGGTGACTGTTGCCAGAAATGACCAGGGAAAACGGTTTTCCAGATGTATAAAAACTTAATTTTCCAGCATTCTGAGCAGCCAGGGAATGCTGGGAGTTGTTGTTTTCAAACATGTGAAAAGTTCAACACCCCTGCTCTATACCATTAGGCTGCACTGCATCTGGACACATGCCTAAGCTACAGGACATTAAGAACAAACCTACTGCAACATAGAATGCTGGGATTTGTAGTTTTAAACACGTGAAAGGTCACAATTTTAACACCCCTGTTCTATACCATAAGGCTGTATTACATCTGGACACATGCATTAGCTACAGGCTGTAAATGAGATACTTTTACATTCTCCCGCTCATTTCTCTAGGTAAGCTGGGAGTGATAAATATGTGATTATATGTAAGATAATTAGGGCAATGCTATTATAATAAAATGAGGCTGTAAGGTACCTTCTGTTATAAGAAGGCTCTATTTCATTTTATACTGTGGGGAGCTTTCAGCTACTTTAATTCTAACTCACCTTAACCTATAACCGACTGTAAATCTGGTACTTGCTTTGGTAAATACCAATATGTAGGACCATAGCATGCTTATCTGGATTCTGTATAGGGACTCAGGTTGCCTAATGGTGCTGTTTAGTTTGAACTGCACATTGTGGCAGGATTGCCTCGGTCTATTCTTAGACGTGCAGGTTTAATCCACTTAGCCCCTCTGGATATATGCTGGCAGGTAGTTGGAAAAGGAAAGGGGGGGTAGTTTGGTAAGATTCATGACTTCAACTGCCTTAAGTGATCTACATTGTCCTTCCCTTTTCCAATAGTTTAATAGCTATGGATGTAAGGGAAGGGCAGATGGATCACTTGCATGTTTGAGCCCTTGGATAGGAAACGCTAAAGCACCACTGTGGGATTTTAATGTCTGTAAGTCAGAAAAATGTCTTTATTCCAGAATGTATGAAAAGCAATTTTTTTCAGCATTTTGTGCAGCCAAGGAATGCTAGGTGTTATAGTTTTGAAACATGTGAAAGTTTGACGCCCCTGCTCTGTACCATAGACTGCATTACATCTAGTCACATGCCTTTGACACAGGCTATAATTGAGATACTTTGCATGTCACAGCCCATTTCTCTAGGTAAACTGGGAGTAAGAAATATGTGTTTTTAGGTTAGATTATTAACTACAGATTATTAGCAACAGTTTTAGAAAATAAAGAAAAACAGGATCACACATATTTTACACTTTTAAAGTGGGAATTAAAGTGTTATTATTCTATACCCTGTAATATTTGCGTACAGAAGATATAGAGAAATGTTACCTTCAAAGAATAGCTATGGTCATGCTCCCTCACTATCTTCTGTATTCGTAGAAATGAGGACATGGAGCTCCACCATAATATTTCATAATATTATACAGGCCATACACCTAGTAGACATTTGATTGATTTACCACTCCATTTTACCAGTTTACCTTCTGATGTTCCCAGCCTGGCCTAGTCATTTTGCAATCATAAGTCAATCACAAAAAATATCAGGTCAGGCAGTTCTTCTGATGTCCCACTAATGTCAGAAGGCAAGTTCCAAGTGTATGGTCGACTTTAGAGACTGCAATGAAATAAATACAGACAACTTTTCTTCTGAAAAAAGAAAAGGGGGACCATAAAAGTTACCTGGTTAATCTTTTCATCATATTGTGTAGAATGTACACGATGGCTGATTGTTTTATCACCAGCAGATTTTTGACCATCTAAATGATCCATATCAATTTCTAATGTCAAACTTGTGTTGCTCTTTTTTTCTGTGTTCTGTTCATGAAAATGGTCAAGCTTTTCCATCTCCGGACTCTGGTCCATTTTCTTGGATGTGCTTTCATTACACTGAAGGTTATGGTAATCTGTTGTCATTATCTGACTAATGGGTAATAAATATTAGTTTTGTTTTAAGAAGAAACACTGTAAATGTTAACCAATTGCTATTACTTCTAATACCCATAAAAAGTCCCTTAGTCTTTCATCCCTCTTTGGACTACTGTCCTCTGCTTCTTTAGTGGAAATGCACATAAAGGTGCATGCATGTTTACATCACCTAAGCAGAGATTGATGGCCAAAGAATGGAAGAAGGAACCATGCAATACGTTGATTGAATTGATTTGATAAAGATAATAATCCACAACCAAGTGGTGCTATAGCTATACATTATTTTAATACATTTTTATATATAGGCTTTGTTGCCAATTAGGTGGGGAATATTGTTTGGGTAAAACTTTTTTTAAATGTTAGTTGTCCTTTACAAACTAGCAGATAGTTGATTATTTCTAACACTAACAAGCAGTTTAGAGTAAACACTATCGATAATCAATTCAAAAACGTGTTACATAAAGTAGCCACATTTTAACTATAACACCAATCATCTGAAATATACACATAAAGAAATCAGATTGCAATACAGTACAGCTTAAGTCACTCTCTGTAGAGCAATTCATAAACCATAGATACACTGTATATAGGATATACAAGGCTCACCGTTCAAATATGTTTGCTGACCGTCTTTAATAAGATGGTGCTATGGAATAAAAACTCGCATTATATGGAAATGAGGATTGACCCTCCAAGAAATCCTATAGAGCACCCCCATCAGGGAGAGTCAATAAAAGTTCTTATTGTTAAAAATGGTGATAATTTTGCCCCAACCAATCAGATCTTATTTAACATTTGAAAGGTAACATCTGATTGGTTGGGAAAAATTAGCACCATTTAAACGAAAAGAACTTAAATTGAATCTCCCTGCATATATTAAAAAAAATGGTATTTGTTGATTTATGGTGTAAAATGCGTCAAGTGCTACATAGGGTTTCTTACAGGGTCCATCCTCCTTTCCCTACAATTCCCAAATCATACTATGATGCTTATAGCTAAAATGCCCTTGACTGTAGCTTTGTAAAAGGAATTAATGTCCACAGGAGAAACCTTGCTTTTATAGTCTGCCTATATATTCATAAAATTACAATGAAGCCTCTAAGCACAAAAACATAATATGTCTGGTCGTGGAGAAAACCTTCTAATTTAGGGGCAGTGTCTGGAGATAGACTAAATATAAACACCATATAAGAAAAAGTATCTACCAAGGGCACTCTTACCCAATAAATGCTACAAAGTGAGCAGTTCAACGCTGAAACATGCCACCTATATATTTTAAATATGGAATTCAGGTCTCAGTAGAGCAAACACACTTACATATACATCTTTATTTTACATTATATTGTATATGTTATACACAATTATTGTATAAAAACCCCCACAAATAACCAACACCTGTGACTGGGAGGGTTCCAGTGACACTATGATGCTATGCCTATAGACATTCTATTAGTTAGAATAACAGCTCAACACTTCAAATATCCAAACCTTTAAATGATAATACCACACAATTTCTGTTTTGTTTTTTAATATTACTTTAACCTAAAATTTTGAAATCCCAATCTAAGACAGTGACACAATTTACTGCAAATTTTTAATATTTAGCAGATTACCTTGAAGGCTTTAATTTACAAGCACCATGACCCGTTAAGCTATCAACTCTGATAGGTTGCATCAATTCATCCACAGTAGGTATATCTAGAATTTTGAATAAAAAGATAATACCCAGACACTCTGTTATTTTCAATAAACAGAACTAAAAAGAGATTTTACAGAGAACCATTACCCTTAAAAAATAATTATGTGGGACTTAAAGTGGCTTTAGTGAAGATTAAACGTCAATTATGGCCCCCTTTGTCCCACCTCAGTTAATACTACCCAGGGTGAGGACCTCACCCCTAGGTCTTACTTTATCACTAAGAATGAACCCCGAAAAGTCAACTTTGTGAAGCCATCTTTCCAATGATTGAATACTGGGAAGAGAAGGGAAAATCTCCAGAACATCTCCAGAACATCGCTGGCTGAAGGATTATTTAGGTCCTAACCCTGGCTACTATCACTGGGAGAGGGGGTGGGACATGGAGCCATAAATGTCCTTTAAGCAGAAGTCTTGTGATCATGAACCAAGACAGAAATAGCACCCCTTTCCTGAATGCTAGGATTGGATAGAATTATAATGTAATATGAGGCACAATGAAATTACTGCATTGATGTGGGGAAAGTAAGGTGCAAAGTCATTTCTCTGTCAATTCCCCTGTAAATATTAAAGCCAGCAATAAGAGATGATAGATTCACCCTTCTGAAAATCTATAAGCCCATAATAAAACCAAGCTCAACACTGTTTCTGAATAAAAGAAAAATACCAGACTCAGCAGTGGATATTTTTTGAAGACTCTTATCATGTAAGTGTGGTGTATCTTCAAAAGCAGTGCCAGTATGCTCCATTGCCTTATTATCACTTCTTTGCTCATCTGTATCTTCCATTGATTGTATGTGGGTATAGGCCATTTGTAATGCTTCAACATCACTATTAGAGTATATATTAGAAACACCTGTTAACAGCAAAAGATTAAGCAATGGTTAATTGACACGATTTAGCTTCATTACATAAAACGGATGCAATTAAAATGGGTAAATCCCCCTTTTAAAGAAAGATATGTTTTACATAAATATTAAGTGTTTGTCACTTTGCTTTATTCAAAGGTTGCTTGATATTAAGATTTAATGCTAAAATATAAATTAACTTGAATGATTTTGATAATAGCTTACTAAAAAATGTTTACATTCTGAAAGCAGTTCTGCAGGTTTTTGGTCATGGACCCAGATACCAGAGGCGGAGAGTAACAAAGTAAATGTAATTTGTTACTGTACGTTTATGCATTTCTACTTTCCTAAAGTATTTCCATTTGGCAAGAACATTTTATTTTAACTCCACTAACATTTTAAAATTATAGTTAAATGACAGGGCACTATGCAAAAATAAAGAGTATGTACCTCCTGCGAAGGAGAGGTGCAAAGCTTGTGTTAAATTGCAAATTTACAGATCTAGGCACAAAAAAGAAGAATCCAGGCTGCAGGGGATATTGCTAAAACATTTTAAAACTATACTGTACATCTTATTTTTACTCCAATACATAATATAAGGTTTGCCGGTCCTTTTTATTTGTGAGTGGAATGTATAATAAATAATAACAAGGACACCAATCAGGGTACACCACAATACTAATGACACAACGATAAGTGTCATGGGAGTCTTTTCAGCTAATATAAACTGATTAAGCAAAATGCCTATTACAAAAAGAATAATCAGACTTTAGAGCCATAATAAATCATGGTGCCCCAAAAAGTAAATATTTGTATCACATGGAAAAAGGGTGAATAAGCGGAAGTGGGCTGTGCAGTGAGTTGTCCAGGGTGGAAGTGGGTAGAGCTGGGGCAGGTGATTTACCTATATATAATTCTTCTTTTCTGGAGATTTAGATTTACTGAATGTTTAATCACCTGGGCTGAACGATTAGGCTGAAAAATCAGTCAAGAATCACCATGACAGATATAAATCACTGGTGATCCCTAGCTGATCCGATCAAAATATCAATCTAGTAATTAATCAGGCAGAATTATCGGCTCATGTCTACCATGCCTTAAAGGGTATCTCCACTGCTAAAATCACTTTTTTCAATTCAGTTTATTGAAAAACAGGAGTTAAATAGCTGTGTCTTACCTCCCGTTCTACAATAAAACGTTCAGGAGCCAGGAACGAAGTTACAGAACTTACCTGGTCTCTCGCTCCCGCGCAGCATCCTCTGACAGGTCCCAACGGACTCTGCATTCTATGTGCATCACACTTGCGCATTCGCGTAGCGTATTAAGTCTGCCAGTAACTGTCAGAGGACGCAGCGGAGGAGTGTGAGACCGGGTAAGTTCTGCAACTTTGTTCCTGGCTCCTGAATGTTTTATTGAAAAATGGTAGGTAAGAAACAGCTCCTTTACCTCCTGTTCTTTAATAAAAAGAGATTTTGTTCTTACCTGTAAAATCTTTTTCTCTGAAGCCGAAGGGGGACCCAGGCACAGCAGGGATTAAGTACTCCACCTCCAGGAGCAGACACTTGAAATTTGAAGACTTCACAGGCTCAGGTGCTCCTCTCCCTTACCTTATATAGCCCAGCACCAGGAGCCTGCTTCAGTTTGAACCAAAGATAGACAGCGAAGGAGAGTAAGTAATAAAGAAAACATATAACTTTTCTGGCAACAAGCCCAAACTTGGAACTGAGTAAGTACACTATTCAGAAACTGGGTTAACAAACTTAAGGGAGGGTCGTACCTGGGTCCCCCTTCAGCTTCAGAGAAAAAGATTTTACTGGTAAGAACTCCTTTTCTCTTTCAGTTCAGGGGAACCCAGGCACAGCAGGGGTCGTCCCAAAGTGCTAACCAGTACAGGGTGGGCAGAAAATTTAAATCTCTGCGGGGTGAAGCGAACACATCCAATCTGTAAAATTTTATGAATGTGTTAATAGAAGACTGTGTGGCGGCCTTGCAAATCTTATTAATGGAGGCCCCGCGCCAAGCCGCCCATGAGGCACCTAGTGCTCTTGTCGAATGAGCTTTAACCCGCAAGGGGAGCAGCTCCTGCTTCTGCATAGCAACACAGAATAAGATTACGTATCCATCTGGATAGGGTCTGATAAGATGCTCTGGATCCCCTGAGAGGACCCGATAAGAGGATGGCCTTGGAAGAACAAAAAGATTCCATTCTAGAAACGTATATCCCGAGAGCTCTGACAACATCCAGGGAGTCTAACCGTTGTTCCTTGGGAGAAGACGGCTCCCAAGTTGGAGTCTTTTCTAGTTTGATCTGTTTGAGGACTCGCAGGATGATGGCTATCAGAGGAAAAGCATAAACCAACCGGAATGTCCATGGAACTACTAGTGCGTCCACTAGGCCTGCCTGGGGATCTCGTGTTCTTGAGCAAAAGAAGGCGAATGATTGTGACATGATGCCATCTAGCTATGTCTGGTCCCCCCCCCCCCCCGATTGGTCAGGGCCAAGAAAACCTCCTCATAAAGGGACCATTCCCCTGGGTCCAGAGTGTGTCGGCTAAGGAAATCTGCTTACACATTCAGGACTCCCGGGATGAAGATTGCTGATATGGCTGGGATGTTGTGTTCTGCCCATGAGGGGATCCGGTGGGATTCCTCCATGGCCATGTCGCTCCTCATGCCCCTTTGGTGGTTGATGTACGCCACCGCGGTGGCGTTGTCTGACTGCATCCTGACAAACTTGTTTGTCAGGGAAGTGGTCCAACGAGAGAGAGACAGAAATATGGCTCGTAGTTCCAAGACATTGATTGGTAGGCAAGATTCGTCTGGAGACCACAGTCCACTGAGGGAGACAAAGGGAGTTAGCCTTTTGGAGATTGGCATTCCCCGTCCACCAGACCAGAGAATGTCTGACTGGAGGGGGAAGGGAGATTCTGGAATCTAGAGATTCCAGAGTCCTGTTTCATGCTGCTAGTAAGTGGCGTTGGAGAGGCTGTAAATGAAACATTGCGTATGGGACTGCCTCGATGGCTGATACCATCTTCCTGACTAGCCTCATAGCTTGGCGAACCGAAATTCGGGGTTCGGAAGGAAAGTGTCGAACAACATTCCCAAAAATGCCATGCGGGGCTTTGGAAGAAGGGATCACTTGCGTGGATTGACTATCCTGCCGAAGGAAGATAGTATTTGTAGACATGAAATGACCTGAGTTGAGGCCAGGTGGAAGGTGGGGGCCTTGACTAATAGGTCGTCCAGGTATGGGAGAAGAAAAATTCCCTGAAGGCGAATGAAGGCTGTTTGGCAGGTCATCACTTTGGTAAAGACGCGGGGGGCCGAGGATAGACCGAGGGGCAGGGATGTAAATTGGTAATGGAGGTTTCCGATTATGAACCGGAGGAAACAGTGGTGGCCCTGCCATATGGGACATGAAGATATGCGTCCTGAATATCGAGGGAAGCCAAAAAGTCCCCCCTGGTTCCATGGCTAAAATTACAGATCTCAGGGACTCCATTTTGAAGATTGTCTGACATACTGGTTTAGTTCCTTTAGATCTAAAACCGGGCGGAAAAAGCCATCCTTTTTCGGAACTAGGAAAAGGTTGGAGTAAAAACCTTGAAACCTGTGGTCCGTTGGAACTGGTACTATTACTTTTGCTAGTAGGAGAAATTTAATGGCTTTTTGGAGTGCTTTGCGTCTGAGTGGTGAACTGGGAAGATTGGAGGGAAAGAAGCAGTTCGGTGGGAGGGATGAAAATTCTATGTGGTATCCATGAGATATGATGTTTTGGGTCCAGGCATCCATGTACGGGCAATTCCATGTCTCGTGAAAAAAATCTCAGTAGACCTCCTACCCAATTCTTGGGAGGATAGTCATGCCGATTTGGGTTTATTTCCCATAGGTCGAAAGGAGCCTCGTTTGGTGGGCCAGGAGGGGCGTGTGGAGGCACCTCTTCTTAGGGGAGGGGCCTGAAGATTGTTCTCAAAGAAGGGCCTTGGGAAGGAACGAAAGGGCCGAAAGGGTGGGTTTTTCTATGGAAAGTGGGAAGCCTACGAGGCCTATGTTGGGGGAGGAAAGTGCTCTTTCCTCCTGTTGCCTGAGAAATAATTTTTTCTAACTCTGGCCTGAATAATTGTCCCACTGAAAAGGGAAGGCTGGTGAGGGCTCTCTTGGAAGCATGGTTGGCAGCCCATGCTTTTAGCCATAAGATCCTACGAGTCGCTGTTACGGAAGCAGATGCCCTGGTTATGAGTCTACTTGAATCTAAGGCCGCATCCCCAATATATACTGTGGCATCGGATAAGTCCTGTATATTTCCTGGTGTAGTTGGTTGAGCCATACTTCCATGGCCTTAGCTACCCATGTTGAAGCGAAAGTGGGACGTAGAGCAGCTCCCGAGGCTGCTAAAGATATTTTTAGGAAGGAGTCAATGCGACAATCATTCTGATCTTTAAACTTTGCCGCTTCGGAAAGGGGGATAGTAGTGGCTCTAGAAACTTAGCCCATGCCTGTTCATGCTCTTGAGAAGTCCGCTGAGGGTTTTTGCGTCTTAGGAAAGACCCTGCAGATGTATTTCTAAGTGAATCTAAACATTCACAGATCGACCTTGCCCATTCAGGTTCTTGGTCGGCTGAACTGGAAGCGGAAGGCCTGAGGGCAGTTTAGCCTGACAGATTGTGCACATATAGGATGTGGCGACAGAATTTTTATTTCACTTCTGGCAGGACAGGAGCGACCCCTTGCTGGCCATTAGAGGAGAAGGAAGAAAATAGCAGTATAGGGGGGGCGTTGTTTTTGTGGGGGGGGGGGGCAGGAGGGTGGGTGCTCTGAGCCTGGAGAGGTCCGGTCGGAAAAACGCGCAGCAGCTGACAGAGCTATTAAGCAGAGGGAAGCCGCGAGGTCCGATGTGAGAGAGGAAACCAGAAGTCCTGCCGCTGTGATGCACCCAAAGTAGAGAAGGATTCCCGTCAGCCGGGAGAAGCTCCCGCCCCCAAGCCAAAGGACCCTGGGTCTTACCTAGTAGGAGAGGGGTCCAAACCGGTGCCTGATTCATAGAGCCGGATGCTCTATTGGGTGAATAGAGATCTGGAGCATTATACCCGAATCAGCAGTTTTAGTATAACTGCTGAGAGTTGCAAAGAAGAGTTGAGGGTCGCATTCCAAAATCAATAAATTCTTTATTTGGTGACCAACATCGAAAACACAAAGTTTCGGGGGGTATTAGGACTATTATCCATGAAGGTTGGATATCAGAGGAGTGAGCACCCACAGGTTGGATAGAGTGCATTGGGCCTTGTTTGCTATTTATAACTGCTGAGAGCCTTAGTGCTGGACACAGGACCATTTGGTGACGTGCCAGATATCTGCATAAGGTGTTTTCTTCAGGTACCTTTCTGAAAACAGGTACTGGGGTCGCTAGGAGTGGGTGAACAGCCCACTGCTGCATGATGGTTGTTGGGAAAGAGGTGGAAGGTAAGTACCTCCAGCTAGTCCCTTCTTCTTAAAAGATTTCTTGTGCTGATGGGAGCAGGTGGAGTACTTAACCCCTGCTGTGCCTGGGTCCCCCTGAGCTGAAAGAGAAAACTGAATTGAAAGTGTTTTTAACAGTGGAGATACCCTTTAACGCTCAGTGAACCCAGGGATTAACATTTTAGCTATACAGCGAGAACTATGATAAGGCAATTCAATCGCTGTTGCTAACACTTTTCAATGGATCTCCAACTTCTTAAAAACATATTCAGTGAGCGCATCAAAGATTAAGGAAATAATTGTACCTGTGCCCATAACTTCACTTGTCCCCTGTGAAATATGTGTCCCAACTTCTTGGCAATTCTTTTGAGTAGTGTTCAGTGTTGAATCCAAAGAATCTAGTAGCATTACTGCACAGCGAATAGAAATTAAAGTAAATGTATACTGTAACAAACATATCCAGAGGAAAACCAATTAACCCCAAAAAAACCCCAAAAAACACACACACAAGAAAATTCACACTTGATTCATTATTTCTGCATGCATTCTCACTTTTTTGCTCCAATCCATCTACTTAATACTAGAGACAGCCAAAACTGTTAAGTTTTTTGACGTTTTCAGATTTACGGATCTCGTGAAAATTCTGAAGATCCGAAAATGGAACATACTTTCGGGACTTCGGGGCCCATTTTCGATAGTTATCGAATGTTTGAGGCTATTTTCAATAATCCTCGAAAAAAGCCTTGAATGTTCGACAATCCTCGAAAATACGATCCAAAACTCAAAAGAAGTTTCCGATCGTATTTTCGAGGATTATCGAACGTTCAAGGTTATTTTCAAGGATTATCGAAAACAGCCTTGAACGTTCCATAATTATCGAAAATGGGCTCTGAAGTCTGAACGATCCATCTGGTTTCCGTGTCCGTCTCAGACCCAGATCCCAGCTCTAGTTAATACCACAATGTGTAAAATTAGTTGTTACAAAACAAGATTCATTATTTCCAAAACTTGAGATACCAGCATTGGTACTAATTTACAAAACTAACCTTTAGCAAGCATTCCAGGGTTTTTACTTGCCTGCAAAAGGAAAATAGCCATTTTAAAAGATAGTCATTACAGTTCTACAAAGCTACATTTGCCCCCTTTCCGAGTTTCCTCTATTTTGGCTTTTCTTAAAGGGCATGTCCACCCCTTTTTAGGATTTTTAGGGTACTGTAGGGCTCCCTCCCCCAGCCCCAACCGCTATATTAGTTTTTATAGAAACTCCCCCGATCATTACTTACCTTACCTCTTTCCTCCGGCATACTGACCCGGCCCTCTGCTTGCATGAAACTGCAAGCAGGGGGCCGGACCGGAAGCTGAGTCCGTGATTGGCTGAGAGGCAGCCAATCACGAACGTGGCTTCCGTCTATCCAGAACGCCGGGGGAGAGAGGTAAGGTAAGTAATGATTGGGGGAGTTTCTGTAAAAACTAATATAGCAGTTGGGGTTGGGGTAGGGAGCTACAGCTACACTACAGCAAAGGGGTTTTATGCTAGGGGGAGGGAGAGGAAAAAGGGCGGGAGGGGGGGGGGGCTGCAGTGCGCATGGCATAATTCTCCCGGAGGAGAAACAGGAGGCATCCTCCTGGTGGCCAGTTTTTGGGACTTTGGAGGGACATTGCAGGGCAGCCATTTGGAGCAGGGGTGTAAGGTAAGGATTTTATTACACTACAGAGTGGGGCCAGTAGTAGGTTAAATTATAGTTTTGGGGGTGGACATGCCCTTTAACACTAATTTATTTCTGATTCCCCAAAAAAATTAATTAACAAAATACATTTAAGTTTTTCAAATCATCATCATTTATTAAAGGACAAAAACTAACCAATAATAATATCACCCATGTAATGCCCTCTTAATTTCTTAGTTTCTTAATCAAGCAATCAGCCAGTTTGGGTTTACAAAGACATTAAAGGAAGTGTTCTCTCAGAAATGACATATTCTACAAACTTCAGTATAATAAACCTCCCTGTGCCCCAGCCCCCAGGATCCCTTTCTTGTGAAATAATTCTGCTTGTAGCCTCTGCAATCAGCTTGTAAAGTTCTGCTCGTTTTTGGTGGGAGTGTCCTTCTTTTGGTGGGAGTGTCCTTCACTCTGCACTGCTTGTTGTCTATCTGCTGTACTGACATGTTATAACCCCGCCCCTTTTGACCTCATGACTAATAGACTTTCCCTCTCTTCACGTGCACTTTTTTGTGCTGCATAAGATAGTTTGCTGGCAGATCTACTGAACTTAGGGATAACTTACAACAACTTAAACCTCAGTTGGCATTGTTTATTGAATAAAATGTATGTATTTATTGTTTATATAGTTTTATATGTTTGTATATAGCAGTGTGCTGTGTGATACACTGTGTGAGCAGTGTGATTCTGTCAGTGTTTTTGTGTAACTGTGTGATTCTGTGAGTGTTTGTGTAAACGTGTGAGTCTGTGAATACGTGTGAGTCTGTGAGTGTGTTTGTGTAAACATGTGAGTCTGAGTGTTTGTGAATACATGTGAGTCTGTGAGTGTGTTTGTGTAAACGTGTGAGTGTGTCTGTGTAAGCGTGTGCCTGTGCATCACTTTCAGTATGGCATAATGTAGGTAGCAAACAGTCATCCAGCACTCCCAGCCCTTTCCCCCACCCATAGTGCCTGTGCATCACTTTCACTGTGGCATAATGAAGTTAGCAAACAGTAATCCAGCACTCACAGCCCTTTCCCCTACCCATAGTGCCTGTGCATCACTTTCAGTGTGGCATAATGAAGTTCGCAAACAGTAATCCAGCACTTAAAGCCCTTTCCCCCACCCATAGTGCCTGTGATTCACTTTCAGTATAGCATAATGTAGGTAGCAAACAGTCAGCCAGCACTCACAGCCCTTTCGCCCACCCATAGTGCCTGTGCATCACTTTCAGTATGGTATAATGTAGGTAGCAAACATAGTCATCTAGGTAGATAGATACAGTAGATAAATATATGGATATATAGATAGAAATGAGGATAGATAGATAGATAGAAAAAAAGGATAGATAGAGAAATAGATAAATAGATAGATAGAAAATGGATAGATAGATAGAAAAAGGATAGATAGATAGATAGATAGATATATAGATAGAGAGAGAGATAGATAGATAGAAAATGGATAGATATATAGAAAAAGGATAGATAGATAGATAGATAGATAGATAGATAGAAAGAGGGTAGGTAGATAGATAGATAGAAAGAAAGAGGGTAGATAGAAAAAAAAGAGGATACATTTATAGAAAAATAGATAGATAGATAGATAGATAGATAGATAGAAAGAAAGTGGATAGATAGATAGATGATAGATAGATAGAAAATGGATAGATAGATAGATAAATAGAAAGAAAGGATAGATAGAAAAAAAGAGGATAGATAGATAGAAAAGGGATAGATAGATAGAAAGAAAGAAAGTGGATAGATAGATAGATAGATGATAGATAGATAAATAGAAAGAAAGGATAGATAGAAAAAAGAGGATAGATAGATAGATAGAAAAGGGATAGATAGATAGAAAAAGGATAGATAGATAGATAGAAAGAAAGAGGATAGATAGATAGAGGATAGATAGAAAAAGAGGATAAATTTAAAGAAATGGATGGAATGTTGAGATAGAAAGATAGATAGATAGATAGGATTAGAAGATTATATAGATGAAAGATGATAGATAGAGGATAGATAGAATCCCCCCACTGAGCACAGACAGTGCACATACCTGCACCTCTCTTAATAGCAGTACAGACTGGGGGTACATGGACCATGTCACCTGCTCCAGGTGCAGTTACCAGGATACTTGAGATTACTTTTTAGCTGCACAGGTCACGATCGCGGGTGCGTGCGCGTTCGCGGGTGCGCGCGCACACGCGCTAATGAGGAAATCCCATACAGGCTGGCTGACAGAGAGGTAACTGTTTGCGACTGCAGGGGCCTCTCATTGCGCATGAGCGACGGAGCCTGCATAGTCGCGAATTACAGGAGAGGGGGAGCTGCAGATTCAGGACCAAGACTGGGGGAATCAGTTACCGGCAAGGATTACTGGGGATAGGAGCAACACATGGACAATCTGGAAAGAGGTATTTGCACTGTGTAATTTATGTGTTCTGCCTATGCAGACTTGTATTTAGCACTGAACTATTCCTTTAAACTTCAGGATTTTATTTTTTACTGCTATTAATTAATATTCATAGACTGGGGTGATATGGTATAGATATTAAACAGAAGTGGACTGCTTTTAAAGGGGTATTAAACTATTACACACAATTTACACTTTTAAGAAACAAATGTAAATTCATTAGGTCAGCACCTGTGTGGCTTAATGCTCAGGTAAAAAAGGTAATGGAAAGAAAGAAAATGGCATTTAGCACAGTACTTTCCTAAGCCCCCCTATCTGTCTCCCTGCTGCAGACTTGGCTTTTAGCACCAATTCCCTAAGCTTAGCCTCTGGCCATTCGTGGTCCTGGTCGGTTAGAATCACTTGAGTGAGGTGGTGAGAGCATTGAATTGGAGGCTGTGTGTGTTTGTGACTATCGGTTGTGAGATTCTTTCATGTATCCACAGGGCTTTTTGCAATATGCTCCTGGGATGCCCGGTCTCTGTTTGATGTTTTAACTATTGTATTAGCACTTTGTAGCCTATGTACTTATGGGGTGTTGTGGGTGAACACTTTTCTTTGGTGGATATCCAATAAATGGAGCAGACTAGACCTAATGGCAGAGACTGTAATAGTGAGAATGGTAGAAAAGAATGTTCATTCTGGATATTGTACAAAACCAATTAGACAAAGATAATATTAATAAAGCTCCTGGACCTGATGAAATGAATCCAGGGGTCTTAAGAGAACCCAGTCCAGTTTTTTTCTAGATTACTGTTACTTATCTTTTCAGTATATAATAATGTGCATGAAGTTCCCTACCATGTGTTTCTATGTGGGAGAAACAAACAAACCCTGCATAAACATAAAAACATAAACGTTTAAAAGTCCCTTCTATATCCTTACAGCTGGACGGAGGTAGCAGAGAATATGCAGCTTTGGATAGGGCATGCATCCTGGAAGTAGCCGGCACTACAGCTGAGATGGGCAAAGGAAACCATATGCATTATACTGGATGCTACCGGTGGCATATGAGTGGGCTCTTGTTATTATCTGGCTTGGTTGTCCCCATCATTATTATGCTCAACGCGACGGCCCGTTCTGCTTAGCATTTACATTATACTGACTAACAGACGCTCATACCTCTGTGTGTATATGGGATTCCAGCACACTAAATCTGGCTGTATGGACACCAGCCCGCATGAAATTTGAACATTGGGAGGATTGGGACCAACATTCTTTTACTGTCTGTCATACCCTGGAGAGGGATTGTTGGCAGGGACCTCCACCTACAACCCTGTGGCTTTATAACTGGGTAACCTGGGGACACCCAGATAGCACCCTAATATCTTCTTTTTCTTTATTTTATGTTTGTTTATTATTTGATATTATGAATCTCTAGCACTGCTGCACCTTATGTTGCGTATTGTGCACCCATGACTTTAGTTGGTGATATACAGGAGCTCTTTAAAAGTTGTATAAATAAAGAGCTTAATTAATTGAACGAAACTGTGCGAGTGCTTCTTTGGGTTTTTCCCCCCAAATCTGTGATCAGTTATATGATATAGACCCTAGCACCGTCCATAATTTGGACAACGCTGGCCTTTAAGAGACTGCACACAGAGACTCCATTTTAGCCTGATATGAATGTATCCATGTAATTGTAAAGTGTTACGGAAGATGTTGGCGCCATATAAATCCACAATAATAATAATGAATAATAATATAGCAATCCTGTTCCCTTTACACAGAGATTAATATGAACATCAGTTAGTGTGTAGTAATACCTATTGCTCAAATTGCTGATTATATTGGATTTTAGCATTTAAGCCAAGTGGTTACAGTATAATGGTAAAATATTAAAACAATGATAGTAAAAAAATGGCAAATACAAAGTTCCAACCTACATTCCTTATAATAGAATTGTTAACTATGGCATCTTTGTCTTTTCTTTCTGGACTTTTAGGATGATTGTAATCGCCATCATCATCATCAAAATCTTCACTGTAATTTTCTAGAAAGACAATAAAAATACAAAGATGTGATACATGAATTGAAAAAAAGTACAGATAAGCAGCAGCATTTAAAACCTACATGGATTAGGCAGCATAGGACGTGCATTAAATAAAGGGCCTTGCTGTGGCATGCAAGCTTACATATTTTGCCCAAAGTCTGGTACCAACACCTCATTGTTATTCAAAAATAATTAAAGGGCATGTCCACCCCTTTTGCTGATTTTGAATATGTTGTAGGGCTAGTTCCCCCAGCCCCAACCGCTATAATATATTTTCAAGAAAGTGCCCCAGTCGTTACTTACCTTCCCTCTGTCCTCCGCCGCAATGCCTGATTCTGCTTGCACGGAACTACAAACAGGAGGCCGGACGGCAGCCGCATCTGTGATTGGCTGAGGAGCAGCCAATCAAAGACGGGGCAGTCGGTAGTTCAGAACGCCGGGAGGAGAGAGGGAAGGTAAGTGAAGTTCAAGGGACTTTCTGACAAATATTTTATTGAGTTGGGGCTGGGGAACTATACCTAATATGTCGGAAAGGGGATTTACACTAGGGGGAGGGAGAGGAAAACGGGTGGGAGAGGGAGGGAGAGAAGGGCTACTCTAAGCAAGCCAAAAACCTCAGAGGACAGCTCAGAGGCGGAAACAATTTCCCTGGTGACCAGGCTCCTGGTGGTCAGTTTTTTTAACTTTGGGGGGACTTTACAGGAGAACCATTTGGAGCTGGGATGTAAGGTAAGGATTTTATTACACTACACAGTGGGGCCAATAGTGGGTTAAATTTTAGTTTTGGGGGTGGACATGCCCTTTAAAAGGTAAACTGTGTGCTAGCATTTTCTCTTTGTGTACAAATAATGGCTTTTGTTATTTCTAGTAGCTGTGAACTCAATAATTTGCATGATCCTAGCAGCTGTCAACAAAAAAAGTGTGGGTAAGACCAAGCGCTGGTTATTTCTTTCTGGGTTTTGTGTGCAATTTAAAGCCATATACTAGTTGCTTCTATCTAACATTCAGCCTTTAGCATAAGGAACTACTCAAAGCTATATTTATGTACACATAAAAATGGGCATTATTCAATATTTTATTCATGTTATTGCACTTTTAAATAACACCGTCTAAAAACATTATGTTGCTTAGTGTGCCACCTACTGACAGCTGGCTGACTACACATGGAAGAGAAACAAGAAAAAAAAACTATAACCATAATTTTGAACTTCCTCAGGTTTCAATACAGGTAAAAAGGACTGTACATCTACATACTAAAAAGGTCATATTGCCATGTTATCCTTTGGGAAAAAACTAATAACCTGACAAAGGGAAACCCCTAAAAACATTTAATGCTGTTGTCAAAAAGACACACACACACACACACACACACACACACACACACACACACACACACACACACACACACACACACACACACACACACACACACACACACACACACACACACACACACACACACACACACACACACACACACACAAACACACACACACACACACACACACACACACACACACACACACACACACACTGTGTGCACAAGGACTGGAGATACATCAGAAGCATCGGGGATTTCGGCCGCGGCTCTGTCAACGCTGGAACGATCCCGTTAAGTTCTCCTGCAAGATTCACTGAAGAACGGGAGGTAAGAAATACTGCATTTACCTCCTGTTCTTCAGTAAAACAGTTAGTAAGAAAGTAAATTTTTTGATGGACATACCCTTTAAAGAAACTCCCAGACTTATAAGAATAATAAAATGTATGCGAAGTTTGTGGCTTCTGGCAAGCATTGTTGCAGCAAGGCTAGCTTTCCTCTATAAATGACAATTCTAAGTTTTACTTGGCACGTTTACTACTACAATTTAATTTTTACCTGAATAATCCCTGCTTTCACTCTTATTTTCATCCTGTTTACAGTCTGGTTCTCTATTATTTCTTTTTTGTTAAGAGAAAAGAAATACAGTTAAAATAAATTCCAGAATTACTCATGTGCTTCAGAAACAATAATTTATTGCAATAGAATTACTGAGTGGATGAGGACCCTCTACACCTAGGAACAACGTAGAAGCTGTAGGCTACACTTCCTGGTATCTCTGGTCCAGGTTCAGCAATTCAAATAAATGGAGGTATACGTGAAGCTTACAGATGGCACAGACTCCAAGCTGTGAAACAAGATGTCTTTATTTGAACAAAACATGTTTTGGACCAACGTCCTTTCTCAAGCACCATAGAATTACAGCTAGACATTTTAGCATCTACTGACAAAGGGGTACACATTCCTGATGGAATAAGGGTAGGGTCTGATAGAATTATGGTAGAAGAGGGGCACATGAGGGTGGGGATAGGTGGTGCAGCCTGTTAAAGGGACTGTCCACCCCTCTTTTCAAAAATTAATATATTGTAGATTACCCCCGAAAACCTAGAGATCGTTTTATCCTAAAGCTTTAAATCGTCTCCCACGTTGAGTTATTATACTTACATGCGCCTCGCTCCACCGCCGCTTCCGGGTTCCTCAGTCAGTCTCCACTTTGGCTACTCTTTTTTTTTTGTGTTCCCGAGTGGAGACTGCTCCAGGAATGGCAGTCAGTGATTGGCCGTGACTTCACTATCACGGTCGACACTGACTACCTTACCCGGAAGTGCAGAGCCGCGGCGGTTGAGCGAGGAGGAGCATGTAAGTATAATAGTGGATTTACAGCTTTAGGATAAAATGATCTCTAGGTTTTGGGGTGTATTCTACTATATATAGATTTTTGAAGAAAGAGGTGGACTTTTCCTTTAACCACCTAAAGTGCGACAAGTGCGGACTCTAATATCATGCAATTTGGTCTACTGTCTCTTATAAGTCTACTGCAATTGTCTAGGACAGGACTTCTTAGCCTTAGTAATCTTGAAGAACCCTTGAAACAATTTTCAAGTCTCAGGGAACACCAACATAAAATATAATAGGAACATTTTTTAATATAGTTTAATAAATCATTTTCTCAGTTATTAATTCATCCAAATATACCATTCATTCAAATATAGAATATATATATATTCTAGCAAAAGCATCAGCATCCAAGGGGACCAAATAGGATAAACCTGCAGGTCTGAGATTAGACACAGGAAATTCTGCCACAATGTGTGGTTCAAACTAAACAGCACCATTGGGGGGCCGGAGACCCTAAACAGGATCCAGATAAACATGCTAGGTTCATACTAATTAGTATTTCCCACAGCAAGTTCCACATTTATAGCTGCTTATGTTAGGACTTGGGAGCACAGGATACTGATTAGCTTTATAGGTTAATGTGAGGTTAAAGGAGCTAAAAGCTCCCCACAAAGTATAAAATGAAATAGAGCCTTCTTATAACAGAAGGTACCTCACAGCCTCATGTTATTAAAATAGCATTGCCCTAATAATCGAACATATAAATATATATTTCTCCCTCCCCCCTGCTTTCCTGGGGAAATGGACAGGGACATGCAAAGTATCTAATTTATTAGCTAATGCATGTGTCTAGATGTAATACAGCCTAATGATGTAGAGCAGGGGTGTTAAACTTGGGATATTTCACATGTTTTAAAACTACAATTTCCAGCAATCTCTGTTTGCAGTAAATTTCTTATTAATGTCCTGTAGCTAATGCATGTATCCAGATAAAATCCAGCCTAATGGCATAGAGCAGGGGTGTTGAACTTGTGACTTTTCACATGTTTGAAAACTACAAATCCCAGAATTCTCTGTTTGCAGTTTCTTCTTTATGTCCACTGGCTAATGAATGTATACAGATGCAATACAGCTTAATGATTTAGACATAGTAACACAGTAATTGAGGTTGAATAAAGACATAAGTCCATCAATCCAACCTTTTCACCCTCCTTTTTTTAACCCTACCTAACAGTTGATCCAAAAAAAAAAAAAACAGCTGAAAAAAAAGGGGGAAGGGGGAATCCGTCCTGACTCCAAACGACAATCAGAAAGTATCCCTGCATCAACCAGAACTGCAGTATATGTATTAATACCAGTAATTCTCAATATTATTTTAGTTTTAGAAACTTATCTATCCCACTTTTAAAGCTATTCAATGAACTTGCCATAGAGCTTGGGTGTTGAACTTTTCACATGTTTAAAAACTACAACGCCCCCTATTCCCTGGCTGCACAGAATGCTGTAAAATTGAGTTTTCATAAACCCTGGAATAAAGCCATTTTTCTGACTTACAGATATTAAAAGCCCACCATTGTGCACTAGCGATTCCTACCCAAGGGCTCAAACATGCAATTGATCCATCTGCCCTTCCCTTACATCCATAGCTATTACACTATTGGAATAGGGAAGAATAATATAGATCACTTTAGGCAGTAGCAGTCATGAACCTTATCAAACCTGCCCCCCCCTTTCCTATCCCACCTAAAACTGCAGAAAAGGTCTGAGAAAAGATCCAGGCAATCCTGCCAGAATGTTCAAACTAAATAGCACCATTGGGCAACCTGAGACCCTATACAGAATCCAGATTAACATGCTAGTTTTATATGTATTTCCCACAACAAGTTCCAGATATACAGTTGCTATGGGGCTAGCAGTGGATACTAATTAGCTTTATAGGTTAAGGTGAGATGGGGTTAAAGGAGCTAAAAGTATAAAATGAGAGTATAAAATGAAATAAAGCCTTTTTATAACAGAAAGTACCTCACAGCATCATGTTATTATAATAGCATTACCCTAATAATCTAACATATAAACACATATTTCTCACTCCCAGAGAAATGGGTGGGGACATGCAAAGTATTATCCTTTATGTCCTCTTTTTTACAGATCTAGTTTAAAAACTTTTAATAACTGCTTGTTATTTCAGTATTAAATTCTTGGTATACCTGCCTGGCTTTACCACTAAGCAAAAGGCTAAGGACTTGCAAGCGAGCACGTTTATCCCAACCATTAATAGTGGCTGCCAATTCAAATTGTTCTAGTTACCCAGTCAAATGGATCAGGAAATGGATTAAAAATACATTTATAAACGTTATTTACTTTGTCATGTACCTAAAGTGATTACTATGCTTTAAATGCATATATTTATGGTAATTTGGGTAATAGTCAAAAAATGCCACATATACTTTTCCTATATGTAATATAAAATACCCCCCACCTCATTGGTAGCTCCTAAAAACTTAATGCAATTTCTGGAAAAATATAGTCTTATACAATAGGTGGGATAATACCTTGTAAGAGCAGTAAGTTGTGTTGATTCTTCAGAATCCAACTCTTTGTTTAATCTTGAGTAATCAATTGTAGATGAAGCACCATTTTCAAGCCTGGCAAAAAAACGTTCTTTTTCCTCCTTTTCTTCTAAAGTGTCCAGTCCAGCTGCATAACTAGTGTGATTTGGACCAGAAGCAACAACAGATTCTAAAAAAGTAAAAAGAATTGAAAACAAGAAATGCTTTACTGTTAAAAACAGGAAGCTTAGCATTTGTACATTTTTATCAGCTATACAAATCCATAATAATAATAATTCTAAAAAAAAACAGTTGTTTTTGGAAGAACACAACCCCCCAGCCCCCACCCCCATGATCATTATAGTTACTTACCTAAAAGCACATTTGTCCTGGCTTTTTTTTAACAAAATCAATTAGGTTCTGCCCAGCCTCAATCTTGTATACCGGAGTACTCTTTCTAGTCAGCAGTTTTTTTAAATTTATCAACCCAAGGTGTGCTAAACATTTAACTTTTCATACTGTCTGAACACAAATGTTAGATTTATTTAAGTAATTAAATATTTTACCATCAACTTCCAAGCTGTCTCTATCAACCGATACAGATACATGATTCTGTGAAGAATGTAAAGTTCCATCAATATGATCCTCTTCCTCCTCTTTTATTGGTTGGGATGACCTCTTTGATTTTATAAAACTTAGAGCTGGTTCAATAACATCTTGAGAGAGAAATTTAATTTAAAAAATGTTTGCAAAAAAAGTAATTTTTAACCGTACATATGCCTGTGTAAAAATAGTAAAATATTTGACTGCAGCAATACCTGCAATTACTTTATTTTGTGTGAAGTACATTAAGCACGTTAGTGGCTTTCAAATAAGAAGTGGTTAGAATTGAATTAACTTCACATACAGTAGGTGTGTCTGGTTAGGATTTCTTTCATTATAAAAGCGATATATACTGTACTTTTCATCAACAGTTACTAGGTTAAACTTAAGTAGTAGAGAATTATACCGTGTTAGCCATTGATGAAAGTAGAGACATCTTGGATATAAAATAATACCTTTTAGTGGCTAACTAAAATGATTGAAAATGAAAGCTTTCAAAGCACTTATAGGCTTCTTTCTCAGGCATGATACAATACTGAATCTTGTAAAGCACACTATTTTAGGTTAAACTTGAAAAAACTTGTGTAAATATTGATGCAATTGTGGGTTCTGTTCCTCCTCTTCTTCCCAAGCTCCTCTGCTGGCGGCAATGTCCAACAGTCAATCAAATCTTTATTTAGCATCAACTCAGTAGACTTTACCAGGGATGTTATCCCAAAATACCCAGAGGACCATGGGTTATAAGGGGCATCAAGGATATTATTGCTTAATTACTGATTACTTGGGAGATAACCTGAAAGCTTATTTAAAGCTTTAAAGAAAAGAATCAATCAAACTAATCCATAATGTACCAATTTGTTTTCTGTGTGTCTTTCATTCTGCCATTTTTTTTGTACAGACAAAATATATATTGCCAAAGAAAAAACATGTGTATTTTTACATGTACTGTAAGACTGCACACATCGTTATTTGCGTGTTTAAAATGTGTTTCAGAACACACATTTACTAGGTAGGTATAAGTATATCACATTTTATAGTTCCACTCAATGACTGGAGATTTGTTTGATTTTTCTATGACTGGCTCCTCAATAACTTGTCCATCCCTGGTTTAGGCAAGCTACCTTCTGTTAAGGCCTTAAAGATACTTCTATCAGTTATGGGCAACAATTTGGATCCAGTTTTTTGTTTATGTTATACATTTTTTTAACTCAGTCTAGCATTGCAGATTCCATAAAATGCCCCAAAAAAAGCAGAAATGAAAAAAAAAAAACAACAAAAGAACAAAATTTGGATGAGAGAAAATGTCTCAAAATCAGTGCCATGTTAGTAAAAGCTAACCAATGAATGTTTCACTGCTGCCATTAGCCTTTCTAAAAAAAAGTTTCATTCAAATATAAATCTGGTTTTAAGGTTATCCATCATACAGTTTGTATGGCTATACGTTTGTGTTTTCCCCCATGTTAAAGTAATTTACCATCAGGGCTTTCTGGACTGTCTATACATAGATCATCATTGGTGCTCAAGTCTGCCTCCTTTTTTGACTTGTAAAATTTTTCGAGCATTAAATATTTATCCAGTGTCCTGTTAAAAGATTTGGTTCTACTGCTACAAAGGTAAAGGTAGGTAGAAGGGTAACCAAGGAAAGCATGTGGAAGACAGAGAGAAAGGGAGAATAGTAAAAATAAATCAGTTGAGTACTCAAAATTAAATGCACAACAGAAACCATTTAAAAAACTGCACCATGGTCTCAATGTAAGTGTCATCTTTTAAAGGGTATGTCCAACCTTAAAACTCATTTTTAATATGCTGTTCCCCCATGTCCCCCAGCCCCAACCGCATAATTTTTTTTTTCAGAAAGCCCCCAAACTCTTACTGCACCTCCCCTCGTTCCTCCGCCGCACTGCCGCCCTCTGCTTGTGAGAATGCAAGCAGAGGGCGGGACCGGCAGTCGCGTCTGTGATTGGCTGAGCGGTCATTCGTCAGCGGAGGAAAGAGGAGAGGTAAGTAAGAGTTTGGGGAGCTTTTTGAAAAAAAAAATATGCGGTTGGGGCTGGGGGACATGGGGGGACAGCATATTAAGGGGGATTTGTGCTAGGGGGGGGATAGTAGAACGGGAGGGAGGGAGGGGGGAGAAGGGCTGCAGTACGCATGGCAAAAATCTACCTGAGGCCAGCTAGCAGGCAGTGTCCTATATGGACTCTGCTAGCCTCCTGGTAGTCATTTTTTGGGACTTTGGGGGGGGACTACAGGAGAACCCTATGGAGCTGGGATGTGAGGTAAGGATTAAACTACACTACATGGTGGGGCCAGTAGTTGGGGGGATTATAGTTTTGGGGGTGGACATGCCCTTTAAAGTGTCCATCCATAAAATGAATCCAGCATTATGGGGTGGTGCTTCCTGCTTATATGGGGTGGTGCTTCCTGCTTACAATGTGAGCTGTGGCCTCACCAGCCCATTGCTCCAACCCCTCACCACTGGCTTGCGCATGCCCATTTGTATCCTACTGCTGGGACAGAGGAAAGATGCTGAATAATAAGCCATGTCAATTCTTAATCATTTTTAAAGCTTGACACAAGTTGAAAATGTCTCTTTCAGCAAGATGTCCATAAACTTAGGAAAGCACAGTGAATGCAGCACTGTAACTAGGGGCTAATAATAGTTCAAAGTGAAACTTTACATGCCTATAACTTTGGATTCACTACAGCTAGAGATGTCATCCTAGGCTTGTTTGAAACATACAAGATAACTCTGCAACAGTATGGGTACATGCTTTATTGGAATGCTGCAGAAATTAACTACAATTTAAAATGTTGTTTAACTTAATAAAAGTTGATGTAAGGTCCCACACACCCACACATTTAAGGAAGATTTGCAGATGTTGTATAAACCATTTGGATTTAAGTGGCATTGAAACTACAGACAACAGGTGTTATATGGGAATTTGGAGAATACTATTTTATAGTTAAAGGGCATGTCCACCCATAAAACAAAAAACTGGTGACTTGCCAGTTTTCTGACTGCAACCCCAACTGCTATTTTTACCAGTTTATTGCATGCATTTGTAACCACATATTTAAAAGTTCTCTTCCATTTCTCCTACCTCTGCTCAATAAGCTTTTTATAAGCTTAAAGAATAAGTGCACTGTAAAATCAAGTTTAGTTTAATAGTAATATGCCACTTTAAAAAATCATTCCCCCTTTTTATTTCCCCCTAGGTCCCTTCTGAGCCTACCAATGTGGCTGTAAAGTTTGTGACATCTTGGATGTGAAGGATAAGGCTGGTGAGCTCCTCCCTCTGTGAGTTGCTTGCTTCCCCTCTTCCCTCAGCCTCCAAATACGTGCTAGTGATGTCCGTGCGCGTCCGCGCGTGACATCACGGCGCATGCGACACGTCATCAAGCACGTTCACGGGCGTGTGACGTCAACGCGCCGCGCTTGCAAAAGTTAAATCTATCTAATGTCTAAAGACAGCATTATACAAGCAATGGTTCTTATCTTAAATTAGTCACATCTGAGTTTTCGTGTTGTTAGAAGTTCAACTCACAGCAGTGGCGTAACTAACGCCCCCGCCACAATAGTATAGTATAGTATTTGAGGTTGAATAAAGACATATGTCCATCCAATCAAACCCATCTAGCAATATTCTCATTTCCTGCCTAACTGTTGATCCAGAGGAAGGCAAAAAAAAAACCCACCAAATTTATGAAGGGGGGAAAAATTCCATCCTGACTCCAAGTGACAATCGGAAATTTCCCTCGATCAACTCTACTTTATGAATCAATACCAGTAACTTGCAACATTCCTTGTTTGCAGAAAGTCATCCAGCTTTTTTTTGAAACTGACCAATGAACCTGCCATAATAACGTCCACTGGAAGACTGTTCCATAGCTTTACCATTCTCACAGTGAAAATCCCTTACCGAACTTGAAGCCTAAACCTTTTTTCTTCAAGACTATTGGTGAACAATTCCCCAGATAGTTTGTTGTATGGCCCGTTAATGCATTTATACACAGTTATCATATCCCCACACAAGCGCCTTTTCTCCAGCGCTTGGGTGGGGATATGACATAATTGTAACTTTTCCAGTCTCTCTTCATATTCAAGCTCCCCTAATCCCCTTATTAATTTAGTTGCCATTCTCTGAACCCTTTCCATTTTAAAGATGGAGAGGGTTCAGAGAACATACATTAAACATACATGTATGTTTCCTATGAATATACATTATGTTGATAGGAAAAGATATGTACCAACTTTCTACATATTATCTATGGTGGGATAGTGTTTTGTGCTCTGCTTTTAGCAACACAGACTATATGAGGTTGCAGGTTTGATTCCCTAGACATATTTTAAGCTGAAATTTTAATATTGTTTCTTACATCCATGTTAGATTACTTTTCTTTTTTTTTTACATGAAAAGCAAAGTAATGATTAATTGTCAGGCACAGGAGAGTACACTTACACCAAACTACACTTACACCAATGTATCAGGATCTCTGAGCTGTTATATAATTGGTGTCAGCTTCATATTCTGCAGCTTCCTGTAAAGTGTACTGCATGCATTTGGCAAGGCAGGGTTTCAACCAAAACCACGGATTCATTTTATATATCAACAATGTTGTGTATTGACTTTAATGTGTGCATCCAGCATCACAATTTCTTCTAGTATTAGGCTGTGTATCTTACCCTCCCTATATATCAATAAACATTGCTATCACAGGTTTAAAAGTAGCTTTAGGCCTTTTGATATAGACATGTCAGTGGATAATCTTTTCAAAACAATGAGTTAAAGTTAAACCTTGTCTTTAATTGAAACTGTAAAAAGTAAATGCCTAAAATTGATAGGAATAAGATCCCATTCCATCAATCATTTTCCTTGCACATTATCGTTGCCGGTCATTGGTACTTATTTTTTTCAAAAGCCAACTTTTTGACTTTGGCTTTTCAGTGTTTCAACCTCTAATGTCAAAGAGATATTCGGAAATGATGTGTGTGTATGTTTTGCTATGTGTGGATATAGTGGATATGGAATCTTTACACAGGTATATTTTAAACTGTAATTCAGACAGTCACCAGCTTCCAGGGGAACCAAATAGGATAATCCTGCAGGTCTGACAGTAGACCCAGGCAATCCTACTAAACTGTGTGGTTGAAACTAAACATGGTAGGTTAATACTTATTAGTATTCACCAATGCAAGTGGTGATGGTACCTCATATATTATAAGAGAAGATACCTCACAGCATCATGTTATTGTAATAGCATTCCCCTAATAATCTAACATAGAAACAAACATTTCTCATTCCCAGTTTACCTAAAGAAATGGATTTATCCTTTATATACTCTTATACAGATCTAATTAAAAAAATTGCTTCAGAGCAATTTTTAATAACTGATAACTGCTTTTTATTTCAGTATTAAAAAATCCTTGGTATACCTGCCTGGCTTTACCACTAGGACTTGCAAGCGAGCACCTTCATCCCAAACATTAATAGTGGCTGCCAATTTAAATTGATCTAGCCAATTAGTCCACTCCCTAGTTACCCCTTCAAATGGATCAGATTGGCAATTGGGCCTGGTAGAGCTACTGAGTCTAATTGGGGCATTTCATCTGCAGGTACAAGGACAGTAGGATTTAAATCAATAATATCAGTAGCAGCCTCCATAGCTTAATACAAAGAACAAATATACAAAGAAAACAGGGAGAATAAATGGTATTACCAGCACCGCTGCCACCAATTTTTACCAGATCACTGATTTATGGAAGGATTATGGGTAGCATGTCACACAGTGGGTTACTCTGGTGGTTTGGCACAAAGCAGACAGTGCACATAAACAGGTTCCCACATAACATGTGCAGTAACCAGGGTTGTCTTTGTCTATGGTGCACCACTTTATATATTGACCAGGCCTGTTTATTGTGTGTCCTTATAAGTTGGTGTACACTTATCTGTTGCCTCAGAGTTTGTATCCAATAAGGTAAATATTCTGTCCAATAATCTGTCCTCCCAACAGGTGGTAACAGGATATTATACACATGGTCTTATACACAGGATCTTGTGTTGCAGTCAATATTACTCCAAAGCACACACCACAATCCACTTTCACTTTCTCTCCTCCTACCATAGAGAGCAGGGATGTTGTGTCTTTTATCACTCACTGACACCACCTGCAGGCTGGAAGTGGTATATAAGGATCCTTGGTGTATATGTTCATTACAATACACATCACATCCTGTGTAGCAGACAGAAACTTTATTTTGATTACTCTTCCTTTCACATGGAGCAGACACAGGGGTGTGGTTTAAGATGCCATTTGACCATTCCATTTTAAAATAGGAATCTCAGCTCTGTTAGTAAGTTTATGTATTTTGTATATTTTGTGTCGTACCTAATATAAGTCAGTGCTAAATTTTATATACATTTACTGATGGTCATTTAAATGGTAACAGTGAGATAGTACACACATACATATACACCTTTCCTATATGTAATATCATATACCCCCACCATATTGGTAGCTCTTAAAAACTCAATGCAATCTCCTATGGAGATCTAATTATATTTAATATAAGGGATAAATATATACACTAGAATAATACAGCTAAACTACATAGCACACATCTTAAAAACACAGAAATTCTATACCAGAAAGGCAACTTGAGACATGTCTTCTCTGTTGTTTTGTCACGATGAATTGATGATTTATTCACTTTCTTATTGTGTTTTAAATAAATCTGTGGTTTTGGTTCTTAAAAAGAGAGAGAGAGAATATAGAATACTAAAAAGGAAGAAAATAAAGAAGTAAAACAGATCACTTTGAAGATCAGTGAAGAATTTTAAACTGACTGCATACTTTTGGCCTACGTAAACCCCAAAAACTGCGTTCTGTGTTAGAAGGATGGATAATCTCTGAGCTGTAATATGATTGGCCGTCAGCTTCCAGGAAGCAAAGCTGCAGCTTCCTGTGAAAAGTGTACTGTGTGTTCCCAGATAAGGTTTATTAGGTTAATTATGGGAGCCGACTTCTTGTACCCACACGTTATTTTCCTAGATCCCCCAGCATCCACAGAAAAGGGAGAGGTAACCTGTTCTTTCCTTTGGGGCAATGTTGTCTTGAGACTTTAGTTCCCCTTCAAATTTTCAATATTGTGTTTGTTTACAGGGAAAAAGCTAAATTAATTAAACAGTTCTTACAAGAAGATGTAATGGCATTATTTACTTATTACATTCTGAACAATCACTGCTACTGCTTCACTTGACATCTGACTAGGATTTTTGTTTAGGTGATTTTATTCCTTGTTTAAAGGGGAAATACCACTACCAATCACTACCTTTTGATATACTCTCGGTGAGAACGTAAAAGTATTGTCCCTTAACCCTGGGTTTAAACTAAATCAGCCAGGGAATGGGTTGCCTATGTGAGAGCACGCATTTCGCAGGTTGACCAGACTGCCCATTTAGGGTGTTGGGCCAAAACAGACCAGGCAGTTGCATCTTTGGGTAGGTACTGATGGAATGTAAACACAGGGATGAGGAAGTAGGTCACTATACTCACTTTGTAGAATCTATAAGTAAAATGCAAGGGTAGTTAAATGATAGTACATATATATTTATCTGTGCCTGCTGTTAGTAAAATGTTAATGTTTAGTGAGTGCTCCTAGCTGCCCCCCCCCCTCCTTACTCACTGCCCACTTGTAGGTCTGGAAACAATTCTGCACAGCCTCACCGCTGACACTCTACAGCACATTTACATTCTTTCCTGATACTGCTCTCCCCACTCCTTGTAACTAGCTGACCAATTTTAAACGTTAAGAACTTTTATTGAATAACCCTGAAAATGAATTGTCTTTTAATCTTAAAGGGCACAGTGAACAAACATTATGGCTAAAGCTATATACAGATTCTTCCTCCTGACTGAATGTTCGGCACTTCTAACCAGTTGGCCAGGAGGAAGGACTGTCGTTCGAATGTTTGCCACAACCGAGCGTGCGCTCCATAGAGGATTGGACAATTAGTCGAGGGTTTCTGACATGTCCAATCCCGTATTCGTCCGATTCAGACAAATGGTCGGCGGTCAGTGGCGGCCGAGGGAGAAAACCATACAATAACTCAGCCTGACTGACCAAAACACTAAAATGTCTGTTGGTCGGCTTTAAGCAAACTTCGGTTTATACTCGAGTATATACGGTAATTTTAAAAAGGTTTGCAGGCAGAACCAGCTTTCCTGAGGGAGCTGAGGCCCCAGACAGAGTGCAGTTCACAGAGGGCTGGATCAGATCCCACTTTTGTAATGAATCTGTCTCCCCAATTTACAATCGTACTACAGCACAGGATCCCAGCTAAAGCACATATGCCGGGCACATCAGCTAGTCCTGTTATTGCAAGACTCTTAAACGCAAAACACTACAATGTTATCTGGTGAATGGCCGCACTATTGAAGACTCAACAAAACACATATTTCCTGACTATTCCATAGAACTGCAATAGAGAAGGGCTACATTCACAGAAGTTAAAAAATGCCTGGCTCAAGCCAGTATTGTTTATTCAATAGTCTACCCTGCGTGCCTGTGGTTGCAAGCAGGTAGCAAGCTCTACCTCTTTGATGGCCCAGTTAAAGCCTGTGCATTGCAGGACAGACAGTGAGCATATAAAATCACCAAAAAAGATTTTGCCCTGGATAAATTGTGTAATTTAATTTTTTAACGCAGACACCCAGAACTACCCAGGGTTCCCCCCTCTCCTCTCACTGACTCTTATCGGGGAAATACTCTACCTGCTGATATATACCTCTTTTCCTATTTGGGAACCTCAATATCCACAGTAATGGTTCTCTTAACTTGAAACAACCACATAAGGAAAGGGCCTACTTAAAATTCTCAACTACCATAATTGGTAATACATAAAAGGTGGGTAATCAAACTGCTGAATATACGTATACTAATACTTACAGTGCCTCATGATGCACAGCATTTGTTACACATCATGGGTTACTGTACCTACCAAGGGGAGATCACATGTATTATAGTGTATGTATTAGCCTCATAATAAAATATATATAAGTATTTGCTAATGCTTTTCACTTTCTAGGTAACCAACATCTACAAGCTGAATAACTATGTACTCTATGTGCAGGAGGGGGGCTGAGAGTAGCTGTATTGGGGGTCGGTTAATAGATAAAGTGCTTAAAATGTTCCCCTTCCCTGTCTGCACTCTTCCCTCCCTCTGCTCCCCTCCAGTACTACTCTATATGACATATTGACAATTGTTTTAAAAAAGAAGTTACTTAATATGATGTTAGCCATCTTTGCCTCATTTTTCCAGGCTCTTCAAGGTAGAGCTGTCAGTCATGGCCACGACAGACGATGTGAAGACCAATGACTGCATTGGCTTCCTGGGAAATCTTCCTAGGTGTATTTAGAGGAGTTGATGGGGGCAGTGGAAAATGTGAGTTAATGTCTTTTTAGATGCACTTAGGGAGAAAACTGAAATCATAAGAAAAGGAACCCCCCAAATAGAGAAGAACAGTCTTATTGGCAAATAAGCAAGTCTATGTGAGTATTGTTAGCTAAACCACATTTGGAGTGATTATCTAAAAATCATCTAACCATTGCCCTTAAACAGATTATCAAACACGTTTACAAGGTTTTACATTGGATACAATTATGTGTTTTTTGATACTTACTGTTATCATCCGAATCATCTTCAGTTATCCACCAAGGAGAAGATTCCCTTTTCTTGCCTTTTTTATTCATAGGTTTGCCAAGATTTTCAAGCACTGTAGACCTTTTTTTACTTTCAAATGAATCATCTGAAAGTGACTAAGCAAGCAACAGGTAACTTTTAGCACAAATATCTTTTAAAAGTATTCCAGAATCAATATTACTTTGTCTAATTAAAAGGTGGAAGCATATACTAAACATCTTTTATTATTTCCTCTATTTGCAGATAGTAAAGAAACTTGTATGACATAGATGTCTTAAAGGGGAAGTTCAGTGCAAATACTTTATAAAAAAAGGAGTATTTTTCCACCCTAATGACCTTAAAGGGACAGTTCAGTGGAAATGATCAATATTTGTTAAATTGTTAGTTTGTGTAATGCATACTTAGTTATTAGTTAGTATTTCAGTATTTCGGTTGCATTTATTTAAACACACACAAAATGCTGAATTGGCAAATTAAGGTCGTTGGGATGAAAAAATACAGCTCGAGGTACCTATTTTTACCTGAAAAATTTGTAAAAACTGATTGGCTCGAGTATAAGTCGAGGGTAGAAATTAGTTGCCCTTTAAATGGACAGCAGAATTCCCATAAATGAATCACATACAGAAATAGCCAAATCCAGTACCAGTAACCCCCAATTCCTTGGCACTCCAGATGTTTGGAAACTACAACTCCCAGCATGGTTTGTTGCTGGGAGTTTTAGTTTCTAAACATGTGGAGTGGCAAGGTTCAGTAAACTTTTAATTTAGCTTACCATCATTTACAATTCTCCTGAACCCCATATTGTAAAGGGCCCTCTGACCCCCATATAGTAATGGGCCCTCTGACCCCCATATAGTAATGGGCCCTCTGACCCCCATATAGTAAAGGACTCTCTGATCCCAATAGTTAAAAATGTCACCTTATAGTTGTAGTTTCAAGCTGTCATTTGCACTGAACTAGCAACAGTTTTTTGCCCCAAACTGAGGAGACCCATCAGATTTACAGCATCCAAATGAGCAGTAACAGTGCTGAGTGAGTCCAGCAGCCAGACAACAGGAAGCAGGAAGGATTGTAAAGGCAGAACAGCTCCTGTAACTTTCTATGCAGGTTAACACAGTGCCACCTACTGGTTACTATCCACAATTGCAGAATTTGGATCTAAATTAGGACTTGACCTGAATATAAGTCGAGGTTAGGTTTTCAGGCTAATTTTAAATCCTGAAAAATTAGACTTATACTCGAGTATATATGGTATATGCACTGAACTTCCCCTTTAACCTGACCATTCAGCATTTTGTCTGTGTATCAGTAGATCAGTAGAGATCCAAGCATGTTTCACCCATCCAACAGTCAATCAGTAAAAATTACTGTTAGGAGCATTTCAAGTGAGTATCCATTCTGGGAAGAAGAAGGACCATTACAGAACCTGAAATTTCAGCTCACTAATGTCAACAGCAGGGAATAGCAAGGGGTATAAATTCAACTGACTTTTCAAAATGAGAATATGTAGAATAACTAGGTATGCATAATATAAACTAAAAATATTAGTTTTGGTGTATAAACACTAGTATAAATGTTCATGAAATAACAATAACAAAAAAAACCCCACTATCTAGAAAAGTCCTTTATGTAGCAGCTGTAGTAATGAAACGGTAACTCATATAATGTGTAGAAATAAAATGTAGCAACAAGCTCAAAGAGATAATCAAATAATGTATCCAAAGGATGTTCAAGTAGTAATCAGCTGTATTTACTCTAGATCCAAAAGTGTGCTACGGACTATGTGAAATCGTAAGGTCTTATGTACTAATATACTAATGGGGCCCACACACTAACAAATCCTGGTTGTACAATCATTCGATAAAAAGTTTCCCATTGGACCGATAATAACATTTTGATATGATGATCATATGCAGTGGCATTCGTGGTTTTACAGTACATCTTTCTTTTAGTATACAAGATAATGTGCCCCATCACATTATAATCTTAGGATTTTACTAAACTTCGGAGTTCTCTGCCCTGTGAAAGATCACAGAACTCTTCTGTGGCATAATATCCTTATATTAAACTGACTCCTCTTGTTTAGATAACTACCCCTGGTCTCTCTTAACGTTAGCCTCTAAAGTACTAGGACGATTAGTCTTCTCTTGTAATTACCTTTACTGCTCATTCCGATTGGATCCTTTGCAAAACCTGACGCTTTTTTTCGTCACAATATAGTGAAAAGTTGCAGGTTTCTTTCTCTCCTTACCACCGCTATGCTTATGCATGCTCTCGTCCTATCGTGCCTTGATTGTATTGTAAAATACTGCTTGCTGGTCTTCCTACTTCCCACCTCTCTCCCCTTTAGTCCATACTAAATACTAAGGTTTGGTCAAGATTTCTCAGTTTGAACTTCCAACAAAAATCTGCCAACATCTGTAAAGTTGCTGTTATTGGGCCACTGCTCATTGGCCTACTTTGTGCCTAGTCGCTTCCATGTCCGTGTGTGTAACCATGCATATAGCATACTGTTTGATTCAGGGCATTTTAAACAAGAGATTTTTTAAATTACATGTGAATTTGCCATGATTTTTAACTTTAAAATGTATCTGTTCATTTTTCCAGAAAATCTGGTAAAAGTAAGAAATTCTATGAAGAACTGTACCCACATCATTGGTGGTATGCATGAAAGAATGGCACCGTGTGTAGAATCCAAGAATATGTGGTTTTGGGGGAGTTTGCTGTAAAGGGCAGTTTCTCACTTTGTGGCTAGTTAATTCCACTTGAAATGTGCGAAAAACTGCAGATTGTTCAAATTTGGAGTTGGCTGAATATTTTTGCTTTTTTTGCGCAATCATGCATTGACTGAACACGTAGAGACAAGTCAGGAACTCCTGCACACCTGTGGAAGGTAAGTAAGTGCTGGGTGCTACTCATAGACAATGGTAATTAGATCCAAGGAAGAACAATCCAGAGCGCAATTCTCAATAAACACATTGATACCTAAGACTGGATTGTTCTCCCTTGGATCGTTCATTGTCTCACTTCGTGGCTAGTCACATCCATGTCTGCGTGTGTAACCACACTTATGGCATACCGTTTGATTCAGAACATTTGGGGGATTGATATTTGGTAACTGTTTTTTACATTACTTGGGGTTTTGGCACGATTTCTACCTTTTTGTGTGTGATATGGTAGCAGCATCACCAGATCCCCAGCACTTCCTGCTTCATGCTCTGAAACCATGTGACAGCCCCTCTTCCGTGTCTTCTCCTCCTTGTGGACCCTCATGGCCCCTCCCTTTGCAGCCCCTCATGGCCCCTACTACTCGTGGGACCTGTGGCCCCTTCCCTTGCAGGCCTAACCTGGTCCCTTTCCTTGCAGCGCCCTTGGCCCTTTTCCTTGCAGTCCCCTGTTGCAACTCAGACCAAGCATCCCCCCCCCCCACACCCACAGAAAACTGTGTAAAAATAGTATTTTCAGCAGAGAAGGAATCAGCAGTTTTAAACTTTGTTTGATTCTCTGCTGAAAAGAGGTTGTTTTTACACAGTCTTCTGTAAGGGGAGTGGGGTATTGGTCTAAAGTGAAGTGGGTGAGGGGGGCCATGGGACCCACGATTGGGAGGGGCCACGGGACCCGTGAGTGGGGGAGCACATGGTCCGCGAGTGGGGGGGCCACAGGGTCCATGATTGGGAGGGGCCACAGGGGTCTGCAAGGGAAGGGTCCAGGTTGAGTTTGCAAGGGGAGAGGCCACAGGGCCTGCAAGTGGGAAGGGCCAGCAAATGGGAGGCATTAAAAAAAAATCAGTGTTGCGGGCTGTGCTGTTCTCCCCACCCCCTCCTACCCTTCAGTTATGCACTGAGCATGTGACGACCACAGATTGGCGGAGGAAGTAGTATTTGTGACTGCAGATTCGGAACCTCCCACCCCCTAACTTTCTGATCAGTGATTTCTTCATATCTTGGGCTGTGCCGCCCGTAGAGAGGTGGTTGATGGCTCATTTTAAAGGTGGGAACCTGGTCTTTCATTTCATTCCCCTAAAAGCACGAAGTTCTATGGAGAACTGCATCTGGAAATCTGCATGTATGTATGAAAGAATGCAACAGTTACTTAGCGGAAGGTGTGTAGATTTCAAAAATAGTTTGGGGGGGGATATTTAGAAGTTTGTAGGCTCTTCAAAGTACAGAGCAGTCTGGATTTTTTACTTAGAATTGCACTTATCCCCACGTCCCTTTTGGAGCAAGTTGGTGGCCAAGTATCTGTGTAACCCACGCATGTGCCATACCGTTTGATTTAGGAGAGGTTAGGGTTTCACATTTGTGTTGGTTTGAAACTTTTTGCTACAGGTTTGGAGTAAAATTCAACTTTGATTTTGTCTCTGATTTATTCTTTTTGGAGAAAAAGAAAATTTGAGAAAAAACACTTCAAATTGCTGAATGCCTTTGCATGGGTATCTGCAGTTTGATCAACTTACAATAACCCGGGGGAATGTAGTTTTACTATTGCTATTTTAGTTTGGGGGGCCTCCTGGACAGGAAAAGTGGGGTAACTAGGTCTATCTGGTACTGTTGTACTCAGAAGAACCAGAGCTTTTAGAAAAAATATGAATTGTGCATACACCTACATTTTTTACAAATAAAAATACAAAACAAAATGAAATTTTGCAAAAAAAGAAAAAAAATGTAAATATTTCACATTTTACCAGGTAAATCTCCAAGGAAAAGATAATACTACAAATTATGTTTCCTTGTTTAAGTACACTTTGTGCTGAAAAAAATGATGTATGGTATTCCCTATTTACTGGTTGGTTTCCTACTGTAAACTTCCTGAAAAATCTTCTGGCCCAAAACGGTTGGAAAATAGGAAATTCTGCTGGCACTGAAAGGGTTAAAAGCTGATTTTACAATAAATTGGTTTTAGTGTATCATAGAATTCAGTTTTGGGAAGTAGGTCATACATGTCTCTTGAAAAGAGATTGGAGTGGTATTATAAAAATAGAAATAATTACACGGCAAGGATAGAAAGATATTTATATAAAATTACCTCCTTTAAAAACTGTTCAAATTGTTCATCAAGTTCTTCTTTGGACATTCGATAAGCCATACTTATTGGGGGGGGGTCAATTGTACTTTTTTTTGGCTTCCAGGACCTTTAGCAAATATAGAAAAATGTGTGAAGGCACATTTAATAAACTAAGAAAGTTTTAAAGCATTAGCTGGTTTCTAAATAAAACGAACTATACACCTTTAATCAGGGGTGGACAAATTGTTTTAAAGGCCATGTCCACCATAAAAATATATAATTAAAGGAACACTAAACCAGTTTTATAAAGTACATCAAATCTGTAACTATTAATAACAGAGAGGTGAGAACACTTATTTCCACCTTCCCTGTAAATAATTGAAAGCCCGAATAACAGTGCAACACTTACCTACTGGCGCTCCACTTGCAGCTGTCCCCATTGCGCACCTACCTTTTGTAATGGCATGTATGCAGCGGTGATAGGTGCTCGGTTGTGACATATTGCTATCTGCTGGGAAGGAACCACAAGTGGATTGATGGTAGGTAAGTGTTGCACTGTTAACTGGCGTTATATTAATCTCAGGGAGGTGGGAATAAGCATTCTCACCTTCCTGTGAATAATAGCTACAGATTTCATGTACTTAACAAAGTACATAAATTCTGTTTAGTGTCCCATTAAAGCCCCCCCACCTAAGTTTTGCAATACTTTTTTATCTCCTAAACCTATTTACAACACCAATCCACTGCCGATATGTTAAAACCTCTTCTGCTACTGTTGTGAGCTGATTATGAGCTTGCACAGCAGCAGTTGAAGAGTTCTCTGTAGCAGCCATCGGCCATGACATCACTGTCACAGCTACTATGGCTACAATATGGAAGATTCAGAAAGAAAGAGAAAGCCAATGTAAGGGGTTGTTGTTTGTAAGTGTAGGAGCTATGTATTACAAAACATAGGTTGGGCAGGATCCTACATTTAAATAGGAATTTTCAGGGTAGACATATCCTTTAAATTTTCTATCATATTAGTGGAAACAGAAAATCTATGAATGCATATTGCAGGGGGAACAAATGGTTTTGACATTAGGTGGTAGCCAGACAACTTTAGGAACTTAATTTGATAATCAATAGACTTAACAGAAAAACTACTAAAAAGTTAATTTTAATAAAGTTCAGTTTAAAATGCAGTAACCAGTATCTTGAAGAAGATAAACTCAATACTAATGTACTTTTCTACTTCCCTAACAGTTTTGGTGGAATGAACCGAACCGCTGCTATCACTAAAAATACATGCTAAAACTTTCTATGTGCTTTGCAAAGGCTTGCTAGCAGTAAGGGATCATACCATGTAAAATAATAAAACAAAAAGTGCAGATTTACTTGCCTTACTAAAAAAAAATAAAAACTTAATAGTAGAACAATATACTGTTTCAGCCATTAATGAAAGTAAAGACATCTTGGATATAAGTCATACCTTTTATGGCTAACTAAAATGATTGAAAATGCAAGCTTTGAAGCACTTAGGCTTCTTCTTCAGGCACGATACATGTCCACCCCATGACAAACTTTCTACGCTAAAACCCTACTTTCACAAAAATTATTTTGCTCCCCAACATTCCTGAAAGAAGATTTTTAACTTGAACTTTGCCAGTCCCTTGATCACACGTATCACCTCCCTTCATAGCTTTACGAGCTTGCAAAGACAACGCTTTAAAGAAGGTGGCTTGTCACCATCACATTCATGACACCCATGAGGAAGCAGATCAAAGGTGGCAGATTGCAGCATAAATAGCTTCTTTCAGAAATGCATCAGGTTATTACATGTAAACAGTGTCAAATTAATTTTTAACTAATTACACAGTGATACTGTTTATTTCGACAATTGTTAAGGCAGACATCCCACCCTGTCCTTTCAGGCTTCCGGGCAGGGTGGGAAAAGGGGAGTGGCAAGGGGGGTAGTGATGTCACATGGGACGGGGTGTGATGTCACACGGGGCAGGAGGCAGTGTTCTATGGGTTGTGGAAGGCAGGGTTAGGGAGGAGAGTTAGGGGTGTTCTCGGGGCGTGACTGAGGAGGAGACTCTAGTCTTCTCTCAGTCGCGGGAGTTGTCTGGGGTGATCTCACCGGAGTGCAGGAGTCCGCCCCAGAATGAGGGAGACTCCCGGAAAATCTCTGACTTTCATTTCCCTTATTTTTTAGGTCTGGGAGTTTTACTTTTTAACAGGGACTGGGCAAAGCTAGTAAAGAACTGTTAATCCCTGACCCACTATATGTAGAAACTATTCAGCCCATAAAAGATAAGCTTTTTGTCTCGGTCACTGCATTTTCAGCAATTAGATGTTCCCTTTTTACTAACTTTAACTGCAAGTTATATAAAATCTAATTGGTTGCAGCAGATTTCACCTAGGATCCACAGCTGAAATGTTGCCGTATTTTTAGCTCCGTGAACACTTTGCCGCCTGCAATAACATTCTCCTTATAATGTAAACTTCACTGTGTGCATTATGATCCGTTGCTATTTTCTAACATATGCAATCACCATTTCTGTCCGTTTCTATTAAAATCATGCTTAAAGGGCACGTCCACCTGCAAAATAAAATTTTAACATTTGATAGCGCACCCTAGTCCACCCCCCACTGCTAAGTCCGTTTTTTTAAAAAAGCTGCACAACTCTACTTACAATCCTTAGTTTTCCGGCGTTCTGATCTGGGCCCACTACTCAGCAGAACTGCAAGCAGGGGTCGGACCACCAGCCGCGTCTTTGATTGGCAGAGAGCAGACAATCAGAGAAGCAACTGCCGCAATACAGAACGCTGATGGAATGAAGGATTGTAAGCAGAGAGCTTTTTTAAACAAATGGACTTAGCGGTTTGGGGTGGGCTAGGGAGCCCTACCATGTTAAGGCTGGTTTTGGCTGTTGTTTGTGGCCCTTGCTGACAGCATCCAAGACTTACTACACTGCTATACATTTGTGCAGTCACAAGTAATTGCATAACTATAGATCTGCCTGCTAGATACCTGGATCAGTTCTTTTTAAACAGCTCATCGAGCGCACCTTTATTAAGATAGGCAGGATCAACTGTTTAAAAGCAGTTGATCGCGGTATCTAGCAGGCAGATCTATAGATAAGTCACTGCTTGAGACTGTACAATTGGGACTTACACAAACGGATAGCAGTGTAGTAAGGCTTGGATGCAGTCACCGCTGTAACAGGTGATCACGTATCTAGCCTGGTGAGGTATGACAAAGACCTTCCATTGGAGTTGGCCATTCCATTACCGCGCCAGAAGAGTAGCACATGATCACGCCATACACAGAGGTCCCAGTCTAAAACAGTGTGCTTCATACCCTTAGCTTTTTTAAAGCTAAGTAGCTTTAAAAAAATTAGCCTGTCTTTTTGATTTTGGCCCCTTATGTGATTGAGTTTGACACCCCTGATTTAGAGGTAGGGCACCCAGCAGCAAAGAGGGCTATAGAGGGATGGAGAGAGCAGGGGAAAGGGCTCCCCTACACATGCCACTGTCCTCTCACAGGACAAGGAGGAGGCAGAAACCTTTCCTTAAGGAAGTCAGCTCCTACTCTTTTGTTTCCTGGACTTTGGACAGTCACTGCAGGAGAACCATTTGGAGCAGAGATGTAAGGTAAGGATGTTTTTAAGTGTATGAAAAAGCAAGCGGATAGAATAACTAAAACATGCAATTTACCCACAATTCCCTAGAAAACACAAGCACACATTCAAGTGGATACAGGGAGACAGAAGAAACAGACAGCACTCCTCTGTGTGTTGCAGTGCGGCCTCAGCTTAACTGGCATCAGCCCCGGGGTTTTAGGCAGAGAAGTCCGTGTATTCAGCCAGAATGACATGTTCCTATCATCTATAACAGCTAGAGAGAGGCTGTGTATGTACTAATTCTGACGGAGATGCATTTGGAGCTCCGTGTCATGACCTACAATAGATATTACCATAACAGTGCCGACAAACTTTCTACCCCCGAATAAGTGTTTCCTTTCAGTAGGACAGCCCAGAGGACCCGTAGGAGGTCTAAACACAAGGCGGTGTTGGTGGAGCACCGTAAGGTAACTACACAGGTACAGCTATTGTAGCGCCCAGCTACCCCTCTGTATCCCAGCCGAAACCGTCACATTAACAGGACAGATCGGTCTCCTGACTGACTGTAGATACGTTAAACGGGAAACAGACGAGGTTACATATACACTGACAAATCCACAAGGAACTATAAAAACAAAACGACTTACCAATATATATGGTCCCCTAGCAACCAGGAACTTATTTACAAATGGCTCCCGGCACGTTACGTGACGTAACTTCCTGTCAGTTACCCACAATTCCCAGATTTGACCTGCGCGAAGGGGGTTTGGGAGCAGCTGTGGGCCTTCTCCTTACCAGATATAAACGGTCTGCAAGGGCAAGTGGGGTCGGTGCCGCACAGTTATCCAGACTGGAATGGGACGCTGTGGTGCAGCACTGACACTAATCTGCTGGGTATTGCACTGACACTAATCAGTTGGGTGTTGAACTGACACTAGTTTGCTGGGTACTACACTTCTTAGCGGTAAAGCGAGTTGTGCTTGTTCCTAACCCTGGGACTTACCTCCAGTCTATCTCTTTCCTACCAGGAGCAGTACAACCTGGGGACAATACAAAGATAAAATAACCTAGTTTAAAGAGGAACTACACACTATTATAAAGTCAATCTCATAGTAATCTATTCCTGTAACACTAAACTCTTTACAAGCGAAGTGAGCCATTAAAGGGAAAGTTCAGTGGAAAATATATTTTACATATTCTCTTCCTTTTTGAAAAATCAGTTGAATTTATACCTCTTGCTATTACTGTTGACATTAGTGAGCTGACATTTCAGGTTCTGTAACGGTCCTTCCCAGAATGCACACTATTGTGAAATATTCCTATATTAGTCATTTCTACTGGTTGGATGGGTCAAACATGCTCAGATCACTACTGAGCAACTGAATCAACCCAATCACTGGGTCAAGGACAAGACCATAATGATCTCAATTAGGTCAATTAGTATTTCAAAAGCATTTATTTATACACAGACAAGATGAAGAATGTGCAGGTGAAGGTCATTAGGGTGGAAAAATACGTATTGTAAAAATATGTATTTGCGCTGAACTTTAATAGTAAGGATTGTGTTTTATGATCAGGGAAAGGTCGATAATGACCATAAGCTAACTATTGTTTTTACAATTAACATTATTTTGAGGAACAAACTATTATAATTTAATATCTTAAATGTAAAAAGCACTTGACTCTTTAAAGGGGAACTAATATTTTACACAAAAACACACATTCCAACATTTACAAATTCACAGTTGCAAGACCACACAAACAAACAACACAAATTCTAGGGCCAGTCTTTGGGGTGTACAACATTTGGAGTGGTGCTCCCTTTGGGAAGTCAATATCCAACACTGCAAGCTGGTGAGGTGCTGTGAGAAGAAGTGTTGGCAAGATGAGGGCACTATTTTTTTAAGAGCAACCCTGTTTTTTTTAATATAATAATATAACTATAATGGGTCTCCCTCTCTGCTTCATCTATAGCAATTTGCCCGGGCAGCTGTATTTGTGGGTGGAAAAATAAGAAGTTAGGACCCTGTGCAGTAGCATGTGCTGCTCCCATGGCAGCTCACCATTCACTTCATTGCATACTCCAGCGTATTTATCTCCCTTATTATTTATATCAAAGGAGATAGTCATACAGGTGCAGTAAAGTAAGCGGTCAGCTACAGCACAAGTGATACTATGCTCATACATGCAGCCACGCAAAGATAGGAGTAGGATTTCCAACCTAATGTCAATGGCCAAAAGTTTTTTTGGGGTGGTTTGAATATGTTACTATTGAAGGAATATAGAATTTTTGGGTTATACTTAATGATGGAACTTTTTGTTCGATTGGCAAATAAATCAAATCCTATACTATTGCATGTAATACATATATTCGCCGGTTTATCTGTGCCTTGGTAAAACACTCTGATAATGCTTATCCCACTGGAAGAAGAGGGGATAAGCAAGTTAAGATTTTAATGACAAGTAAAATAGCTCTTTTATTGAGATTTACTTTACTTTATAAATATCCCCCAGGTGTCTGATTAGTGATTTCGAGTTAAAGGTTATATACACTGTACATACAACTTAGTATTACTAGATAGCTTAGGCTTTATATATAAAGATTATTTTTTTTGTTGTAGGACCCTCCTTTAGTCTTTAAAAGTGTCTTCCTCCTCCTGTTATCTCCTGTTTTCTACTCCTCCCCCACGAGACATCAGTGGACGTCGCCGCAACCACGTGTGCGCACTGACATCATGTGATGTCTGTGCATACATGTGGAATCGTCCCTTTACCGTTATAGAGTTTACCTAGATTAAAGGGTATGTACACTGTAAATACAACTAAGTATTACTAGATAGCTTAGGCTTTAAATGTAAAGTGTATTTTTATTTTGTTCAAGGACCCCTCCTGTACCCTTCCTTAAGTCTTTAAAAGTTTCTTCTTCCTTGGCTGCCATTTCGCCCCATTGCAAGGTGGCTTTTGCTACAGGGGGAAAAAAATCTTACTCGGCTGGCACCTGACAATTAAGTCTGCGCCTGCATTCATTGCTATTAGGGGCTGGGGCAGAGCTTAGACAAAGTGGGGGAGATGGAAAGGATGCACCCGCAGCTGGTACTGAATCACTGATGCTTCTCATTGTCCCCCTGTGCCTTTGGAAATTGACTCACAGGTTAGTACATTTTGCTATTGTTCCTCCTCCCCATGATCACTACTTCCCTGTCTCCCTACACCACTAACTTGTAACCTCTCTCTCTCTGTCTCCTGGTAGTATTTCTTCCCTGTCTGCTGTGTAATGTTTTCCCTTTTCTTCCTAATCATTTGCTTCCCCTCAATTCCCCCATCATTCCATTAGTTCTCAGATTTCCCCAAACTACAACTCTTAGCACAAATAAAAAGGATGCACCCTATGTACACAGCAAGACAAGATAAAAAACAAATATACAATTTATTCTACTCAAAACAAAAAGGAAAAACACATAATAAACAGCTGGCCAGCTGCCATACAAAAGGTACCAATATATCTAAAAACCTTAAAAAATATATATATATAGAAAATATCTGAAGTAAAATCTTTAGAAAAACACGTATATATAGTGTAAGTGATCTGGACTAAATCCGTATATCTTCTAAGGCAGTGTAGTATAATCCACAGTTCAAAGATATTAAGATGAGTAGGGAATCCACAAAATATATATAACCACAGATCCCAGAAGTCTTCTAGAGTCCATGAAGAAGTTCTATATCGTATAATGTGTGCACACAAAATCAAGAGTAGGTACAGTGCATATAAGTATGAGCTGTATACATCACCACTCTGAAGCAAAGTGAAAAGCCCGACGCTTCCAGTGATCCACCTATCCCCCGGACTGCCGTATGCTGGTGCTGTCCGTGGCCTCTCTGCACTTGGGATTTCTTATATGGGGATCCTGAGATAGCTACACACTCCGTGACTTGGTCGGGTATCCAGATGGCATGGTGGTGAGTTTGTCTGCTCAACTTTGAATCTCACTGTCGGCAACTCCTTCTTCCGGTTTACGTCACTATGACGTGTTTCGCTCCTCAGAGCTTCGTCAGATAGTGACGCCCATCTATTCACCGGCTTCTTAAATGGACCCTGTCTCGGACCTTCATTGGTCCATTTCCAATACTCATTATTCCTGGGATCCCTTTTCACACATGCCTTGAATCACAGCGCAATCGTTTCAAAAACCCTTTAGGGTATTTTATTTACGCACCATGTTCCTGCATCATCGGACTATTCCAGACACTTACAAAACATCTTTCCAAACCATAGCATCTCCACTTGTAAACCATTTACATATGGTGCTAATATATATTTATTTCCCTTCATTCATCAGTATAACTTTACATTGTAACTTCACTGATTTCAAATATTCTTACCATATACATTAAAGAAATGGGGTTAGTTCTACTTGGTCATTAAGACCCTTTGGTTTTATACTTTCATATTCATATATATATCTCTGTTCTATTTTTAATAATTCTTTATCCAAATCCCCACCTCTAATATGAGTCATTTGATTCAGCCCTCCTAAAGCTATAAAAGTGCTCCCCTCAAACGATGAGTCGTGTTTATTAATATAGTGCCTATAAAAATATGGATAGTGCTGCAAATCATCTCTGCCCACCTGTTTGGTATTAGTAATCGCCCTTCTGTGTTCCCCAATCCTCACATGCAACTTCCTCCCTGTCTTTCCTATATACCATAAATCGCACGTGCATTTTATACCATATATAACCCCTTTGGACTTACAATTATAAAAATCCTTCCATTTGTGTACATGATCGTTAATTTTTATATCTTCCCTTTTTATTTTAACATATTTACATTCAATACAATTTCCACACTTGAACATTCCTTTTAGTATATCTCTAAATAATCCTCTAACCATTGGAGGGCTTTCGATAGGTATCAGGCTAGGGGATAGGATATTTTTCAAATTATTTGGTTTTCTAAAAATAATATTCGGAGTGGTACCCACTATATCAATTAAGTCTTTATCCTCCAGTAGTACCGCCCAATGTTTCTTTATAATTTTTTAAATTTTCCATTCATCTTTGTTAAAATCACATATAACTGCTGGTCTTGAATACTGTTTTCCTTTAGTTTTGGTGTTTGTTCCCCAATCTAAAGTGGGTTCTCTAATTCTAATATCCTGTTTATTATTATGTTTAGGGACTAGAAGGTGCTTCCTATCTCTTTTTCCTGCTTCTATTTTTGCCTTTTTAATTAGCACCCCTAGACAAAGGAAGGATTCTGGGTGCTGTAGTTACCTCTGTGAGCATAGCAGGGCTACCCCTGATGCCATTTACTATTCCTCTTTCTGCTTTACATCTTCTTTTTAGCCTCACCTGCAGTTTTATTACCATTGTGTTTGTAGTATCAGAGTTTATCAGCTTTCTCCCCTTTCACACAGATCTAGCCATTTGTTATTTGTCATGATCTTAACTCCAACCATGTTAAGCTGTGTACACACCAACCAATAATTTGGCCCGAATGACCAACATTTCAGTGTATCGTCGATTGGGTTGAAATATAGGAAGGTTTCCTGTGCTGGCTGCTAACTTTGTCTGACAGTTTGTTTGAATCGGACGTATCAAGAAACCACAGGCGATTGTGCAGTTCTCTATGGACAGTATGCTCGGTTGCAGCAAACTATCGTGGCTACTTTTGCTGCAACTGATAGTGCTTTGTCCTGGCTGACCGTTTGGAAGTGCCAAACGGTTGGGACGAACAATCTTAAGGTCTGTATCTAGCCTAATCCAACCTTTATTATTTAATATCTGTTATCCTACATTATTCATTCATACCAGCAAATACTGGTTGTACCAGAGCCCATTATGAGAATTTAGTGTCAGTCCTCCAGTTCACAAACCAGTGTTAGGTGGTATGGTTTAAGGACGTTTATAACTTTACCCCGTCCGTGAAAAATCCTTGGTGTCCTGAAATTTTTGCCCTCTTGTCTGTAAAAATGTTGATATTAGGTTGGCAACCCTGTTACCAGTCAGTGTGTGCTGAGAATGAAGGCATCTTATATGTACCAATCTGTGTGAGCTGGGCATGGGTGCATCATATATTTACCAGTCTGTGTTGGCTGGGCATGAGGGTATCTGAGTACAGTAAATCTATTGTTCAATCTACAGTTTTTGTCATTTTGCACTGACTTAATAAATAAAACCTGTAAATATAAAATGAATTGGGGCCAGAAAGAACTCATCTGAAAAGAAATGAGCTATTGTTTCCTGGACATGAGTAAAAATGTATGTATGTATGTATAATTTTATTTATAAAGCACCACTTGGGTACACAGTGCTGTACATTATAAAATACAGAGTATACAAACAAGGGGATAAGTGCAAGCCATTATACAAATAGATAAATATTAAATTAAGTTAAATACAATTTCATACATCGGTTAAGAAAGCATATATATAAATTATGTATAAATGGATATAAGTGCAACAAGCCACGACAATTTAGGAATGAGATCCCTGCCCGGAAGAGCTTACAATCTAAGTGGGGGGACAACATACAGGTACAAGTGAGGGGGATGGGTACAAAGTGCTTAAAAGGGCTAACAATCATTAGTTATGCTTTTGCTCAGAAAGGTAGGAAGACAGTCTAGATTTGAAAGCATTAATGGATGTAACCAGGCGATGGTAGAGAGGTAGGGAGCAGCAAGAGAGAATGGTTTAAGGCGGGAGGCAGCAGTGTTAGTTGGGGGTCTGTGGAGAAGATTTCCTTGCGAGGAGCGAAGGGCACAGCCTGGAGCATAAGGGACCAAGAGAGAAGATAAGTAGGGAGGTGCAGTAGAGCTAAGAGATTTAAAGGTTAAAAGTGTATTGAATAGGATTCTTTGTTTGACAGGAAGCCACCATATGGACTGAAGTATTGGGGTTGGAGGTTCTCTTTTGGAGGAGAGCGAGATGATCCGAGCTGCCGAGTTTAAGATAGACTGGAGAGGAGAGAGATGAGAGGCCGGGAGTCCAAGCAGTAGAATGTTACAGTAGTCAAGACGGGAGATTATAAGGGCATGGATGAGCATTTTAGTAGTGGAGAAAGAGAGAAAAGGGCAGATCTTGGCAATATTGCGAAGGAAAAAACAACAGGTCCTAGCAACATTGTTAATGTGATGATGGAAGGAAAGAGAGGAGTCAAAGATCACTCCAAGGCAGCATGCAGATTCAACTGGGTTAATGACCATATTGTCAATGGAGATGGTGAATGGGTCCCAGTTTAGGGGGGGAAATGATTAATTCCATTTTGGATAGATTGAGTTTAAGGCGACGGTGCGCCATCCAGGAAGAGGTAGAGAGCAGTCATTTAGAGATTTGGGATTGAACTTCAGGGGTTAGCGTGGGGGTGGACAAGTAAATTTGTGCATCATCAGCATATAAGTGATACTTAAAATCGAAAGAACTGATTATTTTTCCCAGAGAGATAGTGTAGAGGGAGAACAGAAAGGGTCCTAAAACCGAGCCCTGAGGGACCCCCACACTAATTACAGAAAAATTTGTATTTCTGTAACAAGCACAGACCATCCGTGGGCTAGTAAGTGCATGGAATGGGGCATTGTTGCCTATCGGACTGGGTTATATCAGCAGTTTTAGAGCTTCTAAAATATAAAACTGCATTAAAAAATTATCCTGGTTACTAGATTGCTGACCTATTTTCTGCTAAAGAAAAGAACACTTTTATACAAAATGGAATGGTATTGATGCTTTACCACTTACCAGCATATGGTCCCATCATTTTTACATTACTCCATGCACAAAATAATGTCAGTATGAACAACACAAATTGTTGTTCTTTCTATTTCTTCTCCTCTTTTATTCCAACCATTTTTTGCACTCCTTTCACAATTTTAAAGGAATAGTTCGCTTTCAAAGTGAACTCCCCGTATATACTCGAGTATAAGTCGATCAGAGTATAAGTCAAGGTACCTATTTTTACCTGAAAAATTTGTAAGTATCGAGGGTAGATATTAGTTGCCCTTTAAATGGACAGCAGAATTCCCATACATGAATCCCATACAGTAATAGCCAAATCCAGTACCAGTAACCCCCAGTTCCTTGGCACTCCAGATGTTTGGAAACTACAACTCCCAGCATGCTTTGTTGCTGGGAGTTTCAGTTTCTAAACATGTGGAGTGGCAAGGTTCAGTAAACTTTTAATTAAGCCTACCATCATTTACAGTTCTCCTGAAACCCATATTGTAAAGGGCCCTCTGACCCCTTATAGTAAGGGGCCCTCTGACCCCATATAGTAACGGACTCTCTGATCCCAATAGTTAAAAATGTGACCTGAGAGTTGTAGTTTCAAGCTGTCATTTGCACTGTACTAGCAGCTGTTTTTTTGCCCCAAACTGAGGAGACCCATCAGATTTAAAGCATCCAGATGAGCAGTGACAGTGCTGAGTGAGTCCAGCAGCCAGACTACAGGAAGCAGGAACGATTGTAAAGGTAAGAACAGCTCCTGTAACTTTCTATGCAGGTTTAACACAGCGCCACCTACTGGTTACTATCCGCAATTGCAGAATTTGAATCTAAATTAGGACTTGACCCGAGTATAAGTCAAGGTTAAGTTTGCAGGCTAACTTTAAAGCCTGAATAATTAGACTTATACTCGAGTATATACGGTATTCCTTTAATGTATTGATTGAAGCCCCGTTGGTTAAGGAGCTATGCCTTACCTCCCGTTCTTCAATCAATAGCACATGGTCTGGGAACGAAGGTAAGAAGAAACGTAACTTTTGCACGTTCTACCGCGCCCACACTAAAATCTCTCACTGCTTCCCTGTTCTGTACAGCTATAGCATGCATGCAATATCAAATTTTACCGTTGTTGTGCATGGCCAAGCCTAGTGACAAGAAACTACATGCTCATTGCAAATGAATAAATGCTATTTGCTTTGTTTACTAGAAAATGTTGTAAAGCTCCGTATAACTGTTTACCGAAAATAGAGTTTAAAACAAAATAACAAAGTGAAATATATCTGTTGATCTTTATTGGTACAATTAATTACCATGACTTGTAACATTTAATCTTTTGATAAACTGTAGGGTTTAAATAAATATCCACAGTGTCCTACCCCAATACAAAAAACTGTATTTACCTTCCCCACGCCCAAAAAACCCAAGTCTGCAATACTTTCTGATCTGTCAGATGTTCGTTTATGAAGATCTTAAATCTGGTCTTTTCAAGCCCACTCTTAAAGTGATACAAGTTTGTTAAAAGTTTGCACAAGTTAAGAGGAAGTGGCTCAGATAGCAGCAGCCAGTCATTGGCTGTGGCCACACTTAGATTTTTATTTAGGAACTTCTAACAAGTTAGTATTGCGGTCCTGGGTTTTGCAGTGATGGAGATGGTAAGTTTAGATTTTTGCATTGGTGGGTAGACATAATCTGTGGGCCTGATTCTCCATCTTTATTTATAAAATATCACATACAGTATAAAGAAATATATAAAATGCATATACATATATACAGTATATATACATACTATTACACATGTACAAAATAATAAAATTGATAATTTAATTTACTTAAAATATATATAATTATCAGCTGTGTTTGGGCTGTTGTCTCTAGAAAAGGAACTAAAAGAAAGTGTTGAGCAAGACATTTAAAAGTTATATTAAAGCCACAAGCATTTATTATCTTATTTAAGGACCTTTCTCATTTGTTAACAAATGTAGCTGCCATATAAAAATGTCATACCAATAATAGCTTTGGTTTATTTGTATGCTAATGCATAATAAAGGAGAACTAAAGGTAAAAAGAAAGCAGATCATTTAGAGGCATCTTACACTTGGTCCTGGGCTCAAAGTTGTTCCCTAGAAACTAATCTTTCCCTGCCTGGTCACTGATAACTGCCTCTACGTAGAACTTAGCATAGGTCATGCTTAGGGCAATCCCTTAAACAGTCACTTGAGGGCATCTATAGTGACAGTCTATTTGCTTCTCATTTTTGTGCATGTGCAGCACATAAATACAGAATGAGAGATTGTCAGTGGAACTGATGGAGCAGGCCATATGCATTTAATAAATCCTTATAGAACGCATGCACTAGCAATAGGATACCATAGGACAATGCGGTTGCAGGGATGATTTGCCTTTATAAATGTTTAAACCTCGATCTTCTAGCATCTTTTACCCAGTCATTTCCTTTCTAATTTCCCATAAAGCATGTTTGACTAGTCTTTCTTGTAAAATACTTATGCTGTTATTTAAAGCAGATCCTTTATGCTGTTGAGAAAGCTCCAGACTGATTATGGACTGAAACCTGTCCAGCTGCGTTCCTTGTTGGGCTGGCTATATCATTTCAAGATCCTTTTGTAAGCCACTGTCTTTTTTTTGCTCTGACTGACATTTTGAGCTCCTATTTAAATAAGGGGGGTTGATGGATGTTTATATTTTACATTAATTTTCTGCATTATAATACACAATAACGATTGGTCAAACCACTTTGTTTTTAATAGTTTTTAATATTTGCAGCCTCATGTTGTTTGTACTTAATAAAGTACTTTTATATTTGGAATAATTGGAGGGTTGTACCTTCCTTTTTCCTTGTAATTGTCCAACCCCAAATTACAATATAAATTTATGTGCAGGATCCCCTTAAACCTCAAGACTGCAGTTCTAACATTTTCTCCCAGCTGTCCCTGAAGAGTTTCTGCCTGCCCCTCCATGACTTGTTCACTTCAAGCTGTACAAGCCTGTAATCAATTTGTTACAGAGGAGGGTGGCACAGGAAGCAGCCATAAGTAATTGTCTTTGACGGTTGTTACATATTTACATACACTTACATAAAGAAGGGACACGTGTTTTTGGGAGGGGAAAAAAATGCAGATGGCTCTTCATCTGGTATACTTGCATTGTTTTTCTTCTTCTGTTGCATCAAATATTTGAAATTGCACCTGAAGTAAATGCTGCAACCCACAGTTTTTAAGCATGCTAAGAAAACTGGTGTACAAAATATACATGCTCACTTATTAATAAGGCAAATTGAAGATTAATTCTTACTTCCCACTTTACAGAAATAGCTTGATTCGTAAACTGGCTGATTAATTATAAAGAGAAGACAAGTAAACTATATACATGTGAGCTTCAGGGTTTTTCTTGTGGTATATTGACCAAGTCTTTGTTGGTTTACTTCTACATAGCTAGCAGAATACTGACCAGTATATCAAATTAAAAAATATAAATGATGCAGGAAAAATCATTCTGGAGTATGTGTCAATGGCATGTGTGTTTGCCATTATGCGCAAGCTAACTTGCCCCTTAATCCCCTTCTTACGAGATGAGTTTGTATTGGGACTCATGGCCAAATTCACCACCATTTTATCCTGCTTTTCAACCTCTTCATTCACAATCTGGCATTTAGTGTAACTGGCCAAGCTGTTAGCATCAGAATCAACATACATTCCATCCATAGTCATAGTTTTTGTATGGGATATTCCACATGTGCATGGAAACTAAAATAAATAAAGCAATAAAAATGTTAGAATACAGGTTTGTATTTTATAAGCAACAACTATACCAGTTATATTTCAGTATTAGGTGTTCTGTTAAACAGCTGTATAAGCTAGGCGTTGTGCAAAAAACTGTTAAAGTTGTTCTAAAAGTTGCGAACCAACAAAATATCACAGTATGAAATATATTTAGTAGTTAAAAGTGCCTATAGTTTTTTCCAGATACTTTTAAGTTTTCCTTTCAGCATATTAGAAAAAAACAATATCTAGTGCCGCGTTACTTACCTTAGCCCGATCCCGTGATACAATAACTGACGTAAACGAGATTACGTCAGTTATTGCATCGCGCGATCAGGCTAAGGTAAGGAGCAGCACTTTAACTCTCCACAAGCCATAGCGTTAAGTTTTGCGCTACTTTGTAGCGTGAAACTTAACACTTTGGGTTTTGGATCGTTAACTCAGCGCTATTTCCAAAAACATTTGGAAATGTCGATGTGCTCGAAAATCCGTCTAAAACCCATGTTAACCCAAAATTTCTTTGGGTTAACATGGGTTTTAGACTAAAATGGGCCATATTGTATCTCCCCCTTAGTATTATATTTTTAAAACGGCAGTATTCCTGTGGAAGTCCTTTGTAGGAATAAGCACCCTAACAAAAACATTTGCTTTCTTTTTGTAACCTTGTTGCTGACATTAAATTAGTGGAACTATGGGTAGGATTGGCAGAAATCTATTTGCACTCTCTTCCTCAGAAAACATTCATTTATCTATCCACCCTTCATACCCAATTCGTTCTTCACCCTGATCACTAGTTGCACGTGCAGATATTCCGGGACTATTATTGAATTTCCTCCCTATAATTTTAAAATCAAATATATAAAACTTCAATTTAGTTGGCAGGCTGTTACAAATAGAGGTCTGCATAGGGTTGAGACAAGTGTGGCAATGGCAGTGCTGCCAATGTGCCAGCAGCACCTGCATATTCCTCTTACATCTGTTTGTCTGGTTTAAGGATAGTCTTCATACATTACCCAACACCAAAATATGAAAAATTGTGTGTGGCCTGCAACACCTGAATAAGATATAGTAATGCACTAGACACTGTGTAGTGTCACTGGGGCCACATAAAATTCCAAACACCCCCTAATAAACATAGACATAGACAAAGTATAGGGCTCAATTTAGTGGCACAACCTTGTATCTATTACAAAAGTTACTTAAACATGTACTTTATTGTATTATACATCATAAAACAATTGTACCCAAATAAATTAAAATCCTAAGTCTATTATAAAGCATTGCGCTTACAGGTTGTCCCCCATATAGCGTCAAAATATCTAGCAATATGAAACTCCATTATGTGCTTCTTTACAAATTATTCAAGGTTACCCAGACCAATTGTACTGTACTGTTGCTTTCTCCAGAGTTAAAGGACAATTATACTCACCTTCCCTCTGCTCCTCTTCTTTGTGCATTAGCTTTTACCTAGCGGTTCAGGTCCTCACCCTGGGTAAAAGCTAATGCACAAAGAAGAGGAGCGGAGGGAAGGGGAGTATAATTGTCCTTTAATGTCTAGTAAACACAGACCACTGTATTGGTTATTATTAGCACAGTTACTCTAATCAACAAATGGGACATACAAACCTGTTGGTATGCACACGCAAAGTGCTCGCGGCTTTGTTTTTCATCACGCGGTTTCTTCACCCAAACATACTTGGGTGTCCGAGTATCCTCCAACCCTGCACCACATGCTGCAACTGGTTCAATCCTCCGCGTCCACCTTACTCAAAGACTTGGGGAGGATGCAGCGTTTTAATTGATTTTGGTATGTTAGTTTTATGATGTTTGATACAATAAAGTAAACGTTTGAGTAACTTTTGTAATTGATAAAAGGTTGTGCCTTTTAGTGGTGTCCTGTACTTATTAGTGGGTGTGTCGGACATGTTTAAAGGAGAACTAAAGTCCCAAGACAACATTATCCCAATAGAGAGAGCACATTCACAAACGAACAACAAGCTGTGTCTCATGTCTCCCTTTGCTGTGGATGCTGGGTGATTTATGAAAATAGCCTGTGTGTACGAAGGGTCAGCTCCCATAATTCACCTTATCTGGGAACACCCATCTAAGTGTCCGCCGGACACTTCACAGGAAACTGCAGTCTTGCTTCCTGGAAGCTGACAGCCAATCATGTTACAGCTCAGAGTTCCCTCCCTCTGACACAGAACACAGATACCAGTGCAGTTTTTGTGTAAACACATTAGAAATGCTCCTGTCCCTAACAATGATAAATTCCTATGCTTTACATACAAAAAAGAAAAGTAATCTTTGCAGTGTATGTCTTTGCTAGCATGAATGAAAGAAACAGAACATTTAACATTTCAGCAAAAAATAAAAGTAAGTATGGGGAATGGAACCAGCAACCTTCTATTCTGTGTCTTTCTAAAAAGAAAGCTTTCTACCACTAGGCCACAAGGGCTAATAAGTAATGGACTAGTACATGTAGAGTCTTTATCTTTTGCTAGACACATAATAAAAACAAAAAAAGGGAACATGGGGAATCGAACCTGTGTCCCAATAGTCTGATTTTTTTCCTAACCCAGCACTTTAGCAGAGCACACCACAGGTGAACTCTCAATCAATAGAAGTAAATGTCAGTAAAATCAGTACACTGTTTTGTATTGCTACTGGAAGACTGTCAGCAATTCACACTGGTTGGTAAATAAATAACAGAGCTGCTATATATAAAGATTGTACATATGTAGAAACTTCATATTTTTCTAGAAACATGGAAACAAACAAACAAAAAAAAGCACTAAACTCAGGCAGTAGACCATGTTATATTGTTTCATAAGTAAGCTAGGGAATTGAACTTGCGACTTCTTGGTCTGATTGTTTCTAAACACACAGCATTTACATGGTGCGCCACCAGCAAATCAGCTGTGATTCCAGGTACATTTAGAGGCTTTATCTTTCACTAGAAAGAGATGCTAGAAACTCTGCACATAGAGACAGTGAATGCTGGGGTCAGGGGGCGTGGCTCTTTGAAGCCAACATGGGCTATGAGTTGTACTGGCAACAAGATGGAAGCCTCCTTTGTTACAGAATCTATTACTCATATCTACTAAATGCAAATAACTAGAGAAGAATCTTTCAACGTGTAGGTGTTCTGGGGAGAAAAACTTTCACATTAGGATCTGAAAAACTGAAGTTTAGTTCTCCTTTAAAGAGGTATATGTTCATTGTGTCTGTTATACAACTTGTGTAAAAGGTTAATTTAAATAATCTGGTCACCAAGTTCATTGAAAGCCAATAAATAGTTTTCCCAAATACAGATAATCCTCATGTCTCATAAATGTCCTAAAGTGCTATGTCATATATTTGTAAAGTTTGATTTATCTCACTGTAAAAACACTCACACTGTCTGAGTGTATATATATGCTTGCAATAAAACAACAGTTAAAGAAATAAAACAAAAAGCTTGAATCATCTGTGTTAAATGGTTGTTAACATTTAGATTGGTGTCTAAATCATTATGCATATGATTATTACAATCCAGTAACTAGATTGTTAACAGCTCTATGGGGCAGGGACCTCCTTTCCTCTTGAAGGAAAGGCTCTAGCACGTATATATTTAATTGATAAATTTATGTACTGAACAATCTATGTATTTGTCCCCCTTGTATGACTTTCTTGTATTTTGTTGTACAGCGCTGCGTCCCCAAATGGCGCTTTATACACCATACATACATACTCTGCTTTGCCCTTTACCTCATGTGGGTGTGGCTAGCAAAATGCCAGCATTTTGGTGTTGCCCTGGTTATGCAACAGCCGTCTGAAAACATTTCTGGAATCTCATGGGCTTGAGATCAGGATATTGTACTTAGCTGTCCATGTCTTGTAATACCAATGCCAATCCTTGTATTGTATATACCGTATACACTCGAGTATAAGCCAAGATTTTGAGGCTTTGAAATTAGCCTGAAAACCTAACCTCGGCTTATACCCAGGTCAAGTAATTTAGATCCAAATGCTGCAATTGCGGATAGTAACCAGTAGGTGTTTAAAAAAAAAAAAACTTCACCTGCATAGAAAGTTACAGGAGCAGCTGATCTGCCTTTACACTCCTTCCTGCTTCCTGTAGTCTGGCTGCTGGACTCACTCATCACTGTCACTGCTCATTTGGATGTTGTAAATATGATGGGTCTCCTCAGTTTGGGGCAAAAAACAGCTGCTAGCTCATTGCAAATGACAGCTTGAAACTACCACTCTCAGGTGACATTTTTAACTATTGGGGTCAGAGAGCCCTTTAATATATATGGGGGTCAGGAGAATTGTAAATGATGGTAAGCTTAATTAAAAATGTATTGAACCTTTCCACTCCACATGTTTAGAAACTACAATTCCCAGCAACCAAACATCTGGAGTGCCAAGGAATTCGGGTTACTGGTACTGGATTTGACTATTACTGTATGGGATTCATGTATGGTAAGTCTGCTGTCCTTTTAAAGGGCAACTTAAGCCACAAAACCATACTGAATCAGAAGGCATAATTTCTACCCTCGGCTTATACTTGAGTAAATCAGATTTTACAATTTTTTTAGGTAAAAATAGGTTCCTCGGCTTATACTCGCGTATATATATATACATATATATATTTAGTAAAAATATTTTTTACAGTTTAGCTTACCTTTTCCCGTAATTTCATTTCTTTCCTCTCCTGCACAGTGGTCAGATAATTCACAGCTGCATATTCCAGCACCGATAGGAAGACAAAAACAAAACTAACCCAGAGGAAAATGTCCACAGCTTTAATGTAAGAGACACGGGGCATGGAAGCATTAACTCCTGTAATGATGGTTGACATTGTCAGTACAGTGGTTATGCCTAGAAACACAAGGAGAAAGGCAACTTAGTAGGACAAAATTTGTCACAAGCCAACATGATCTGTTTTTTACGTAAGCTCTAAGTATTAAAGGGACACTAGCCTGAAAAAAATGTCTTTATCCTTTTCTATATTTTTAGTGCTCCCTTTTTGAGCTCAGTGCTCCCTGTCACTGGATCTCATGTCCTGTTTAGCTCACTCTTAGTTAGTATGCATGTCTCTTCTCTATGTATCTAACCCCTCCTGAAACTGGGGCATAGCTAGAGTGTGGGGCATGTGCAGTGGAGATGATCTGTGCCCCCCTATAGCCAATATTATTCACCCAGTGATTTTGTGTTATAGTGAAAGCAAAACTGCTTCACTGTGGGAAGGTAATCAATACTGGGAGCTGTAATAACTGCGTGAATCAAGTAAGATTTTCTTTTAGCTGAAGGTGTTTGAAGGTGTGTGTGTGTGGCCGGGGGGACTTTGTAATTGATTTATTTAGGTATAGTGCTACATTGGGACTTAACTAAAACAGACAGCAGCTATCTGTACAGAAAGAGCACAGAGAAACAGATTATGCTTATTCCTTTTCCTGATCGTAATGCTGAATCAATTAGCCATGCAGTGACATAGAAATAATCTTTACTTTTATAGAATGGATAGGTACGTAAGGTAAGGTACGTACCCGATTGCTCGCTCCTCCACCACATAGTCTGACAGGTTCCCAAGGGACTTAGTAATCTATGTGCATAGAATACAGTGTCCGTTGGGACCTGTCAGACTATGCGGCGGAGGAACAAGAGGGTAAGTACCTTACCTTCTCTCCTGGCTCCTGCAGATTTTATTGAAGAACGGTAGATAAGACTGAATAGCAAAAATAATTTTTGCAGTGGAGATACATTTTAAACATTTTTACCCACAATGTACTCCACCCTTTGATCAAACTAAAAATGAAGTATTCCAGTAACTGTACATTTCTTGTACACCACGAGATCTTTAAAAAAATGGTAAACTGCACACATTAGTGTACAGAAAACCAACTGACAGATGTAGTTATCTCCACAATAACAGATTTCACCACCAACACACCAGACACGCCAAGGCTACTAAGATAGTAACACTGTATATACTCTTACCCAGAAGATTGAGACAAACCCCTAGAGTGCTGGCAGAATCATTTAAACAAGAAGGCTACAAGATGAAGACCATCAACATCAATTCAGCATTAAAAACCCAAAGAGAAAAACTTTTGCAGTACAAAAAGAAAAAAATCCAGTACCTGTATACTGCATGTAACAACATACAATCCAGTACTATACTGTAGGTTGTCCAGATCACCTGCTGATTGTAGGACACTCTTAACAAATGTAGTTGCATCTAAATTGCATTACTTCATATGTTTTATTAGGTGTCCTCTGATTTTTACTGCTCTGGAAATCTTTCAAACAATCCTGAGATGTAATAAACTAATCTTAAAAAATAAACTAGATATACCCTTATAACATTCTCCAATGCCTGGTACAGTAGAATCAAACTACACACAATGCATGAGGATCTTGTTAGCATGTGTTTTATTGTTTGTAAACACATTGGTGGATAACTACAGAGAACCAGAGTTACACCGAGTTAAACATGTATGCTGTGATGTACGTAAGGGGATCACGAGCAGTGAACCCGTTCCTTTGTGCATCATAATGTAATGTTCCATTGCGATCACAGCTCTGGACCAAATGCTATTTTGTCTAAACTCTTTGCATGACTTTAAAACCTTTCATTTAAGATGTCTGGCAAAGAGCCACATTCAGGTCAGTACATCATTTGGGTCAGTTGCATGCACTTCTTTTTTTCAAACCGATGCAAAGCCACAAGCACAGTGTTAAAGTCACATTAACCCTCAGTTTGCATTTGGATGCAACAGTAAAAGGCCTGGGTATATTAAGTGCAAGACCAGAGAATTTACTAGTTTTCCAAACAGAATGCTATGAGGTATGTTATCCTACCTAGGGAGACTCTTGCAGGCACTGCTCTGCGATCTATCCAGAATGATACCCAAGAGAGCATGACCATTAGGGTTGCAGGAAAATAAGTTTGTAGCAGGAAGAAAAATATGTGGCGCCGTAATGTAAAATTGATGTACAGGCGATTGTACCATCCTACAAATAAAAAACATTTTTTTCAGTATAATACATACGTAATGCAAAATTTCATGTTTCAGAAATGGATTTAACATAAGGATAATTATACTGTAAAAATTTACTTTTTGAAAATGGAAAGTACCTGTAGCAGGGAGGTAGGATTGATTATTCCTATCTCACAATATTGTTTTGTTGAGGAGCGACAGCACGTACAGTTTTCATTTGCCAGTTAAGTCCTGAACTATTTATTAAAGATAGTGCTGAAGGAAGACTGGCAGAATCAGTTTTTATTGGGCTGGCGCTCCTCACAGAAACAAAACTGAGAGGTAGGAAATACCAGTCCTATATCCCCGCCCCAAGTAATTTTTTTCACTGTTTTTTAGGAAAACTTAATAGATATGATAGTTTTCCTATAAGGTTCACCCTAACCCCAAGTTTTAACATTTTATTTTAAACAAAGTAGCCTCCTTTTTCAATTTAGTATTCCGTATATACTTGAGTATAAGCCGAGGTTTTCAGGATTTAAAATTAGCCTGAAAACCCGACCTCGGCTTATACTCAGGTCACAGTAAGTATTGTAAATTCTTTCCCCCAAAGCCACCTGCCGATCGCTCTGTAGGATAAGGTACCGTAACTCACATTACAATCATGCGCCGAGTATGGAGATCAGCATGCAGATCAGTGCAGAGTGCCAGCCGGAACAGTTGATTGTAATGTGAGTTACAGTACCTTATCCTACAGAGCGATCGGGGGGGAAAGAATTTACAATACTTACTGTGACCTGATTAGTGAGTACTTGCTTTAGCTACTAAAGCATGCTGGGAGTTGTAGTTTACAAAACATCTGGAGTGCCAAGAAATGAGGCTTTTTTATGGACAGCAGAGTTCCCATACTGGATTTGGCTATTACTGTACGGGACTACTGCTGTCCATTTAATTTAATTTCAACCCTCGACTTATACTCAACTCAATCATGTTTTCTTCCTTTTTGAGGTAAAAATAGGTATCTCGACTTATACTCGGGTCGATTTATACTCGAGTATATACGGTATATTTATTGCTAAACCATTAAAAGCCCACCCCCAACCTTCGATTTAGATTTTTTTTTAAAAAGCCTCAGAAACATATTTACAGATTCCTCGGCTGTGTGCATAGCCGGCAGCAGCGTCTGTGATTGGCTGCCGGCTAACCAATTACAAATGGCAGTCCCGCCCCTCTCTGCTGCTTCCTGCTAGCAGAGAGCCAGGAACAGAGTGGCGGGGAAAAGAAAGTCTATAAGTATCTTTTTGGGGCTTTTTTTAGAATCTAATTAGTGGTTGGGGTGGGCTTATGTGCCCTACACATAGTAAAAAAACTACTTCAGGGGTGGACATACCCTTTAAGAAGTTAAAGCCTATTGTAAAAGAGGTTATAATTTAAAAGAACCCTTTCCAGAGCTATTTAGGCTTTCAGACAACCAACCAACATGGTCAATTATTTTTTCAATCGTCTGAATCTATTGAAAATCTAAAAATCCCCACCTTGCGCTGGCAATCTTCTATAGAGTTAAGCTTGAAAACTACAAAAGATATTATTGCTTTTATGTAATGAATAAGGAAAACTAGAGCTAAAAAAAAAACTTGTGGAAACACAATTTCTGCAGTTTACAAGTTTTCCAAAATGAGGCCTAGATCAAGATACACAGCTGCTTGGACATGCTCTGTTAATTCTCTTGCCTTAATACACTCCTTTCCTGCAGGACTGATGTAAAGTAAACACTGATGACCTGTTTGTAACCTCTCTGCATTAAAAGTTAAAAAATCTCAGGAACATGCATATCTATTTTAACTTTTCAAAATATAGTTCCCCTCTTATTTAAATGTAATAGGGTTATTTAGGTTTGTTGTAGATGGTACCTGTGCTGCTGTAGAAGGCAAGCCTGGATGTAGTGTGAAACTTTTGGATCAAAAACTGAGACAGGGAAATTTTCTCATCTGTTTTTAAAGAATCATTCCCCTTTTTCCAATAAAGCATTAGATCTTCATCTGTGTAGGCATCTAGAAACAACAAAGGTGAATAGATTTTGTAAATTTATAACAGACATTACAATTAAAATTTTAAAATTAAACAATACAACAAACAAATACAGGTATATTCAATAAAGGTTTTATTGTTAAAAATGGTGCTAATTTTGCCCCAACCAATCAGATCTTATTTAACATTTGAAAGCAAAATCCACCCCATTTTTAACGATAAGAACTTTTATTGAATCACTACAGTAGAGGACTTCCAAGAAACAACGGCACACGGCAATGCACAGAAAAGCATGCACATTTTACCACACATTACTGTCTGCTTGCACATTGATCCGTATAATGTTGACACTATTGGAGATCCTAGTGTGGCCAGACTAATTGTGCAATTAAATATGCAATCAGATCACAAATTAAAAGGGGATAGTGTTGCCTAGGCCTTACAAAAAAAGTATGGTTCTGCTGGTTGGAAAATAATTCAAAGTTGCTATATCTACTATATAAAGTAGAAATCTTGTGAGTATGTATGTATGTATGTACTCACATCACAGCCAGACCCAAATAATGTCTGACACCCATGAAGTCCAGTTTGAACAATAAAAAGCCTGCACGTCACTTGCAGGGTGTGATTCCCCAATTTAATAACTCAGATGAAGGGCCTGGGCTCTGTGTGCTGCCCGACTTCAACAACACAGACACAGAGTCCACTTCAGTGACACAACAACAACGTAATGTATGGCTACACAACTCAGAGCTGCACACACAGAACAACAGCTTCTATAACAGAGGGAACGAGACATTTCCCTTAAGGTCTGTAACACATTACAATTTGCTCCTGGAAGGTTTCAAATATAAACCCTGGAAATACTATGTTGCTATTGGTGATATGAACCACATATATATACAAATATAAACCCTGGAAAGACTATGTTGCTATTGGTGATATGAGCCACATTTATATACAAATATAAACCCTGGAAAGACTATGTTGCTATTGGTGATATGAATGACATTTATATACAAATATAAACCCTGGAAAGACTATGTTGCTATTGGTGATATGAACTATGAATGACTTGGTTGTTATTGGTGATATGAACCACATTTGCAGTTATTGTCCTGCTAAGAAATTTAAAGCAGAGCCTCCTGGAATGTGCTGTAGCAATGGAAAACAACCCAAGACATCATGACCACGCCCCCAAAGGCACAGCCACGTCACCAAACATCATGGACACAACCATGACAAGAAAACTGTCACGCCCCAAAATCGCAAACATTGCCCCAAATATTGCTGTCACAGCCACACCCGCAAACATCATGGTCACAATCATACCCCAACTATCAAGGCCACGCCCAAAAAGATAACGGCCATGCCCCCAAACATCGCAACCATGCTCCCTAATGTTGTGACCATGGCCCAGATATTGTGGGGGTCCTCTCAAATAAAAAACATTACGGCCTGGCCCTATACATCATGGCCACGCTCCCAAACATCACAGGTATGCCCCCCAATCATGCCCACATCCACAAACATCATGTCCATGCCCCCAAACATCACAGGCACAAATTGAAGTGAAAGTAAAACTGCTTTGCTATGTGAAGGTAAGCAGCACTGGGAGCTGTAATCACTGAATCAAGTAAGATTTTCTTTTAGCTGTAGGAGTTTGAAGGTGTGTGTGTGGGGGGGTTAATTGATTTATTTAGGTACAGTGCTACATTGGGACTTCAGTAACACAGACAGCAGCTAACTGCAGGATTGGGTGTTATCTGTACAGAAAGAGCACAGAGAAAAAGATAATGCTTATTCCTTTTCCTGATCTTAATGCTGAATCAATTAGCCATAAAGTGATAGAGAAATAAGCTTTACTTTTATAGAATGGAGAGTTTCTACATGTAGTGTGCCAGGGGGAGGGGCTGGGTGATTGACAGTTCTTTACTGACTAGCTGTGCCCCGTCCTGTTTAAAAAGTAAAACTCCCAGAGCTAAAAAAAACAAGGGACAGGTAGGTCATAGAAGAAGAAAAAAAGCAGATTTAAGATTGGTGGTAATTAGTATTAATTACTGTGTTTAAAAATGTTTTGGCAGTTTACATGTCCTTTAAGTACCAAACTCACACTGTCCGCATGCTTCACACTTCACAGACTGTTACAACTAAAAGAACAAAGACATCATGGCACTCTCACTTTGGACTAGAAATTTAGGTTACTTTATTGATTGGGCTGTAATAGTCAATATAAATAGGTCCTTGAGCAAGGATAAAGTGTTAACGTGCAAACAAAGTAACATACTGCTAAAGTGCAAAAAATAGAGCACGCTTAATAAAAACATACAAAGCTCACAGAATGAAGTCCGGCTTAAACAACACAGAAAAAGAGCCCGCACGTCACATGCTTGAGAAACACAAGAACAGTGTGACACCTGTCAGTCACTCAAGTGCTGCGGTATTCAGTTGCAATCAATGTTTTCCCCGGGGCTAATTACATGTAGCATGTTCACAAGTAGGTTCACCACAACATTTGTATGTTTACACTCCAAGTGGAAAAACTTACACTGTTGTATATAAAGTTTTGCTATAAACATGTGCTATACGTCCCTCAAGAAATGTCACCTCCTCAACTCATAACTATTAAATACATGACGTACATTACCAACTGTGCACTTCCTTTTCCCCCGGTCACTTCCATCTAAGCTAAACACACACCTGCACTTAACAAATGCTATACCCACATGTGTACACGGGCAAAGTTGGGTAAAACTGCTAGAGTATGTATATATATAAATTTAGTGCTTTGCTCCCCTGGTAGGTATGCCCCTGGTTAAACTTACAGCTTTCCAGCTCCAGAGTGCAGGTCTGAGTATCCAAGGGAAATCGGCTGAAGTCCATGTTGCACATTGCTGTCACTGTAATTCTTGAAAAAAATTAAATGAACAGTAGTAAAGTATGTAGAAAGCAGTAATCATTTATTATAATTTCAGCTGAATTAGATTTGATCTATTTCATATGCTATTTTATTCTACTTTTCCATCTTGTGTACAATGGCAGAAAAGCAAAATGGTATTTCATTATCATTTCTGACACATCCCCACAGCAATTTGAACCGGGTGGGTTAGCAATGTCACTTGCAGGTTTCACATGCAGACATTTAGTAAATCTGGCATATGTCCTTAAGGTCTAAATAGACAGAAACTTTCTTTAACTATAGCTTAAAGTACCGTATATACTCGAGTATAAACCGACCCGAGTATAAACCGAGGTACCCAATTTCAGCTAAAAATCCTAATAAAAGTTGTTGATTCGAGTATAAACCGAGGGTAGAAACTTGGCATTCAAGATGTTTGGAAACTACAACTCCCAGCTAATAAAGCATGCTGGTAGTTGTAGTTTCCAAACATCTTGAATGCCACCCTCACTTGGCATTCAAGATGTTTGTAAACTACAACTCCCAGCATGCTTTATTAGCTGGGAGTTGTAGTTTCCAAACACCTTGAATGCCACCCTCACTTGGCATTCAAGATGTTTAGAAACTACAACTCCCAGCTAATAAAGCATGCTGGGAGTTGTAGTTCCCAAACATCTTGAATGCCCCCCTCACCCTCCCACCCAGTTCAGTTTGTACCTGTGGTCTCTTCTCCCTGTGGGCTCTCCTCCATCCAAGGGCTTCCTCCATCCAAGGGCTTCCTGGCAGCATTGAAGGTACGGTATCCTTAGCATTCCGGCAGCCGCTCGCTCATTCCTTTACTGGCGCGCCGGCTGACGTCACTGCCCGGCGCCAAGCAGTGACGTCAGGCCAGCGGGCAGTGACGTCAGGCCGGCGCGCCCGTACAGAGAAAGATCGTGCGGCTGCCGGAATGCTCAGGTAAGCTGTTGACTCGAGTATAAACCGAGTCCAAGTTTTCAGGCTGATTTTTCAGCCTGAAAAACTCGGTTTATACTCGAGTATATACGGTAAAATTACAATGAGTTCAGAAGAAACTCATACTGTACTGTATATATTTTATTAGCTCAGAAATTTCTTTTAATACCATGCAGTTCCGTAGTCCTGTACACATTTTAGAATAAAGCTTTAAATGGCAAATATGCCTCAAAATAGTAAATGTATATCCCAGGGAGGTAGGAAATTCTATTCTTACCTCTTACCTGGGTGTTCACATGCATGGTTGTGATTTGTCAACGTTCCGTTTGTGAAACAGCGGACAGCTCCCTGTGACTATCTCCCCTAATGTTAATAATATTGGAGATATTCACACTAAGGGGCATATTTATAAAGGTTTGTTAAACTTTTCGCCTTCTTCAACTCAGATTTTTCGCTTTATTAACGCAAATTTGAACTTTTCGCTATTTATAAAGCAGTGATAACCAGTGACGAAAGGTCATTACCGATACTTTCATTACCGATACTTTCCGCTTTTCGCCATACATCGCTGCAATAACCATTATAAAACTATCACCACACATCGGCGCAGGGATACTTTTCCGCAAAGGTGAAAGCGAAAATGAGTGGTTATATAAATAAGGCGAAAACAGCGCTATTTGTCATTGCAATGTCCTGCGATAGCGAAATGGCGAAAATAGCAATCATTTATAAATATGCCCCTAAGTGTGCACTGAAGCAAGTTTGAGCTGTCAGCAACTGCACAAATAAAAGTTTGAGAGTTCACTGCACATACCTACGGCTACCTGGGGAGGTAGAAATAGGATTTTCTACCTACCTAGGATAGAGGCCTAAATTCACAATTTGTTTTGGGCATAGTTATTTTTAAGAAAAATAAGACAACAATACATGGTTCTTGATTGCCATATTTATCTTGGTACACGTGGTGATTTTGGCCTGACTAAATGGGCAGCATATTGAAGACTACACAATCACCTGTAATGTTGATACTTAGATCCCTGTCATACTATATCGGGATATTGTGTATGGATGATCGTTCAACTATTGTCCAATAATTTCCCCATCGGGCCAGTTTATTTTGGCCGATTGTACGATCGGATTGTAGTGTCTATGGCCACCATAACTCTCATGTCTGATTCTCCAGACCAACCAATTTTATTTACAAATTGAACACAATCATCTGTTTAGAAAAAACTATCATTCAATTGGCCGATCCAACCAAAAAGTCAGCCCAGGATGACTGATCAGGTAAGGTACTAACCCGATCTCTCCCTCCTCCTCCACATCCTCTGACACATCTGTTTTCTATGTGCATGGCACTTGCGCATGAGTATAGCATGCTAATAGGGCGATGCACCAATGGGCGTATCTCTCCTGTTTTGGAGTTTAAGTCACGCTAACCGATTTTATATCTGTTAGCGTGACTTAAACTCCTTGCGGCTGCTGCGTGGCTAACACGAAAGTTAACAGCACAGCCATCGCAAGCGATGTTATATGCCAAAATCGTCAGTTTATTACGGCACTTTAAATGACAGCTAAAAGCTGGCGTTAAAAATGCCGGAATAGAAAATCGCCAGGTAGCAATGTTTGCACCGGGTTGCCTATAGCGGCGCTCAGTGCATTGCCCTGTAAGTCCTTTGGGATGCGGCAGCTCCTTGCAGCCCAATAGCACTAAGTCCGCCCATTTCCATGGTGTTTTCACTGCTTTATAAATACGATCATGCAGTTACCGCAGCAATATGTGAAACAGCGATCAAATCTGCTTGTGAAGATTCTCATTCATCCAGGTCATGGTATATGAATATGTGAAACAGCGATCAAATCTGCTTGTGAAGATTCTCATTCATCCAGGTCATGGTATATCTGTTGTATTCAATTAGATCAACTGGACTTGAAGTTTAGTTCTTGAAGACGTTTCGCTAGTCATCCGACTGGCTTTCTCAATTCAGAATGACTTGTACAAGAATCTGTGGCAGTTATGTACCCTGGAAAATCCCAATTAGCATATCACAGCCAGGTGTTAAGGGTGTGATTAGATAGTGGCTAAGAGGTGTTATAGGAACGCCCAGAGTAAGGTGTTAAAACAGCATTGTACATGGCAGACAGTTGGTGTCGAACCCCCCCACCTCTATTTAGGCTTGGTTTCTTTATTTTCACATAAATGGCCTCCTTAACACCTCTCTTGAACCAGTCACGTTCCTTCGCCAGTATGTTAACATTACAATCTTCAAAGGTATGTCCTTTATCCTTAAGATGCAGATACACGGCTGAGTCCTGAGGAATTGGCTCTTCTGTGCTGGGCCATACGTTGATGCAGTTGCTGTTTGGTCTCCCCCACATACAAATCAGAGCATTCTTCACTGCACTGCACTGCATATATGATGTCGCTTTTCTTGTGTTTAGGTATTGGGTCTTTCGGATGTACCAATTGCTGCCTCAGTGTGTTGTTCGGTTTAAAGCAGACAGGGATACGATGTTTTTTGAAAATTCTTCTTAATTTCTCGGAGACCCCTGCTACATATGGGATGACCATGTTCTTCCTCCTGTCTTGCTTTTCCCCTTCACTGTTGCATTAGACAATCTATTAAGGACAGTATGGGCAGCATTACAGTCCTTTCCAAAACTACTCCTATTTACAGACAATGTTAGATCCATTAGACAATCTATTAAGGACAGTATGGGCAGCATTACAGTCCTTTGGATGTACCAATTGCTGCCTCAGTGTGTTGTTCGGTTTAAAGCAGACAGGGATACGATGTTTTTTGAAAATTCTTCTTAATTTCTCGGAGACCCCTGCTACATATGGGATGACCATGTTCTTTCTCCTGTCTTGCTTTTCCCCTTCACTGTTGGTATTCGTGTTCTTTTCTTTCCTTCTACTTCTTTTGACAAAGGCCCAGTCTGGATATCCACAAGTTTTAAGGGCTCCTCTGAGATGTTTCATTTCTTTAGCCTTCGCCTCTGTGCTAGTGGGGATGTTCTCGGCTCTGTGTTGCAGGGTTCTGATGACACCCAGCTTGTGATCTAAAGGGTGGTGGGAGTCAAACATCAAATACTGCTTTAAACCGAACAACACACTGAGGCAGCAATTGGTACATCCGAAAGACCCAATACCTAAACACAAGAAAAGCGACATCATATATGCAGTGCAGTGCAGTGAAGAATGCTCTGATTTGTATGTGGGGGAGACCAAACAGCAACTGCATCAACGTATGGCCCCATATCCCCCCCCAAGTAATTTTTTTCACTGTTTTTTAGGAAACTTAATAGATATGATAGTTTTCCTATAAGGTTCACCCTAACCCCAAGTTTTAACATTTTATTTTAAACAAAGTAGCCTCCTTTTTCAATTTAGTATCCGTATATACTTGAGTATAAGCCGAGGTTTTCAGGATTTAAAATTAGCCTGAAAACCCGACCTCGGCTTATACTCAGGTCACAGTAAGTATTGTAAATTCTTCCCCAAAGCCCCTGCCATCGCTCTGTAGGATAAGGTACCGTAACTCACATTACAATCATGCGCCGAGTATGGAGATCAGCATGCAGATCAGTGCAGAGTGCCAGCCGGAACAGTTGATTGTAATGTGAGTTACAGTACCTTATCCTACAGACGATCGGGGGGAAAGAATTTACAATACTTACTGTGACCTGATTAGTGAGTACTTGCTTTAGCTACTAAAGCATGCTGGGAGTTGTAGTTTACAAACATCTGGAGTGCCAAGAAATGAGGCTTTTTTATGGACGCAGAGTTCCCCATACTGGATTTGGCTATTACTGTACGGGACTACTGCTGTCCATTTAATTTAATTTCAACCCTCGACTTATACTCAACTCAATCATGTTTTCTTCCTTTTTGAGGTAAAAATAGGTATCTCACTTTATACTCGGGTCGATTTATACTCGAGTATATCGGTATATTTATTGCTAAACCATTAAAAGCCCACCCCCAACCTTCGATTTAGATTTTTTTTAAAAAGCCTCAGAAACATTTACAGATTCCCGGCTGTGGTGCATAGCCGGCAGCAGCGTCTGTGATTGGCTGCCGGCTAACCAATTACAAATGGCAGTCCCGCCCCTCTCTGCTGCTTCCTGCTAGCAGAGAGCCAGGAACAGAGTGGCGGGGAAAAGAAAGTCTATAAGTATCTTTTTGGGGCTTTTTTTAGAATCTAATTAGTGGTTGGGGTGGGCTTATGTGCCCTACACATAGTAAAAAAAACTACTTCAGGGGTGGACATACCCTTTAAGAAGTTAAAGCCTATTGTAAAAGAGGTTATAATTTAAAAGAACCCTTTCCAGAGCTATTTAGGCTTTCAGAACAACCAACAATGGTCAATTTTTTTTCAATCGTCTGAATCTATTGAAAATCTAAAAATCCCCACCTTGCGCTGGCAATCTTCTATAGAGTTAGCTTGAAAACTACAAAAGATATTATTGCTTTTATGTAATGAATAAGGAAAACTAGAGCTAAAAAAAAAACTTGTGGAAACACAATTTCTGCAGTTTACAAGTTTTCCAAAATGAGGCCTAGATCAAGATACACAGCTGCTTGGACATGCTCTGTTAATTCTCTTGCCTAATACACTCCTTTCCTGCAGGACTGATGTAAAGTAAACACTGATGACCTGTTTGTAACCTCTCTGCATTAAAAGTTAAAAAATCTCAGGAACATGCATATCTATTTTAACTTTTCAAAATTAGTTCCCCTCTTATTTAAATGTAATAGGGTTATTTAGGTTTGTTGTAGATGGTACCTGTGCTGCTGTAGAAGGCAAGCCTGGATGTAGTGTGAAACTTTTGGATCAAAAACTGAGACAGGGAAATTTTCTCATCTGTTTTTAAAGAATCATTCCCCTTTTCCAATAAAGCATTAGATCTTCATCTGTGTAGGCATCTAGAAACAACAAAGGTGAATAGATTTTGTAAATTTATAACAGACATTACAATTAAAATTTTAAAATTAAACAATACAACAAACAAATACAGGTTATATTCAATAAAGGTTTTATTGTTAAAAATGGTGCTAATTTTGCCCCAACCAATCAGATCTTATTTACATTTGAAAGCAAAATCCACCCCATTTTAACGATAAGAACTTTATTGAATCACTACAGTAGAGGACTTCCAAGAAACACGGCACACGGCAATGCACAGAAAAGCATGCACATTTACCACACATTACTGTCTGCTTGCACATTGATCCGTATAATGTTGACACATATGGAGATCCTAGTGTGGCCAGACTAATTGTGCAATTAAATATGCAATCAGATCACAAATTAAAAGGGGATAGTGTTGCCTAGGCCTTACAAAAAAAGTATGGTCTGTCTGGTTGGAAAATAATTCAAAGTTGCTATATCTACTATATAAAGTAGAAATCTTGTGAGTATGTATGTATGTATGTACTCACATCACACGCAGACCCAAATATGTCTGACACCCATGAAGTCCAGTTTGAACAATAAAAGCCTGCACGTCACTTGCAGGGTGTGATTCCCCAATTTAATAACTCAGATGAAGGGCCTGGGCTCTGTGTGCTGCCCGACTTCACAACACAACACAGAGTCCACTTCAGTGACACAACAACAACGTAATGTATGGCTACAAACTCAGAGCTGCACACACAGAACAACAGCTTCTATAACAGAGGGAACGAGACATTTCCCTTAAGGTCTGTAAACCATTACAATTTGCTCCTGGAAGGTTTCAAATATAACCCTGGAAATACTATGTTGCTATTGGTGATATGAACCACATATATATACAAATATAAACCCTGGAAAGACTATGTTGCTATTGATATGAGCCAATTTATATACAAATATAAACCCTGGAAAGACTATGTTGCTATTGGTGATATGAATGACATTTTTATACAAATATAAACCCTGGAAAGACTATGTTGCTATTGGTGATATGAACTATGAAATGACTTGGTTGTTATTGGTGATATGAACCACATTTGCAGTTATTGTCCTGCTAAGAAATTTAAAGCAGAGCCTCCTGGAATGTGCTGTAGCAATGGAAAACAACCCAAGACATCATGACCACGCCCCCAAAGGCACAGCCACGTCACCAAACATCATGGACACAACCATGACAAGAAAACTGTCACGCCCCAAAATCGCAAACATTGCCCCAAATATTGCTGTCACAGCCACACCCGCAAACTCATGGTCACAATCATACCCCAACTATCAAGGCCACGCCCAAAAAGATAACGGCCATGCCCCCAAACATCGCAACCATGCTCCCTAATGTTGTGACCATGGCCCAGATATTGTGGGGGGTCCTCTCAAATAAAAAACATTACGGCCTGGCCCTATACATCATGGCCACGCTCCCAAACATCACAGGTATGCCCCCAATCATCCCACATCCACAAACATCATGTCCATGCCCCCAAACATCACAGGCACAAATTGAAGTGAAAGTAAAACTGCTTTGCTATGTGAAGGTAAGCAGCACTGGGAGCTGTAATCACTGAATCAAGTAAGATTTTCTTTTAGCTGTAGGAGTTTGAAGGTGTGTGTGTGGGGGGGTTAATTGATTTATTTAGGTACAGTGCTACATTGGGACTTCAGTAACACAGACAGCAGCTAACTGCAGGATTGGGTGTTATCTGTACAGAAAGAGCACAGAGAAAAAGATAATGCTTATTCCTTTTCCTGATCTTAATGCTGAATCAATTAGCCATAAAGTGATAGAGAAATAAGCTTTACTTTTATAGAATGGAGAGTTTCTACATGTAGTGTGCCAGGGGGAGGGGCTGGGTGATTGACAGTTCTTTACTGACTAGCTGTGCCCCGTCCTGTTTAAAAAGTAAAACTCCCAGAGCTAAAAAAAACAAGGGACAGGTAGGTCATAGAAGAAGAAAAAGCAGATTTAAGATTGGTGGTAATTAGTATTAATTACTGTTTTTAAAATGTTTTGGCAGTTTACATGTCCTTTAAGTACCAAACTCACACTGTCCGCATGCTTCACACTTCACAGACTGTTACAACTAAAAGAACAAAGACATCATGGCACTCTCACTTTGGACTAGAAATTTAGGTTACTTTATTGATTGGGCTGTAATAGTCAATATAATAGGTCCTTGAGCAAGGATAAAGTGTTAACGTGCAAACAAAGTAACATACTGCTAAAGTGCAAAAAATAGAGCACGCTTAATAAAAACATACAAAGCTCACAGAATGAAGTCCGGCTTAAACAACACAGAAAAAGAGCCCGCACGTCACATGCTTGAAACACAAAGAACAGTGTGACACCTGTCAGTCACTCAAGTGCTGCGTATTCAGTTGCAATCAATGTTTTCCCCGGGGCTAATTACATGTAGCATGTTCACAAGTAGGTTCACCACAACATTTGTATGTTTACACTCCAAGTGGAAAAACTTACACTGTTGTATATAAAGTTTTGCTATAAACATGTGCTATACGTCCCTCAAGAAATGTCACCTCCTCAACTCATAACTATTAAATACATGACGTACATTACCAACTGTGCACTTCCTTTTCCCCCGGTCACTCCATCTAAGCTAAACACACACCTGCACTTAACAAATGCTATACCCACATGTGTACACGGGCAAAGTTGGGTAAAACTGCTAGAGTATGTATATATATAAATTTAGTGCTTTGCTCCCCTGGAGGTGATGCCCCTGGTTAAACTTACAGCTTTCCAGCTCCAGAGTGCAGGTCTGAGTATCCAAGGGAAATCGGCTGAAGTCCATGTTGCACATTGCTGTCACTGTAATTCTTGAAAAAATTAAATGACAGTAGTAAAGTATGTAGAAAGCAGTAATCATTTATTATTTCAGCTGAATTAGATTTGATCTATTTCATATGCTATTTTATTCTACTTTTCCATCTTGTGTACAATGGCAGAAAAGCAAAATGGTATTTCATTATCATTTCTGACACATCCCCACAGCAATTTGAACCGGGTGGGTTAGCAATGTCACTTGCAGGTTTCACATGCAGACATTTAGTAAATCTGGCATATGTCCTAAGGTCTAAATAGACAGAAACTTCTTTAACTATAGCTTAAATACCGTATATACTCGAGTATAAACCGACCCGAGTATAAACCGAGGTACCCAATTTCAGCTAAAAATCCTAATAAAAGTTGTTGATTCGAGTATAAACCGAGGGTAGAAACTTGGCATTCAAGATGTTTGGAAACTACAACTCCCAGCTAATAAAGCATGCTGGTAGTTGTAGTTTCCAAACATCTTGAATGCCACCCTCACTTGGCATTCAAGATGTTTGTAAACTACAACTCCCCATGCTTTATAGCTGGGAGTTGTAGTTTCCAAACACCTTATGCACCCTCACTTGGCATTCAAGATGTTTAACTACAACTCCCAGCTAATAAAGCATTCTGGGAGTTTGTAGTTCCCAAACATCTTGAATGCCCCCCTCACCCTCCCACCCAGTTCAGTTTGTACCTGTGGTCTCTTCTCCCTGTGGGCTCTCCTCCATCCAAGGGCTTCCTCCATCCAAGGGCTTCCTGGCAGCATTGAAGGTACGGTATCCTTAGCATTCCGGCAGCCGCTCGCTCATTCCTTTACTGGCGCCCGGCTGACGTCACTGCCCGGCGCCAAGCAGTGACGTCAGGCCAGCGGGCAGTGACCAGGCCGGCGCGCCCGTACAGAGAAAGATCGTGCGGCTGCCGGAATGCTCAGGTAAGCTGTTGACTCGAGTATAAACCGAGTCCAAGTTTTCAGGCTGATTTTTCAGCCTGAAAAACTCGGTTTATACTCGAGTATATACGGTAAAATACATGAGTTCAGAAGAAACTCATACTGTACTGTATATATTTTATTAGCTCAGAATTTCTTTTAATACCATGCAGTTCCTAGTCCTGTACACATTTTAGAATAAACTTTAAATGGCAAATATGCCTCAAAATAGTAAATGTATATCCCAGGGAGGGTAGGAAATTCTATTCTTACCTCTTACCTGGGTGTTCACATGCATGGTTGTGATTTGCAACGTTCGTTTGTGAAACAGCGGCCAGCTCCCTGTGACTATCTCCCCTAATGTTAATAATATGGAGATATTCACACTAAGGGGCATATTTATAAAGGTTTGTTAAACTTTTCGCCTTCTTCAACTCAGATTTTTCGCTTTATTACGCAAATTTGAACTTTTCGCTATTTAAAAGCAGTGATAACCAGTGACGAAAGTCATTACCGATACTTTCATTACCGATACTTTCCGCTTTTCGCCATACATCGCTGCAATAACCATTATAAAACTATCACCACACATCGGCGCAGGGATACTTTTCCGCAAAGGTGAAAGCGAAAATGAGTGGTTATATAAATAAGGCGAAAACAGCGCTATTTGTCATTGCAATGTCCTGCGATAGCGAAATGGCGAAAATAGCAATCATTTATAAATATGCCCCTAAGTGTGCACTGAAGCAAGTTTGAGCTGTCAGCAACTGCCACAAATAAAAGTTTGAGAGTTCACTGCACATACCTACGGCTACCTGGGAGGTAGAAATAGGATTTTCTACCTACCTAGGATAGAGGCCTAAATTCACAATTTGTTTTGGGCATAGTTATTTTTAAGAAAAATAAGACAACAATACATGGTTCTTGATTGCCATATTTATCTTGGTACACGTGGTGATTTTGGCCTGACTAAATGGGCAGCATATTAAGACTACACAATCACCTGTAATGTTGATACTTAGATCCCTGTCATACTATATCGGGATATTGTGTATGGATGATCGTCAACTATTGTCCAATAATTTCCCCTCGGGCCAGTTTATTTTGGCCGATTGTACGATCGGATGTAGTGTCTATGGCCACCATAACTCTCATGTCTGATTCTCCAGACCAACCAATTTTATTTACAAATTGAACACAATCATCTGTTTAGAAAAAACTATCATTCAATTGGCCGATCCAACCAAAAAGTCAGCCCAGGATGACTGATCAGGTAAGGTACTAACCCGATCTTCTCTCCTCCTCCACATCCTCTGACACATCTGTTTTCTATGTGCATGGCACTTGCGCATGAGTTAAGCATGCTAATAGCGATGCACCAATGGGCGTATCTCCTCTGTTTTGGAGTTTAAGTCACGCTAACCGATTTTATATCTGTAGCGGTGACTTAAACTCCTTGCGGCTGCTGCGTGGCTAACACGAAAGTTAACAGCACAGCCATCGCAGCGATGTTATATGCCAAAATCGTCAGTTTATTACGGCACTTTAAATGACAGCTAAAAGCTGGCGTTAAAAATGCCGGAATAGAAAATCGCCAGGTAGCAATGTTTGCACCGGGTTGCCTATAGCGGCGCTCAGTGCTTGCCCTGTAAGTCCTTTGGGATGCGGCAGCTCCTTGCAGCCCAATAGCACTAAGTCCGCCCATTTCCATGGGTTTTCACTGCTTTAATAATACGATCATGCAGTTACCGCAGCAATATGTGAAACAGCGATCAAATCTGCTGTTGAAGATTCTCATTCTCCAGGTCATGTATATAATATGTGAAACAGCGATCAAATCTGCTTGTGAAGATTCTCTCATCCAGGTCATGGTATATCTGTTGATTCAATTAGATCACTGGAATGAAATGTAGTTCTTGAAGACGTTTCGCTAGTCATCCGACTGGCTTTCTCAATTCAGAATGACTTGTACAAGAACTGTGGCAGTTATGTACCCTGGAAAATCCCAATTAGCATATCACAGCCAGGTGTTAAGGGTGTGATAGATAGTGCTAAGAGGTGTTATAGGAACGCCCAGAGTAAGGTGTTAAAACAGCAATGTACATGGCAGAACGTTGGTGCGAACCCCCCCACCTCTATTTAGGCTTGGTTTCTTTATTTTCACATAAATGGCCTCCTTAACACCTCTCTTGAACCAGTCACGTTCCTTCGCCGTATGTTAACATTACAATCTTCAAAGGTATGTCCTTTATCCTTAAGATGCAGATACACGGCTGAGTCCTGACCTGAGGAATTGGCTCTTCTGTGCTGGGCCATACGTTGATGCAGTTGCTGTTTGGTCTCCCCCACATCAAATCAGAGCATTCTTCACTGCACTGCACTGCATATATGATGTCGCTTTTCTTGTGTTTAGGTATGGTCTTTCGGATGTACCATTGCTGCCTCAGTGTGTTGTTCGGTTTAAAGCAGACAGGGAGCATGTTTTTTGAAAATTCTTCTTAATTTCTCGGAGACCCCTGCTACATATGGGATGACCATGTTCTTTCTCCTGTCTTGCTTTTCCCCTTCACTGTTGGTATTCGTGTCTTTTCTTTCCTTCTACTTCTTTTGACAAAGGCCCTTGGGATATCCACAAGTTTTAAGGGCTCCTCTGAGATGTTTCATTTCTTTAGCCTTCGCCTCTGTGCTAGTGGGGATGTTCTCGCTCTTGGTTGCAGGGTTCTGATGACACCCAGCTTGTGATCTAAGGGTGGTGGGAGTCAAACATCAAATACTGCTTTAAAACCGAACAACACACTGAGGCACAATTGGTACATCCGAAAGACCCAATACCTAAACACAAGAAAAGCGACATCATATATGCAGTGCAGTGCAGTGAAGAATGCTCTATTTGTATGTGGGGGAGACCAAACACAACTGCATCAACGTATGGCCCAGCACAGAAGAGCCAATTCCTCGGGTCAGGACTCACGTGTATCTGCATCTTAAGGATAAAGGACATACCTTTGAAGATTGTAATGTTAACATCTGCGAAGGAACGTGACTGGTTCAAGAGAGGTGTTAAGGAGGCCATTTATGTGAAAATAAAGAAACCAAGCCTAAATAGAGGTGGGGGGGTTCGACACCAACTGTCTGCCATGTACAATGCTGTTTTAACACCTTACTCTGGGCGTTCCTATAACACCTCTTAGCCACTATCTAATCACACCCTTAACACCTGGCTGTGATATGCTAATTGGGATTTTCCAGGGTACATAATTGCCACAGATTCTTGTACAAGTCATTCTGAATTGAGAAAGCCAGTCGGATGACTAGCGAAACTTCTTCAAGAACTACATTTCATGTCCAGTTGATCTAATTGAATACAACAGATATAGCGATCAAATCGATAATGACTTTTGCCGCTGGATATCGCCGCTTAAAGGTTAACTGTGGTTTCCATTTCTTCCAAACAAGTAAGAATTATATAAAAAGCCTTCCATCGTACAAAAATAAAATAAAACCTAAATCACATCTCTAGATACAATTTGTGAGAAGTTATTGCTGGAGAGGTTCAGCAATATTACTTCCTGCTTGAACTCTTCCTGTTTTCGGTCATCTGACCAGCTTGTAGTCATGTGACCAGCCCCTGTCTGCATTAACAGGCTTCTCTTCTCAACTGTCAATTTTTTCCCCATGTACTTCCTGATTTCCCCAGAATTAAGCCTTTACTGAGCATGCTTCTCCCCCGGGGCAGAGGGGCGAGCAGAGGTAAGGTGATGTCACTAAAGCTACTGGAAGCAGAAAGTTTGAACATTCACCCCAATATCATTTCTCACAGGCTGAAGCCAGAAATGTGATTGTCGGCTCATTATAAAGGAAATGCTGCTGGCTTTCATTTAACCCTAACTTCTTTAGAGACCACAGTTGCCCTTTAATAAATAGTGATAAGTCTGATTTGCCTAAAACGCTGGCTCTAACGGTGGCAGAAAGCTAACAGACCATTATTAATATACCCCTAAGCATGAATAGAGGTGGGAAGGTTAGATACCAACTGTCTGCCATGTACAATGCTGTTTTGACACATTGAAAACAACCTTGAAAACATCTCTTAGTTACAATGCAATCAACATGTTCAAGAACTAAACTTTAAGTCCAGTTGATCTAACTGATTGCTACAGATATACCATGACCTGGATGAATGTGAACCTTCACAAACAAATGATAGCCGAAGTGGACGGATACAGTATGTGCCTGAGAGTACAAAACCATTAGCTATTACATATAATTTCAAATTATATTTTTTTTTAAACAATTTGAAATTGTTCTAAAATGAGTTTGCTAAGTCGTTAAGACCAATTTTTACCTCATGCTGTATAGGACGTGTCCATCTGGATACACTCGCAGCATTATATTGTCTGTGGTTGTGTCGTGAATGAAGGATCTTTTAGAGTGAACAAAGAAGACATCAGGCACCCATATTTTCTTCACCAACCTGCTGTCAAAAGTCATGCTTTTGTTGGTGCTGCTAGGAAATGACAACCTTTCATCCTTCCAATAGTGCCTTAAATACAATGTCATGGTAAAGTCCTAAATAGAGTAAGAAGACAGTAAAGTTACGCTCGGATATGACTATATATTCACACAGAAAACATTAACATTGTATTTTTACCATGAGATTTGTTCAAATTTAAGTGTTGCCTGCCTCATAGAATTTATTTTAAAGGGCTTGTCCACTCGTTTTTAGAACTTTTTCTATAGTTTAGGGCACCCTCCCCCAACCCCAAATGCCATAGTTATTTGAAGCAAAACTCCCCCGATCATTACTTACATTGCCTCTTTCCCCCGACGTTCAGTCCCGGCCCTCTGCTTGCATGAAACTGCAGGCAGGGGGCTGGAACAGCAGCCGCGTCCGTCACGGACGCGACTTCCGGCTGTACTGAATGTCGGGGGAAAGAGGCAATGTAAGTAATGATCGGGAGAGTTTTACTTCAAATAACTATGGCGTTTGGAGTTGGGGGAGGGTGCCCTACACTACAGAAAAGGGGATTGAAGCTAGGGGGAGGGAGAGAGAAACAGGAGTGGAGAGGGAGGGGGGGGAGGGCTTCAGTCAGACATTACAGGAGAACCATTTGGAGCAGGGATGTATGGTAAGGATTTTATTACACTACAGAGTGGGACTAGTAGTGGGGAAAATTAGAGTTTTCAGGGTGGACATGCCCTTTAAGCTTGGAAAAACATTCATTTTTAAATCATTAAAGAGTTCAGAGTGCTAAAACTATATACTTGTCTATTAGTCTAATCTCATAAATCTGTCTCAACAAATATATCAGCCGTAAAAAAATAAATAAAACTGTCACATGAAGTTGAAAGAGAGGCATTAAGACTGGCAGGCATGAAAGATAGTGTTAAGCCTGGTAGCATTGCTAGAAGTGGTGGAATCCTTTGTTACTGTGCACATTATGACCATATTTCTCATACCCTGTATGTGTTGTGGTTCGTGGCCTTTATTTCTTTAACATTTTACCCAAGGCTGGCATTTGCATGAAAATCAACCAATTCTTATGCTTTCTTTTATGATAGGCCAGAGTTCTATTTTTAGAGCAAGACAAACAAGTTTATTGCAATGTGCAAAACGTGAGCAAAAAGCTCCATATACTTTCATATTATTTATTTTATTGATTGTCTGGACAGCACCCGGGCAGTTGTTAACCAAAAGTGAGTGCCTGCACCAAATTTGAATATATATATATATATATATATATATATATATATATACTACACATTTCCCAAAATGCAATCCAACAAAAGTCCTTAATCTTAAGAAAGTTGAATATTTTTAAAGGGAAAGTCAAGCCTAAAAATAACTTTAATTTAAAATGCTTATTACCCCCCGAAATCTCACTTTCGCATGGTTCATATATTTCAAAGATCCCCCAGAACTTATTTACCTGACCCGGGCCCTCGCCGTCTAGGCGCCGCCCTCTGCTCCTGTTTTGAGCTTGTTGCTAGCAAAAACAGGAGAAGGGGATTTCTGCGCTTCACTTCCTGCAACCTGGAAGTGGAGTGACTGTCAGCACCAGCTGTGGAGTAGAAGTGGCGAGGGACCCGGTCAGGTAAGTAAGTTCTGGGGGATCTTTAAAATATATAAACCTTGCGAAAGTGAGGTTTGGGGGTTATAGCCCCCCAATTGTTTTCCCACAGAGCTGTGAACAGATGTCATCCAGTTTTATAGGGAAGCAGGGTGTCTGGCAAATAGAAAGGTGAGGGAATTCAGACATCAGTTATCCAGCTCTATGGGAAACATCAGGAGGGCTGATAATTAATGATAAAAATATTAAAATATTAAAATGTACTTAGATTAAGGCAGTCATTCATCATCATATAAAACCATATGATAGGATGTAGTATTATGTTTGATGGTATATGACAAAGATTTATCATAGTATAAAGTATGTATAACAGGAGTAGTCATTTGTCCAAATAAAACATACATGGATAGAATTCAAATCAAAAGCTTTTCTTCTGCTACATTCAAGGTACAAATGTCTCCTCCAGTGTGTACCTACATAATGCAACAAACTCAAGAATACATAAAGCACAGACACAAGACAGGAAGTTATGTAGTAAAGCTTTCTTTATTACAGATGTGAACCCAACATCTTTAATGTTGCAAGGACCTTTTCTAAAATGAAAAATGCTTAAAGAACAGAAGAACTGTTAAAGAGATGTGGCACACTAATGTTCAAAGGAAGTGCAAGTTCTAGCTATAAAGTCTTCCTATTCCATGTAGCAATTTTGGCTCCTATTTACAAAGACGTGATATCGATGTTCTGTACCTTTAACGATAGTAAATTTATGATTGTGATCATACATTTACAACCGCGTTCATAATTCTACCATTGCCTATACAATTGTGGTATTTTGCTACCACATGGTATAGTACCAATGTAGGTTCATATATTTACTATTGAAGCCATACATTTACTGTTGTGATACCTATCAATCCTTTTTCTGTAGTGTAGGGCACACTATCCTACCCCCAACCGCAAAGTCTGTTTGCAACACCAGCTGCCGGTCGGCCCCCTGCTTGCAGTTCTGGCAACAGTGGCATAACTACCACTTCCGCCACCCCTGTTACCGCAGGGGGGCCCTGACGGAAGCAGGGCCCGCCACAAGCCCATAACCCTCATCGGGGAGCCCATAACCACCATCAGCTGTTTTTAAACACATATGAATGAGGCATACACGCAATCAGCTGTTTAAAAGACCGGACCTGAACTTCCGGAACCGAACCGGAAGTTCGCGTCTGGTCTTTCAAACAGCTTATCGTGCATATGTAGGTAGGGGCCCGGCCTCCAATCTAGTGATGGGGCCCCTGCGGTTATGCCCCTGTCCAGTAAGCAGAGGGCCAAGATCTGAGTGCGGGGGTAATGAAGGAATGTAAATAGCATTCTGATTGTTTTTTTGACAAACAAACCTGGTGGTTGGGGGTGGCATAAGGTGCCCTACTACATAAAAAGGTTGTGTTAAGGGTGGAGATACTCTTTAAATATTAGCAGTTTTCTCGGTTTTCTTGAATAAATGGGATGTGGGCCCATGGGCAGATTCCCCTGTAACCCAATTGGCTAGTCCTACACTGACTCAAGTGCTAGATGCTTGGACAGGCCAAAGCACATTCTGCAATTACAAGATATGAACCTAATATTTGGCCTGAAGTTTGGAAGTATATTTTTTAAGTGAAGCAGTCAACAGTGGCAAATGTGGTAGCCCATTTTAGGTAAATAATTGCAGATAGAAAAAAAAACAAATTGAAAAGCAGAATAATGTAAAATGTTCATTGAGACAAATAAAAGCTGCCTTGAATCATTAACTGCAAAAATCATCTTAAAGTCATGCTAAGCCATGTGCAGTGATATACCAAGAGTACCATTTAGATGGGATTTGTTGCACTACTTTGACATTTTGTGTGAGTCTTAATGCCACAACAAATATACCAAAACTACTGTGACTTTTTTGCACTACCTTTTTTTATTGCCAGCTAATAGTAACTAAAGAGTTAAGATAAATGATCAATGTACCTATAGCTGCTATAACTTTAGTATACCTAGTGAGAGGGCAGGAAAAAGTAATAGCAGTAAGGAATGAAAGGAAGCTTTTTATAATAGTAATTGTTTGCGAACACTGAGGACAAAGTCTATTGCACATAATATTTATTCTTCCTTTAAATGGATTTTACAGGGTAATGTATTCCTTTAAAATATACCGCATGCCAAAATAGGTTACAGTCCCCGTTGTAAGTAGTAAGTAGACATGAATGCTTACATAATAAAGTCTATTCAGGGATACTTCTGAATTATATTAGTTCCACATAGCTTCATAATCTGTTTGTTCTTTCAAACTTTCCACTTGAAATTACTTTGACTTAATTACAAAAAGAAGAATCAATAACAGGGAGTTTCAATAAAAGTTCTTATCATTAAAAAAGGTGCTAATTTTGCTCCAACCAATCAGATATTTTTTAACATTTGAAAGCTAACATCTGATTGAATGGGGCAAAATTAGCACAATTTTTAAAGGGCATGTCCAGCCTAAAAATTATTCAGCCTTAAAATGATTATTACCCCCCCCCCCCCAAACCCCACTTTTGTTAACTTTTTAGATTTTCCAAGATCCCTCAGAAATTACTTACCTGACCCGGTCCTTCACCGCTTCTGCTCCGCGTATGGTGCTGACAGCCGCTCCACTTCCTGATTGCGGCTGTCAGTTAGGATGCGACATCATGCTCGCAACGAGCTCGAAACAGGAGCAGGGGAGCGTGGAATAGCCAGCAAGGGGGGGGTCAGGTAAGTAAGTTCTGGGGCAGTTTTCCCATCGAAAGTGGGGTTTGGGGGGGTAGTAATCATTTTAAGGCTGAGTAATTTTTAGGCTGGACTTGCCCTTTAATGATAAGAACTTTCATTGAATTTCCCTGTAATTGTTTTGTTTCTAAAAATGTAATTTTTGGAAACCTACCATATCAACTTCAGAAATACTATCCAAGCTTTCAACCTGAACATCCACACCAACAGGAATCGCGGGACCTGTAGCAAAAGAAGTTTAAGTCAATTTAGATATAAAATCTTGTTTTGGCTCCTTTTAAATAATAATTTTTTTTTTATTTCTGTTGGAAAATCCTGCACTATCCATTTCACGCTAAAGAATTTGCTTTAAGGAGACACAAGTGAACTACTTCCCCACATGTTTAGTTTGAAGAACTATTGTTTAACTTATTAAATGTTAAATTTAATTTGGTTCCCAAAATACAGCCTCAAATCTTATAGTAAAAAGAAAATGTGAAGCTGGCCATACAATTGTTAAAACATTAAACTCAATTCAACGTTTAAAAAGATGAAAACTAAGTCAACGTTAATGTCTTATACAGCAGCTGTTCTTCCTTGTGAAGTTCCTGTAATGTCCCCTGGCTGCATAATGCCATAAAGTTATTGGGCCAGGTGGTTGTCCTGAATCTTGCAGGAACATCTGCAGGTAAGCGCTAGTGTATGGACACCTTAACAATACTGCAGTTTCTTAGAAATCTTTAACATTGAGGATTTAATTCTGCATCCAGTCTCACTTCTATTACAGTTACCTTCCTCACAAATAGCTCCATAAAAAAATTGCTACTCTAACAGACATACATATATTACCCCTCTCAATAAGAAATTTATGAGGAACTGCAGTGTTGCCAGTTCTTCCTTCTACAGGAATATTCTTTCTGAAATTAACAGGCTGTCCAAAGGGAATATCTTACTGTATGGTGGATACACCTTTGGTAGTTTGTAATGGTAAAGCAGTTTAATTGATGTAAGTTATCTAGGAAACAAAGCATCTAATGCTTTACAATCAAGAAAATACATTGATACATGAAATTGTCTGGATGCTTCTTTTAGAAATATTTTCTATTAAGCAGAGCAGACAAACATTCCTGGTATAAAATCCAGAATAATGAAAATCACACACCATTTGATTCAGTTCAACGTGTTCAGGTAAAAAAAAAATATTTTTCAGCCTTTTTTCTTTATATATTAAATTCAGTTATTCAGAAATTTACAAACCTCTGAGTGGCATAATGTATAAAGCATGGTGCACACCACGCAATATTTTGGCCTGATCAACCGATAGTTCAGTGTATCGATTGGGCCGAAATAATTGCATGGTATTTCGGACGCGACTAACCGTTCGTGGATGAACACATGATTAACATGTTTGAAAACCACAGCAAACTGTCAGCCGCAGCCACTATTGCTACAACCGACAGTCCTTCCTCCTGGCTCCATACTTAACATACCCAAATGACACAACTTAACTTAACATACTCAAATGAGTGTAACAATCATTTTCTGATTGGCTAGCCACAATGTCCTTAAACATAAACAGCAAGGCTAGCAGCACCCTGAAATTATTCTCATCTGCTAATAAAAACCACCCCAAACATGCTGACTGATAACCAAGAAGTTTTTAACACAGCTGATCTTTAATTCTTTCTCTAATCTATCATAACAGTTGGTCTTGTTTGATTGGTGAAGTGATGGGGGCTTTTCTGTAATGGAAAACAGGTAGGGCATTTATAGAGATGGGGAAAAAAAGCAGTATTGTAATCAATTTGTTTCTCATTTTGACAGCTAGTGCTTTTGACAGCTGTCTGGTACAGCTGTCAAAAGCACTGAGAGTTATGAAATTATAGCCTCGTGCTTTTCCCTGCTTCTGATAGGAACAATGTTTGTTTTTTTTATTTGGTGTAAAAAAGTATTTGTTTAAAGCAGACAATGGCCTTGCCTCCGCATACGTATAATTTGAAGTGAAGATTGCGGTGTGTGTAAATGTACATTACATAGGGTATTAAAAACTGAAAGCACATCAAAAGCTCTTAAAATGGATAATATGATTTAATAAATTCCTGACCTATTTTACACATACAAAGGCTTGAACTGTGTGGTTTATATTTCTATTACATACAAAAACATGTTAAACAATAACTATGGTTTGGTTTGCCCTTCATTTTGCTTTGTTATCTTTTTATTCTTTCAATGACCCAATGTTATTAACATGTAAATAATAAAAATGCTGTCTTAAAATGGCCAGGATTATGTTATTCATGTGACCTTTTCACAATTGTGTAATAGAAGGGCCTGCATAAGAAATTTATTTAAATGATATTCAGTCAGTTGGCTGAATAGCGCACAACTGTGGTAAGATTGTTTTAACCTTAACTGTGGTAAGATTGTTGTGACCTTATTTAACACATTCCATGATAAAAATGTACATACAGTACTGCACATCATTCCCTTTAAAAATTGGTGGTCAACAACGTGTACCAAAGGGCACATTCTAAGTCCAAATCAGACGAAACAAAATATATCCAAATTGATCAGAACACCAGTTTATTGTGGCCAATCATGTGTTTTATGTGGTCTATAATGGACCGCTTTTCAGGACGTGACTTGGATTTCAAATTAGAAAATGACCATTTATGCCAGTCATTCAAGATAATTCTAATTTCCAAAGGGAAGTTTAAGATTATCAATGTGAAATTCTGTTGGGAACTGCTTGCAAAATTCTGCATGCAAAAATAAAAGAATGCAGACTAACAGTGTGTATTCCTAGAATATATATTTGGAGGTGTTGTTTCTCAGGTAAGGTGGTTGTTTAGACTAAAAAAAAACAAGAGTGCACTTGTGGCTCCCTTCGGGGTTATTTGCTGGCTGTGTGTCTTTGAGTACTGATGCTATTGGGGTACTATTTTATTCAGGACATGTGGGATATTGATATTAAGTGGGTTTTTTTGTTTGTTGAATCTTTTTTAAAAAAAAATTTCCCCAAAATATCAGCTAAAAATGTAAAACATTTGTGGAGTTGTTTCCAATGTAAAGGGGTGTTTAGTAAATTTACAATGTTGTGCTATCCATTGCCCTGTATTCTGGTGGCTGTGGGGGCCATTAAAGTACAGTGAATTCATTGTAATGTTCAAGGAACCATTTTGAGATTATGTGAGCTTTTTGACATGGATCATTATCCAGAGGACGGGTACACGGTCAGCAAGAATATTCAGGTTGGCTGGATATTTAAACAGTCTGATCATTCTCCTCTGACATCTGCTCACTGGATATTACTTTTTTTGGGACCACTCTCTGTAAACTTTAGAGATGGTTGAGTGTGAGATCCCAGTAGATAAGTAGTTTCTGAAATGCCCAGTCCAGCCCTTTTGGCACCAGAAAGTATGCCAAAAATTAAAGTCACATTCCTTTCTTTCCCATTCTGATGCACGGTTTCAATATTAGCAACTTGTCTTCACAATGTCTAGATGCCTAAATGCATTGAGCGCCTGCCATGTGAATGGCTGTTTAGCCAGTTGTGTTTACAAGAAATTGAAACGGTGTACCTAATAAAATGACCAGTGAGTATATAGGTGTAGCTTATACTTTTAAAATGGGTGGAGCTGAAAGGAGTTGTTTGATTGAATCAGGGTGCAATCAAAGTAGTTAAAGAATTAAAAGAAACAAGTGGGAAACAAGCCCTGGATTACTTTTCTAAGTTCAGGCAGTTATAGTGCTGAAAAGGATAGCATTACCTGCTTCTTGCTTGTGAATCCAATACAAAGTAGGAACCGCACACACGCTTTAGCAAAGAAAGGGTCCTTAACCAAATTATTTCAGTGAATCAACATGATGACGTTTCGGTGGAACACAGCCATTGTCCTAGAAGAAGACCAGCTTGATTGAAAGTAGACTGCATAAAATCACTACCCACCACCTCACTGCTAGATGAACCTTAAAAAACACTTTTCTTTGCTAAGACTTTGTAAACCTATGGTAGATTCATGATTTTTCGGTTTCTTTTTTCTTGTAGAAACCTAACAACAGTGAGGGGGAGGAAACTGACATCTAGCATACCGTATACTATCAATCAAGCATAATTGTTTACTGTATCTTTCAACATTAACTCTTCAATGTGCAGGCTTATGCTTATTGGAAGAGAAGTGGTGCAGAATTACTAGTGACATCACTCAAGCTACTGGAAGCAGAAAGCAAACTTCTTCAGCACTAATAACTTCTGACTGCCTGCAATGTCAGGGCAAAGGAAGAAAAGTGAGTCAGGGATCAGTCTGAAGGTAAGAAAACAAAAAACCTTTTAATTATACTAACTGGTTCATAGATAACAATTCTCCTTTCATCACTAAAATAATAATTTAAGGTTCAGTTAATCTCTCGTTCTCCTTCAGCAAAAGTTTGATAATGGATAAGACATGAGCGTGTGGTGTACCTGTTATTGCTGAACATTCAACAGAAATGTAAAAGAAACAAAACAGCCAGAGCTTTACAACCAAGAAACAATATAAAGACAGTGAGATAGCATTATGGAGTTTGGATGTTGCTTTGAGAAATAACTTTCCTAATCTAAAATTACCATGGGTGAGTTAAGCATTTATTATTTTAAAGCAATCAATAAATCCAACTGTATTTTTTTGTTTTGCTCAAATTGTTTACAAGAGACTGGTTAGTATGTGTAGATTGGTTGCTTTGGGGTTTGATTATGTACAAAAATATCAGTTATTCCCCATATAAATATATGCATGTTGCCTGAATAGAACGTCAGCAGAGGAAGTTTTGATATACTAATGAGATTATGGCTTAGAGAACCGTGCCTTAAAATGAACATCCTGTCTGCCACAGGATCTCCATAAGGAATATCAGAATATACCAATAGTTGTCTCAAATACTCGATTGTGTATTCTTTTTTTTTTTTTGGAAACATTATTTTATTTTAGTTTAAATAAAATAGTGCCTTTTGTCATTGTTATTATAAACAACAGAAGGGGGGGGCAACAAAAAAAGGTAATTTGGGGTTAAATTTGACTCTCAGGTCCAATTAACATTTATAGTATCGCTTTAAACTATAAAGCAATAGCTGTGCAAAACATAGCAGTCTTGCTAAAATGTTTCCCAGTTTTTGTCTGAGCATGCACATATTTTGTCAAATTTGCCCATTTTGTTCCCCATCAGTGCTGTAAGATTTTTCATGCATCTAACATCTAATATTCTGTTTAACAGTCATTCTTTTGAAGTGGGAGGATTTTTCCATAGCCTTGCTATTTCACAGTGGACTGCCATGAGAGCATTCACCATCAGCATAGGCTAGGTCTGTTGAAGGGGCGTAGAGTTAAGGTGGGCATAAATGCAATTCAGCTCACCACATCTCCTATAGACTTTGGTTGCCCAGATGTCTGTTCCTGGACATAATTCAAATAAAAATGTGTAGTAAGAGCAACCAAAAACTCAGACAACCCCACAGGTATTGCTATAAACAACGTGCATTTATTGTGGCACCTGTCGGACAGTCTAGGTCCTTTCTCAAGACACTTGAGAAAGGACCTAGACTGTCCGAAACATGTCGTGGTGTGCACAATAAATGCACGTTTGTTTATAGAAATACCTGTGGGGTTGTCTGAGTTTTTGGTTGCTCTTTACTACACATTTTTATTTTGAGTTAAGGTGGGCATACATGGTCCAATATTCTTCCGATCGGATTTGCGATCCTCTGAAATGATGAAAAATCCGATCGTAAGAACCCATCAAATATCCCTACCTTGCACCGGCGATCTTCCATAGATTTCAGCTTGAAAACTACAGAAGGTATGGTTCTGGTAAATGGGGTCAATGGAAAGTTTTCCATTATGCCTGATCAGGTTTTTTTCGATAGACCGATCGATATCGCCAAAAAAGTGTCATCGATATATATATATACAGTAGATTGCTAAGGAAAGAACACCACCTTTCTTTTTACCAGTACATTATTTTATACATAAAGCGTCTGTGCATTAAAGGACATTTAAAAAAAAAAAAGATGTTTTAGATTGGATAGCTAAAGAAATAGGGGGCAGATAAATAAATAATTGTACAGTACAATTAGTTGGGTAGAATTATAGTTTCCAGTAATGATCAATTTAAAATAACTTTTTTTTCAGTATAGATGCCCTTTTACCACTTGACATTGTTTTTCTGGGAGAAGGCTGTATCTGTCATAGGGAAAATAAGAAGGTGCCCTCCTCCCCTGGTCTGCTTTTCTGGTAGTTATGCCTCTGCTTGCCGTTTTAAATTAGCATGATTCATTTTTATGTTTGTTTTATTTGAATCATACATTTTCGAATGTCAGATTCTATGTACTTTTTTTTATTTTGTTTTGTAACACAGCCTTTGTTTGCACTTAATACTGTTTACTTTAATGTAGCTAACAAAATGTGTAATATTAGGGTCATACTTCTCTAGCAGCAAAACCATTGGAGCTGAAACACAATTGTACTAATGGTCTATCTTTATACTGTAGAGCATGTCCTCTTCTGATATTCCGCTTGGCTAGTTGATATTGGGATTTAGACAGACAAGAAAGCTCTTGAAGCAACACAAGTCCACAAATCTAAACAAGCACTGTAAGCAATCTCTGTGTTGTGTGATGGTTTTTATCCCTGTATCAACTTGTTTTCCTTAGGGTGAGGAGTGACCTGATATTTCATTTCTCAGCGTGAAAAAGAAGAATGACCTTGACAGGGTGTCTACTAAGATTCTTGCATAATTGTTTCCATGTATAAAATTATGATATGGAAATAGTTTATGTCTGTTGTAGAACCACTGTTCAAAATATCTGCAAAAAGTCACATGAAAGGATGCTAGTTTATTGTATTGTTGTGTATATAAACAGATGGCGACACATGGGGTAGATTTCACAGGGATAAAGCAATGCTGAACTGGCATGATTTATATTAAAAGTTTTTCAGTGGAGTTTTGAGCATTCATTAGTTTTTCCAAACAGTAGTGTAGTTGGGATAGAACCCAGGTGGGTCTAAGTCCCCCTATCATATTTCAATTATCAACATAAAACTAGTATGTTGATAATTGTTGATATAATGGGCAATTTTAAGTGGGGATTACAGGTGCACAGAATCTCCCCTTTCTGATGGCTTTTAGTTACCTGCAGTTCTGGCACCTTGAGATCATCAGAAAGTGCCATAAGGGGTTTAATTCTGAAAGAGGTTTAAAACAACGAGAGACAAGATACAGATATGAACATTACAGTGTTAAAGGGCATGTCCACCCTTCTGATAAACTTTTGAGATATTGTACTGCTCCCTCCCCTAGCCCCAACCGCATTACTATTATGCACAGAAAGTGCCCCGATCTTTACTTACCATGCCTCTCTCCTTCGCCGCACTGCCCCGGCCCTCTGCTTGCATGGAAATGCAAGCAGGGGGCGGGACCGGCAGCCGTGTCCTTGATTGGCTGAGAGGCAGCCAATCACAGACGCAGCTGCCGGGAGTTCAGACCGGCGAAGGAGAGAGGCATGGTAAGTAAAGATCGGGGCACTTTTGTGAATAATAGTAATGCGGTTGGGGCTGGGGGAGGGGGCAGTACATTATATAAAAAGGTGTCTGGAGCTATGGGGGAGGGAGAGGGAGGGGGAGGGAAGGGGGAGAAGGGCTGCAGTGCGCATGCCAAACTTCTCCCAGAGGGGAGACAGGAGGCAGAGTCCTATATGGACTCTGCAGTACTCCTGCTGGGCAGTTTTTGGGACTTTGGGGGGGGATTACAGGAGAACCATTTGGAGCTGGGATGTGAGGTAAGGATTTTTACACACTACATAGTGGGGCCAGTAGTGGGTTAAATTATAGTTTGAGGGGTGGACATGCCCCTTTAATTGTTTGGAGACACATGTGAAACTGATCGCATAGAAAGTGACAGAGGCCACACAATGGCAACTTATCATATATGTGCTTATGGTCGGTATTTCTTCATGTAACATATCAATTAACCCTTTAGCGCAGCACGCAGCTGCTGCCCACAACACTGACCATTGTGCTTACACACGCTAACTACTGTATGTATTTAAGGACAGAAAGAAACAAGGATTTTTATACCAATCTTGTTTTTACTATGAGGTTTGTGCCTGTAACAAAGGATTCATAACTTTGAGTACAGGGAAGCAAACAGTGATCAAAAAGGAGGGAGGGGGGGAGGGCTCCAGTGGGCAAGCCAGAAACCTCTCAGAGGAAAGGTAAGAGGCATAAACCTTTTCACTCTCAGGCTCCTGCTCTTAACTTTATGGTACTTCGGACAGACATTGTAGGAGAACCATTTGGAGCAGAGATGTAAGGTAAGGATTTTTTAACACTGCACAGTGGGGCCAGTAGTGGGGGAAATTTTAGTTTTGGGGGTGGACATGCCCTTTAACAATACTTCCCACAAGAAAACAAAGCAGGGGGCAGACAATAACTTCCACACCTTAGGGAATTTTGTTAGCGATCATGTCTCCTGGCAGGGGGAGTGGGCCAGGTTCCTGGGGATACCTGTAATTGTATCGGGGGGTGCACAGTGCCTGTGGCCAAGCAACTGCACTACAGAGTGATATGCAAGGATTAAACCAGATATTAAATCAGTTTGTAGTTACAGAGATAAAAAAAGAGATTAACCATTTGAAATAATTTAGAAAATGAGAAATGAAAGCATATCTCATTACCCTGCAGTTACCGAAAAGCTTAAATACTGGCGTACACAGCACAGGAACTGTGCCCTGATTATAGCATCAAAATCCTCTTTGGTGATGAAACTAATATGATATGCAGTGGATTTAGGCTCAAAATACAGAAAAAAACCCATACATGTACCTAATGCTTAAAACACAGAGCACTGCAGAAAACTACATTGATATCCAGCAAAGCAATGGAAGGTTTGTCCACACTGAGTTAGGTTACTCAGAATAGCCATAGCTATCAGTTCAAACTTGGTATTTTATGAAAACATTCTTTTCACCTCACAAAAGAATGGCTGAATATGCTGAATATTGTGGGACCTCTGGGCCACTTTTTGAAGTTTATATTAAGCACCTCTGACTTTGACCCACATTTCTGTATTTTTCCTATCACCATCATCGGCCTTTTCAAATTTCTGATTCCTATATTATTTCAGATCTGTTTAACCTCTCTGTAGATTACTTTATTAAAATATGTACAGCATCTATCAAAAATCTGTTGTATGACATTTCAGTCATTTAAGCTTCATGCACAAGTGCGATCACGGGCCCAACTTGCGATGAACGATGGTGTATGAAAGGCTGTTTCAGATGAACATCAGTAAGTGTATAGGTGCCCGGTCGGGGCCGTCCATTGTTCATTAAACAATAGTCATCTAAAATGGCCATTCATACACTATCGAGCATAACAAGTTGAGCCCTGCGAGTGTACAGACCTTTAGAGACGTTTTTCACAAATGGGTGAATAAAAGTTTGCAATTTTTCAAAGACTGAAGAGTCCATTTGCACTTTTTTACTTGATGCTATACCTTACGGACCTTATGGACTGAAAAGCAGTACAGCCCACAGCAGGATGATCCCAGAAGGAGTGGTGTGCCCAATGATTGTGAGTGTTTTACAGATCTTTAGATTAATCAGCATTCTAATGGGGTAATGTACCAAGAGCCACTATCTCTCAGTACTGCCCCTTCTAATGTGATGTATGATGCCAGTGCAATTCCAGCTTTTGATACATAGTGATTTCCCTAACTAAGGGGCGTATTTACAAACGTCTGTTAACTTTCCACTGACGGGGTTCCCTGCTGTTTTTGGCAAAATTGGAATTACCGCAATTTATACAATTTTCAATGCTTGCAATCATATGATTATACAGTAACCAATCATATTTCAGAAAAATGATTGGTTACTGTATAATCATATGATCGCAAACATTGAAATATTGACCAATCAGAACTGGATTAGGTCCTTCAGAAAACCTATATAAAGAGGTGCCACCCCACGGAGCTCAGAAGTCATCGCAGTTGATGGCTGAAGAAGAAAGAAGAGCTTGGCAACATCGGCTACGTTGATGTCGCCAGTGCCAGCGGTGTCACTGCATCCGCTAATGGATGCATTGGTATTGGCGACTTCAGCGGAGTTAGTGTCGCTGGCTGAGAAGAAAGAACACTACAGATCAAGACGCCGGCAACATCAGCTCCATTGATGTCGCCAGCCCTGGAGGTGTCATTGGCGGCCGCAGTGACACTGCCCAGTGTTGTCAACATCAGCGGGTTGGTGTCGCCAGATGGAAGAAAGAAGACACGTCCAAGGGCTCTTCTAAGAGCCAATGGAGGTCCTGTTTCGAGCTGCAGGACCCCCAACAAAGGCACTTGTAAGTGCCAGGGGGGGACCTGGTACAAGCTGCGGGACTCCTTAAGCCCCAAAGGGCCCTTCCAAGGGCCGCAAAAGCACTTATAAGGGCTGGGGGGGAGGGTCCCGTTTTGAGCTCTGGGAGCCCTTAAGCCCTAAAAGACACTTCTCAGGGCACAACCTGTATGTCTGGATTTGAGCCCTTCACCATGATACTATACTTACATAATCGCAGCAAAGAGAGTTCAAATTACTGCTGTACATCGCCGCAGTGTAGATTTTCGCTACGATAATGATCGACTTTTTAAATATGGTGGTAATATTGATTTTTCTGCGGCGATGAAAATAACGGACTCTTATAAATATGCCCCTTAATGTCAGCTGTTTGCTGCCATTAAAAATAGTTAGGGGAAATGTTGCATTCACATTGGTACTTCACTTGCTGTGCGTCTTTTTACAAATAGCAAAAATTCCCACATTAAATTCACACTAATCCTTGGTACATAATTGTAAATGGGTTAACATGGCTTTAAGGCAGGAATTTGCAATTTGATTCTTGGTACATTGTCCCACAAACCATTTACCAATCGTTTAATGCATAGAATTATTTGTACAAGTGTGGTATAAACACATGTCTAGTTCTAAAGATTAATTGTAGAACTTACATTCTATTTTATGATTTGGCCAACAAATTTGTAATCAATATCACAGATCTTACAGAATGCAATTTACCACAATTATATTGTCTGTTATTTTGTTTTCTGTAGCTATTTTTGCCCTTTTTTTTCCTTAAAAGGAAGTTTTTCTTAAAAATGTCTCCTATTGTGGGTATGCATAGGCACAATAAATGGCAAATCCTCATGGGCATATGTATAGGTCTAACCCACCAATCCCAACACCAACAAACCATTGCTGTTGGCTAGGGGATCAGCATTTTCTCTATGGAGACATACCATTAGACTAATCAGGCCCTCTGCTTTAAAGTACATGGATCCAATATTTCATACTGAACTATTGATGCCAACAGAGTATAAGGAGGTTAATCAGACATTTTTGGGTATTACAGACTGACAGATTCAGATGGAACCAGTAAGGGTATGTCCAGCTTTATCAAAGATCTAAAGTGATTGTAATAATTTACAGAAAATTAGAAATCTGTATGTTTTATATACGACAGCCATTGTCAGACATAGGGGCAAAAGATAATATCTGTATAATATCAGAAAGATTTTTTCTAGTATGTATGAATAGTGCTGTTGATAAGATTCAGTATTGTATCATTCCTTAAGAAGAATCCTAAGTGCTTTGAAAGTTTACATTTTCAATCATTTTATTTAGCCAATAAAAGTTATTGTTTTATATCCAATATGTCTTTGCAGAAAATTAGAAAGTGATACAGCATCCTAGATATTTTGTATATTTGTATTTTTTAGTACACCATATAACTTGGAATACAGCAAAGATAAGAAGTCCAATGGGACTTTCTGGGGTAGTAATGTAAGAAAGCATTTGTCTTTATACTAAACAAGATCCATTTAGCTTTAGTTAATCGAGTCACTAAACCATTGTAATGGATTTGAATGATTTCTTGATCTATCTGTGATATCTGTATAAATTTAGTATTACTAATGAAATGATGACTAAGAAAGAAAGAGATAAATATATTATAATTATTTTATGGTGAGGATCACTGAGAATTGTTGAGTCTTGCAAAGATATAAAGGTTGTGATAAACTGCAGTAAACCTTCACGTTAATGGAATGATCTACATGTATCAAAAGTTATTCAAATTCTATCTATTGCAATGTTTGAGAACATTAAAGGGCATGTCCACCCCCAAAACTATAATCCCCCCAACTACTGGCCCCACCATGTAGTGTAGTTTAATCCTTACCTCACATCCCAGCTCCATAGGGTTCTCCTGTAGTCCCCCCCCAAAGTCCCAAAAAATGACTACCAGGAGGCTAGCAGAGTCCATATAGGACACTGCCTGCTAGCTGGCCTCAGGTAGATTTTTGCCATGCGTACTGCGCCCTTCTCCCCCCTCCCTCCCCCTCCCTCCCCCTCCCTCCCTCCCTCTCCCTCCCTCTCCCTCCCGTTCTACTATCCCTCCCCCTAGCTCAAATCCCCCTTAATATTGTGCCTCCCATGTCTCCCACCCCAACCGCATATTTTTTTTTTTTAGAAAGCTCCCCAAACTCTTACTTACCTCTCCTCTTTCCTCCGGCGAAGTGACTGCCGGCAGCCGCGTCTGTGATTGGCTGCCGCTCAGCCATCACGACGCGCTGCCGGTCCCGCCCCTCTGCTTGCATTTCCTTGCAAGCAGAGGGCCGGGAGCGCGCGGAGGACGAGGGGAGTGTAAGTAAGTTTGGGGTGCTTTCTAAAAAAAAATTATAGCGGTTGGGGCTGGAGCCCAGGGGGGACCATATATTAAAAAAAATTTTCAGGGTGGACATAGCCTTTAATAAAAAATTGTCTTTTACACTGCATTGTTAATGAAATGACATGAAACAGATGGGAGAAAAAGGAACTGTCTGGTTAACAGCACAGGTAAACATTTGTTCTTCAATTGCTTAATTGCCCCTTTGTCACACTCCGAGAACTGCATGATTATATGCACTTCCCTTGTTTGTAACATGCATGTGTGCCTCTTATGTATTAATCTAATTTAATGTTCCACAGAAGATGTTGGCACAATATAAATCCACAATACCAATAATAATAGTAATAATAATAATGAGTTCAATATTATATAAGGGAATTAATGTACAGCAATACCATCATACAATAGGAAAAATGTTTCTGTCCAAGTGAGCTTACAATCTAGAGGAAATGTGGATGCAAAATCCTTTCTTTCTTTAAGAAACATATAAAAATAAATACATAAATTAAGTATAAAGAAAAGGTAATTAATTGAATGGTAACAGATTCTAGAAAATAAAGTGTGATCATATAAAAAGCTATTCCATCATTTCAAGAAGCAGTAACAGGAAGATTTCTCTTTTTATAAAATTACAATAAAAGTAAGAATATCTAGTCTAAAGTATGCTTTGACCAATTTGATAAAGTTGACCAAATCAATTGAAATATCAACAATTACATAAACATAAATTAGCAGAGACATAAATATATCACTTTAATGGTCAGGAATTGCTCTCTAATTACCCAGCACATAATACAACAGAAACAACCCCCATCCATGCTGAAACCTATGGGCATAAGATTGTTTCACAGACGCTGAGATCTTATCCTGAATGTAAATATCGTTACACAAGTATCTTTTCCTTTTTATGTATTTATAGAAAACTATTTGGACCTTTGTTAATATAATAATTGTTAAAGATATTAATATATCTGTTATTTTTCTTTTCTTTTCCATTATTTGAAAATCAATAAAAAAACGAATAAACAAAAAAAATATCAATGATTACTAATAAATCAATATACTACTTTTATTGCAGTGGTTCACATACACACAGGGAGATTCAATAAAAGTTCTTATTGTTAAAAATGGTGCTAATTTTGCCCCAACCAATCAGATGTTAGCTTTCAAATGTTAAATAAGATATGATTGGTTGTGGCAAAATTAGCACCATTTTAAACGATAAGAATCCTGACAGTATTTCTGGGAACAAAAAAAACTTTTTGGTTGATATATTGACTGCAGTTTAATGATTTTTCGATTGACCAATCGATATCCTCAAAAAAATCTTTTTTTGTCTATCCCATCTTCTAGTCCCAATCATGATGCAATTTGGGGAATATTGAAAATCCAAATGAAAAAGGGACTATCTGCTGTGTATTTGGTGATGGAATGCATTAACCATAAGCAATTAATTTATGCATGCAGATTATTTAATGCCCAATTTATTATATTTCTGGAAATCTGAAAGTCTAATAGAAACAACGTATTATGAGTTAACCCTTTTCTTCTTTACATATATACTACAAACCTATAGAAATAGACTGTATATGAAGGCATTGGTATAGTCTAGTTTGAGTCTGTTCCTGATCTGATATATATATAGGTTTAGTTATCTGGCACACTGAGGAGGTTACTCCTTCTGCCCACTTATAGAGAGATGTAGCTTTCCGTCCTAAAAATTACCCACTAATCTTTGGATCAATCTTTCAACAGACATTAATCTGTAGCTCCCCCATTGAACATATGTGTCATTAAATCCTGTATCTATGTTACTGTCTTTAATCCAGAGTTTCAATGGCTCCTTTTTGAACTACAATTCCCAGAATTCCTATGGAGGGCACTTCACTTTAACATTTGTCGAAGAACATTTGGATCAAGCCAATACTAGAAAAGTTGGGTAGATCTGACAAGCAAAGTGTCTAAAGGAAACTTTTCCATGCTTTAGTTCTAAAAAAAACCCTAGAAGGGGTTAAACAGCTGCTGATCAGTCACACAGCGATGCCTGCTGTTTGTGTACAGCTAATCCTTATGATCATTAGGAGACTTCTACAGTTAATCCTGATTCTCTGCAAAGACACCCACACAGCTCCAGCTGTTTATTATCCATGTGTGCCATTAAAATCATTTGAAAAACTGTTTTATAGTGTTTACTCTAGAAAATAAATAATATATAAACTAGTGGAATTGTCCTATGGATAGCATAATCCTTTTTAATAACAGTGTAGGACTGTTTTGTACAAGTGTATGGATAATGTAAATTCCTGGGAACATTGTTACATGCTGAACACTTGCGGCATACGGAAATACACTGTACATTAGGTTGGCTTAGAAAAAAAGAGTAACTTCATTAGGCTGTATAGGTAGTAGGTACCCTATGTTGTTTTCTTCTGAGGTACCCTGCGTTCACCCTTCAATCTCATCCAAGTGAATTTACCTAATTACCTACAACTACCTACCTCTGCTCCATACGTCCTTTCCAGTATTAATATTAGCTGTCTATGCTGACTGATAAATTGCCCATAAAAATTTGGGTCAATCCATCAGCTGTTTAAATATCATAAATGTCTAACATGTCATTCTCATCTATGAGACTCATGTCTTGGTGATGAATGATTTAGCTTTACAAATGAAAAGTCATTAAAAAAGGACAAAGTGCACCAAGGCCCATACTTGGATGACTTAAATAACACCTATCACTCAAAAATAATTGTTTGCACCATGCGCTGCATACACATGCATGGAGCGCATGGAGCAAACGGCCCTTACCAATTGAGGCTGAGAAATCAGGAGGTAGCTGAAAATTGAAGCCACAATGGGTAGCTAAAATAGAACATAAAATAGATTTACTATGCAAAATATTCATTTTGTGTAATATTGTCCACATTTTTTTTTGTATATTCCACACTTGGGGGCATATTTATAAAGCTGTACAGGCAGAATTTCGGTGCTGTTTTTGCCATGTTCTATTTAACACTATTTATGAAAAAGGGAAATTTCACCCAGAATTTTTGCCAAACATCATTGCGGCTATATTCATAGTGTTAAAAAATTGCAAAAAACCACAGCGGAATTAATAAAGTGTCAAAAAGTAAATTTTTGCCTAAAAATTTGCAAAAAATTATCTCTTGGGGGCATATTTATAAACAATCTCTGTTTTCACCATTTCGCTATCACAGGCCATCACAATGGCAAAGAGCATTGTTTTGCCGTATTTATAAAACCGTTCCTTTTTGCCGTGAAAGGTATCTCTGCGGTGATGTGTGGCGTATATTGCATATTCATTTGTTTAACGCTATTTATAAATACCTAGGTGAAATTTTCACCAAACAAAAAATGGCCCAGAAATGGGTTCTTTTACTTACTGGAACATGACTAACATGACTATTTCTTACACAGCACTATGGTATGTTCCCATATTAATGTAACTTGTTTGAGAATTTGCTGCAGTTTGCTGAAAATAAGCAATACTAAAAATGAATCCTATTAATAAAATAGAGAAAATTTGCCTGGGTAAGTTTTACACTATTTATCATATCTTTTGCTGAAAAATACACCACATGTGTTAGGTGTTCAGTGAGGATTAACCAATTTGATAATACTTTGAAAAGCCACCAGGGAGTATTACCTATTTACCATCATATGCGTTGAACCTAACTTTTTGCCACATTTTCAGCATTATTAGTGCTACTTTTTGCCACGTAATGTTCGCCTTTGATGAAAATTCGCTTTTTTGATAGTAAAACTGTGACGAAAAGAAAAGTTGAAGTCTGGATGAAAAAAAATTGCGAAAATAACACCCCTATATAAATATGTCACTTACACCCTTATTTGACTTTATTGGTAAATAAAGAAAATAGGAAACCTTAAAAAAGCAATCTTGGGAAAATCGGAAATCACAGATCATATTACAGTAAATGCTAGAAAATAGTATTGAGAAATACTCCACAATATACTGACACCTTCCATGGACCCACTGGATTTATAAATTGCGATAAGTCCAACTTTGGCAAAAAATTTAACAAACCTTTACAAATATGCCCCTTAGTCTGAGGTGGTGGTAATGCATGTATGGAGAGTATTCTATCCTGGAAACAGGTTCTTTTACATACTGGAAGGTGCAATTAACATGACTATTGCTTACACAGCACTATGATGAGTTAGCCTATTAATGTAACCTGTTTAAAAATACCAAAGTGTTTAAAGGGTTTAAAGGGCATCTATAGTGAAAAAAACACATTGCCCTTTGCAAAGTTAAATTCATGTACTCTGTGCTGCCTTAATCCTATCTTTGTCAGTGACTTTGTTTAACCATGGTGTCAGATCTCTGTGCAGCACTCCCCCCTTCCCCCTCCCCTTTGTTACCGCCTCCATGTCTCAACTCCGGCTAACTGACAAGCTTATCATGTGCGGTAGGAGTGAAAAGTTCAACATCCTGAAAAACACACATCTACCATCAAAGCTACCTCTCTCCCCCTGCTAATGCTCTTATCTCTATGTTTATTACAGAACTGGGAGGGGGGATCACTTCACAGGGATATGATTGACAGTCCAAGTAGGAGTAGAGAAATGCAATCACGTATTCTTCTCACTGGTGTATCTCAGGACAGAGAGGGAATCTGAAAAAAGTGATGACACTCTGGGGGTTGGGGGGATTATAGAACACATGAAAAGAAAAAAAAAGTTCATTTTCCCACTATAGATGCCATTTAACACTATTTATTATATATTTTATTTTTAAAAAACCATTTCCGATGTCTACAGACATTTGTAGGCATCGGCATCAGAAACTGTAGTTTCACCTTAAAACTTTCCCAGTCCGCCCCCTGTACTAAAGTATAAGCAGCCGTCTGCGAAAGTAGTGTATGTGGCACTCACAAACAATCTCCTTAAACTTTATATAGGGAAAACGCCCCCTCCTGTACTAAAGTATAGGCTGCCATCCGCGATCGTAGTGTATGTGTCAGTCACAAACAATCTCCCTATACTTTATATAGGGAGAACGCTTGGCACTGTGTGTAGCCACATCTTTCAGATGACAGACAAAATCTTGCAGAATGATTGGTACAGAGTGTACCTAGCTTTAGCGTGGCTGTTTGTAAGTTACAGTAACTACTGCATATAATGGAGGAAAGATGTTAACTATTAGAAATTGAAAGGCAGCAAACCTTGGTGAGTTTTCAGAGGTTCCCTTGATGTGATGAAAGCTTCATATGTTTCAAAAGTCAAAACATTGATTTTTTTACTTTGTGGAATTCCACTTGCAACTAAATTAAAGATCATCAGGGTTATTCAATAAAAGTTCTTATCGTTTAAAATGGTGCTAATTTTGCCCCAACCAATCAGATGTAAGTTTTCAATTGTTTAATAAGATCTGATTGGTTGGGGCAAAATTTGCACCATTTTAAACGATAAGAACTTTTATTGAATAACCCCGCATATCTAGTATAACAAAGCAGAGCACAATTGCTTACATGCTGAATTCCCATTGTATTGCTGATTAAAAGCCTGTCCCTCTCTAAAGACAAATAAACCCAAATGGTTTAACAGAACGGTCAATTTATTTTCAGCTCAGCTGAAAAGTTGGTTTTTGTCAGCTGGGTCCTTAAATATAGCATGGAATGGAAGCAACTGAAATTGAATTGACTGTACACTAATATTTTATTTCACTTCCACTTATATTAATAATATGCAGATAAATGGGTTCTATAGAGTTTATTTTATGCAGCAACACAATTGCCCATCCCCCAAGGGAAGTTGCCGCAGCAGGTGCAGTTGTGGGGGGCCCCCTACAAACATCCCTACTCTTGTACTGCGGGCCTCTGGTGGTGCAGATCCCTTGCCCAGCTTGACATCCTTGTGGAAGCATCAACACCGATATCCTTGGAGCAGTTCCTTTTTTTTAGGGCACCCTCACTGCCACCTTCATCTGTGAAGGGAATGGTCAGACGGGAGCATAGTTATGAGTTAGAGATGGCCGCAAAACTGGACTCAAACACGAGTTAGAGACAAACTTTTTGAGTTTGGACAAACATGTTCGAACTAATTTCAAAAATACCAACCAATGGGGATCGGCCGCTCTGGAAACACTTGCCTGCAGCCTAGTCGTTTGACTACATAAAACTTGCTTTAGAAAAACAGTGAATCATAAAGCTTACATCGAAGATCAGTGTATACCAACAGCAAACTACAAAGGGGAGATGTTAATTGGTCTGACGTGTTTCACGGCGGCCATGCCGCTTCATCAGAGACCAGAAAGAGGTTTCATCTGGTCTTTGATGAAGTGGTGTGGCCGCCGTGAAACACGTCCGATCCCCATTGGTTGGTATGTTTGTAATTGTTGCGGGACTAAACTGGATCTCGCTTTGGGGCAAAGCACAGCACGCCGGGACAACGGCTAATAATACAGAGGCACACTGAAGCACTCCCGCTCTACAATTTGGTATGTGAACTTCTCATTCTAACCAGTTTGACTGGAACTAGTTTGATTTTCCGGACTCGCGGGACTATTTTCAAAAATCCTCAAACATTTGAGAATTCTCGAATGTACAAGGATTTTCAAACGTTCGGCACGCCTGGAACGGGCTCTTCCGAAAACCTCTGAATGTCCGAATATTCGAAAACGGCCACTCGCAGATGGCCGAACAATCGCACGGTCGGGCGTTCAGGGGTCGTCCATCGCTTCGAAACACGGACCCCCCCCTCCCATTGCCTTAATGTGCCCTTGTGGTGAAGTGGATATTTGAATCTTTTATTCCAATATGGGGCCTCAAGGGCCCTTGTAAGGACCCGGCAGGGGTCCCGGTTTCAAGCTGCAGGACCCCCCGAACGTCCGACCGGATTGTCGGCCGTTCGGCAATCCGCGAACAATGGCCGAACAATCGCACGGTCGGGCGTTCAGGGGTCCAGCAGCTCGAAACCGGGACCCCCCTCCCAGGCACTTAGATGTGCCCTTGTGGTGAAGTGGATATTTGAATCTTTTATTCCAATATGATTGCGGAACTCAGAAGTCATCACATCTGATGGCAGAAGAAAGAAGACTTCGGATCAAGAGGTTGGCAACCCCGGCGACGTTGATGTTGCAAGCGCCAGTGGTGTCACTGGTGGCCGCAGTGACATTGCCCGGCGTTGGCGACATCAGCAGAGTTTGTGTTGCCGTCAAGACGCCGTGACCTGAAAAGGTCCTTTTTAGGACCAGGGGGGGGGGGGTCCTGGTTATGAGTTGGAGGTCCCCACAAAGGCACTTGTCAGTGCCGCAAGGGCACTTATAAGTGCTGGGGAAAGGGGTCCCGGTTCGAGCTGCGGGACCCCTTAAGCCCTAAAGGCTCTTCTCAGGGCCTCAAGGGCCCTTGTAAGGACCCGGCAGGGGTCCCGGTTTCAAGCTGCAGGACCCCCCGAACGTCCGGCCGGATTGTCGGCCGTTCGGCAATCCGCGAACTGCCGATTTCGGGAATCTCCTGCCGTTATGGGATTTTCAGAAGCGGCCGTTCGAGTTTTACTGAACATTCTGAAAACCTCGAATGTTCAAATGAGGATTACCAAAAGTATTGCATGGAAACCGGAAGTAGCGTGTGTGTGCGTGTTTTTTATCTGTTCCATGCGCATGGACATGTTTCACTGACTATCTCCCAGGTCCCAGAGGCCTGTAAGGTAAGTTTACACTGCCATATTTCGAAAAAGTTCATTCGAACTTTCCGAACTATTTACCCCCATTGACTTTATTGGGTCCGTTTTCGGACTTTCGAACTTTCAAACTTTTTTAGAAGAAAACAGGCCGAACTTTATGAAATTCGGCCATCTCTAGTTATTTTCAGTTTTTATTTGGGGTCCCTTCTGTCCTGCAAAATTTTTGCATGAATTTGTGGCTGTGTGTAAGGATGAAGGTTTGTTTTACACATGGGAGATGGGTCCCTAGTAACAAGGTATCAGTATGAGGTGGATTTTAAATCCCTTTGTCACCTGGGATTGCACCCAAGGGAATTTGGAACACATTCCTTCCATATAGGAGTGGCAACTGAGGCTATTAGCTTAGGGTTCTCAGAGGTTGAGTTGTGCAGGATAGGAAGATAGTTTCCGTGTGAATACAGGGATACTCCATGCCAGGGGGAATAACTTGTCCACATTAATTGTATTAATGGAGGTAGACCTTGCCAGAATAGGGAGATTTTTTCCAAGGCTATTTTAGTGTGGTAAGAAATGATACCTATGTGGTGTGGTGTGGGTGTGAAAAGGGCCAGGCGCAAGTCCAGCACTGAAATTAAAACTTATATATAGGTAAATCACCCCCCAAAACCCTTAACTGTGATAGTTTGAAATTGAAATATAAAAGTCTAACCTGAAATCCTGCACAATGTCCTGTTGCACCTGTTTCTGCTTCCTTGTTCTTTCAGTTAAAAGCTGTTATGGATTTGACAGTTGACATCACAGCCAGTAACTGAATGTTAATCCCCTAGCTGCCTCTTCTGAGTATGCTCAGGCTCAGTGCAGGTCTCTAAATTGCTTAGTTTCCATTAGGCATCCAGAAGCATAGCAGGCAAACAGTAATGTATTCATGGGACAAAGTAGGATATATCAAAATATTTTAAAGAGGCCATTCTTTCTAAAAGATATTCTTATTAGGGTGGAGTTGTCCTTTAATACTAGTATTGTAGTTAGACATCGGCAGCTGGAAGGGACAATAGGGGGATGTTAAGACCAGATGGGGTCCATTTAAGAGATATTGGGCTTGATACTTTTCTTGTTGGGGGAGGATAGAGTAGGCCCTGTTTTAGTTGGGTGGCGGCAAAAGTTTAGTGACTGGGGTGAAAGTGGTGGGGGGATATTATCCTAAACAATACAAAGATTGTGGAAGCACTCCAATCAGGCTAATTTACAACTACATTTAGTGGAAGTGCTACTGATCTGGTCAAACATTTATACAAAAAAGATAATCAATGCACATTCCTAGGCCCCATACAATATCATATTATCTGCACACTGGCATACTTTATAAACAAAGGGGTTTTAGTATACATTACTGTGATCACATGAATGAAAAGCCTTCCAACCACATCAAGGTAACCCCAGTCTGGAAGGTCCTAACTTCTAACCTTTTTTACTTCAATTACCATTTGCAAACTTTTACATTTCTCATAGTTGTGCACTGGATCCATATAACAGTGCACAACTATGAGAAATGCAAAAGTTTGCTAATGACCAAGGGTGTATATCCAAAATGCATCAGTCCCTTTGCTGTTTGCTTTAGTAAAGTACCCAGTTTCTTGGAGGTGACAAACTTTCTTTCTTTCTATTTTCCATGCTGCTACTTTTTAGTGGACGGGGGTCTACCCTTGACACTTCCATGCTGTACACTTACTGGAGCAAGATCTTGAAGGATTTGAGGGTGTATAAAGGTTTATGGTGAAATGGCTGTGAGAAGAATGCTTTTTGCCTAAGCCATAAACTTCTTACACATGTGCAATTACGGGCCCAATACACATGTGTACAGGGCTTAAAGGGCATATCCACCTTCAAAACAAAAAACTGATGACTCAGTCATCTACCCACAATCTCAACTGCTATTTTTATCAGTTTATTACATAAATTTGTAACCAGATAATAAATGATCAATTATCTTCTGTTCTGACAATGTAATGTATTTGCCACCTACCTCTGCTCAATGAGCTTTTTATAAGCTTGAGCATGTCCAATGGGGGCAGCAGGACAAACAACAGTCAATCATTGGTTCTGATGTGTCAGCAGTCACATCCTCGATTGACTTCATTAAGGAAGGAGGCAGCTTACTCTGCCAAAATAGAGGCAATAGTTACCCTTAAATATCTGGTTAGTAATACATCTAATAATGAGCTGAATATATCAGTTGAGGTTGAGGTCAGGTAACAGACATGTGACCATTTTTTGTTTTAAGGGTGGACATGCCCTTTAAGTACTGGTTTAATACTGTATTTCTGTCCATATATCTTTATGAGGCTTCATAAAAATCATGCCAAATCATAGTGCAATAATTTTATGTGACATAGACTAATCACTCAAGTTAAAGATTAAGTGTTTTTAAAAAACAAAAACAAACAGAAAAAAGGATTTCTCACTCTTACCTCCAAAAGCGGGTCTCATAGTAAAGTCGTGTTCATCAACACGGAGGAGTTGTTGATCATTCTTACCCCTCCGAATTTTGGTAATATCATGATTTTTTTTATATGTGGGGCTAGGGGAATAAAAAATACGATTGATTAATGATGTTTATGTCAGAGGCAAATAGCATTAATAAAACAATTCCAGGTTAAAGGGTTTTTCTTGTGCCTTAAGCATGCTTAGCAGCCAGAACATTATAAAAATCTTTATTTAGCCCAAGCTAACTTAAGTTTATATTTAGAGACAAAGACATATGGATATTGTTTACATTACGTCTTCTATGACGTGTTTTATATCTTAGTAGATCAACAATGTAAAATGGCTAATGAATAAAATTCATTATTCATTATTTACTCATACAAACAAGAAACCAGGACAATATTTTTATAACACAGGTTAGACTTATACAGTATATTTCAGATTTCAAACTATTACAGTTTAGGGCTTTGGGGGGGTGATTTACCTGTTTATAGGTTTTCATTTGAGTGTTGGACTTCTCCTTTAAAGATTTCTTTAAATTAATTAAAGGGGAACTGTGGTCTCCAAACAAGTTAAGTTTAGATGAAAGGCCAGTTTCCTACCTTTAAAATGAGCCCCACCTCTCTACGTGCTTCACAGCCCAAGATATAAAGAAATGACTGACCAGAAAGTTAATGGGTGGGAGGCTGACATGTGACATTCCAAAGGCTTCTCCTGCACAGTGACGCCGGCGAGCACAGCCTCAGACTCCCTCAGTGTGTGAGGGAGACTGGAAGTCCCTCCTCCTCTCTGCTGTGTGAAGTCCTGACAGAGAAGGTAAGGGGGGTCTGAGTAACCCACGGCACAAGTGGGTGGGGCTTAGACACTTGTGAGTGTTTGGGGCTTAGACATCCACGAGTGGGCAGGGCCACATGGGGCTGTAAGATAATGGGCCTTGGGGGGCATGCAACTGGAGGGACCATGGGGTCCATGAGTGGGAGGGACATGGGGGGCTGCAAAGGGGAGGAGAAGACAAAGGACAGATTGACAGTTTCAGAGCAGGAAGTGCAGGGGACCTGGTGATGCTGCTGCCATATCACACACAAAAATTAAATATCTTCAAAACTATGCAAAATAAACAATGGAAATAAATTGCAAAAATTCCCAGGGGAGCAATTCCTATCAATTTACCTAAAATCATTTTTGGACCACAGTTCCCCTTTAAGTTGACAATATAGAGCACAGATCAAGTCCATTCATTTTTAAATTATTTGTGCCTATATCTTTATGTATTTTGAGAAAAAAATCATTAATGATGCTATATAGCTTTTATTTTTCTTTCATACTTTTCATCTGATGAGGTATGTAGTGAATTTTCTGAAGCAAAACAGTTTTAACACTCACATCATCTCACAACAATTGTATTAATTGAATTTGCCTTTTTTATTTGTATGGGGAGTGGCAAGGTTTTTAAGTTGGAAACTTCTTTGATGATCTTTTCAGAAAATCTGCTAAAAGTGCAAACTTCTATGAAGGACTGTCTCTGGAATTCTACATAAAAGATAGAAAGGTGACTTTGCATAGCCAAAGGTGTGTAGATTAAAAAGATATATACAGGGAGATTCAATTAAGGTTCTTATCGTTTAAAATGGTGCTAATTTTGCCCCAACCAATCAGATCGTATTTAACATTTGAAAGCTAACATCTGATTGGTTGGGGTAAAATTAGCACCATTTTAAACAATAAGAACTTTTATTGAACAACCCTGATAGTTTGTGGAGGATATTTCCAAGTTTGAGGGGAAATTGGAAGCTGTTGAAAATACAGAGCAGTTTGATTTTTATTTCTGTAATTGCATTTGGGTATAGATGGTTAGGCTTTCACATTTGAGTATGTTTTGTACTTTCAGCTACTATTTTTCTGTGTAATGGGAGTTTTAAAATTAAAACTTTCAATTTCATAAATGGCTGTGTCCAGGTGTCTGTTTTTTGATCAAAACTTACCCCACCTGGGGGATGTAGTTTGTAAAAATATATCACTTGTGGAGATATTTTAGTTATTTGGTAGTTATTCTATGTCAGAGTGCCTTTTATATTTAAATTAGGTATATTCTTCTAGAAAAGTGTTGTTATTTCCTCAGGGAGTCTCCTTCACAGGAAAAGTGGGGGCATGCATATGTCTGGTATTGGTATAAAGAGAATTAAAGCTTTTAAAGACATTTAAAGACACAAAGTTTTTGTGCGTAAACATAACTTTTCTACAAATAAGCATGCAAAAAAACAATGACATTTTGCAAATTTTATTTTTTGTATATACTGTATATTTTACCCAAAATTCCAGGTTAATCCAGTAAAGTAAAAATAAAAATAAAAATTTCTTTTTAAAGCAGTTTAGGATTAAAAAAAAAAAGATACATCATGTTCCTTATTTCTTGGGGGTTTTCATACTGTAAATTTTTACTAAACCAAATGAGCGCTGAGAGATGAAAATTCTTTTGGCACAAACAGGGTTATTCAATAAAAGTTCTTATCGTTTAAAATGGTGCTAATTTTGCCCCAACCAATCAGATCTTATTTAACATTTGAAAGCTTACATCTGATTGGTTGGGGCAAAATTAGCACCATTTTAAACGATAAGAACTGTTATTGAATAACCCTGTAAGTGCGCACAGAGTTGAAGTTCTGCTGGCACTGCAAGGGTTAAAGCCCAAAATAATAACTGTGCATATGGTATTCTGAGAAAGAATTACATGGCCACTCTTTCTACTATGAACTATAGCAATGTACACATGTTAGATAATTGTTATCTAATGATCAGTACTAACAATCTTTATCTAATGTATGTAGCTTAAGACAGGGATTATATTAAAGATATAAACCACCAACTCATGCTATAAATCTGGCAATTTTCAATAGAAAGGAAACTAAAAAAAAAATACTAACCCTTACATATAAGTTGATGTAATCACCGATTATTATCCTTTTTCTCAAGGTTCTCTGCAGCTAGAATGTTTTTTAGCTGGTCAACTGTTCATTTCCCCCTTATACTGAAACAGGGCTGAGTCACTAGGTTCAGGTAACCCTGTGAAAAATGAATCTGTCATCACATTTGTTTATTTTTTAATTAAGTGAGTTATCAGATATCTATTCTGCCGTCAACCTCTGACAACGAAAAGCTCCTTCTGGTATATTATAGTTTTACAACAAATTGTGCAAGTGGCACATTTTGGGGCATCCCTGATTTGTGTTCATGTTTCTCTGGGCTTCTTTATTTTGGGACTTTCTGACCACAGACCTGCCCAAGTAACAAGTCATTCCTAATTTTTCTAAAGGTGCATTAATATGGAGTAAAAAGTTCTAATGCGGAGGATTATCCAACAACATTGTTTGGCATACCAAGATTTTTTTGGTATGGTTGCATATTTTATGATATGCAACCATTATTTTATGCTAGAAATCCCCTGACTTTCCTGTAAAGTTCAGATAGTTAACTGGCTAAATCATTTCCCTGTTAATATCTGCAAAATCAATTGGCCAGGGTGGGGAATGTTACAGGAACATCAGGGGGTAAAACCACTGGTAGGTAAAACTGTATTTTGATTAAATCTAAATTTTAAATCTAAAATGTAACATAGATATATGGCCAGCATTACACCCACAGTTTGAGAGACATTAAAGATAACACAAAACACAACTTAAACTCTCCAAATGCAGTTAATTTAAATACAGATCAGAAGTTTTTCCCTCTGAATGGACATTTTCTTCCAGAATTATTGGGGACATACAGAAAGATTGACATATTCAGTTATTTTTGTAACTAACTTGTAATGTCAAATTGACTGCAGTTTATCTAATTTTGTTTTCTGTACAATTAGAGACTTAGAACTCATTCTATCTCCCACTTTCTCTCTATATAGATACAGATATATACAGTATATTTATATAAGATATATTTGTTGGTTGTTTGTCTGGTGTAGCCAGGCAGTGACAACACATAGAAAATATAAAATAGATAGATAGATAGATAGATAGAGAGAGAGAGAGAGAGAGAGAGAGAGAGAGATAGATAGATAGATAGATAGATAGATAGATAGATAGGCAGGCAGGCAGGCAGGCAGACAGACAGACAGACAGATAGATACATAGATAGCAGAACTTGATAGATTATCAAAATGGGCAGCAGAGTGGCAAATAAGATTCAATATTGATACATTTGGGGTTTAACAATTCTTGTGTCACCTACACCATGAATGGCTTTATGCTAAGTGAATCTCTAATGAAAAATTATTTGGGGGGTTCTGGTACAGCAGACTTAGCTGAAGTGAACAATGCCAGACAAGAAACAAAACAAGATAATCAGGGAGATTCAATAAAAGTTCTTATCATTTAAAATGGTGCTAATTTTGCCCCAACCAATCAGATGTTAGCTTTCAAATGTTAAATGGTATCTGATTGGTTAGGGCAAAATTAGCACCATTTTTAACGATAAGAACTTTTATTGAATAACCCTGATTGTCTTTTACAAAGAGGGGAATAGATTCAAGGAAAAAATATTATTCTCCCTTTTTACAAGGCACTGGTAAGGCCTCATTTGGAGTATTCGGCGCAGTTTTGGAAAGAGACATAATGGAAATGGAAGGAGTTCAGAGAAGGATATCTAAAATAATAAGTGGAATGGAGGGGCTTGACAGGCAGAGTAAACAAGTAAGGGCGGTTTACATTGGAGAAGCAATGATTGCATGGGGATGTGATCACGTTATAGAAATATATTAATGGGCCATATAATAAATCTGGTGCATTGTTCACCAATAGGTTGTATCAAGAAAATAAAGTTTCATCTTCAAGTTAGGAAAGGTTTCTTTACAGTAAAAACAGTGAAACTGTCTTCCAGTAGATGTGGTAATGGCAAGTCCATTGAATAGGTTTAGTTTCTAAAACCAAAACATATTGAGAATTACTGGTATTAATACATATGCTCTAGTTCTGGTTAATCCAGGGATCCTTTCCAATTGCATTTTGGAGTCAGGAAGGATTCCTCCCCCAACCCTTTTCAGCTGTATTTTGTTTTCCTTCCTTTGGATCAACAGTTAGGTAGGGTTTAAGAGTAGGGTATAAAGGTTGGACTAGATGAATGGATGTCTTTATTCCACCTCAGGGTTTTTTGTTACTATGTTACTGTAGATAGATAGATAGGCATATGATAGATAGATAGATAGATAGATATACCATAGATAGCCAGCCAGACAGATTATAGCTAGACATGTGATAGATATATGATAGATAGATAGATAGATAGATAGATAGATAGATAGACAATAGCTAGATAGCCAGACAGATTATAACTAGACATATGATTTATAGATAGATAGATAGATATCTCCCCACCTCCCTGTGAATAATAGGATGCTCGGGGGACACTGGAACTTACCTTTACCACCGCTGCACTCGCAGCGGTAAAGGTAAATTCCAGTGTCCCCCGGGCATCCTATTATTCACAGGGAGGTGGGAATAAGCGTTCTCACCTCCCTGTGAATAATAGAAACGGATGAAAGATACTTTAAAAAACAAGTTTAGTGTTCCTTTAAGCAGTTAAGCAGAACTAAGATTTTTCACCAAAACCATTTCATTGTAGTTATTTGGCATTTGACAGTTTTTCTATTCCTGTGTTTTTTTCCAACTAAATGTCACTGAGCATTTTAAACAGAATTATTTATGTACAAGTGGTATAAAGTATGGTTAGTGTGTTTGTGTTTTAATATTTTTCAAAGAGTAACAATGCACAACAAAAAACAAGCCGGCATTGTCCACAAATAGTGTACAAACCAATTTATTATCAGTAAACAGAAAATGCATCTCGTTAATCATTTCCACTACAAAACAACATGTGCGGCTTTCACAAGCAGCCGAAAGGAAATACAATGAACATATCAAACATAATACCAACCCAGACCAATATATGTAACTGTATGAGAATCAACAATATTTACTACTTTGCATGTAATAATCACACCTGTTATTTATATAGTAGAAAAAAGTAGGAATCTGTATTGCCCTCCTCCTCTTTAGAAAATAGACGTATTTTCAAAATATTTTGAGGTTGAATTTTAATGACAGGCCTTGCAAGGGTTAAGTTTGTTAACGTGCTTTACAGCAACCGAAAACCATTTTCATTAAATGTGGCATCTTTTAGCCTTCATCATCACCATTGTTTTTATCATTATGCACTGCTTTTTAAAGGAAATAGGTGAAATCAATCAAAATAAAGTTGAATACTCTTTACAATCATGACATAAATGCTTCTAAAGTCAAAAAAGTAGAAAATGATTGGACTTTACTTATATTTGTGTTAGTTGTACTTTTTACAGCAAAGAAAAAGGAATTCTCCTACCATTAGAACAGACCAATAAATCTGATTGTTCTCTAAATGAACAATACCTGTAATACAGTATATTGTAACTATCTCATACGTACTAGAATAATAATAAAGAAATGTACCAGTTGTTTCTATAGCTGCAGATTCTTATGTTACCTCATTTATAGCAGTGTACAAATTGCATTAAGGGCTTTTATTAAACTATTTAAGTTTTTTGTTTACAGTCAACCAGTCATGTTGAGTTTACACTCCTATAAATGTGATAAGTAGAACGAATAGTTAATGTACAATATCAAAATACCCGGGAAGAGAATTATTGGAACTAAACCGCATTTAGACATAAGACTAGCGAATCAAATAAATGTTAGTCAAAAAGAGATGGTAATGCAAATGTTGTATTTGTCAATAAACAAAGATGTATTTGTTTAACTAATAATAATCACAGACAATCCTTGTCTACTGACTCTGTGCTATATTGTTATACATGTATTTCAGTGTTTAATTGTGGTGATTTATAGTGAGATGATGAAGCCAAACACATGCTTACCTTGCCTGCTTATGCACCTCCAACTGGCCTGTCCATCTTCTCCTCCTGTGCCTTTTGCTCTCTATTGCAAGGATGAGGCATAATATTAACCCAAGAAGCATGAAAAAATAAGGAATTCTCAACATAGTGGTTAGAAAATGATCTGCTTTGCAGTATCTTCCAGCAGTGACAGTCCTCACTAGTGCACTCATTGAATCAGCTGTTTATCACAGGAAGCATATTGTCCAGATGGACTGTTTTCCTCTCTCTATAATTTGCACTGCGTGTGCACACTTCCCACACCATGTGCGCTAGTCACTGGCCTTAATGTAGGAACAAGAGTATTTGGCTGCTGTTCACATCATATCTCCCTGGGGTCCTTGGAAAGATTTTACTAAACCCCTTATATAACAGCCATGTGCTCCAGAATGCCATTACAGACTCTCAGAATGTATCATCAGAGTAATCTGGGTTGGATTTGCCTGTTACAAACTGGAATCTCCTGTTCAGATGACATCCCAAGATTTTTTATGTAGCACACATTACTGCCCATCATTTATATCTGCTTCATTTGCTTTTAACACAAAAAACAAGCAATTCTTAACACATTTTTTTTACATGTTTGATTTTTAAATACACATTTAGGACAATATTCAAAAAACAAAATAAATCAAAGTAAAACATTTTGTCCTATAATTTCATAATTTAAAATTAGCTTTATGGATTATTTCACAATACATAGTGGATAAAATTTAAAGTAGGAATATTTCCTTATATTAGTCAGTCATCTATGTATCTGATTGACAAATATAAAACTAGCATACCCCATTGTTCCAATGTAACAAATTCTAAGCAAACCACATTATTGGAAAAAAAACCATAACATATAATAAAATGAAGTTGTGTTTTGTGTTGTACTTCCTTAAAAAATTATTTCTTTCACTTATGTTATTATGTGTATTTGTTCAATTACCATGCTCTTTTATGCAGAATTAGTTGCTTATGTACGCAAATGCACTCATGGTGATTGCACATGCACACTCTGTTATACAAGTGGGTGACATCACCTTACTTGCCCATTAAAAGGAATGAATCTTAATGTCAGTTTGGGTGATTGGAATACTTTAACTTTAAAGAGTAGTGAGTAGTGCCCCCCCAATATATATATAAATATACTAGCCTGTGTGCCTGTTGGTGCACATTGGGAAGTATGTGTGTGTATGTTTAGCTATGGGTCGATTGGAGAGATTAATTGGAGGTACACCACAAAATAATGTATTTGGCATGCTAGGGGAGGGGCATTTCAAGTGGGACAGGGTAGGCCTGACAGAGGGGAAACGCTGATTAGGGCTGCTAGAAATAGAAAACATATTTGCTTAGCTAGAAGGGGTAAATAACATACCTCAAAAAGTACGGCACCACGGCAAGCAGATTAAAAATCTATATTTTAGGAATCAGCAGTTGAGGAACGCAGTTTCCACAACAACTATAAACATCACACCACATAAAGTGGGCAGGTGTGAAATGCCTATAACGCTCACACAAAAGCTTGCACGCACGCACGCATCCTATATTACAAGGTTAAACAAGCGGATCATTCTTGTACAATGCCTATAGTATAGATAATGTTCTTTTTAAATTTGTTAATAGTGGCTCTTGCTTGAACAATACTAAATGTATCGATGGTACAGACATGGCACTTCCTTTTAGTGTCCAGACTCTTTAGGATTCTTAGAGGTGTGGCTAAACCTTCCACTTTGACTTTCGTATTGTAACATAGGGGTTTTTTATATATATATATATATATATATATATATATATATTTTTTTTTTTTTTTTAAACTTATTTATCATAACATTGTATAAAGTGTTATAGTTCAGTCAAAACACCACAGTGAATTACAACTGCTGTGTGGAGTTTGAATCTATCAAACATTCAACTAATGTTAAACCAATAGGAGATCCATTGGATCACTCTATAATTAAAGTTTTCAATCTGCCTTAATACTCACCTTCCTGATTGTCTCCCAGCTGTCACCAAGGGATCTGTTTGAGAGAGAAAATTATTGGAGAATTTGAGGTCCTATAAAGAACCCAGACTATCCTGCTTAATAGATTGAATTACTGCAGGACACAGGTTCATTACTCTAATGTGGTAAGACTTGGGAGTATAACATACCAGACAGCTATATAGCTTAATGTGAGGTAGGCTTAAAGGAGAAAAAAGGCTTCCACAGAGTGTACAATTAAATAGAGCCTTCTTACAACAAAATGTACTTCACAGCCCCATCCTATTAATGCAGCATTTCTAAAAAAAAATGTAATAAACGATTAACAAACTCACTACCAGCATTCTCAGAGAAATGGGCATGCAAATGTTTTCTTTTCTCTCAAGCAAACAGCAGCTCTCAGGGAGGGGTGAGAGTGAGGTCTTACACATATTTGTTAAATTTTTAAAAAAATGTTTTGATTTTCTATGACTGTCACGTTTTACAAACAGCACATCATTTGGTAAAATACAGGAACTTTATTGCAATTCCTTTCAGTTTTAAAGGCATGTAGAGGTTTAAGTAGTAACAGAGGTGCGACTTATCCTACCATCGCCGTGAATGTATGCCCGCATTCGTACTTTTACAAAAACCAGCGGTATAGCAAACTTTCTAAATATGGTCCCCTCGGTTAAAAAAAGTTCCCCTAACAAAACAAACCCCCCCCCCCCACAAAACCATGAGTTATCATTAATGTACGATCGCAGCTGTCAATGTATGTTCGTTTATAGAATACAAGGCAGTAGCAAAATACCACAATGGTATTCTATGGGCGCTTGTTAATCTCCAATCATGGTTGTAGATCTACGATCATGATCGTTGATTTACGACCGTGATGATATACTTCTGATTGCAAAAGAGCGATACCGCGCCTTTATAAATATAGCCCTATTAATCATACAACACATTTATATATGAAAGTGCTCAAATATTAAAAGTGCTTTAAAAATACATGGGGTAAATATACATAAAGTACAACTTAGCATCTAGATGAATATAAGATAAGGCAGACATTATCCATGTTATATTTGTTGTATAAAACTATCACTTTAATCTATTTTGTTTCTATTTGTTCTGATGAATTTATAGAGATTTAAACCCAGGGTTTTGTTTTTTTTTGATATATTAATGATAGCATTGTATAGAGTGTTATAGTTTAGTCCAAACACCACAGTGAAATGCAACTTCTGTGCAGAGCTTAAATATACCATTTCCCTCCAATAGAAACCAACCAGGAGTATATCCATTGAACGATTCTATAAATGATAGTTTGAAACCATCCACCAATACTCAACCTCCCCATTAACTCACAGCTGTCCTTAGGGTGTCTGTTAGAGAGGGATCTCTATTGGTACTGCTATGTTTCATGACAGGGCACAGTCAACTGAGTCGCTCCAAAACCTCCAAACCTTCCCCCATTCACCCCCGGACCAGAATGTATACGAGAGGCCCAGCAACCAAACAATCATCCTGTGACCTGTGAAGAAAACAACGGGACACGAGATAACAATAACAAGTAGATTAGCTGGATGACATATAACTATAATGTGGAGAACTATAGCTATCCTCAACAGACTCCAGACCCCTGCCCTTTGTTAAACAAGAATGGAAGGCCATACATAAGTAAAAAAACATTGTGACTCTCAGTGGCCTATTCTCAGAACCACCAGCCTCCAAAAGAGGCGAGCTGCTTCCATTGCTGCACCAATGTGAAACAAATGAGTTCCAAACTCATTGAGCAGGAAGCCCAGCGTAACTAAAGCCAACTTGAACAGTTTTCGAAATTGGTATATACCCCATCCTCATGGACCAGTAACATCACTCCACCCTGAGTTAACACTCAGGGTGGAGTTAACACTCAGGCTTGACACACTTCACAATTTTGCAACCGGTGCACCACAATCTGTGCCCCTTTCGCCAAGACATCAGTCTTAGACCTCTGCAACTCAATGGACATATCTTAAAAAAAACAAACCACCACCTTTTACCTTGCTGGCACAAACAAGTTCCCCTATCGAAAAGCACCAAAGAACACCAATGAAAAACTAGCTTGGAAAAGGAGTATCTCAAATGGGGATGCACAGATAGAAACCAAAGAACGATGCAGGCCTATCAGGAGGGTGAAGGACACTGGCTGCCTTGAATCCACTGTGGTATTGCCTTTTCGTAGTCCTATAAGGGCCTGCCTTACTACGAAACCCCGAGTCAGGTCGGAAAGGTCACAAAGCTTGATACCAATCAATCTTTGAGAGATGCGAGAAAAGAAACTGCCCTGTTCTATCAGGCAAAGCATTTAACAGTCCAGGCCTGTCCTCCTGTCGTCTACATCATTAAAACCACCAACTTCCTGCTCCCAACTCCACCATTCCTTCCAAGCTTTCGAATAGGCTTTCCACGTTGATGCTGCGACTGAAGATTTTACCAGCTGAAAGTCGGTTGTCCCAATTTTCCAGAGCCAGGTCAGGAAAGGCTGTCCCTGCAGTCTGCTTGCAGAGCTGCTTGCCGAAAATTCTCCCACTGAAATCATGAGAGAGCATCAGCAATGACATTTCTTTTACTTGCAATGTGAAGTGCCCGGCACTGAATATTCCATTGTAGGCAACTGAGAACAATTGCGGTGAAGAAGATGGCCAACCATTTATAGCCTCAATTGCACTCATGTTGTTAGAAAAGAACACCAGGCATCTATATTTGAATTCTTTCTCCAAAATAAAGAAGGATACCAATTTCGAGAACAATTGAAGGGAAGCCATGTTACAGATTAGCCAGAGTTTATCCAGTTTTTTTCGGCTACTTTTCTGCACACCACCGACTAGCCAAAAACGCTAAGAATCCTATAGAGCCAACAGATCCTATAGATCCAACTACAAATCATCCATAGACTGTTCCTTGTTCTGGAAAATGAGCTTCCCATTGAAAGTAGCAAGGAATGTATCTTAAACTTGTAAGTCCTCTGTCACTGCCCTGGGGATTCTAATGTGATGATGCATCCAGCATGTACACTGGATGTCAGCCAGGCGCCAACTGAAAACCTTGTGTAACAAATTTGGCCGGATGGCCGGGGTACTCACAGGTATGCTTTCAGGAGGAGACCCAAGTCTGAAGGTTTGGACACTGGAGCAGATGAGGCTGATGGGAGTTGTATCTCCAGTCTTTGATGCTGGAACAGTAAGGGTAAGTCTCTGGAACTGGAAAGATAAGTCCAGGGCTGGCCTTTGATATGGGCGACCTCTGTGGCCGCACAGTTTGCATTACCAGGGGGGTACCAGGGGGGCGCCTGGTACCCCCCCAGTTAAAGTCCTGAAGATCAGCACCACCTCAAAGACAAAGCTCCAACACACGTAAGCCTTACTAAATACCTATATGCTGTGCTGTTCTGTCTGTGCATTTAATTTGTTACGTAATGATGTACACACGATATATATAAGCACGCAAGGCAGATAATGAAACACAGTAAGCGCAGGTGGTGGACTTGGTTGGAGGGGGTCCTAGGTGTCAGTTACAAATCTTGCACAGGGTGCTATTAATCCTAAGGCCATCCCTGGGTAAGTCTCTGGAACTGGTAAGGAAAGTCTTTGATATTGGAAACGTAAGTATAGACTGTAGCATGGAGATCGCTGGAAACAGCTGAGTTAAGTAGAACTGAGCCAGGGGTAGCTAATGCTACAACCGGGCACTGGGTCCAGGAGGATGCCGGCTTTTGAATCCTTGCACCGTGCGTGCTGGCGTCGTGACATCATGACATCTATGACGACGCTTATCCAGATGTGCAGAGCGGCGCGAGACCGGAGCGGCAGGTAAGTTTGCGACAGTACACCCACCCTCTATGAGGGGCCACCAGACCCACCGGACCAGGTTTCTCTGGAAAACTCCTGTGAAGAGCTTTGGCCAGATGAGGAGCATGCAAGTCCGAATGTTTAATCCAGGCTCTTTCTTCTGGACCAAAACCTTTCCAATGGACCATATTTCGAAGAGATCTAAAGAATCTAGAGTCCAAAATCTTCTCGACCTCAAATTCTTGTTGACCATCAACGGAAATTGGGGCAGGAGGTAGTAGAGGTGTGGAAAATTGATTACAGCATACTGGTTTGATGAGAGAAATTTGAAACACATTAGGAATCCGCATGTTAGATGGAAGCTGGAGGCGAACAGCAACTGGACCCACTAATTCCAGAATAGGGAAAGGACCAATGAATTTGGGTCCCAATTTGGAGGAAGGGACACGTTGATTAATATGAGCAGAGGAGAGCCACACTTTATCTCCAACAGAGTAAGATGGAGGTTCCCTACGTCTCCTATCAGCTGCGGATTTTTGTACAAGAGCAGACTTCTAAAGGCAGATTTCTGTAGAATGCCAGATAGCTAACATCTGGGCAGCTGAGTCATTGGCAGTGGGTACTTGTGTGAAAAGAAAATCTTGGGGAAAACATCTAGGATTAGTTCCAAAGACACACAAAAAAAGAGATTTCCCAGTAGAGGCATTCGGCGCATTGTTATGGGCAAACTCAGCCCAAGGCAGAAGGTCAGACCAATCATCCTGAGTATAGGAAATGTAACAATGAAGATATTGTTCAAGAGACTGGTTAGTGCGTTCAGTAGCCCCATTGGACTGCGGGTGGTAAGCTGAAGAAAATTTAACTTAATACTCATGGATTTACATAGAGCTCTCCAAAATTTGGTAACAAATTGAGTACCTCTATCAGACACTATTTCAGAAGGGAGTCCATGAAAGAGGAAAATATGAGAAATACATAGTTGTGCTAACTCCACTGAAGATGGTAACTTGGGAAGGGGAACGAAATGAGCCATTTTGCTGAAGCGGAAGGTGGTTCAACAAAAAAGTCCATAGATAGATGGGTCCAAGGTCTGGATGGAATGGGTAGGGCTTGAAGAAGACCACAAGGTAGAGTTCTAGAAGATTTAAAATGAGCACAGCTGGTGCAAACTTGAATAAAGTCTTTAACATCTTTCCTTATTCTAGGCCACCAAAGGGAAGGGGCAAGAAGGTCAAATGTTTTATTAAAACCAGGATGTCCGGCTTGCTTGGAACAATGAGTATGTGGATGGATAGTTTTCCGAAGTGGAACAGGAACAAAGATTTTGCCCAAAGGTGTGTCAGGAGGAGCAGAATTTTGTGTTTCTTGAATTCTGGAACCAGCCGCTTCTATCTTCTGTCTTCAGCCATCTACTGCGATGGCATTTGAGTTCCGCGGCGGAATGCACCTCTTTATATAGGTTTGCAGAAATCCCTAATCCGTTTATGATTGGTCAATTTTTTAATGCTTGGTTTACATGCTTTACATTAACCAATCAGATTTCTGGAAACTTCTGAAAGTTTCGCATGATTGGACGTGATTTTCCAACGTTTTCCACCGATTCGGACGAACAGTCAATCGGACACGGCAGGAAACCAATGCTATTATTTCAGTCTAATCGATCGATATACAATCGGTCAATTGGACCAAAATATTGCATGGTGTGTACCAGCCTTAAAAGCCTCAAAGTAGGCGCACAAGATAGCACAAGCCATTGGGAGACACAGGTCCACATAGAAAGACCCATCAAAAGTGCAACCCAGCAAGTGATGACAGTCTGGAAGAATAAGCAACAGGCAAAAAGCAGATTCCACATCTGTTTTTGCTGTAAGGGCACTTCGTCCTGTGGTCCTAACTAATGCCACTGCCTTATCAAGGACATATAAGACACCAAGCAAAGGTCCCTATCGATGTCATCATTAACAGAGGCCCCTCTGGATGGGATGAAAGTAATGGATTAAATGGTAATTTCCTGGGCTCTTTATTTTGAACCACCCCCAAAGAGGACACCCGCAGATTAGGAAAAGGTGGCTTTCCCACCCAAGGGAAACTTCCTTGTCCAATTTATCCCTCCCTACTTGGGGGAACTGTGCTACAGATATTAAGTTGTTGACATGTAAAATCCCTACCCTATCCTGAAATGGGATCTGGAAACCTTTACTGAAGCCAATGTGAAGGAAGGCCGATTGATGCCGCTTAACGTAGCAGTCAAGCCAGGGCAACATCCTCTCTACCTTCAGTGGGGTTTTCTCTTTCTGTCATTTTTTGCGTGTTTTAAGGGCATTTGAAACATCGACTGAATGGATGAGACCCTCCACAGCCTGAGCACTCATGCTCAAATTTGCATGTCGCACCTTAGTGAGAGAAGTTCTCATTGTAGGGCTAGCAGAATCCCAGCCTACCTGAGGCTGTGGGGGAGCCTTGCATAAGCCCCCCAGAAAAAGTCATGAGTTTTAGCCATAAAGTGATATAAATCTGATCCCGTCTCATGGGGGTTTAGCAGCAAGAGCCTGCTCATCATATTTCCACCACGCAAGGCCACCGTAAACCCTATATGCCTCCAATATCCCGTCCAGTAACAGAAGAGAGACAAGCATTTTTTAGAAGCACATTCTCCTATGATACTGGCCATGATACAGAAAGCCCAATTTCCAAAAGTCTTAGGACGTTTTCTATACCGTTTTGATTTTACTTCATCCTGTTTTTTAGCGTCTCCCTTTTTTTCCTCCTTAAAATCAATAATCTCATCCAATGGGAATTCCCCTTTCCGAGTCCGCTCCCTAATTTTTGGCTTAATATGCATACCCAAAGGGCCTGCAAAAGAAATGTAAGCACCCTGTCTAGCTGCATCAGCTACGTCAACCAATGCTGACCAAGCATGCCTATCTGCAATCTCTCTCCGGAGTCAAGCCACCACTGTACTTACTGTAGTGGTAGCTGCAACACCCTTTCTGGTGTGCCTTTACCAGAAACCTTTACTGCCCAGAAACCTTTAAGGCCGGTGTTGGCCCCTTTGCCTGCTCCTTGTGGCTGGTGGTATGACCCTCCCAATTAGCTAAAAAAATGTAAGAACCCCCAACAACTCAGAAGTGGTTCCTGAAGGAAATTGCTGTAAGGAAAAATTCTCACTTCCTGTCCTGGGAGCTGTGGCTGCAGGGGCCATAACAACATCTGCCTGTGTAACTGTGTCTGTAGCACGGAACACAAACCATCAATGCGGGACCTTGTGCTTTTTCCAGTGTGTGTGAACCATGAACATGAGACGCTGATCTGAAACAACGAGATGGAGCCCTGGAAGAGAATGGAGTTAACAAAGGAAGAATGTTACCTCGGCTCTCAGATGCATGATATATGCATAAACTGCACTCACTCCTTGGAGACCTGGCCATATCAGACCTTTTCATATCAGATCTTTTCCCCCTCACATATCCTGGCCCCCATGGGACCATACCTGAGAAGTGGACCAACGGGAATGCACTGTACTCCTATGAGAATGCGCTTGACCTCTATTTGTCGCCATAGACCTTGGCCACCTTTCCATCTTTGAGAGTGACTGCACAACTGGTGCGGGGAAGGGGAGGGGCTGTATTTCCTGCTTCTAGTGGTTGTATGTTGCCTACCCCTTTCCTTTCTGCCATGCACCTGTACCCTGCCCCCTAAAGGCCTACGGGCAGGGTTAACATCTGCGTCCAAATTATACTGAGTACCTGTTGTAACCGTGGTATGGCTAGGAGATATGGTGGCGTAGGATAGTTCCACAATCTGGGGTGATAATGTAATTGGATGTTGTTCCTGGGCAATAGCCCGTTCATTTAACGAAATGTTCAGGATACCACCATGTTCTGACTCCTCTCATGAGCTATCGATATTCGGCCTACTAGCGTCAGCTGCCCATGCTTCTTCACTAGTTAACTGGTCACCCTCCTGATCCCTGCGCTGTTGATGGACAGACCGTCTTCCATTATTACCTGAGGGTGAGGGAGGGTATTAAACCCTCCTACACAAGAAACCCTGGGATCTTTATCTAATTAAAGAATAGTTTTCCCACCCTGTGAGGAATGAAGCTGATAAAAAACCCAGAAGTGTGAGGGATAGGAGAAAGGGGGGGGGGAGTGTTGTACTTGCTGTGGTTTAGCCTTGCAATATGATTGTTCGCTCCTGGTTCTAGCCTTATGAGATTGGGCATGGAAATTTTTTTGGCTGATCCCTCTACAGCTGGCACCAAACCCCACAGACCCAGGCCGCCTCCTTTCTTAATATCATGGATTACAGGGGGCCTGCCATGCCTTTGGACAGACTCTCCCTTTAATAAATCCCCCAGCTGCATCTTGATCCATTCTGGACCTTGGGTTTGTGCTGCCTCCTAATCAAGATGCGTCCACCATGCTCGATCCAGCTTCTGCTCTCCTGACTGCCCCACAGCAACTTTTGAAGCCTGATCTAAAACCAGAAGTCTCGCAAGACTTAGCACCTCCCCACCAGTCTGCACCTAAGTCATCCAGACGCATCTCCCTGTACCAGGTAAGCTTTCACCAAAGGGGGAATTAAACTAACTCTTATGACCTCCGCTCCTGCTCCTGGCATGCATCATGCCCTCCTTCCATGCACTACAGCAGGTCTCTCCAGTCCCCATCTTGTTAGAATTCATCAGTGCAGGACACAGTTTCATGGTTTCTATAGGTTGGACATGGGAGCACAAGATACCAGTTAGCTATATAGCTTAAGGTAAGGTTGGCTTAAAGGAGGTAAAAGCATACAATGAAATAAAACCTTCTTACAACAGAAGGTACTTCACAGCTTCATCCTATTAATATATCAATATTGGAAATATTTCACTAAGAATGCTGGGAGTGACAGAGACATACAAAGTAATTTTATTATAAACATACATCACTTCCTGTCTAGCAAACAGAAACTGGATTGACTCTCCTAAAGGAAGTCTTATTTTTTTCTATTGAGAAGGAAGGGGAAGAGTGAATGTGTGAGTAAAGAATTTTTGATTAGCTAAGTCACATGTTTTACAAACAGCATATAATTGGGTGTAATACAGGAACTTTCTTACACTTCCTGTCTTGTCATATACCATGCCTAAGAGATTTTTTAAATTTGCTAACATGGCACATGTTTGTAAGATCACAACCTCATTGGATGTTAGTAAAATTCCACTTCTTTTTAGTGTCGATATGAACTTTATTATCTTAGAGGTGTGGCTAAACCTACCATTTTGAGTTTTCCATTCTAACTCAGGGGTGTCAAGTATAGTAAGTATACGTTTTTAACTATATATCATTTGTTTTGTAATTAAAATATAAGCCATTAGTAGTACTATACTTTGTGTAGTGTAATTATGGTGATTTTAATTAAATAGTGATAATTACATGCATACATATAGACCTTTCCTACGTATAATAGTGTTATATACCGCCACCTAATTAGTTGCTCCTAATAACAATTCAATCTCCGTAAAAATATCAATATATGTATACAACATAAATATATATATATATATTTGTAGGTATTACAGGCACATACTTCAAGCAACTCCACTTGCTTGGGTGCCACCAACAAGTCAGATATTGAGGTGTGTCCTTCACTGACTGATCGATTAACAAGTCAGCAAAGTCGGAGCACACGTGGGATATCTTTTAACTGTGGAAGTTTATTTCAGTGATAACACAATCACTGAAATAAACTTCCACAGTTAAAAGATATCCCACGTGTGCTCCGACTTTGCTGACTTGTTTGTACCCTTTGGAGGACACGGGGCGACTGACGTGTATGGTTGTGCAGAGGACCGGAGCACTCCACGGATAAATCAACAATTTATTAGACAAATATTATTGACACCTTTTTTACGCGTTCAGCCCGTCAGTTCCGGGCCCTGGTGATGGCCCGGAACTGACGGGTGAAATGCGTAAAAAAGATGTACCAGGCCTACCTTTATTTGTCTAATAAATTGTTGATTTATGCGTGGAGTGCTCCGGATTCTTTTGAAATATATATATATATATATATATATATATATATCTTTTAATACACAGGTTGGATTAGCACTTCCACATCAGTCAAACAAGGCAGCAAGGTGCATGTACCTTAAAGGGAAAGTCTGCAAATTTGTACATAAGATATTTTTTGTAATAAGGCTTTTGAAAAAGAGTGCTGTGCCTACCAAAATTTAACTCTATATATATATAGAGAGAGAGAGAAAGTTTGTAATTACAAATGTACCGTATATACTCGAGTATAAACCGAGTTTTTCAGGCTGTAAAATCAGCCTGAAAACTTGAACTCGGTTTATACTCGAGTCACTACTTCCCTTACCTCTCCGGCAGCCGCACGATCATTCTCTGTACTGGTGCGCCGGCCGACGTCACTGCCCGGCGCCAATTAGTGACGTCAGCCGGCGCGCCAGTACAGGTAATGAGCGCGCGGCTGCCGGAATGCTTACCTGATCGCGGAATGCTGACTTCAATGCTGTGGCTGTCAATTCAAATGCTTACCTGATCGCGGAATGCTGACTTCAATGCTGTGGCTGTCAATTCAATGGCTGACTTCAATGCTGGCACATTACTGGATGCACAGGTACAAACCAGGTAAAAACTGAACTGGGTTGGAGGGTGAGGGTGGCATTCAAGGTGTTTGGAAACTACAACTCCCAGCATGCTTTATTAGCTGGGAGTTGTAGTTTCCAAACATCTTGAATGCCAAGTTTCTACCCTCGGTTTATACTCGAGTCAACCACTTTTATTAGATTTTTCAGGTGAAATTGGGTACCTCGGTTTATACTCGGTTGGTTTATACTCGAGTATATACGGTACTATTGACATAGCATGGGTTTAGCATAGTGTTTGTGTATCGTGGAATCTAAGGAAAGTATACCATATTACAACTCCTCAGATTTCCCTGAATTGTATAAACACACTCAGCCTCTAGCCTTCATGGAATTCCTTGGTGACATAATATCCTTATTTTACATTGAAAGGGGCACATTATCCCTTATATAATACCAGAAGATCAAAAATACACCAACTGCTGCATTCTTTAAGCTACTTTGCACAAAGCATTATGTAGTTTGATGAATTAACTGAAAAATAGTTCAAAGAAAAAAAAAAGGTTCAAAGAAAAAAATAGTGTAAACAAGCTGGAGTAAATGCAAAGTGTCCCAATTAATATTTTTCAATGCAAAATCTAGGCTATGCAAGGTGTAAACTGATTACATAGGTAATGACTGTGGCCGCACAGTAGCAAAAATGTCAATGTGCAGCCTTAAAGGATAACTGTATTGCCTCAATGCATTTTTTTAAATAATTGCTTTAGAAATAGTAAAGGTATGCAGCCCTCCTTATACATTTTTCCCCGATTTCGAGCCTCTCTCTGCCTTCAATTAGCCATGCTGTGAAGGGGGTGTAACAATTCTGTCTGCCTCTAACTGTCATTCAAATCTAGCATGCGAGAAAGCACTCCTCCACCCACCCTTGATCAGCTTGTTTATGTAGGCTATATCCTAGCAACAGGGCATTTCAAGTTTGTTTAACTGGCAGAGGAGGAGAGAGGTTGTAACAGACATTCCCACCAGCCAATGACAAGTGTTATGTTAATCATGGCCCTGGGCCATCTAGGAGACGGGCTTTAAGCACTCATCTTTGCTGTGTGCTATCTAAGGGAGGGCAGCATGGCTGTAAATGTAAGTGATTTCAGCTGCTGGAAGTGTGGATATGTAATGGGGGTGATTTTTTTTATATTGTTGTCCTTTAATCCTTATTGCCCCTGTACAAGCATTAACTAGACTATATATCAATCAGGGATAGGCCCCACTAGCGTGATTCGGATTACGTTTTGCAATCTGATCGTGACAGCAATTGTGCAGACTTGTGAAACCCTATGGGAGTGGCCACGATACATGCGCTGCGTTCCAAACAGTTCTCAAAGACAATGCGATCACTATGATTGGTGCATATTGCCTGAGCTCCGGAAGCATACACACAGCATTAGAATTGTGCGTTCTTCTGTGCATCCTACTGGGACCTAGCCCTTAAACGTTTTAGTACAGATAATGCTCACAGTACTGCCAACTAAGTATACACCCTTCATATACAGAAATATAAAGGAACAAGGATTTCCTGTATATTGTTAATTTACTATAAAGAGGTTTGCACATATAACAAAGCATAGAAAAGGTGTTTACACTTTGAGATACTATAAATAAATGTTGTTTCTCGCTCACTATGCTTGATTGTCTGTCCTACTAGAGAGGAGGATTGACAGAAGGAAGAAGAGTGGAATCATTCACAAAAATATCACTGTAAATTTTGCCCATGTTTGTACATATCCTATTATCTGGCTTGCCTATATATACACATTATAGAACACAATGTCGAACTAAAGGACTGCGGGCCAAATCCGTACTTTGTCTGTTGTTTGTGGCCCCCGGTGACTGTAAAGCATCCAAGACTTACTACAGTGCTACTGTACAGCGCTGCGTCCCCAAATGGGGCTTTATAAATAAACTATACATACATACACTGCTATGCATTTGTGCAGTCCCAAATAGTGGTGTAACTATAAATCTGCCTGCTAGATACCACAAGAATCTTTTTTAAATAGCTGATAGGGCACAACTTTACTAAGATAAGCGCAATCATCTGTTTAAAAAAAGCTTATAGCGGTATATAGCAGGCAGATCTATAATTACGACACTGCTTGGGACTGCAAAAAAAAGAAACTTCCACAACTGGATAGGAGCATAGTAAGGCTTGAATGCAGTCACCGCTGTAACAGCTTTTTAAGTATCTAGCCTGGCACTAGGGAGGGAGATGTGACAAAGGGCCTTCCATTGAAGTTGGCCATTCCATTACCCCACCAGAAGAGTAAGGGGGCCTTCCACATGATCACGCCATAGACAGAGGTCCCAGTCCAAAACAGTGCGCTTCACACCCTTTCCCTGCCAAGACCCTGCATTTGGTACTAACATGACAGGTGCCCAATCCTGCACCTTTTAAGTATCTTAAAAATTACATTTGACCCACCACATGCCTGTCTTTTTGATTTTGGCCCTTTATGTGATTGAATTTGACTCCCCTGCATTATAGTATAGGCCATGTTAACCCTCACATGGGCAGTGAGTTGTACTGGCAACAAGAAAGCATTCTTAGTTATAGAATCTATTTCTCACGTGTAAGTACCTTACCCAACTAAAGCAACCCGTACATATTTTTGCGATGGGATTTCAGACTGACCGAAACAATTGAAAATCTGATCAAAAGCAATAGAGATGGGGACTTAAAGATGGAGTCGACAAAAAACTTTCCACCTCACCCAATCTTTGATTATTCAATAAACCTCTTAATATTGTCAAGTGGGCAATCATAAAAATGCAAAATGTATTGATATTTTGAGCGATTCGATCCAATTTGCTAAATTGCTCAAAATATCAATGCCATGTATATGGGGCTTTAGGCTGCAACGTATGCACAGAATACCTACAACTAGATGCCCCAAATGCAGGGCATCCGAGACATCTGCCCTAATATGCAAATAGTTTGGAGAGTGGTTACCAACTTCTTAACTTTCACCAGCTTTATTAAAATGTTCAGTACTGCTAGACCCAGTGTTTTGTCTTGACTTATTATTAAATTAATGGCTTCAGAAGTGCCAGTTATGTGAATGTGGCAAATTATTATTTTCATATGTTAAATATATGTTAATGTCAGTATTGATTTGCTGTCATTTCAGGTTCTGTTATGGTTCTTCTTCCCAGGATGCACACTTATTTGAATTATTCCTAATGGTAATTTCTACTGATGTTGGATGGGTCAAACATGCTCAGATCTCTACAGAGCAAATGTATCAATCCTCCATTGCACTAGTGTCCTGCAAACAGGAATTTGTTACTTTGGAAGCATTTATTTATGTGCAGGAATTGCTAGATGGGTAGATTGTGATAATTGAAATTAGAATATACTCCCCCTTCTTCTTAAAAGCATATGAACATCACCTATAAATTTGCAAATGTATGCTTGCATGAATGTATGTCAGGTTAAGCAGTATGCCAAAACATTCTGCATTTACATTCTATTGGTTTAAAATTAAATATTTAACCAAAGGATTTTTTTGTGGCACTGCCATTTTTTTGTGCTGTTTTTCAACCATAAATAAAGCTCTCAACATCTTTTATATACTGCTTGTATATTTTATAGGGGAGAGTAATTTAGTTTATAAATATTAATTAATATAGTACATGTACATAAATGCAAGAATACACATAATTAAAAAATAGAAATTAATGATTGCTGGTCAAAATGATCTTCAAAATAAAATATTATGAGTACATTAATTTTTACATTTAGCACTTAAAGGAGAAATAACTTAAAAATATTATTTACAGTGACTGTAGCTTAAGAAAAGCAAATAGCTATAAACTAAACCACCCACATCTCATTAAACTATTAGAATTTAGCCTTACAAAAGGTATCTTTTTTTAAAAATTAAAAAAAAAAAAGTAAAATTATAAATATTTATTTTCATATAGAACAATTTATGATGCTTTAGTTTAGGAGAAAATCTTAACTTACTAAGAACCAGGAATGGTTAGACATCCCTGCAATTAAGCAGAGGTAAAAACTGGTACTACTTGCCACAGTGTTTCAGATATATGAATAATATTAATAACTTACTAAATTCATTTGTAGCAAACAACAAAGTTTATGGTGTTTTCGCAAATACAGAAGCAAACACGTACTGTTATTTCAATGCTAGTGTACAGCTCTTTTACATCTGCAACATAATAATAAACGTGAGAATGAAGCAAATCTATCCTTTTTGTGATATGACATATAAAAGGGATCTATAGTCACCAGACAACTTTGTGCCAATGCACAAAGCACATTTACAATGAAAACACAACCCGGGTTTCACCGCTCCCTGTGGATGTTGGTTGTTATGAAATAAACCTGTGGTTACTAGGGGTCATCTCCCATAATCCACCTCTTTGCTTTTATGAAAGATTAATGCTGGTCATACAGCAAACTCACCTCCCGATGTTAGAGAGATGTTCCAACAACTGTCTGGTCTAATTATTTTGTGATCCACAGAATATAGCTCTTAATTATAATCTAAACATAATCCAGCCAGTAAACATTGCAGGAATGTTGGCAGGTAAAACTGCTGCTCCACTCAACATAACAACCGATTCAACATTCATGCCAGATCAAATGTCTAATAGTTGTAATGTCGAGGTAGTGTATGGTCAGCTTAAGTGTGCACAGTACAACTCACAAACTCTAGTGCACAGCAGATAAAAACATGGAAGCTGTACCTTGCCACTTAGAAGGTGACAGACAATTATATTACAGCACAGAAATCTGTCTGTTTGATACTGATGATGTTATAACAGATCCTGCCTCCATCACACGCAAAAGAGAGATGTAACAATGTGCAATTGTATTTTTTAGAAAATCTCCCCCCCCTCATTATTTTACATTTAATACAAAACACAAGAGTAATCTTTATTTCCAACCAAACATTGATGCAGAAAGAAAATAAAAAGAGTGGGGATTTGACCTTGTAACCTCATTTGTTCTGTGTTTATAAAAGTAGAGCATTAGTCTACTAACCCACCAGAGCTAACACAAGAAATCAGGTACATTTAGAAACTTATTTTTTGTGTGTGTTAGGTACAGAATAACAGGAAAACAAAAAAAAAACATGTAAAGTTAAAAAGTAAAACCAGCTGACTATTTTGTATTGCTCCTGGTAAGCTGTGTGTAATTCATGCTGGCTGGAAAGTACACCATAGGCAGCAGCTTATTAGGGACTTCCAAATGGGTGTGGAGACTTCTGTATAGAAAATATGTGCAGAGACAGTAAATACTGGGGGTCAGGGGGCATGGCCAATAGGTTCATATGCCCAAAAGAATCTTAAAGGCTACATGGGTTTTAGTTATACTGGCAACATAAATGCTACAAACTAGAGAAGTATCGTTCAATGTATAGGTATTCTGGTTAGAAAATATTTCACATAAATAGTAAAAAAAATGTACCTCTCATTTAAGTCAGCTTACAGTTCTCTGATGATACAAAGAAAGGCGACTGAAAACTAACTATACACAGCAGATGAAATTCTAAGGTTGACAACTTACATTCCTTTCTTATCTATGGTAGGGTGAATTAGAAATGAAACCTTGTGTGAATTTTGAAAAATGCAAATAAAAAATTGTACGTAAAATAAATTCTGGTACATAAACACCAATTCTGTGCATTAGTATATAGAAAGTTTGTCATAAGGAACTATTCAACTTTTGAAGAACTTATAACTTAACTTATTAGTCAAAATGTTGCAACATTTCTAATGCCATTTATAACCCCCCAAATGTTCATACAGCACTGGCATATCCCACACATTGGGGTTTATGTACTAAGAGGTGCAAACATTGTCAGTGCTATTATTCTGACACAACCAATGAGATTTTATCTTACTGAAGTAGAAAAAAGTAGTAAAAAGCTAACATTTGATTGGTTGGTGTAGATTAATAGTAAAGGTAAACATTTGCCTCTTTGTCCCTTGGTTTCAGTGCTGGTTAGCTTAACTCCAAATGTGGGGTTACCAGTCAGCTCTATCAAAAAGCTATTTTTGTGGAACACTTCATCGAACTTATGTAAAAGAGTTTAATTAGTACAGGGGATTTGCTTTTTAGGTTTTCATTCACAATGTTATGTATATAATACGGTATATTAAGATTGTTCTGGTTTATTTGTTCATACAGTTTCTGGTAATCATAATTTTTTTTTAGCCATACAATACTTACATATATTTACACACTTTCATAACATCTCACTGTGATGCATAAAAAAGTATCATACACAATAGCTTAGTCTTCTCAAGAAAAGATAAAACTACTTAAATATTATCTATTAAAAGAAGCCTTGACTCATATACAGTCATTCAAAAAGATGAATGGAGTTAATATAACTTGTTATTTCTGTAAACAAAACATACCTGATACACAAGGTTTTAATGTCACACTCATGACAATGCCTTTTTAAGGGCATCTATACTGGAAAACAATGTTTGTTTGCCTTTTTTAATTGCCCAGTACTGGAAAGTATCATTCTTCCCAACTTTCCATTTATTTTTGTTGATCTGTCTCCTATTTCTTTTCTTTAGAGACATTTTCATTTCAGCTGTCATTCAAGTGCCTTATTAATAAACTCTTCGGTTATGTGCAATTTTGCTGTAACTGGAATGGTGACAATTATGTGTGAATTGCATGTTTGGAAATTCCTTCTCCCATTACTGGCTCATAGTTATTACTGATCATGCTCAGTTTATCTCCGATCAGGTCAAATAAGATAAGAATGGAATGGGTTAAGAGTGGGAGGGGGGAGATACTGAGCAAAACGAGTACTGGTTTAAAGGCATGCAGCAACACACACACCTCAGAGTAAGTATTACTTACATATATTTATTTATAGATTAAGATGGGGCAAAGTCATTTTTTTCAGTATAGTTGCCCTTTAAGACTAAACTGAGCATTATAGCTCATAGTCAAAGATGTAGTCATTAGCCAAGTATAATCTGCGGAATAAAAGGGCAGCCAAAGCTAATGTTAGTACAACAATTAGAACAGCTGATCCAGTATGGCTTCCATTAACAGCGTGTTGTTGGACTTGTATAAGCCCTGTGGATGCCGGGATTCGCCTCTGCTGCTGCTGTGCACGCCGCTGACGTGGGCTTCTTGATACATTTGCTCCAGGTGCTGGTGTAGGCGTTTCTTGTTCTGCAGATGGTACATCTGTAGTCTCAATCTACAAAATGAAACATAAAATCTTTTGTAACTTCATACCTCCAATGTATGAGTGACTATTCTTACCAGAACCCCATCTATAAAGAAAATGCAATTTATTGTCATGACATTATTTCTACAATTGTCATTATTTCAGATAACAGATTTAGACTAGATATACATGGGCCAACTAGGACCTATTATTCCAGATAGCAGATTACCAATAAATAAACAAACTGTTTTTTCAACGAAAGTAGACAGTAGCAGCCAGTCAAAAATGATGGCCTGATCGACCAACATATCAGCTGTGACTGTCAATCACTATAGAATTATCTTTGCCTAGCATTAAATTTGAAATAAGTGTTGACGATAGGTAGATCATCTACCTAGGTTTTGGGGGATTTTGCACAAAATACTTCTCAGACGGTTTGACAGTCCCTTTTATAGGTAATCTATAATTAATTCTATCTACTGTATTGGCCTGTGTCTATTTGACTGTATTTAATTTCTAAATTAAAAACTCCGAATGCAGGTTAAAATTTTTAGCATGACCCTTGTCAAGCACCCTTGAAACAAAAAATGGTCACTTGTCATTTATTCACACCTAAACCAAACAACTATTTTAGTATGCTTGTGAAGGTTCTCTTTCATCCAGGTCATGGTATATCTGTTGTATTCAATTAGATCAACTGGACTTGAAGTTTAGTTCTTGAAGACATTCTCGCTAGTCATCCGACTGGCTTTCTCAATTCAGAAAGACTTGTACAAGAATCTGTGACAATTATGTACCCTGGAAAATCCCAATTAGCATATCACAGCCAGGTGTTAAGGGCGTGATTGGATAGCGGCTAAGAGGTGTTATAGGAACGACCAGAGTAAGGTGTCAAAAGAGCATTGTACACGGCAGACAGTTCGGGAGAAAACCCTCAAACTTGTACGGCAATATGAAAAGACAGCAAGGAAATTGGCAGACTACAGAAACCACCTGTGATTTAACCTCCGATGCAGACAACAAAGGCTAGTACCATGCAGCATACGTCTGGATTCCACAGTTAAAGGCATCAGAGCCAAACAGATACTGCAAAAGGCTCGAACACAGCTCCTAAATAAACGGGTATGACAGACACATTTTACAGTTGATGCTTTAATGCACAACATTAGTTAACTAGAACAGAACCTGGCCTCACAGCTACCTGTGGCCATCTGGGATAGAGTGATGGAGTTCACCAAACAAGCACAGCTTTCTCAGCACTGTAAGGGCAAACAAAGGCAACAGAACAAGTTCTCTATTCTGTCTTCCCAGAACACCCCCAAAGGAGAACAACTACCTTGGATACAAAAGGAGGGAAGTGCCACTTCATCAAACAAGGAGGAATGGGTGAGAAACTTGTCTAACAGGACCCTGACCCAGTCAGAAATGGAAGTCCTTGCTAAGGGCTTGAATTTTGCCATCACTCCTAAAGCCATCCCTGTGGTGGATATTATAGCAGGCACATAAGCCTCAATCCACAATAATAAGGTACCACAGAGTGAGGCAGAACAACTTAACATACCTCAAGAAAGATTCCAGTATCACCATTCTACTGGCAGACAAGGAAAGATGCACAGTGGTACTCAACACCTCAGACTACCATGCTATGGTGACCATGCTCCTGGCCGATAACAACACATATGAGGCTTTAACAAGGGATCCCACCAGACGTTACAAGAAAAGGGTCATAGACTTACTACAACAGCTTCAGAAGGATAAAGCCATTGATCGAGCAATGTATCATCGCCTCTACCCTGGTGAGGCACATCCATGCATATATGGACTCCCAAAGATACATAAGGAAGGGGCACCACTAAGACCTATAGTCAGCAGCATCAACTCTAACATACAAGGTGGCAAAATACCTAGCCAACATCTTAGGACCATTGGTGGAAAGTTCTAAGCATCACATCCAGAACTCTCAGGATTTCACCAACAAGATTGAAGATATAGTACTCGGTGCAGAAGAAACTATGGTGTCCTATGATGTGACATCTCTCTTCACCTGTATACCCACCAAGGAGGCTGTTGACATGGTGAGATAATGGCTAGGCCAAGACAGCACTCTTACCAGCAGAACTGATCTCAACCCAGAACAGGTGTGTTCCTTACTGGACTTGGCCTGAATACCACCTATTTCAAATACAGGGATAAGTTCTATAAGCAAAAACATGGATGTGCTATGGGATCTCCAGTTTCACCCATTGTGGCCAACCATTACATGATGAAGGTAGAAAAACAGGCGCTTAATACCTTTAAGGGCATAGCACCCATCCACTGGTTCAGATATGTGGATGACACCTGGGTTAAAATCCACCAGAAGGAAGTACAAGCTTTCACAGAACACATTAATGCGGTAGACCAAAACATCAAATTTACAAGGGAAGAGGTACAAAACAACAAACTGGCTTTCTTGGACTGCTTGGTAGAAGTTAAGGAAAATAGTAAACTGGAAGTAGAGGTTTACAGAAAACCAACACACACATAAGTATTTGATGTTTGACTTCCACCACCCTTTAGATCACAAGCTGGGTGTCATCAGAACCCTGCAACACAGAGCTGAGAACATCCCCACTAGCACAGAGGTGAAGGCTAAAGAAATGAAACATCTCAGAGGAGCCCTTAAAACTTGTGGATATCCAGACTGGGCCTTTGTCAAAAGAAGTAGAAGGAAAGAAAAGGACACGTATACCAACAGTGAAGGGGAAAAGCAAGACAGGAGAAAGAACATGGTCATCCCATATGTAGCAGGGGTCTCCGAGAAATTAAGAAGAATTTTCAAAAAAACACTGTATCCCTGTCTGCTTTAAACCGAACAACACACTGAGGCAGCAATTGGTACATACGAAAGACCCAATACCAAAACACAATAAAAGCGACATCATATATGCAGTGCAGTGAAGAATGTTCTGATTTTTATGTGGGGGAGACCAAACAGCAGCTGCATCAATGTATGGCCCAGCACAGAAGAGCCAATTCCTCGGGTCAGGACTCAGCCATGTACCTGCATCTTAAGGATAAAGGACATAACTTTGAAGATTGTAATGTTAACATATTAGCAAAGGAACGTGACTGGTTCAAGAGAGGTGTTAAGGAGGCCATTTATGTGAAAATAAAGAAACCAAGCCTAAATAGAGGTGGGGGGTTCGACACCAACTGTCTGCCATGTATAATGCTGTTTTGACACCTTCCTCTAAACTAGTAAGGATCATATAAAAAGCCTTCCATTGTACTTTCAAAATAAAACCTAAATCACATCTCTAGATAAAATAAATGAGACATTATTGCTGGAAAGGTTCAGCAATATTACTTCCTGCTTGAACACTTCCTGTTTTCAGCCATGTGACCAGCCCCTGTCTTCATTAAAGGACAATTATACTCACCTTCCCTCTGCTCCACATCTTTGTGCAGTAGCTTTTACTCAGGGTGAGGACCTGAACTGCTAGGTCCTCACCCCTGGATTTGCGCAACCTACAGCAGCGTCTTACAGAAACGCTGCTCTGGTAGGCTCCGCCCCCTCCTCCCAGTCGGCGACGAGGCCAATAGGAAGGCACGCTTGTTGCAGAGCGTGCCTTCCTATTGGCATCAGGTACCTGATTTCCCCAGCATGTCCACCCCCAAAATTATAATTTAACTCACTACTGGCCCCACTCTGCAGTGTAATAAAATCCTTACCTTACATCCCTGCTCCAAATAGCTGCCCTGCTATGCCCCTCCAAAGTCCCAAAAACTGGCCACCAGGATCCTGGCAGAGTCCGTATAGGATATATAGTGCCATGCGCACTGCAGCCCCCCCCTCCTGTTTTGCTCTCCCTCCTCCTAGCATAAAACCCCTTTGGTATACTGTAGGGCTCCCTCCCCCAACCGCTATATTAGTTTTTACAGAAACTCCCCCGATCGTTACTTACCTTACCCCTCTCCCCCAGCATTCTGGATAGCCGGAAGCCACGTCTGTGATTGGCTGCCTCTCAGCTATTTTGGAAGCGCATTGTGTTGCGTAGGTTTGTCACTTATTTTTAGTGATATATCCCCATAAATGTATTTTTGTGCTCCATTTTTGAATGGTGTTCTGTTCCTTTTTAACTTTGCAATTGTGTAAAACAAAATTAGGCAAATCTTTTAAAGAATGCTTAAAAGAAATGTGTCATCTTTTTATGCCTTTGGTGGTCAATTAAGTTTGTTTTTCACAGTAATAACTGAAAAATTAAGTAAATGTTCATCTTTCAACCACTCCACAATAGTTGGTAGGCTGCAGTTTAGATATCTCTAAACTAAACGCTAAAAATCTAAAATGATTATTCATTTATATTTAATTGTAAATATATATTTAAATTTATAAATGCATTTCCTCATCAAATGGGATCCATGACACATTTCCTCTCTCCCGTATCTATTCCTGACAAAGCCAATATGAAAAATAAATATTTATTGTGCCTTAAAGTGTTTTACATGCTAAGTAATGAAGCTGTAATGATAATTGTGTGAATTTGCTGTTATGGTATTTTAGCTGGTCCTGTAAAAATCAAAGCCTTCTACAGCAGATGGTCTAACGTTATTACACATCTACTTGACTTTACCAATCCCTGGGCCCACCACTGCTAAAATAAACAAACAAATAAATAAATAAATAAAGTGCAGCTTATCTAGGATTTAAGCACAATTTATCACTGAATCTAGATTTACCAAAGTCTAGTGGCAGCTGCATTGGCTCAGAACCAGAGTCCATCCACTCCCTTAATGGATGTGTTATATAAGTACCAGCACACAAAGAATTAGGAAAATGTCAAAAAAATGCTTCAATTATTGAAGCAGTGTTAGGCAACGGAAAAAATCATTAATTGCCAAATTTAAGAACCAGTTGATGGATTCTGACTATGGTTTTCTACTTTAGAGGTTTGGCGCTGTGATGGCTTTGTTTTGTAGTTAAAAATAAATTTTTTAATAAAAATGTATTGATATCTACATTCCAAATGTAAAATCATTGAAGCTCCTTTTTGATTCATACAAGAGATCTGTAAAATGGTGGGAAAAATATTTGTTTAAGTCACTTAAGATTGTATGTGTGAGAGTATGTTTCTGTTTTTTATATATATTTTTTTATATTGGAGATGTAACATCATTCATAATGGAGTTACACATGGGATATCCTATCAAAATTTACTTTTTCTTTCATCTGCACAGCACTTTACCAGTAACAGCACCTCAAGCATGTATATCTCCTTTCCTGATCTACACTTTACTTTACAAATATTTATTGATTTTTTCATAAAAGAAAGAGGTTTATTTCCTTATTTCTATGGATTTAAACTTGTAACCTCTGTCTTCCTAAATGTAGAACAGTCAACTAAAACACCAGTCCTAAAACATACAAAAAGATGTACCAGTACATTTAAAACTATTTAGTATTGTTATAAAGCAAAAGTAAGGCAAAGAGCCTAAAAAGATAATGGCACTCATAACTTGGGTAAAAGAATATATAATAAAAGAGTACTCATATAAAACAAAATAAGGGACCTACAAAATACAGCTACAGAGTAAGTGATGTTTATAAAAATCCTTTTATCAAATGCAAAACCCTAGCCCATAATATAAAACCACAAACACACATATACACAAGACACAGGGCCAATAGATATGAGACACTCTCCATGAATATATAAAAGGTACATATAAAAAAGGGGATGGAAGTACAAATATCTCAAAAGTAAAGTAAATAATCACCTGGAAATGTAAAAAACTAGTAAATAATGCTTTATGGTTTGTTTTTCTATTAAGTTACCTACAATGTTCACTTTAAATAAGGAACTAAATTCCCATTTACAATCTAAACTTTATTGTATTACGCAATGTCCATCTGATAATACAGACGAACATGTCAATAGATAGTAACTGCAGGCTACAGTCAACTACCGGTAATTTGCATACCTCCATCACTCCCATATGCCATAGGGCACAGTGATTGGGCCACAGCAGTGTTATTTTTAACACATGCTGGTCAGAAAGCACCTAAATAGCAGTCATAGGCTGCAGCACAGTACATCTTTGTCTACTATCTTGGCCTGATTAGTCCAGTCCAATGGCAATATCTGGGGGGGAAATTATTATATCATACCTCAGGATTTGTTACAGCAATTTGTTCAGGTTTCTCTGTTAAATTTTTTCCTTGATCTTCATCAGCTGTAGCACCCCCAGGTAAATTCACTTCTGCCTAATTGTAAATAGACAGAGAGCACGTTTAGGCATCAATATTACTGATTTAACACATTTTAAGCTAGATTTTTGTCAGGTCCTGCTGAAAACTCATACCTAAATAGGCAAAAAGAATTCCCAGGTAAAATCCCACATTACTATTGCATTACCTTGCCTATTCCATGTATTTTTCTCATTTGGTAGCAATGAACACATTCACTTTTTAACATGTCCCATAAAACTATTTCTGATGCCAAATTAAATTGTACCACCCAAATAATTGGCATGCTCCCTTTACTTTGTTACTACTGTTTAAATAAAAGAACTACCAAAAACTTACTAAACTAAAATAAATATTAAAATGCTTAAACTGAATATAATAATATATGATTACAGAAGAACACAATGGATATAAATGTACATATTTATATTTGTTATAGTAACAAAATAAAACTAAAAAATACCACACAGAATATTTACATATATAGACTATTATAGGACTATTATAGTTTTTTTTTGCCTTCCTCTGGATCAACACTTAGGCAGGAAATGTGGGTATGTAGGTTGTACTAGATGGACGTATATCTTAATATACTATAATATACCATCTCAACTAATACAAAATAACAGGTGGCAAAATAAGGGACCATCAACAAAATAATATTTAACACAAGACATGCAAGTGAAACCATTCGATGTGCCATCTACACTGGATGTCGTAACCTAAAGGTTTATAAAATGTTCTTAATTTGTGCTGCTATTAGATCTCCAATGCAATCACAATTATGTTGTATGCGGATAGTGGCTTGACGCATTGCAAAGTGCCGTTACCCATTCCGCATTAGCCAGTCGTGTTAACTGACATAATTGACATTATTGTGACTAACTCCACACAGGACCGTTAAATGGATATGTAGATGGTTCAAAATGTTTGGTTTCTTTCCTTTATTTGTGGGTTCCAACTTTTAGTTTAAACTACCCCTTATCGCCCCATGATATGGGGACTACCAAAAAATATTTTTACTTTGAACAGTTTTAATATACCCAAACTGGTACATGAAAAACAAAAACAGCAAAAAATGTTGGGCATATTAAACATGTCAATGTAATAAAATGCCTTCTGTTTAGGGACATTTTTATATAGAATTGCATATACTGTATGTCTACTGTATGCTACTGATGAAGTGTAACAATACATAAAATGTGGCAAGCATGGCCTGTTTGATGTGTGCCTGTTGCTTATGCTTTATAAAGTTTGTTCCTAGGCTAGGTACACTAGCAGATATTTTGGCCTGACCAACCGATCACTGCATTTAACCGTTCGCCTGGCTGAAGCATGATTGGTAGCGGTGTACAGTCACTTATAGTCACTGATACTTCACCGCGACCGATTGTACTCTCTTCTATGTCCTATCTGACATCGGCTGGTTGCACCTCCAAAATATCGGTTCTTCAGCTTGAAATACCCGCCTGTGTAAACACAGCCTTAGTCTCTCTGAATCTCAACGTGATCCAGAGTAGCACGACTCTACTGGTTTATTTTGATCTATTATATTGTACACAGAGGCTGTGCATGCTATCAGTTGTATTAGTGATATATTTTTAATCCATTGCCAATTACCTTAAAACTGATTTGCCTGGCAAGCTCTCTGGCCTCCACATCAGCCTGGCTGGAACTGGAGCTTAATGGTAGGAGAGCAGACTTCATGCTAACCCCACAGGTTTCACATACAAAATCCTGGGACCTGATAAAAACAGGCAAAATTATAGTACATAATTGCAGTATGATTTTAATTTGCTGAACAAAGGTAAACACTAGCAATGCCACAGCATGGGTTAGACCTTGCACTGGTGATTTATTTCTATATTTTGTGCACTCATTATAGCCAAATACTACATTTAGCATTTAGAATAAAAAACGACTTATAGAGGTTTTTAATTGGGTGAGGTTTTGCCTTCCCACTAGATTCACATTAAAGGGCATGTCCACCCCGAAATTTAACTTTTGATATGTGGTAGGGCATGCTCCCCCAGCCCCAACCGCATTAATATAATTGTTAGAAAGTCCCCCGATTCTTACTTACCTGCCCTCTCTCCTCCGCTGCAGTGTTCAGGCCCTCTGCTTGCATGGAATTGAAAGCAGGGGGCGGGACCGGCAGCCGCGTCCGTGATTGGCTGAGAGCCAGGGAGGGCTGCACTGAGCATGCCTCAACCTTGATGAGGTTGAGGAAGTCTCAGGCACAGCATGAGTCACACACTGCTCCTACACAGCAGTTTCCTGGACTTTGGAGGGGCACAGCAGGGGAACTATTTTGAGCAGGAATGTAAGGTAAGGATTGTTTTAAACTACTTGATGTGGCCAGTAAGGGGTTAAATTTTAGTTTTGGGGGTGGACATGCCCTTTAAATGAGGGGCCTTGAAGTGGTATGCAAGCTTATACATGTGGTACTAATACCCCATTCTTATTAAAATTATTTTTAAAGCAAACTGCGTGCTGGCAATTTCCCCAAAAGTGTGTATAAATAATGGCTTTTTATCATTCCTAGCAAATGGTGAAGTCCAGAATATGGGTCAGTTCCCCAACAAAAAAGTTTTACAAGGTGTAAGGTTAATAGTGGGCCCCTACACCTATATCCATCCTGAGCAAAAATATTCTGCATATAAACTTTTCCACACTTTAAACCAGAACACATATCTTCATAACTATGTTGGTTATGATTGTGTGTTAAAAGGAAAATAAACACAGTCAGGGAGATTCAATGAAAGTTCTTATCATTAAAAATGGTGCTAACCAATCAGATATTATTTAACATTTGAAAGCCAACATCTGATTGGTTTGGGCCAAATTAGCACCATTTTTAACAATAACTTTTATTGAATAACCCTGAGTGTGCCTTAATGAAGATAAATTCTTCCAATCAGTGGACTTGTGTAAGTTACAGACATCTGAATGATTCTAAGGAAATGCTCGCATGAAGTGAAAAAGATCTTAAACTGAAAGATCATATTTTTCATGATTACCTTTTGGCAAGTGCTTTTCTTTCTTCTGGTGTGTAATCCAGGGAGCCTATTGCACCTTCTCCTTTGGTTGGCATAAATCCAATTATGGCTAATAATGCAGTTCTTACTGGAAATGTAATGTGAGAGTCTTGGAAAGAGCTCAAACACAGACAAATAAAAACACACACTTAAAGGGACACTGTAGTCATGATGTGTAGATTTAACATTTTATAAACTGTAAAATTTCTAGGGCAAAAAAAACTTCTAGGGATGGTGTATTAGTGATCAGGAAACAGCAACCAAGAAAAAAATATATATATTCAACTTCTGTAAAAATACATTTTATGTAGACTCTGGTTATTTTATTGTAAAGTATATATATAATGCTAAACATAATTGACCTATCTGCTGCATTAAGCAAATGCAGAAGCAAAAACATCAAAATCTGAATCATTCGATTAGAGGAGAACCAAGGGTCTGAGTTATTTCAATCTCTCTGTAATTGCTCCTTTAACATTGCCTTAAAAGAGAAGAACTTTAGGATTCTTCATCATTGGTACCTGTCCCCTTGTAGAATAGCACACATTTTTCTCAATGCTTCCACATTTTTGCTACAGAGGTTGCCAGATGGTTGCAACCTTTTCTACATGCGAAAATGTAATTTAAAAAAAAAAAAGTATATACTACGATATATCTGTTGTATTCAATTAGATCAACAGGACTTAAAGTTTAGTTCTTGAAGACGTTTCGCTAGTCATCCGACTGGCTTTCTCAATTCAGAATGACTTGTACAAGAATCTGTTGGCAATTATGTACCCTGGAAAATCCCAATTAGCATATCACAGCCAGGTGTTAAAGACGTGATTGCATAGTGGCTAAGAGGTGTTATAGGAACGCCCAGGGTAAGGTGTCAAAACAGCATTGTACATGGCAGACAGTTGGTGTCGAACCCCCCACCTCTATTTAGGCTTGGTATACCCCTGTATCTTAGGACTGCTGTATACGATAGGAGGGAAGAAGTTTTAGGCAAACTAAATATATCCTTAAACCTAGTGGATTATCGACACTTTGTTTTTTACTTTATTCCTCCTTTAAGTTTTGTTATAAATAGTTAATTTAATCTTACTATCATGCATTTATATAAAATAAATGCAAGATCCTGTCTAATTCCTCCTTTAAGTTTTGTTATAAATAGTTAATTTAATCTTACTATCATGCATTTATATAAAATAAATGCAAGATCCTGTCTAATTTTTCAAAGATCAGGATACACGAAGTCCTGAACATCGACCTATGATTTACTGGCATGTCTCATCGTCCTTTTGTCCAAAATATGAAAATGACAGTCAGCCTGAAATATCTTCTCGTGTGTACCTAGCCTAACCCAATTTAAGTTCATAGATGATTGCTTCCCACCCTTTTGGAAAACTAATTTTTTATGCTTGCTTTTTCTTGTGTATGCCAATGTGAAATGTAACCTCTTTTAATCCTCAATAACATTTAATGCTAAAGATGGCAGATGCCAACTGTAACTTAGGCAGTATTAGAGACCAAAACTGAAATAGATGGCTGGGTTTAACCCCCCCCCTTATCATAAATACAATCTGTTCCAACAAATCTGAAAGTACATGCAGTATCTTTTAGCATGATCTGCTTAATTAAAAAATATACACTGTAGAGCTTCTTAAAAACAGACCAATAACATCTCTATGTAAAACTTTATTTGTAATCAGTAACCATTTATAGAAAATGGTGTAGTCCTACTTTAACTATTTACCTACTTTTACTTTACTTTAAAAAAAAAACAAAAAAAAACGTAAATGTTATGATAGAGCCATATACTCACTACTCCAGGAGGGCTGCCATGTTTCTGGATGATGACCTGAGATACTTAAACAGATTTTCTTTCCCACTTCAAACCTTCCATTTGCCTGACAAGAGTTACATGATATTTTAAGGTAAAAATTCAGATGCTCAAAGGTCACATATTTGGTACGACTAGACAATTACCGTTAATAAAATTATGCTGGGAGGCTTCATTGGATACTCTGGTGGCAGTACAATTCTTCCATGATATATTCCACCATCAAAATCTGAATCAGGGGGTCCTCTGACAGTAAAGTGCCATTCAAAAAGATTATCCTGAAAAATATGAAAATAGATTCTTTTTTAAAAATAATAAGTTTATATATGAAATAACTGTGTATTGGTGCTTAGGTAATACATTATATAAAATAGTTTACTACGTATAAAGAATAATTTTGGCTCTTTGACAGAATTATTATAAGGCTACACTACAAAAATTGGTTTTATGAAACCACGCACTGAATTGAAAATATTATCAGGAATATCTCCTCATTACAGGAACATAATATGAATAGCATCCCCATAGCCAATAGTTGCTAATAGTTTTGCTGCAAAAAAAAGAGATTTTGTTCTTACCTGTAAAATCTTTTTCTCCGAAGTCACAGGGGGACCCAGGCACCGCAGGGGTTAAGTGCTTCACCTCTAGGAGAGCACACTTGAGAGTTAAAGATTTCACAGGCTCAGGTGCTCCTCCCCTTACCTTATATAGCACAGAACCAGGAGCCTGCTTCAGTTTGTCCCAAAGATAGATAGCGAAGGAGAGAAGTATGAAGGAAAAATATATAAACTTAGTGGCAACAAGCCCAAACCAGAAACTGAGTAACAATACTAAACAGAAACAAGATTAACTAACTTAGGGGAGGGTTGTGCCTGGGTCCCCCTGTGACTTCGGAGAAAAAGATTTTACAGGTAAGAACAAAATCTCTTTTTCTCCTTCAGTCAAGGGGGACCCAGGCACCGCAGGGGACATCCCAAAGTCCCAACCAGTACAGGGAGGGCAGAAGATTTATACCTCTGCTGCTTGCAGCACCAATGACCAAGAGTCGCATCTGCTGAAGCGAACACCTCTAATCTGTAAAACTTGATGAACGTGTTAATGGAAGACCATGTAGCGGTTTTGCAAATTTGATCAATGAAGGCCCCGCGTCGAGCCGTCCATGAGGCCCCCAGTGCCCTAGTCGAATGAGCTGCAACCCGCACGGGAGGAGCAGCACCTGCTTCTGCATAACAGCGCAGAATGAGATTCCGGATCCATCTGGATAGGGTCTGAGAAGACGCTCTGGATCCCCTAAGAGGTCCCGCTAGGAGAATGAACAGGACGTTAGACGAATGGACAGATTTCGTTCTGGACACGTATACCCGAAGAGCTCTAACCACATCCAGGAAGTGCAGCCGCTTTTCCTTGAGTGAAGACGGTTAAGGGAAACAAGGCCGGGATGACAATGTCCTGATTCAGGTGGAAAGAGGATACGACCTTGGGCAGGAAGGTTGAGAGAGGTCAGAGTACTGCTTTATCCTTATGAAAGGATAAACACGGAGAGGTAGAGGCCACAGGTCTTCCACCAACATTTTTACTAAGTCCGTGAACCAAGATCTTCTTGGCCACCTGAATATTGTTGGCGTCTTTTCCAGTTTGACCTTCTTGAGGACTCGAGGAATCATGGCTATCGGGGGAAAGACATACACCAGCCGGAATGTCCATGGAGCTATTAGTGCATCCACTAGGTATGCCTGGGGATCTCGCGTTCGAGAGCAGAAGCAGGTTACTTTCAGATTGAAACGCGACGCCATCATGTCTATGTCCGGGATCCCCCACAGATTGGACAGGGTCTCGAAGACCTCGTCGTGGAGGGACCATTCCCCCGGATCCAGAATGTGTCGGCTGAGAAAGTCGGCTTCCACATTCAGTACACCCAGAATGAAAATGACTTATATGGCTGGGATGTTGTGTTCTGCCCTTGAGAGTATCCGATGTGATTCCTCCATGGTCATATCGCTCCTTGTGCCCCCTTGGTGGTTGATATACCGCGGTGGCGTTGTCTGATTGAATCCTGACAAATTTGTCAGGGCCACGGTCCAATGAGGGCCAGAAATATGGCTCGTAGTTCCAAGACATTGATCGGTAAGCGGGATTCCTGAGGAGACCAAGTCCCCTGAGTTGTTTGTGACCCGTACACAGCCCCCCCACCCCAGTAAACTTGTATCCGTGGATATTACTGTCCACTGAGGGATACAAAGAGAGTTTCCTTTTAGTAGGTTGGCATTCTCCGTCCACCAGACCAAAGAGCGTTTGATCGCGTGAGGAAGAGGGATTCCAGAGACCTGTTCCAGGATGATAATAGGTGGCGCTGGAGCGGGCGTAAGTGAAACATCACGTATGGAATCGCCTCCATGGCGGAAACCATTTTCCCAACTAGTCTCATAGCTTGGCGGATTGATATCAGTGGTTCTGTTATGGCCTGGTGTGTCAGGCGCTTCAGTGCTGATCTCTTCTCCGGAGGGAGAAACACTTTCTGGAGAGAAGTATCGCACAACATTCCCAAACTTGGAATGAGGGACGACTTGCGAAGCCGAAGGAGGTTAGGATCTGCAGGCACGAGTTGACCTGAGTTGAGGCTAAGCGGAAGGAGGGGGCTTTGAGTAAAAGATCGTCCAGATATGGGAGGAGAAAAATGCCTTGAAGGCGAATGAAAGCTGCTTGGCAAGCCATCACTTTGGTAAAGACCCGGGGTGCCGAGGATAGGCCGAAGGGTAGAGCTGTAAATTGATAGTGAAGGTTTCCGATTGCGAACCTGAGGAAGCGGTGGTGGCCTTGCCATATGGGGATATGAAGATACGCGTCCTGAATATTGAGGGATGCCAGAAAATCACCTGGTTAGAATGACAGACCTTAGAGACTCCATTTTGAATTGACGTTGTTTGATGCATCGGTTTAGTTCCTTCAGGTCTAGAACCGGGCGAAAGGAATCCTCCTTTTTCGGAACGAGGAACAGGTTGGATTAAAAACCCCGAAACCTGTGGGCGGATGGAACTGGTACTATGACTTTTTGTCAATATAAGTAGTTTTATGGCTTTTTGGAGGGCCTTGCGCCTGAGTGGTGACCTGGGGAGATTGGATGGAAAGAAGCGGTTGGGTGGAGGGGATGAAAATTCTATGTGGTACCCTTGGGAGATGACCTTTTGGGTCCAGGCGTCTGTGGACGGACAATTCCAGGTTTTGTGGAAGAATCTCAGTCGACCTCCTACCCAGTGTTGGGGAGGATAGTCATGTTGATTTGGGCTTAGTTCCCATAGATCGAAAGGAGCCTCGTTTGGTGGGCCAGGAGGGGCGAGAGGATGAGCCTCCTCTGGGGGAACGGGCCTGGGGGCTGTTCTCAAAGGAAGGCCTTGGTGCGGAACGAAAAGGCCGAAAGGAAGGATACCTGTGAACAGAGGGGAGTCTACGAGCCCTGTTTTGGGGAAGGAATGAACTCTTTCCTCCTGTTGCCTGAGAAATATTTTTTTCTAACTCCGGTCCGAACAATTGTCCCCCTGAGAATGGAAGGCTGGTGAGAGCTTTCTTGGAAGCATGATCTGCAGCCCACGCTTTCAACCATAAGACCCTCCGCAACGCTACCGTCTTGGATCATATCTATTAGGTGGGCCTTAGTCGGATCTGATCCGATTTCTTGATAATGTTGGCTGAGCCATACTTCCATGGCCTTAGCCACCCAACCCGAAGGCGTAGGGCTGCTCCTGCTGCTGAAAAGGATAGTTTTAGGAAAGCCTCTATGCGCCTATCATTATGGTCTTTAAAGGTTGCCGCTTTAGAAAGTGGAACAGTAGTAGCTCTGGATAAGCGAGCTACAGGGGGGTCGACTGTGGGTGGGGAGGACCATCTATCTACATCAGATTTCGAAAAGGGAAACATAGTATTAAAATGGCGGGATAGTTGTAGACGACGTTCAGGGGCAGACCATTCCTGCAGAACAATCTTATCTAGTTGTTAATAAGAGGGAAATTGTACTGAGGATATTTTGGCCCTGGTGAAAAGAGATTTTGAGGGATCCTCTTGGGATTCAGAATCCTGGATTTTAAGCGCCCTAAGTACTGACCTTATGAGAGAGTGGATCGCGTCAGCTGTAAAAGTTGTCTGTGGCTCCTGCTCAGGAGCGTCGTACTCCAGCTCACCTTCCTCAGGGGCGTCCTCATCGTCCTGGGTTGGATCCTCAACCGTGAAGGAGGTGGGCTCCAGAGATCTGGTAGGTCTGCACGCCCTGTCTGAAGCTACAAGCTGTCCGGATTGTAGGACCTGCGAAATAGAGGCAGACAGAGAAGACACGGAGGCGGCTAGAGATTTAGCCCATGCTAGTTCGTGCTCCTGATGGGAGATCTGAGGGGCTGCGTCTTGGGCGGACCCTGCTGTTGTAGATTTGAGAGAATCTAATGACTCTCGAATTGATCTTGCCCAAGTGGGCTCTTGGTCAGTCGCACTAGAGGCAGAGAGTGACTCATGGGCAGTGCTGCACAAGGCACATCTGGGGCCAGAATGGGCAGAGGGCAATTTAGATTTGCAAACTGCGCACACATAAGATGTGGCGACATGTTCCCTTTGTGGCGGGACAGGAGCGACCCCTTGCCAGACATGGTGATAGAAAGGACAAATAGTTTTTTTTGGGGGGGGGGGGGTGGGCAAGGCCTCAGGGAAAGAAAACTGGCCTAATCCAGGATGAAGGTAAAGAAATAAAACTACCTGCAGAAAAGAGATAGGAGATGTAGAAAAGAGAGAAGCGGCAGAGGAGAGAGACCTGAACCTGGAGCAGTATGGAACAGCAGCCGACCGGGAGAGTGGAGCTGAGGCAGAGAACGGAAGTGAGGGAATCCAGAAAGACCCGCCCCCGCTAAGCGCGCCAGGAAGAAGAGATTCCCGCCGGCCGGGGGAGACTCCCGTCCGCATGGTGAAGGACCGGGGGTCCTTCCAATAGGTGCCCGATCCGTGCCTGTGCGAAAAACTCCCCGAAATCTTAGGAGAGAGAGGGGTATAGAAATGTACCTGACTCCATGGGGATTGTGAATCCAGCTATGTATTACAGCCCATGCAGGTACCCTGTCAGCGAGGAGTGGGTGAACAGCCCACTGCTGCTGTTGTGTGTGCTGGGGAAGAGCTGGAAAGGAATTGGATCCAGCTGTTCCCATGGATCTTTTCCAGACCTTCTTTTTTAAAAACTTGGGAGTAGTGGTCCACCTCCTGAGCGGACACTTGAAGAACTGAAGCAGGCTCCTGGTGCTGTGCTATATAAGGTAAGGGGAGGAGCACCTGAGCCTGTGAAATCTTTAACTCTCAATTGTCCGCTCCTAGAGGTGAAGCACTTAACCCCTGCAGTGCCTGGGTCCCCCTTGACTGAAGGAGAAAGGCATTTGATTGCAAAAAATAATTTGTAATCAGAATTCTGCCGGTAAATATACTGAAACACAAGCAAACTTTACTCTAGCCCAGTACAGTAAAAATTTGATTGATTCGATGTTCGGTCTTCAATTCTAAAATGTCTAGAGACTGGCTTAGCAGTCTTTAGACATTCTCGCAAAAAAAGATCTTGCCAGAAGTTTCCCCTGGCAGCACTGGAACATCAGAAGTGTATGGCTAGCATTAGCATGATGCAACAAAAATAATAAGAGCTCAGCGAATATTATTACTATAAGTTACTGGACTGGGGCAATTTGCACATGCAACTATCTAAAGACTTCCAAAAAACATTTACATTTTACACACTGTACCTCTAATGGCTGAGCATGGTAGTGATCTGTTGGGTCTTTTAGTTCAGCAGCTTCTTTCATCAGTCGCTTGACAGCTGCAAAAATGATACAGAGCCAAGAATTGTTTTAAGAACTGTATTTTTTTCTGATCTTTACTAGCAATTATACATTATAATACAAACATTGGTCCATAAGGGCTAAAAAGTAAAGCAAATGAGCTGCCAGCAGCCGCGTCCGTGATTGGCTGCCGCTCAGCCAATCACAGACGCGACTGCCGGTCCCGCCCCTCTGCTTGCATTTTCTCGCAAGCAGAGGGCCGGGAGTGCGGCGGAGGAAAGAGGGGAGGTAAGTAGAGTTTGGGGAGCTTTCTAAACATATAAAAATAGCGGTTGGGGCTGGGCTGGGAGGGGGAATCTTATATTAAAAAATGAATTTTAGGGTGGACATACCCTTTAAGAACCCCATATGACTTTTTTACAAACTTTCAACATTTTTCATGACCAAACTATTGAATTTAAGGAATACTTTAATCCTTCTCCATAAGAATATACGGTAATTTAAATCTCAATTTTCTTTCTAATTATGTATGATGGTATTGTGATATTTTTAAAGCACAAAGTATCCCCCTTTTCACTCACCTCATATCTTTCTCCTATCTTCAAAATTTATATTTCCCCTTTTCGTTTTTTCCCCTGTCATTTGTAAATAGATTTTAGCACTGTTTACAGTCTAACTTCATCATACACTAAGAATTGCATTGCAAAGTGCTGTACTAAGATCAGGATCTAATTATCCTCTTAATGCAGCTCTGAACTATGTTGTTTCTAGAAGTGTAACCATGAAAGGGGTAGTAAACAGCATGCAGTTGGAATGCAATTTGTGGCAGATTTAAAGCAATTTTTAGGAGATCCGGGAAAGCAATTTCTAGGATACTGTCTCAGATTAAAATTAATCTTGTGGAGCTCGTAATAGATTAGTATAGTATACGGTAGTATTTGAGGTTGAAGGCATTTGTTCACCTAGTACAACCTACGCAGCAATACAGTATGAAGTGGAAAATTCCTTCCAGACTCCAAGTGGAAATCAGAAACAACCTTGGATCAGCTTAAACTTCATGTATAAATACCAGTAACATACAACATTTTGTTTTTTGAAACTCAATTTCTTTAAAAACTATGCATTAAACCCGCCATTACCACGTCCAATGGAAGACAGTTCCATAGTTTTACTGTTCTCACAGTGAAAAACACCTTCCGAACTAATCTTCTTTTCTTCCAGTTTTAAGGGACGTCCTCATGTCCTCTGACATGTTCTATTGGTGATAGTTTATTGTATGGCCCAGTTTATTTATACACAGTGATTATATCCCAACGCAAGCACCTTTTTCTCTAGTGTACATAATTGCAACCAAAAAATCTTAAATTCAAGCTCCCCCAGTTCCCTTATTACTTTAGTTGCCCTTCTCTGAGCCCTTTCCATTTCTAAGATGTCCTTTTGGTTCACAGGATTCCAAAACGGTACCACATTTTCCAAATGAGGCCTTATGAGTGCTTTGTAAAGAGGGAGAATAAAATGTTTCTCCCTTAAATCCATACCAGTCTTTATAAAAGACAATATCTGGTTCTAGCTGTTGCCACCTGGCACTGAACAAAAATCCAAGATCCTTTTCCAATAGAGATTCACTTAACACAGAGCGATTTATAGTATAAACAGCACAAGGATTTTTAAGTCCAAAATGCATAACCTTACATTTAGCAACATTGAATCTGATCTGCCACTTAGCAGCCCATTGTGATTATCTGTCTAGATACGCTTACGACAATTGCACATCATCTGTAGCTTTTAATGGTCAACAAAATTTTGTGTTGTCTGCAAACACAAAAACCTTGCTGACAATACCCTCTTCGAAATCATTAATAAGCAGAAATAGAAAAAAAAATGGCCACTTGTATTTATTTTGCCCCGACTGCTATTTATATCAGTTTATTTTAGTTCTCTCCCTTTCTGCTGCCTCCTCCACCAGCTCAATGAGCTTTTATTAGCTTGAACATGTGCAGAGGAGTCAGCAGAGGAAAAAATATATCATTGGCTGTGATCTCAGCAGTCACAGCCTTGATTGACTGCATGGAGGGAGGATATGGCTTCCTCTGCCAGAATGGGGGCAATAATTACTCTTGAATATCTGGTTAGTAATACATCTAATAATGTGCAAATATATTGGTTGGAATTGGAGGCAGGTTACTAACAAGTGACCAGTTTTTTGTTTTAAGGTTAGACATGCCCCTTTAAAAGGCCACACAAGTTTGGTATCACTTCTAAGGCTACTTTCACCCAAGCGTTAATCTTGAGCGGTTCCAGATGTTTGTCACTAGAGAAACGCTACATGTAGTGTCCGGGAACTTTAAGTGAACGGCATTTGTTCTTAGTCTAAAACTGGGTACACACCATACAATATTTAGTCCCGATCAACCGACAGTTCAGTGTATCGGTTGATCAGGGCAAAATTATTGCATGGTTTTTCAGATGTGACCGACCGTCCAAATTGGACAAGCGCACGATCGGACATGTCCATACATGTGGTCTTCTATGGCTAACTGTTGGCCGTGGCTACTTTTTCCGTGACTGACAATTCTTCCTCCTGGCTGACCGGTCAAAAGTGCTGAATGGTCGGTCAGGAGGAAGAATTTGACAGTGTGTACCCAGTTTTACACATCTGACATCTATGGGCTCCAGTACATTTGTTAATTAATGTAAGCAGCAGTTAAAATACACAATCAAAACACTTAATTTATCCACACACTGTAAACTGATCTATCAAATCTATAAATATTATTTTATAAAAAGCTTTATTGGGGACATAATGTAACACATGCTAAGGTAAAATAAGTTTGCACACAAACATTTGGCCAAATTAAGGAACTGTGATATATAGGATAAGCAATCTCATTCTGTATTTGCAAAGATGATAAATATCTGTGCACACAGCAATATAAAATTTAAAGATTAATTTGGACAGGTCCACGTGTGGTAAGGCTGAGACAGAAACAACTAAAATGTGAATGAGATATGAAATAACAGCATATGCTTTCTACAAGATGTATTTTCATATCTCGACTTTCAGAAATTAATTATACACTTTAAAATTACCTACGTATAACAGGTGTTTCATAAATGATATGAGGCAGTGCATAAGATAGTTCTAAACTATATAATTTAACATCATATATTCTCACACATTTGATAACAGAATAATATGCATATTACAGAAAGCTTTACATGGAGCACATTCAAACTTGCCACAGAAATTTTAAGATGTATTCTAGGGGATTTCATTTTAACAGGATATATACATTTAATTCTTTATATAGCGCTGAACATATTACATGGTGCTTAAAATGATTTCATTGATTCACATTTGCCCCTGCCCTGAAGAGCAATCTACGGTAAGCACTTTCTTCACACACAACCTATCAGTATGTTTTTAAGAAGTACCCAGATTTCCCTCATTCGCAGTGGACTCTCAGTACTAAAGTATAGGAAGTCTGCAGCAACCGTAGGGAGTATGGCAGTCACAAATGTTCTCCCTATACTTTATATAGGGAGTACGATCGTGACTGTGTGTACTCAAATCTGTCAATCTGTCTGTCAAACAGATTAAGGCGAGGCTCCACTTTAGCGCATTACATTTATTAACATTGTCATATCCAATTCATTTATATTTATGCGATTACCCTGTGTATTATTCAAAATGTAAATATGCCAACTACCCAGTCTATAATTGACATCTATCGTTTAGCAATAAACAATGTTCCACAAATGTATTTTTCACATACAGTAATAATTTGCCTAAGGTATGGTAGTTTGCATAGCTACAAACATTCACTGTTAAAGGGCAAGTCCAGCCTCAAAATAAAAACTTACATACAGGTGAATCACCCCCCAAAACCCTAAACGGTAATAGTTTGAAATCTGAAATATACAAGTCTAACCTGAAATCCTGCACAATGTCCTGTTTCTGCTTCCTGGTTCTTCCAGTTAGCAACTGTCAGTTATGGATTTGACAGTTCACATCACAGCCAGTGACTGAACGCTAATCCCCTGTCTGCCTCTTCTGAGCATGCCCAGGCTCAGTACAGGTCTCTAAATTGCTCAGTTTTCATAAGGCCTCCAGAAGAATAGCAGGCATACAGTAATGAATTCATAGGACAAACTATGATATATCAACATATTTTAAAGAGGCCATTCTTTCTAAAAGATTTTCTTATGAGGGTGGAGTTGTCCTTTAAGTAGGACACATAACAAACAGCATAAAGCAGTGACGTGACCGTGCAGGACAGAATCAAATGCATTTCTATGCAATGCATTTTGAATTTTCTGAATAGTGCCGTGTCTCTCCAGAAACTACAACTCCTAGCATGCTCTCGTTGCCTAATCTGTCATGGTAAATGTTGGAAAATGTGGTTTCACTTGTAACCATACTTGTGGAATGACAGGAGACGCTCCTATAGTTGTGGGGACCACACTAGTGGAAACCATGCCACTTAACAGAGTCATAAAGATGCAGAGAGCACTGTAAGTTCTGTAAAAGAGTTTACTTTTTATAATTTCACTCCATTGGCACCAAGCAGATTTGTGTTGCTGGAAACATTAAGTGATGTGTTCTAGTGACCATATGTCTTCACATAACTGCTGCCTAGTAAACTACAACTACCAGGATCCTGACACTTTAGGAATTATAGATGACAATCCGAAAAACCTTCATACAGTAAGCCCCAGTTAGACAGTCATTACCCGAGCAGCTATAACATGACCAAGATATACATGTCAGTATCCCAGGCTAATGATTACGGAACATATGAAGCCAATGTCCACCTTGCACAACAAAATAAGGATAACCTGAAACAGACAAGGCTTCTATTTGCCAGGTTTACCTGGGCTCTTCAAGTTGTACCGAGCTTCCATGTTTAGGGAACAGCGGCCTTCTACTTCCGGATTCAAACCTCCCACACATCACCGCGATAGCACAGAGCCACGTCGCGTAAGGATGTGAGTGATGTCAGCATAAGGAGGCGTGCAACGCTGTGGTAACAAACCTAGACCTCGGAATGGATAGTTTCATATCCGTGTATTGCTGTGTGGAAACCCGCTATGTAAGAGTTGTTAAGTTAGAGGGTCCTACATAAGTCAGTGAGGTTGTACATTAAATAACCTTTGTTATGGAGTTACATAGCTGTAACAGTACGTTAGTGTTTCTTAGACACCTATGTACGTCCACCCAAATCAAAGATACTTTTATCTTAGGCAGGGCACACACACAAATCCCGGTGTTAAAATCCTGCGCCAAAACTAGCGCAAACGCGATATCAAATCGCAAGCGTCGGATGTGCGGGTGATTTTTGCGTAACCTGCGCATCCAACTCTAATATGGAGTTAAAGTCACGCTAACTGGTAGTGAACCGGTTAGCGTGACTTTACCTCCATATATTTGCCCAGCGAGTCTGGGTAAATCAGGCCCAGGAACTTTTATTGAATCTCCTTGTTTGATGTTAAAGTTAGGGTAGTATTTTTTTACAAAAACAAAACTACATCACACAGTAATGAGAGTGAAATGTGCAAACACAATGTAGCCCATTTCACGCATGTTACTGTACACTTGCGATTTCGGTAAAAATCTGTAATCGAAGCACATGCGATTCACAAAAAACGGTGATTGGATGTGCTCCGAAAATAGATTGCAGTGCACATATAGTGTGTGCACCAACATTGTAACATGATGGCATGCAATTCTCACACAAACCGTAAGCGTGTGAGAAACACACCGGAGTGGCCTAGTTCTTAATCCCAAATATTTAGCACAAAATTGATAAAAACTGCCTATCTCCTAACGCTTTCTGTATTTTAGTTCTGGAGATACATTCATGCAAATCTGTCTGCAAGATGAAATAGGACTGTTCCCAATTCTTAGACGCCCTTTGAAACTAAAATAAAGACCACTGTGTTATTCTGATAATCTGTAAAACTGGGTTATGAGTATGCTTTGGACCTGAGACATTACTAAACGTGTGTTAACATGGAGCTTGCATTGACTTCTCTTATTTCCTTATTAAGTAAAAAGATCCCCAGTTTTACATTTATAACTTTTTAATTTAAAATCAGTGGTTCTGTGACATGATACAGATTTGCTGAGCATAGCTGGCAGTCTACATCCTGTTCTGACATGTTTCTGAAACTGAGATTTAAAGATGTTTTGCTATGATTAAAGGGTAACTAATGGAAATGTTCAGGAATAATACTATTATTTTTACATGTTTGTAAAATTATTTATTAAAGGGTAAATTTGGTGGAAAATGTAATTTTTTTAAAATTATTAGTTTATGTTACGCACACTTAGTTATTCCACATAGTCTCTTCTATTTTGGAAAATCAGTTGAATTTATATCCTATGCTATTTCCTCCTGTTGACATTAGAAAGCCGACATTTTAGCTTTTTTAACAGTCCTTTTTCTTCACAGAATACACACTACCTTGGAATGTTCAGTAATTTCTAGTCATTGGCTGTTGGATGGGTCAAACATGGTCAGATCTCTACTGAGCAACTGAATCAACCCAGGCACTGGGTCAAGACCATAACTGTCTCCATTAGGGGTCCTGCAAACAGTCAGTAGTACATAAGCTTTTATTTGTACACAGACAAAATGCTGAATGAGCAGGTTAAGGAAAATACTGTTTTTTTTCCTTATAAAGCATATATATTTGCATTGAACTTCCCCTTTCAAGAAAAAAAACTATCCAAACCTACATGGTCCTATGTGAAAAAAAGTGAATAAGAGGCAAATACCTTTTCACTGATTTATTGACCATAAATAAATGTATATATAATATATCACAAATTAAACAAATTATATATAAAATATATAAACTTACAGAGCAGAGATTCCTATTTGAATATAGGATAGTCAAAATAGGAGCTTAAACCACACCCTTGTGACTGCTACGGGGTCTCCATGTGGATACTGAAAGGAAGTGGTAATGTCAGTATAGCATCCAATTATGTGTGCTTGTGAAGGTTCTCATTCATCCAGGTCATGGTATATCTGTTGTATTCAATTAGATCAACTGGAATTGAAGTTTAGTTCTTGAAGACGGTTCGCTAGTCATCTGACTGGCTTTCTCAATTCAGAATGACTTCTGAATCTGGCAATTATGTACCCTGGAAAATCTCAATTAGCATATCACAGCCAGGTGTTAAGGGCGTGATTGCATAGTGTCTAAGAGGTGTTATAGGAAGGCCCAGAGTAAGGTGTCAAAGCAGCATTGCACATGGCAGAGAGTTGGTGTCGAACCCCCCCACCTCTATTTAAGCTTGGTTTCTTTATTTTTACATAAATGGCCTCCTTGACACCTCCCTTGAACCAGTCACATTACTTTGTCAATATGTTAACATTACAATCTTCAAAGGTATGTCCTTTATCCTTAAGATGCAGGTACACGGCTGAGTCCTGACCCGAGGAATTGACTCTTCTGTGCTGGGCCATATGTTGATGCAGTTGCTGTTTGGTCTACCCCACATACAAATCAAAGAATTCTTCACTGCACTGCGTATATGATGTCACTTTTCTTGTTGTCGCTTTTATGATGACGCTTTTTCCAGTATCACCATTCTACCGGCAGACATGGAAAGATGCACAGTGGTACTCAACACCTCAGACTACCATGCTACGGTGACCATGCTCCTGGCCGATAACAACACATATGAGGCTTTAACAAGGGATTCCACCAGCCGTTATAAGAAAAGGGCCATAGACTTACTACAACAGCTTCAAAAGGATAAAGCCATTGATCGAGCAATGTATCATCGCCTCTACCCTAGTGATTCACATCCATGCATATATGGTGTCACGAACTTACCTGCCGCTCCGGTCCCGTGCCGCTCTGCACTTCCGGGGGGGCGTCGTCGACATCATGACGTCACAACGCCGACACGCCGGGCGGCGCGAAAATTCAAAAGCCGGTGTCCTCCTGGACCCGGTGCCCGATTGTAGCGTTTACTACCTCCCTGGCTCCTGTACTCACCTGCCTTGAATCCTGTACTCACCTGCCTTGGATCCTGTACCTACCTTTACCACTCCAGTTACTTACCTAGCCTGCATCCAGTCTCAAGTTACTTACCTTGCCTGCATCCAGTCTCAGTCACTTACCTAGCCTGCATCCAGTCTCTAAGTAACTTACCTTGCCTGCATCCAGTCTCCAGTTACTTACCTAGCCTGCATCCAGTCTCCAGATACTTACCTTGCCTGCATCCAGTCTCCAGATACTTACCTTGCCTACATCCAATCTCCAGTTACTTACCTTGTCAGCATCCAGCCTGCAGTTCCCAGCAGCACCTTGTTCCGGCATCCAGCCTTCAGTTCCCAGCAGCACCTTGTTCCGGCATCCAGCCTTCAGTTCCCAGCAGCACCTTGTTCCAGCCTACAGTTCCCAGCAGCACCTTGTTCCAGCATCCAGCCTACAGTTCCCAGCAGCTCCTTGTTCCGGCATCCAGCCTACAGTTCCCAGCAGCACCTTGTTCCAGCATCCAGCCTGCAGTTTCCAGCAGCTCCTTGTTCCGGCATCCAGCCTACATTTCCCAGCAGCCTCTGTGTCCTGCAATTCCCGGACTATACGCCTCCTCCTAAAGCGTACTTGTAAGTACCCGGCCTCCCGGCCATTTATTACAGTACCATCGGGCCATGGAAACGCCTGAGGTGGCTATGGCAGAGTTGAGTGAAACTCTCCAAACTTTGTCCAAACGCATGGACATTTTTGAACACCATCAGGGCCAGTTGACTCAGTTCATGGACACCCTCGCTGTCTGGTACCCCCAGCTTCTGCCTCTGCTCTGGGGTCTACGCCGCCTCCTTCTACGTCCGGATCCAGTGACCCTTCTCTTCGGAGAGAGCCCCGCATACCTCGGCCCTCACGGTTCAATGGTGAGCCTGCCTTGGATTCATTAATCAGTGCCGAATCCAATTTGAACTTCAACCATCTCATTTTGCATCGGATCGTGCAAAGGTTGGGTTATATCATCGCCTTGTTGGAGGGCAATGCTCTGGCCTGGGCTTCTCCCCTATGGGAGAAAGACGATCCTCTTATCAATAATGTTACCAACTTCCTGAATATGTTTCGCAAGGTCTTCGATGCTTCAGGAAGAACCTCTGCTGCCTCCGCCCGTTTGATGCAGCTCCGCCAACGGTCTCGTTCTGTGGGTCAATATGCTATTGAATTTCATACCCTTACCCTTGAGACTTCTTGGAACAATGAGGCACTTACAGCAGCCTTTTGGCAGGGACTCTCTGATCGCCTCAAGGATGAATTAGTATCTAGAGAATTACCTGTCCCATTGGAAGACATGATTATGCTATGCACCCAAATTGATACCCGCTTTCGTGAACGGCAGGCAGAAAGGTCTGCAGCTCGTTCCAGCTTCCATAAGACCCTTCCTAGGCCTGCTCAGACCTTTCCGCAACCAATATCTTCGGTTGAAGAGCCGATGCAAATTGGCGGCACTCATCTGTCTCCTGAGGAAAAATCACGCCGACGTACTAATGAACTTTGTCTCTATTGTGCTGGGCAAGGACACTTTGTAAGAAATTGTCCCCAGAAGTCGGGAAACTCTATGACCTAGAAGTTAAGGCGGAGCTCCTTCTAGGTAATGTTAAGTCTCCTGCAAAATTTGAACCATTGAAACTCTTTCTACCAGCAACTATCGCCTTTAATGGTAAAACTTTTTCCTCCCAGGCCTTTGTCGATTCCGGTGCAGCTGGAAACTTCATTGATTCTACCTATGCAGCACAATTAGGGCTTCCTCTCCTTCACTTGCAGCAACCTCTTCGAGTTCTGGCTATTGACAATAACCCTTTGGCTTCTGAATTCATCTCCAAATTTATATACGAAGTCCTATTTTGCATTGGCATATTTCACCAAGAACGTTTGTCTTTTCTTGTCATCCAAAGCCCTTCCGCTCCCCTGATTCTCGGACTTCCATGGCTCAGAGTTCACAACCCTGTTATAGATTGGTCTAGCAATGAACTCAAGTCTTGGAGTCCTTTCTGTTTCAAAAATTGCCTTTCTACTCATTGCACCATCATTACCTGTGAAAATAAATCTGAGAAAGATCTCCCTGAATGTTATCATGATTTCTCTGATGTGTTTTGTAAAAAGCGAGCTGAGAAGTTACCACTCATGATTGCCCCATCGATCTTCTCTCAGGTACTATGCCTCCGCGGGGATGCACATACCCACTGTCTCCTTCTGAAACTCTAGCCATGAAAGAGTACATTACTGAACATTTGTCTAGGGGTTTTATACAACCTTCCACTTCCCCTGCTGGAGCTGGGTTATTTTTTGTTGAAAAAAAAGATGGAGGTTTACGACCCTGCATCGACTACCGTGGTTTAAAAAAAATCACAATAAAAAACCGGTATCCTCTTCCTCTCATCTCTGAACTGTTTGACCAGATAAAAGGGGCTAAAATATTTACCAAACTGGACCTTCGGGGGGCATACAATCTGATCCGTATACGTAAAGGTGACGAGTGGAAAACAGCCTTTAACACTCGGGATGGTCACTACGAATATCTCGTAATGCCCTTTGGCCTTTGTAATGCTCCAGCGGTGTTCCAAGAATTTGTGAATGACATTTTCCGGGATATGTTGGGAATCTCTGTAGTTGTTTATCTAGATGACATTTTAATCTTTTCTCAAGATCTGCCCTCACACCGCCTCCATGTTAAACAGGTGTTACTACGTCTGAGAGAGAATAGCCTATATGCCAAATTGGAAAAGTGTTTGTTTGAGTGTTCGCAAGTACCCTTTCTGGGCTACATTGTATCAGCGCAAGGTTTCCAGATGGATCCTGTGAAAGTTTCAGCCATCCAAGATTGGTCTCTTCCTATGGGAACCAAAGCTATTCAAAGGTTCATTGGCTTTGCCAATTGCTACCGACAATTCATTCAAGGGTTCTCTTCTATAATTTCTCCCATATTAGCCCTCATTAGTAAAGGTGGTAAGCCTCATTCATGGACCTCTGCAGCCCTCGAAGCCTTCAAACGACTCAAGGCAGCCTTTGCTGATGCACCTGTTCTAGTACATCCAGATCCTAGTCTTCCCTTCTACATCGAAGTTGATGCCTCGGACTTGGGAGCAGGAGTGGTCCTTTCCCAAAGACAAGGCACTAAAAGGAAACTCCATCCCTGTGCATATTTCTCCAAAAAGTTTTTACCCAACGAGCGGAACTATGATGTTGGGAATAGGGAACTTCTTGCTATCAAACTGGCCCTCGAGGAGTGGCGTCATCTATTGGAAGGCACCTCTGTACCTATCACCATCCTTACTGACCATAAGAACCTCGATTACATCCAGAATCTTAAAAGGTTAAATCCCCGTCAAGCTCGGTGGTCCTTATTCTTTTCCCGATTCAACTTTGTTGTCACTTATCATCCTGGTTCCAAAAACCAAGGGCTTCCGACTGTACTAATCAAGATAAGGGCTCCATTATCCCAACCACTAAAATCTTGCCCTCTATATCTCCTCAACTCTGTTCCAAGATTGAAGCCGCACAAGATTCTGCTCCTCCTGACACACCTTCTGGCAAAATCTTTGTTCCTGTTTCTCTTCGGAAAACTATCCTTCTTCATACTCACTGTTACAAGCAAGCCGGGCATCCTGGTGTTAACAAAACTTTTAATATTATTGCCCGTTCCCTTTGGTGGCCCAAAATGAGAAAAGATATTAAAGGCTATGTCCACCCACAAAATAAAAAATTAATATCATGCTCCCCCATGTCCCCCAGCCCCAACCGCTTCTTTAGTTTTTTTAAAAAGCCCCCCAAACTCTTACTTACCTCCCCTCGATCCTCCGCCGCACTGCCGGCCCTCTGCTTGCGAGAATGCAAGCAGAGGGGCGGGACCGGCAGTCGCGTCTGTGATTGGCTGAGCGGCAGCCAATCACGAACGCGGCAGCCGGTCAGTCAGTGCAGCGGAGGAAAGCGGAGAGGTAAGTAAGAGTTTGGGGAGCTTTTTTAAAAAAAAAAACATGCGGTTGGGGCTGCTGGGGACAGGGGGGAGCACAATTATTAAGGGGGATTTTCGCTAGGGGGAGGGATAGTAGAACGAGAGGGAGGGGGAGGGAGGGGGGAGAAGGGCTGCAGCACGCATGGCAGGAATCTCTGGGAGGCCAGGTAGCAGGCAGTGTCCTATATGGACCTGCTAGCCTCCTGGTGTTCATTTTTTGGGACTTTGGGGGGGGACTACAGGAGAACCCTATGGAGCTGGGATTAGAGGTAAGGATTAAACTACACTACATGGTGGGGCCAGTAGTTGGGGGGATTATAGTTTTGGGGGTGGACATGCCCTTTAAAGACTTTATTCAAGCGTGTACCAGCTGTGCTCAATCCAAATCTTCTAGAACTCTCCCCTGTGGTCTTCTTCAACCCCTCCCCATTCCGTCCGGACCGTGGACCCATCTATCCATGGACTTTATTGTTGAACTTCCGCCTTCCAAGAAAAACACAGTTATATGGGTGACAGTAGACCGCTTCAGCAAAATGGCCCATTTTGTACCTCTCCCCAAACTACCATCTTCAACGGAGTTAGCTCAACTATTTATTTCACATATCTTCCACTTTCATGGACTCCCTTCTGAAATAGTATCTGACAGAGGTACTCAATTTGTTTCCAAATTATGGAGAGCACTTTGTAAGCCCATGAACATCAAGTTACAATTTTCTTCGGCTTACCACCCACAGTCCAACGGGGCCACTGAACGCACTAACCAGTCTTTGGAACAATATCTTCGTTGTTACATTTCCTATACTCAGGATGATTGGGCTGACCTTCTTCCTTGGGCTGAGTTTGCCCATAACAATTCACCTCATGCTTCTACTGGGAAATCTCCTTTTTTTTGTGTCTTTGGGACAAATCCTAGATGTTTTCCTCAAGATTTTCTTTTCACACAAGTACCAGCTGCCAATGATTCTGCGGCCCAGATGACCGCTATCTGGCATGCTACGGAAATCAGCCTTCATAAATCTGCTTTGGTACAAAAAACTGCAGCAGATAGGAGATGTAGAGAACCCCCAGCTTATTCTGTTGGAGATAAAGTGTGGCTCTCCTCTGCTCATATTAACCTACGGGTTACTTCCTCTAAACTGGGACCCAAATTTATTGGTCCTTTTCCTATCCTGGAATTAGTCGGTCCAGTGGCTGTTCGCCTCCAACTTCCTTCTAGAATGCTGATTCCTAACGTGTTTCATATTTCTCTCATCAAACCAGTATGCTCTAATCAATATTCCACATCTTTACTACCTCCCGTTCTAATTTCCGTTGATGGTCAGCAGGAGTTTGAGGTCGAGAAGATCTTGGACTCTAGATTCTTGAGGAGGTCTCTTCAGTATTTGGTCCAGTGGAAAGGTTTTGGTCCAGAAGAAAGAGCTTGGATTAAACATTCTGATTTGCAGAATGTTTAAGAGCTTTCCACAGGAGTTTTCCAGGGAAACCTGGCCCGTTGGGTCCTGTGGCCCTCCGTAAGGGGGGGGTACTGTCACGAACTTACCTGCCACTCCGGTCCCGCGAAAATTCAAAAGCCGGTGTCCTCCTGGACCCGGTGCCCGATTGTAGCGTTTGCTACCTCCCTGGCTCCTGTACTCACCTGCCTTGGATCCTGTACCTACCTTTACCGCTCCAGTTACTTACCTAGCCTGCATCCAGTCTCAAGTTACTTACCTTGCCTGCATCCAATCTCCAGATACTTACCTTGCCTGCATCCAATCTCCAGTTACTTACCTTGCCTGCATCCAATCTCCAGTTACTTATCTTGCCTGCATCCAATCTCCAGTTATTTACCTAGCCTGCATCCAGTCTCCAGATACTTACCTTGCCTGCATCCAATCTCCAGTTACTTACCTTGCCAGCATCCAGCCTGCAGTTCCCAGCAGCACCTTGTTCCGGCATCCAGCCTTCAGTTCCTAGCAGCACCTTGTTCCAGCATCCAGCCTACAGTTCCCAGCAGCTCCTTGTTCCGGCATCCAGCCTACATTTCCCAGCAGTCTCTGTGTCCTGCAATTCCCGGACTATACGCCTCCTCCTAAAGCGTACTTGTAAGTACCTGGCCTCCCGGCCATTTATTACATATGGACTCCCAAAGATACATAAGGAAGGGGCACCACTAAGACATATAAGGAACAAACAAATTGCAGTAGGATACACCAAAGTCTGTTGCAAAAAATTTTCCTCTTTATTTACCCAATATGTGAGATACAGGCAACGTTTCGGGTGGACCTCCACCCTTTATCAAGCACCTGTATACCCACCAAGGAGGCTGTTGACATGGTGAGAAAACGGCTAGGCCAAGACAACACTCTTACCAGCAGAACTGATCTCAACCCAGAACAGGTCTGTTCCTTACTGGACTTGTGCCTGAATACCACCTATTTCAAATACAGGGATAAGTTCTATAAGCAAAAACTTGGATGTGCTATGGGATCTCCAGTTTCATCCATTGTGGCCAACCTTTACATGGAGGAGGTAGAAAAACAGACGCTTAATACCTTTTAAGGGCATAGCACCCAGCCACTGGTTCAGATATGTGGATGATACCTGGGTTAAAATCCACCATAAGGAAGTACAGGCTTTCACAGAACACATTAACGCGGTAGACCAAAACATCAAATTTACAAGGGAAGAGGTACAAAAAAAAAAAACTGGCTTTCTTGGACTGCTTGATAGAAGTTAAAGGAAGTGGTAAACTGGAAGTAGAGGTTTACAGAAAACCAACACACACAGATCAGTATTTGATGTTTGACTCCCACCACCCTTTAGATCACAAGCTGGGTGTTATCAGAACCCTGCAACACAGAGATGAGAACATCCCCACTAGCACAGAGGTGAAGGCTAAAGAAATGAAACATCTCAGAGGAGCCCTTAAAACATGTGGATATCCATACTGGGCCTTTGTCAAAAGAAGTAGAAGGAAAGAAAAGGACACGTATACCAACAGTGAAGGGGAAAAGCAAGACAGGAGAAAGAACATGGTCATCCCATATGTAGCAGGGGTCTCAGAAAAATTAAGAAGAATTTTCAAAAAACACAGTTTCCCTGTGCTTTAAACCGAACAACACACTGAGGCAGCAATTGGTACATCCGAAAGACCCAATAACGAAACACAAGAAAAGCAACATCATATACGCAGTGCAGTGAAGAATGCTCTGATTTGTATGTGGGGGAGACCAAATAGCAACTGCATCAACTTATGGCCCAGCACAGAAGAGCCAATTCCTCAGGTCAGGACTCAGCAGTGTACCTGCATCTTAAGGATAAAGGACATACCTTTGAAGATTGTAATGTTAACATATTGGCAAAGAAACGTGACTGGTTCAAGAGAGGTGTCAAGGAGGCCGTTTATGTGAAAATAAGGAAACCAAGCCTAAATAGAGGTGGGGGGGCTCGACACCAACTGTCTGCCATGTACAATGCTGTTTTGACACCTTACCCTGGGCGTTCCTATAACACCTCTTAGCCACTATGCAATCAGGCCCTTACCACCTAGCTGTGATATGCTAATTGGGATTCTCCAGGGTACATAATTGCCACAGATTCTTGTACAAGTCATTCTGAATTGAGAAAGCCAGTCGGATGACTAGCAAAACATCTTCAAGAACTAAACTTCAAGTCCAGTTGATCTAATCGAATACAACAGATATATCCAATGATGTGCTGTTTGTAAAACATGTGACAGTCTTAGCCAATTACCGTATATACTGGAGTATAAGTCGATCTGAGTATAAGTCGAGGTACCAGTTTTTACCTGAAAAAATGAGTAAAACCTGATTGACTCGAGTATAAGTCGAGGGTAGAAATTTTGACCACTACTGCCTTCTGATTCTGTATTGTTTTGTGGCTTAAGTTGCCTTTAAATGGAAAGCAGAATTCCTATACATTAATCCCATACAGTAATAGCCAAATCCAGTACCAGTAACCCCCAATTCCTTGGCACTCCAGATGTTTGGAAACTACAACTCCCAGCATGCGGAGTGGCAGGGTTCAATAAACTTTTAATTAAGCTTACCATCATTTACAATTCTCCTGACCCCCTTATAGTAAAGGGCCCTCTTACCCCCATATAGTAAAGGGCACTCTGACCCCCATATAGTAAAGGGCACTCTGACCCCCATATAGTAAAGGGAACTCTGACCCCATATAGTAAAGGGCACTCTAACCCCAATAGTTAACAGTGTCACATGAGAGTTGTAGTTTCAAGTTGTCACTTGCATTGAACTAGCAGCCATTTTTTGCCCCAAACTGAGAAGACCCATCAGATTTACAGCATCCAGATGAGCAGTGACAGTGCTGAGTCAGTCTAGCAGCCTGACTGCAGGAAGGAGTGTAAAGGCAGATCAGCTCTTGTAACTTTCTTTGCAGATTTTTTAAGACATCGCCACCTACTGGTTACAACCCGCAATTGCAGCATTTGGATCTTACTTAGGACTTGACCCGAGTATAAGCCAAGGTTAGGTTTACAGGCTAATTTTAAAGCCTGAAAATCTCAACTTATATTCGAGTACATATGGTAGCCAGTTCTGTATGCTACACAGGAGGTGATGTGTATGTAGGAAAGAGAATATAACAGAAAATTGTCATCAAACTTACCATAATTTTCTTTTCCTGTGCTGGAGCACGGCAGTGGGCAACCATGGGTTACGTCCCCCTGTGGTGTGAGGTCAGGAAATAAAAAGCCCCTCCTTTCCCTATTACCTGTCTTTTGAAATGAATGCTTGGTCTAAGAGGGAGGGAAGCTTGCCCACTGCTGTGCTCCAGCACAGGAAAAGAAAATTACGGTAAGTATGATGACAATTTTATGTTTTCCTGTGGCTACACATGGCAGTGGGTAACCATACCCAAGAACAAAATGAGGGACGGAGGCCAAATATTCCAAGTTCTATAATAGATTTGGATGTTGAGGGCTTTCTTTCTTGAGTGGATATAGCTGCTTTCTAGTCTTTTGAGGTTCCCCCACACAAAACCATGCCGTCAGATGTAATATTTGCCTCTGAGGGTGATAGAGAGGTCCCTTGGTTACCAAGTGAGGACGCAGTGGAAGTTTGAACGGTGGTGCCAGTAGCATGCTCTTCACTATGGGAAACCAAGGCCTTCTGGGCCAAAATAGGAGAATCAAAATCGCTTTGACTTTCTCTAACCAAATCTTCGCTCTGGGAATTAGCAGGAAAGGAGGGAATATGTACACCAACTTGAAATCCCACGGAATGGAGAAATCGTCCATCGCTACTGCTTGAGTTACTGGATAGCGGGAACAAAATAATGGGAGCTTTGCATTCTTCTCTGCAGCAATCAAATCGATCTGTGGTGTTCCCCATTTCGTGCATATCTCCAGAAACATCTGTTGATCCATATGTTTTAGTGATGATTCTAAATGAATTACCTTCCTTGGTTCTTGATACGAATAGGAACCTTTCCGTGCCTTAGCTGCCAGGCATGTACAGCAATAATTAAAGGGGAAACAGTATCACACCCATCTCAAGGTAACCAAATAAGATTAAAACACATTGCTAGTTGTCTCACCATGGGAGTAATATATATGTTAAAATGCCCATGTGGCCTAGCCTATATAGGCAAGACAAAAAGACAAATAAGAACTCGCATAGGTGAACATAAAAGGGACATAACAGTGTAACTTGGAGAAAAATGAAAAAGTGACATCTGTGTCTAAACACTTTAAAATACAGGGACATAATGCAGCACAGGTCAGATGGATGGTGTTGGAAGTAGTAGAAAAAGCATCCAGGGGAGGAAATTACGATAAAAGGCTCCTACAGAGAGAAATACACTGGATACACTATCTCAACACCATGCATCCAAAAGGCCTAAACGAAGAAATGAACTTTAGATGTTTCCTATAAATACTTACCTAATTTACTTGATCCACAGGAATGGAAGGGAAGATAACCTGGAAAAGAAACAAACAAAATAGAAACAAAAAGAAAGAAACCAATAACATAAAAAATTAAGTAGTAGATCCAAAGCTAGTTTTAGATTGTAATGCTCTTATTTTAAGCACTTGTTGTAAAGCACTTTATAATAACACATTAGAGCACTTTAAACAGTGTAGCACTTTAGTAACGTAGCACTTTAAATTAAGCATAGGCACTTTGTCACTAATGAAATGGTTTTAAGGTAACATAGAACAAAGTAAAAAGACAGAATATCTAAAAATGCATTTTAAAAGGTTTTAGTGATATTAACAGTATAAATCATGTTTTAATATATAGTTTAAATCAATTAATCACAATCAGGATGTTGTAGGCGACACCCTGAAAGGGGGTGGAGCATTGTGAATAAAATGTTGCACTGTGTGTGTTGTGGTTATGTACCTGAGGAAGGGGGACACACCCCAAAAAGTTGTGCACGCATGTCACTAATAAACGTATAAAGAAAGAGCAAAGTCTACAGGAGTGCGTTCTTCAAACAATACAATTGCTAAAAAATATCTCCAGAAACATCTGTTGATCCATATGTTTTAGTGATGATTCTAAATGAATTACCTTCCTTGGTTCTTGATACGTTCTCCATTGAGACAAAAGCGTAATTTGTAATGGAGGAAGATGAAGTGTCGCCCAAGGTACTAGGTCTTTCGTAGCGACCAACTTCCCTACTACATGTTCCACAAACTTCGCCATGGTGACTGGAACTTTCAACAGTTCCTTGATCTTGCAAATAATGTCTCTTTTTACCTGGGGAATGGATACTTGAAAATTGACTGAACCTGTGCAAGCCCCTAGATAATCCACATATTGGGTTGGGAAGTGGAGAGTCCGAATGGAAGAGCTTTGTACTGATAATGCTGGTGTAATATGGAAAACCTTAGATATTTTCTGTGGATTGGATGGATTGGTATATGTAGGTATGCATCTGCCAAATCCACCTTGCACATGCAAAAATTTTGAAGAATGACTTATAACGTTTACATTTTGAATGTCTTTGTTCTTATGAAAGAGTTTAGGTAACTTAAATCCAGCACAGCCCGAAACTCCCCCGATGTTTTTTTGAATGGAAAAAGAAAAGAATATATTCTGTTTTGAGGAATTTGGTTGGAACTTTTTATATCACATCTTTCCCAAGAAGTTCTTGAATTTTTCTCTTCATTGCTCGTCTTTCTTCTCTGGACTCCAAAAAACAGTGTTTGGTTGGGAGGGAAAAGAAATCTATTTTGTACCCATTTGCGATAGTATGCAAAACCCAATGATCTGTTGTAGACAGTGCCCAAACATCCTTGAACATCTGTAACCTTCCTCCAACTGGGCTGAGACACCTTCATAGGGGATCTATTCCCTTTGCCAAGAAAGGAAGACTGATCTCTCCAGTTTCTAGTCGCAAAGGGTCTCCCATGTCTATATTGCTTGAAAAAGTTCTGTCTTGAGGTAACATAAACAATGATCTTCCAGGGGTTTCGAAATTGTGGAAGCAGAATCTTACGATTATCCACGTTTTGAGCAAAGATAAATTTGAGAGCAGACCCAAATAAATATTCTCCTTCATATGGCAAGCTTGCCAGGTTTCGTTTAGAAGCAGCGTCAGCTTGCCATTGACAAAGCCATACTGCTTGTCTGGCAGCCACTGAAAGGCTCATATCCTTTGCTAGAAGTTTAATTATATCGAATGATGCTTGCACAAAAAACTTGTTTGCGTAAACAATATTCTGTAGCATATCTCTAGCTGCCATAGCAGCATCAACTTTCGGTGCAGCGTTCCAATTTTTCAAATCATCCTCTGCGAAGGGATACATTTTTAAGAATGAAGGGGACATAGAAAACCATGGTTTGAGGTATTTTGTCATGAACAGGAAAAATCCAATGAAGGTCCTGATATTCCTGGAACCATCTAAACTGTTTTGGCGAGTCGACCAGTATTGTCTTCCTCATAGGATGATCAGGTGGTCATCCATCTCAGGATCCAAATTGGATGATGTAGGTTGATATAAATTTTCTTCAATTTCTCCCTCAGACAATTGTTGTGATGGACCAGCTGCAGCAGGAGCATAGGTTGTATCAATGGAAGGCCCTGGATTAATTTGCAGGGTTCTGTCTGTATCTTGAATGGGAACATAAATAAATTGAATGAAGTCCTGACACAGTTTCTTCCCTGGTAATAGCAATAGTTGAGGTTTGTACCATGTTAGCCATAAGTAAGAGAAGAGAAGTAGAGCTGTGATACCTTTTATTTGCTAACTAAATAAAAAAATTAAACAAGTTTTCTGGAGTCCTAAGCCCCCTTCATCAGGCTGGATGTTACAAAAGAAACTGAGAAATCACAAACTTATACACCTTATACACACATAGGGACAGTAAACATCAAACAAATTGAACAGATGACCAGGTACAGATACAGACTCAGGAGGGGGGGGGGGAACAGTAGTGGGTTGAATAGAGGTTTGAAATGGGCACAAGTAGATAACTAATAATGTGAGAACAGTGTCCTTTGAAATGGAAAGTGTCTTGAAATATATCAAACAGTACAAGAGTATCCTGGTAAGTGGGTTTAGTCTTGGTGGTGATGTGGAATAAGTTTATATTTGGCCATAAAACTTGTGTCCCTATTTAGTCTGCCATTCGGGGAATTAAATTTCTGAATGAATTTGTATTCCCATTCCTTACGCTGTTTTTGATTGTGAAAATTGCCCATAAGAATGGTGATTTTGAGGTATATCATACTGTGGCCTCTTTTACACACAGCTGCATCCGTTAATCCGTGCATGATGTTGAATCTATGAGCTTTCATCCGTTAGCTAATAGAGCTACTTCTCTTCCCTGGTAATGCAAAGTTAGAACACACGTTGCAATCTGTAGGTGGATTTTTCTCTCTGCGTGATGTATCATCATGATGAGAAGTCCTAGAAAGAAATAAACATATCAATGTCGTAATCTTAAATTATCCTAAACCAACTGGGAGGATGATTAAAAACTCCAGACAGCGCATCCCCTGGACCTGGATGTGGCCTCTAAAAACAAGAAAAGGTCATAGTCATCAGAGTTTACAGGCAAAGAAAGAGGTAAAAGGCAAGTACCCACATCTACAGGCCTGATAGAGTAGACAGGAAGACACTGCAAAGCTGAGGGCTGATTGACTTCCTCTCGCTCATGCTAAGTAGAGCGAGGCATCAGTGTGGGAGACAAACACTGGAAAAAGAACGGCCCAGGGGTAATCTGACCTACACCAGGCAGGAATGGAAAAAGATGGGTAATAGGGGGAGGAGGGGCTTTTTATTATTTCCTGACATCATACCGCAGGGGGACTTAACCCATGGTTGCCCACTACTTTGCATGTTTCTCTAGGTAACCTGGGAAGGAGAAATATGTGTTTATGTTAGATTATTAGGGCAATGCTATAATAACATGTTTCTGTGAGGTACCTTCTGTTATAAGAAGGCTCTATTTCATTTTATACTCTGTGGGGAGCTTTTAGCTCTTTAACCCCCACTTCTCCTTAAACTATATAGTCAATCAGTATCCTGTGCTCTCAAGTCCTAACCCCATAGTGACTATAAATCTGAAACTTGCTGTGGTAAATACTAATAAGTATGAACCTAGCATGTTAATCTGGATCCTGTGGCAGGATTGCCTGGGTCTATTCTCAAACATGCAGGTTTATTCCACTTAGACCCTCTAGATTGTAGCTGGCAGGCAGGTGGAATAGGTAAGGGGGGTAAGTTTAGTAATGTATATGTATCATACTGCCTAAAGTGACCTATATTTTTTCAATAGAGTTATAAGTAAGGATGGATGGGCAGATGGATCACTTGCATGTTTGAGTCCTTGTGTAAGTATCGCTAAAGCACGACCATGGGTTTTTAAAGGGTATGTCCACCCCAAAAACTCAAATTTTATGTTATTGGCCACAGTTCTATCTTTAAAATAAGCCACCCCCCATCAAAATCCGTTCAGCCAATTTGAAGATATATAAGTTTTTCCAACAGGCCTTTTGCAGAAAAGAAGCAGCTCACTGTAATCCAGGAGTTGTGGTTTTTAAAGGATAACTATCGTGTGTATAAAGTTTTTTTTAAAAATACCATTAAAATCAAAAGTACTTGGGACAGGGATATAGGACAGGTAATTCCTACCTTCTGATATTGTTTCTGTGAGGAACAGCAGCCCAAAGAAAACTGATTCTGGCAGTCTTCCTCCTGGCTTCAGCACTATCTTTAATATAGGAATAGTCCAGGACTAACCTGGCAAATGAAAAAATTACTTGTTGTAGCTCCTAAACAAAACAATATTGTGAGGTAGGAACAATCAATCCAACCTCCCTGCCCCAGGTACTTTCTAGTTTTAAACGCAGTTTTAAACAGTTAATTTTTATAGATAGGGTATCTAATTTAAATATGTTAAAAGTTAAAGACATAGCTCTATATCATTAGGCTGTATTGCATCTGTATATATTCATTAATCAATGGAAATAAAGAAGAAACTTACTGCTAACAGAATGCTGAGATTTGTAGTTTGCAAAGCATGTGAAAGGTCACAAGTTCAACCCCCCTACTCTATACCATTAGGCTGTCTGGACACATTGCATCTGGACACATGCCTTAGCTACAGGACATTAAGAAGAAACTTACTGCAAACAGAGAATCCTTGGAGTTGTAGTTTTCAAACATGTGAAAGGTTCCAAGTTTAGCACCCCTGCTCTATACCATTAAGCTGTATTACATCTGGACGAATGCCTAAGTTATGGGCCATAAATGATATATATAATTAATTTTTTACTCTGGGAAGCTTTTACCTCCTTTAACCACACTTCTTCCTAACCTATAAAGCTAATCAGTATCCTGTGTTCACAAGTCCTAACCTTTTAGTGACTGTAAATCTGGAACTTGCTGTGGTAAATAAGTATGAACTGAGCATGTTAATCTGAATACAGTTTAGCATCTTAGATTGCCCATGGTGATGACAGAGCACTCCATGGTCTTGTAAACTGTAAACATATCTTTTATTATAGATCACACGCCATTAGTATGCGTTTCGGACCTAAGTTTGACAGCCTAAATAAGGGCCGAAACATGTAGTAATGGTATGTCTATATTAAGAGATGTTTACAAGACCTTGGAGTGCTCCGTATTGGCTCTGTACTATGAACTATTCCTTTAATGTCACCCCTCTTTTTCTTAGAATTTACTCCATTTATAGTCTGGAAGGAAATATTGACTTTTCCACTATGTAATCAAAGTACATGTTGAGAAATGTCTGTATTATCATCTCTTCTACAGGTGGCATTGACATGTTCTGCCAGTTGCCAATATATTAAAAGGCAACTACAATATAATATAAGTAGGACAACAACTTTTGAGGATACCAGTAAATCCCAGACTGTGGCAAGGCAGAGCATGGGAACTATAGTCACCCTTTAAACACCACAACAACATGTGGCTAGATATATGATACATGTATGTGTAGGCCTACAATTGGCATACATCTTAATATCAAATGCCTTACCTGTAACTTCTTAGAGGGATTCAAATAACAGCAAACTTGACATCTTTTATGGCCACAAGCAGTCTGTAGCCATGTCTCTTAGCTTATTTTTGCTTATATACAGACTACGTGATACATACGTCAGGGATGCAATATAAGCATGTTGGTTGTTTGCTCACAAAGGTACCCAAAATAGGATCTCCCTTGATAATACCCCAGTATTTTGCTAGCAGAAAATATCTAACGTTGAACCGGGTTTGCAACATCAGAATCACAATTATGTGCTTGCTTGTTACACAACCTAGTGACTGTCCTAATTTTCTTTTTGAGCGAATTTCAGACAAAAGAAAACAAAACATAAAAAAATGAGAAACTGTTATTTGCTTTTTTTATTGCTTTACTCACTATAATTATCTTTTACATTTCTGCAATCAGCTCTAAAATCAAAACAGAACACTTATCTTAAAGGACAATTATACTCACTTTCCCTCTGCTCCTCTTCTTCGTTCATTACCTTTTACCCAGGGTGAGGACTTGAACCGCTAGGTCCTCAGCCCTGGGTTCACGTAACTTAAAGCACTGTGTTAGAGCAACGCTGCTCTGGTAGGCTCCGCCCCTCCTCCCCGTCGTTGATGAGGCCAATAGGAAGGCGCACTTAAGGGAAGGTGAGTATAATTGTCCTTTAAAGGGTATCTCCACCCCAAATATAAAAATTAGTGTAGGGCACCCCAGCCCACCCCAATCTCTAAGTTAGATTTGTTAAACAAGCCCCAGAAGTATACTTACACTCCTTCATTCCTGTGGCTGTCTGCTCCTGGCCCTCTGCTTGCCGGAAGTTTGCCGGAAGTCCTGTGGATAAAGTGTCCAGTAGTGCAACAATCCAATCACAAAATGTATGTAAATCCAAAAAGCAAAGTGCTATAGTCTTAGGTGTACTGTCCAAGAACTAAATCCTTGATGAAATTGCAAAGTGTCCAATATTAAGTCATTTTAGTATTAAAAATCTGAGGATAAAATGTAGAGTGTTATCCATCTTCCAGTTCAGATAACGAGGAACACTGTAGCTGTGACATTCATACAAAGTGCCAAAGATAATTCTGTGATGAAGTCCCAAACCTACATTTATGAAAGTTGTTAAAATATAAACAGTGAACTAAAACATACGAAATAGCACCTAATAAAAATTATCAGTGTATAAAATACCATATTCTCAACTAGTAATGTAAAAAATAGAATCATGTAATAGGAAACTGCCATCTAGTGGCCTATCCTAAAAGTATTACCTTGCAAGAAAAGGGGGTTATATTGTGTTGCTTATATACATATATACCGTTACATCTTTATAATCTGTTACCTCCCCTCGATGGGGACTAACTGTTCTACATTTGCTGGGTATTCCTGAGGAGTCTAAATTCAAAATCTGTATCTGCAAAAAAAGGGTAGACATATTATGTTATATTCACAAAAAACAAGATATGTTGCATTGATCATTTAGCCCTTTAGCTTTTTCTGTGTTTAATCTTTTAATCCATTGGTATTCCTGTTGCAGTATTTTTTTGTTCCCCCCTCTCAGTGGTCTGTTCACTTGTTACAGTACCATCCATTTAAGCTGCGTGAGGTTATGTCCAGTTTCAAAAAAGTGTCTAGACTCTGGGGTGTCTGTGTATGTATTTGCTACAAAATTTCTAATATACCCCCTGTGCTCCTTTATGCGTTCCTTAATTGCAGAAGACGTTTGTCCTACGTAACATTTTCCACACGGATATTTAAGGAAATAGATCACATGTGTTGCATTACAATTTGACTAATGTCTTACAGGTATTTTATTGCCATTTAAATTGTGATTCACAAAGCTTCCTTTAATAATAGTATTACAAAAAACACATGATAGACATGGGAATGTTCCCTGTTTAGACCCAGTTTTTTCCTTTTGCACTCCCTTAGAAATATCTGCCGGGCAAAGTAAATCTCTGATATTTCTTCCTTTCTTATAACAGAATAATGGGGGTTGTGCAAAAAGTTTGCCAATATCTTTATCGTTTTGAATGATGGGCCAGAATTTCCTAATGATTTGGCTAACTTTTTGGCTTTGTTTCCCAAACGTGCTTACAAACGTGATGCCCTTCTGGTTCTTATCATTGATTTTATACTTTAAGAGTTCCGATCTCGGTGTCCTATCAACTTCTTTCCTAATCTGATGGATCTGCTTATGATTATACCCCTTTAATTTAAATTTCTTTTCCAACATGGTTGCTTCCTCAGTATAAGCTTCCTCTGTAGAAGAAATTCTTTTAGCCCTCATAAATTGGCCTTCGGTATGGCTCTTATGGTGTGTGGTCTATGGAAACTTGTAGCCAAGAGTATATTATTTCTGTCTGTTGGTTTCTTGTACAACTTAGTTTGTATCGTTTGGTTTCCAACTGAAATAGCCATGTCCAAAAAATGTATATGATCTTTGGCTATTTCATACTTTATCCACCATATTTTTAATCCCATTTACATCCCCCTTCCACATGATTATGATATCATCTACATATTTCCAATAGCCTACGATGTTGTCCTTATACTCCTCATTTAGAAAATACTTTTGTTCTAATTGGTACACAAAGATATTTGCGAACGCTGGAGCCATGGCAGTCCCCATTGAGGTACCCTGTAATTACATGTAGAGCTCCTGGCCAAATCTAAAATAGTTTTTCCTAAGTACAGTTGCTAAACAATCTTGAAGGAAATAAAACAATGCATGCTCTAAGTTAGTATCTAGGAGTGCCTCCTCTATGCAGTCTATACCCTCCTGTTGAGGTGTTGAGGCACTCTACGTCTATACTGCTCAATAATATCTCTTCTGGGATGTGAAGTTATACATTTTTTATAGCAAGTCTGTGCTGTCTTTAATACAGGTAGGAATATCTTTGACTATATCTTGGAAATAATAGTCCTATAGTTTTGCCAGGGGTTCTAAACAGGACCCAATGCCTGAAACGATTGGTCTACCTGGAGGGTTCTCCAAAGACTTGTGTATTTTGGGCAATATATACAAGATGGGTGTACGGGGATGTTCAACATTTAAGAATTCTTTAACAGTCTTAGATATTCCATATTGCCAAGCTTCCAGTGTGACCTGTTCAATAAGTTTTTTAATTTCAAATACTGTGTCATGGTTAAGTTTGCTATAATGGGAGGTTATATTCAATTGTCTGTTTACCTCATTTGTATATGTAACCTTGTCCATTACCACAGTGGCACCCCCTTATCTGCTGGTTTTATAACATTCTGGGTATTGTTAGGGAGGTATTTCAATGCTAATCTTTCATCCTTTGTAAGATTAGAACGTTTCTTACCAATGTCCCAAATTTTACTGACTTCCCCAGTGACTACCTTTTCAAATATACTTAAAGGGCATCTATAGTGGGGAAACTAACTTTTTTTTCTTTCTTTCCATGTGTTCTATAATTCCCCACAACCCCCAGTGTCTTCACTTTTTTCAGATATCCTCACTGTCCTGAGATACACCAGTTAGAAGAATACGTGATTGCATTCCTCTACTCCTACTTGTACTGTCAATCAAATCTCTGTGACGTGATTCCCCCCTCCCTGCTCTGTAATAAACATAGAGATAAGAGCGTTAGCAGGGGGAGAGAGGTAGCTTTGATGGTAGATATAAGGCTGCACTTGACCCCCCTTCTTAATAGCTTTCACTGATTGATGATGGGTCACAAAGTGAGAGATCGTAAACTGTACTGTTCTCCTTCTTCCGTGTCTCCAGGACAGCTTGCTTTCTATTGGCCACTGTGAGTGGGTGTGTTTTTCAGGTTGTTGAACTTTTAACTCCTACTGCACATGATAAGCTTGTCGGTTAGCCAGAGTTGAGACATGGAGGAGGTAACAGAGGGGAGGGGGAAGGGGGGAGTGCTGCACACAGATCTGACACCATGGTTAAACAAAGTCACTGACATAGATAGTATTAAGGCAGCACAGAGTACATGAATTTAACTTTGCAAAGGGGCAATGTGTTTTTTTCACTATAGATGCCCTTTAAGGCCACATTATTGACAGTGGCAATAAAGGCTGATCTATTTTTAAACAGAGTATCCTGTTTCACACTATCTGTATCTGGAAACATAGTTTTAAGTTTAATATTCCTCATAAATTTCTCGAAGTCTATTTCCCAATCTAGTTGGTTTAAGTCATACATGGGAACAAAACCCAGAACCTTGGTGTCAGCTGCACTCATAACATAGTTGGAAATATTAATAGTAAGGTTATTTACCTTGTCTTCATCCTGGATCGAAGTGGATAACGATCCTGGGGCTGTAGTAGTGCTTCCTTCCTGGGATTCTTCCATATATCCCCTTCTTCTCTCTCTCCATATTGGTGGTCTCCTGCGGTATGTGTCCTCCCTGGGGTGTATCTTCGCCTCTCGTGTTTGTGGGTCTCTTCTCCTGTAGTGTCTGTACTTCCTAGTTCTTCAATCACGTGCTGGTTCCAAATCCTGTTCTCGCGATACTTCCCGTTCTCGTGGTACTTTGCGGTCTAATGGTCCACGTCTATCTGCTCCACTCCATCCACCTTGAGCTCCCCCTAGGTACCTCTGATTGAACCTTCGATCCTACTTCCAGGTATAGACCCAATCTAATTTGAAGTCTCTTTGATCTCTCTGGAGTTTTTTATCCTTCCGTTCCTTGATATAAGCGATCAGGCTCTGTAATTGTTCTTGATGAGTTGCAAGTTCTGCTTTTGCTTTATCTATTCCCTCTGCATCAATAATTTTTTTTTTTTAGGAGATGGATGTCTGCTTTTAACTGATCTTATTTTTTAGTAAAGTAGTCTATGGTCAATAGCATAAAATCATTGCTGCATTTGTGACAAATGGAATTCCAATTACTTACAAAGGTGGGATCCTCAATCCCAAAATTGGGTCTAGTTTCCACACGCAGGCCTCTCGGAATCAGTTTCTTCTTAATATATTGGCTAAGGGTACTGATATGTGAGCTAATATTTATTTCTCTTTTTTTCAGATTCAGCAAGTCTAGGAATAGGTTCCTGGAGCCTCGGTTTCCCATGAAGTCAGCACTAATACAGCACTATCTCCATATATACTTCTTCGTTTATCAATAATGAATACCCCTTTTTTTGAGATTCAGAGACAGATTCTAGAAATATGGAATTTTCAAAAAAATCTGAAAATCTTGAATTTCCGGGATAATTATTGAATGCGAAAGCTCGAAAGTAGCGTGTGTGTTAAGGAAATTACCTTATTTCAAGTTCTGGATGTTTGTATGTGATCCCCAGAGCCATGTTTGAAAATTCGAAATCGAACCGAACTTTAGGAAGTTTGGCCATTTCTAATGGATATGTAACTTGTTTGTATCATTTGATCAGTATAAAAACTCATAAATATGTTTTAAAATAAGTTTTAGCAACTGAGAAGAAATCAGCTAGGACACCAGCTTAAGAATGTAGGGATAATTTCTATAATATTAGGCTGTATTACATTTTGACACTTGCCTTAACTACAGGACATTAAGAAGAAACTTACTGCAAACAGAGAATTATTGAATAGATTCAATACGGAGCACTCCAGGGTCTTGTAAACTGTAAACATAATTTTTATTATAGATCACACAACATTGCTATGCATTTTGGCCCTTAGTTGACAGCGTAAATAAGGGCCAAAACATGTAGTAATGGTGTGTGATCTATAATAAGAGATATGTTTACAGTTTACAAGACCCTGGAGTGCTCCGTATTGACTCTGTACTATGTACTATTCCTTTAATGTCATCCCTCCTTTTCTTATAATTTACTCCATTTATAGTCTTGTTTGTGAAAAAGGGTTGCTAAAATGTGGATTGGCAGGTCAATATTCACTTTATAAATAGAGCCACTTAATATACACAACCCATTTTATATAATTGACTTGTAACCACTGAGACTTTGGCCCACCATTTTTTGTGATCAGTAAAGAAAGCAAGGATTTTACACATTGTAAATGGTAGCTGCAATGACTGGTTGGTTTGTGTCACCCACTGTCAAGATTATTTTTAGAAATTAGGCTTGGTCATTCCTTTTACATTCAGCAGTAATATAAAGGTATATTATTTAAAAAAGAAAAGTACCAATATACCAAGTCTTCTTTTTTTACCACCTCTTCTTTCCCTGTATATTATCCTACAAAAATGTTAAGCAGCTAAAGTCGTCCAGTCCAAGATGCATTTTCCCACACATGTTCCCAGCCAGGTATACTGCAGAACAGAAAGAGGAACCAGAACGCTACACGGATGAGCAGGTGATAAAAGGGGAGAACCCCAGCCAGGTATAAAACAGAAAGCACGTGCTCAGTTTGGGATCATTAATCTTCCTTTAATAGTGAAAGCTGACAAACCAGCATAATCCAGAAAAAGAGAAATATGGCATACAATTTAATATGTTTAACTAGGAAGTATCAGAGAATATTGTTGAATAATAATATTTGCTTAACATAGTTTTATTACATCCAGTGCATCTACACATTTGACTGCTTTATATTACACACAACAGCACAAAACATTTGAATTAATAAAAAAAAAAATCTTAAAGGTGACTTAATTTTTTTTATTCCTAATGTGATAGTTTTTATCCTCAGAACACCTATACAGTGCAGTGCATTCTTCTCTAATATGTTGCATTTAGTACATGTAAGTGATAGATTCTGTAACTAAGGAGGCTTCCATGTTGTTGACAGTACAACTCAAAGTCCATGTAGTATTAAAAGAGCCATGCCCCCTGACCCCAGTATTTACTATCTGTTTGCACAGTATTGCTTATACAGATGTCTCCACACCGATATGGTAGTTCCTGATAAGACTTTGAAAGCTGTTGGTTATGAAGCTTTGCTTTTAGCAATACAGAGTACACTAGGTTGCAGGTTCAATTCCCCAGACTTACTTTTAATTTTTACTAAAATGTTAATATTTTGTTTCTTATGTACATGCTAGTTAAGAAATAAACTGCAAAGATTACTTTTTTTATGTAGGAAAAGCAAAAGAATGTATTATTAAGGACAGCATCATTTAAAAATGTTACACAAAAAACTGCATTGAAATCCCTGTTCTGTGTCAGGAAGAGGGAAAATCACTGTGCTATGATATGATTGTCTGCCAGTTTATCTAGGGAGCAAGGCTGCAACTTCCTTTTTTTGATCTGTTGAGCACTACAGAGCATGTGCATGTACTGCATACATTTAACTGGGTATCAATCAGCTAAGGTGGATTATGGGACCTAAACTCTAGTACCCACTGGTAAATTTTTATAAATCACCCAGCAGCAAAGGGAGAGGTGAGACACAGCTTATTGTATGTTTGTGAATGTGCTCTTTCTATTGGGACAACTTTTAAAGTATTACTCCAACCTCAAAATAAAAACTTTTAGAAAGAATGGCCTGTTGATATATCCTACTTTGTCCTCTGAATTCATTACCTTATGCCTGCTAAGCTTCTGAATGCCTTATGGAAACAGAGCAATTTAGTGTCCCAGTACTGAGCCTGAGCATGCTCAGAAGAGGCAGCTAGGGAATTAGCATTCAGTCATTGGTTGTGATGTCAACTGTCAAACCCATAACTGACCATTGCTAACTGGAAGAACCAGGAAGCAGACACAGATGAAACAGGACATTGTGCAGGATTTCAGGTTACACTTTCAGATTTCAAAATATTATAGTTTAGGGTTGGGGGGGGGTATTTACCAGTTTTCAGTTGAGGCCTGGACTTTGTATATGTTTTTTTCCTTAAAGTATTTTACAACATTTATGAAAGGAGAATTATAGGATAACTACTGTATATACTTGAGTATAAACCAAGGCGTTTTTTATTTTAAAATTATCCTGAAAATTTAAGAAGAGGAAGGGGGGAAAAGGAAGGAGACCGGAGCTGTAGAAGACATGTACGGTACGGTACCATAATTGCAGAAGGTAAATGTGGCCGTGAAGAGAAGAGACCGGAGCAGTCAGGAGGCATAGGCATGGGCACGTAAGTCCTGTGCATGTCATCTCAGCCCTCATATTGGTAATGGAGGAGCAACTTAGGAGTGTGTCATCTGACTCCTCTATCAGCCCTCAACCCTACCATATGGCTAATAAGCAATCTCACCTCCATGTGAAAATTAGATACATTTGCAAGGTACATATATATGATGGTTTAGTATCCCTTTAAAGGACAAGTTTAGCCCCCCCTTCTAATTAAGATTACTCAGGATTAGGGCCTAATGGTGGACATACACGGTCCAATATTCCTCCGATTGAATTTTCGATTGTCCAAAACAATCGAAAATCCGATCGGAAGAACCCATCGAATATCCCTACCTGGCACCTTCCGTAGATTTCAGCTTAAAAACTACAGAAGGTATGGTTCTGGTAGATGGGATCGATGGAAAGTTTTCCTCCTTGCCCAATCAGTTTTTTTCCGATAGAATGATCAATATTATCGCCGATCGGCCTATCAAAAATCTGGAAAAGTGTCATTGATATTCCAATTGATTCGATCGAATTGATCGAATCAATCGAAATATCGATGCCATGTATGCCCACCTTAAGTCACTGGCTCATGCAAGTCTGTCTCTAAATCGTTGGTCGGACCACACACTGTAACTAGTTTGACTGTTCACAGTGCTGACATTCACATAGTATATTTCGACATGGTTGAATGTTCGATCTCATAGCATAAACGGTGGTCTTTCCAGCTAGCACTGTAAGCTGTGACATTACCAGCACCATTGCTCTAACCCCTGTGCCACAGGCACTAAGATGCACTGCACTGATGTATCCTACTGCCTTAAATGTCAGAAAAGATGGCAATTTGGGGGGTGGGACTTCTTACACAGCTCATCATTTGTCAACTGTTACACACTTCCTTGTTCATCCTGACTGTAAATTTAAAAGCCTATAACTTGTGAACCAGAGAAGCTAGATACCTGAATCTTGGCTTGTTTGAATGGTGTACGATAGCTTTTATTATCAGGTAATAATAGCTAATTGAGTGGAATTGGCAAGCACAAATAGTGTTCTATACACCTGTATACAAGTATTTCTTTCTGATACTATCACACATTTTTGATATTTGGGGAGAGAGGCATCAAGCACATACACTTTATCTGGAAACAATAAATAAAAGCTGATTTTGTACATATAAATATGAAAACGATCATACCTCTCCCTAATGATGTACCCATGGCGAGGACCTAAACCCCTGGGGAACATAAGATTACTTTGTGTGCCATCTGGTTTGACCTTTCCCCCTCACTCTGCTCTGCCAGAGGCATCTTTTCATAGGCCAGGCCATAGTCATAGTCAGGGTATGGGGAGGAATAAGTAATAGTAACTTTAAAGGGCATGTACTTTGAAATAGTACTAGGAGTAAGAGATGTGTATTGTTAAAAAAAAAAGAAATATTTGGAAGACTTGCTTTATGCAAATGTTATCTTCTGAGGTGCTCTCCAAGCAGTTCACTAAAGCTGGGTACACACTATGCAATATTTCAGCCCGTTCGACCGATAGTTCGTCGTTTTGGCCGATCTGGCCAAAATAATTGCATGGGTTTTTGGACGCGACTGACCGTATGATCGGATGAAAGGACAATCGTAAATGTCCGTAAGCCATTGCCAATCGTGTGGTCCTCAATGGACCATAAACTTGGTTGCAGCAAACTTTTGCCACCACGGACAGTCCTGGCTGACCGGTCGGAAGTGCCGTAAGATTGGTCAGGAGGAAGGTTCTGACCATGTGCACCCAGCTTAAGAGTACTTGTCTACTGCTTGGAGATAATGTTAGGGGGTATGTCCACCCTAAAAACTATAATTTTCTGTTATGTAGGTTCTCCCCTCCCAACCCCAACTACATTGTCTGTCCCAGGACACTTACTTACCAGACTGGGATCCCTCAGCTCCAGCCTCCAATGCAACTTCTGGGAATGAAGTTGCATTGGGGGCTTGGCCAGCAGCTGTGTCTGTGATTGGCTAAGATTCAGCCAATTACAAACGCAATTGGCGGCTATTGATTTAGCCGAGGGATCCCGGGCTGGTAAGCAAGTTTATGCTGGCTTTTTTTTTACAAATAGGCACTGCGGTTGGGGTTGGGAGGGGGGAAGCTACATTACAAAAAAATAATTTCCTGCAAAATTAAAAGTGCTGCGCAATGGATCTCGATGGAGGGAGGGGAGGAATTGCATCCACAGAGCATGCCTGAGTAACTCCTGGAGGACAGATAAGAGGCAGAAACCTTTTCACAGGAAGACAGATCCTACTCTTCACTTTCCTGAACTTTAGGCAAGCACTGCAGGACAACCATTTGGAGCAGAGGAGAAAGGTAAGGTTTTTTTTTAACACTACAAACTGGGGCCAGCATGGGGTAAATTATAGTTTTTGGGGTGGATATACACTTAAATTACACCCCAGTTGAGATTTGCAGCAGACAGCACTTAAGAAGGCGCAAAATGTTACAATACTTCTGTAAATCCAGAATAATGCCATTTTAAAAACCTATTTTTCTAGATTACAGGACATTTTTCAACTTAACCTGCAATATTTCTTAATGCACTTTGCTGAGGTCTGCCACAAGAAGGTGCTTATAATAATGTAATATTTATATTGTAATAATGCAATATAAACTGCACATTATCTAAGAAATATTTAAATCAGTAAAGGAAGATACTTGTAATGTGTATCCTGGTTTTCTAGCTCCAACCAGCTTCTCTATAGAGTCTATAATGGTGCTCCTTTTGTTCCATTGGGTGTCACTCTTCTGATCTTTTGAATTTGTTTTCGTGATGGCAGTACTTTCAACCTCACTTCAAATACTTCCTGAATTGCCTTGCGAAAGCAATGGAAATTGTAGTCTATCAAACCTAATTAAAATAGAAGTATAACAAGAAGTATAACAAGAATAAAAGTTCTTGAAATAGTGGTTTGATAAAGAGAAAAACAAAAAGGGTACACATTTTCACTAATGTAGATACTACATAAAACAAAATGATTTGTGTGTATTCATGTAAGGAAATAAAAGTATGTTTATAGCATTCACCATGGTTGCATGGCTGTCACTTGCTTTCTCAAACCCTCTACAGTAGGGCAATTATAGATAACAGATTGCTATTTAAGCTGTCATCCAGACTATTCTCTCTATTCTTCTGCATGTGGATCAGTTATTCAGTTTCCCCTTAATTTATTTCTAATGTCCACCCCCAAAACAATAATTTAAAGCCATGCTGGCCCCACTGTGTAGTGTTAAAAATCCTTACCTTACATCTCTGCTCCAAATGGTTCTCCTTCAGTGTCTGTCCAAAGTAGTGGAAAGTAAAGAGTCTGTTTTCCTGTGAAAAGGTTTCTGCCTCTTATCTAGGCATGTGCTGTGGAGCCGATTTTCCCCTCACTCGATCGAGATCCATTGCACTGCACTTTTAATTTTGCATTGAATCCTTATTCTGAAGTGTAGTTTCCCCCCTCCCAAGCCGAACCGCATTGTCTATTTGTAAAAGAAGTCAGCAAAAACTTACTTACCAGCCTGGGATCCCTCAGCTAAATCAATAACCGGCAACAGCATCTGTGATTGGCTGACTCTCAATCACAGATGCGGCTGCTAGCCAAGCCCCCAATGCAACTCCATTCCTGGAAGTTGCATTGGAGGCTGAAGTTGAGGGATCCAGGTCTGGTAAGTAAGTTTCTGGGGCCTTTTTATTTTACAAACAGACAATGAGGTTAGAGTTGGGAGGGGGGAAGCTTCATTACAGAAAAGTATAGTTTTTATGGTGGACATACCCTTTAAAGGGTCACTATACTCACTTAAACAACTTTACATATTCTGAAACTACAATTTGAGAGAAGTAAAATGGTGGCACTCACATATTTATCTGTGATTTGTCATTCAATTATTAATGTTTAGTGAGTGCTCCTAATTGCCCCCACCCTCCCTCACTGCCTCCTTGTAGTGTCTGCGACACTTATAAGTTCTGCTCAGCCTTAAAGGGAAAGTTCAGTGGAAAATATAAATTTTGGAACATTGGAAACCAAAACAGAGGTTTTGTATGAAATGGCCCATACTGTGCCTGCTGGTGTAAACGTTGTTTTGGAAGCATACAAGTGTAGATTTTGGGTACTTACCACAAGATACTATGTAATACCTGTCAAATTATGGTCAGCTAAAAGGGTATCTACACTTAATATTTTTTTTTATTTAAAGTGCCTGTAACAGGAAACTTTAAATCCTCCCAGCTATTTCTGAATTGTTTTTTTTTGTTTTTGTTGATTCATCCCCTATTTCTTTAGATATTCAGTCTTAGCCATCTTACATTTTAGCTGTCAATCAAGTGCCTTATTATTGTAAACTCTTCTGCTATTTGCTGTTGATCGAATGGTGAGACAGTTATGTGTTGTTGCACGGTGGGAACTTTCCTCTGCAGATTTTGATTGTTTACAGAGCACACTTCCCCCTCACAGTTATTCAGGTCTGAGAAGTCATTTAAAAATGGGAAGGGGGATACTGAGTCTGGGTAAGGCCTCGCCATCACTAATGGTAACATGCCTGAAAAGCTTGCACACAATTTAGCATCATTTTTTTTTTATGCCACGTTGAATTTGTGAGTATTAAAAGTTCCTCTGTACTTAAACATTTAATGACCTTTGTGTTTAGCCTCAGCAAAAGGTTAATATAAAGTGAGGGTTTTGCTAGTAATTCTTGATTTGAGCACACCACTCCTTTCACTTTGCTGATTTATTATTTCAGTATCCTTCATAATATTTGTAAATCTTATAGATTCTTTGACTTTTTTTTTAATTTGCTGCAAATCAAGTTAATTCTAAACATACCTTTTCTTTCAAAACTCTCTTCCCGAACGAAGCAAACAAGGGCTAAGAACTTTGTAACTTCCTTTAAATACATAACAGTGGTGTTGTTAAGTTTTATGATTGCCAATGATTCTTTGTCGTATGGAATCTCAGCTCCTTCCAGACTATATAAGAGGAAATAAGAAATGTATACTTTTCTTGAGAAATAATTTAAAAATTGCAAAACCTAAAGAATTCCATATACTCCATTAAATCATTTATTTCTCCAGAGTGATCATCTTAGTGTCCTTTCACATTTCAACTTGTTTTATTTATTGAGATACAATTGGTATAGTAATAAAATTATGTTCCATCAAAACATTGGTGTATATGTATTCTTAAATCCCACTTTATATAAAACAGAAAAACAACATTAAAGGATATGTCCACTTCTAATAAAACGCACCAAAAAAAGGGTCGGTAATGCAGCGGAGGTAATGGGACCATCCCCATCATCTTCTATTGGTGTGCGCTGCGCTAAAGCAGCACACAGCGCACACCAAAATAGGCTAGTGGGGCCTGGCCCTTAAAACTTATAATGTTAAGTGTATTTTTATTTTTATTTTATTATTTCCTCCCTTTGCCAAGGAGAGAGTCTTCCCGTTCGCAGAGCATGTCTGATGTCACTGTGCTTGTGACATGAAGTTAGTGCGCACGCGCAGTTGCAGCAACGTTTGTATGCACTAACTGCATATGACGTGACATCAGTGCACGCATGTAATTAGTGCGTACTGACGTCACCGCACACATGCGTGCTCACTGACATCACGTTGCACGCACAGTGATGTCAGGTGCACACTCGTGGGGGCAAAGCTGAAAACAGGACATTACAGAAGGAGGAAGACAGAAACTTTTAAAGACTAAAGGAGGGTCTTAGAACAAAAAAAAATACACTTTACATTTCAAGCCTAAGCTATCTAGTAATACTAAGTTGTATTTACACCTGATGAATGGGACAAGTTAAACCCCCAAAATGTTGTACCTTTAATCTATTTTTTTGCTTGTGCTATAGCTTGGAGTCCTAAGTTAGAGAACTGACTGAGGTTGCACCTACAGCTACACTGGCAAATTGCCACAGGAGTGCCTAGGCCTAAACCACACATTGTGGTCCAATTGGAAGAAGCACTCTGCAAGAAGCACGCATTCCCATTGGTCAGATCACATTGGCAGAGATGTGGAGCTAGAAGCTAAGGAAAATTTTAGTAAGTATATCTGGAGATAGGGACTTTACCTAGGACGAGGACTCTTTCCCTGGGGAATTCAAACATACAGAAGATGAAGGGGGCGAAGAAGGTTAGGTATAATTGTCTTATAAAAGTTATAAGTAAAAAAAATGTATACTGTAAGATAAGAGTTTCTGAAGCAAATATTAAGAATTAATTTGATTACTGTATTTAGATGTGCATGAAACTCTTAAATTTCTCACAAGGAATAAACATTGCATTTTGATAGATATTTTGTGTTACAGAAGAAAGAAAATGGCAGTCACCCATAGATGCAGGAGATGTCAATAACCACATCAATCATATCACAGCATAGCTCATAGGTCTGCATGTCCACTGGAGAGCTATCAGTCGCTATGTAGATCTTACTGACCACGTCAAACAGAAATACTTTTTCTATCCCAGAATTCTGCAAAGAGGAGTGCAGATTACCGAGCATTTACAATATGTTATTCCTTCACTAGAAAAAGTCTATAACTTATTATGAAATGTTAAAAACAGAACTAATTGTAAAGATGTAAATCTTTAAAGGGTATCTCCACCCTATAGAAAAACTTTTAGTATAATGTAGGGCTCCCCAGCCCAATAAAAACTATACATACAGCCCCTCGCTCCCACAGCATTCTGATCTGGCTTCCTGCTTGCAAGCAGGGGCTGGACCAGCAATCATGTCTGTGATTGGCAGCTCCTTTTATTCAGTTTCCTGGACTTTGGACTGGCACTGCAGGAGAACCATTTGGAGCAGAGATGTAAGGTCAGGAGTTTTTTAAACAACACGATGTGACCAGTAGTGGGTTAAATTTTAGTTTGGAGGGTGGACATGCCCTTTAAATATATTTAAAATGTTTCTTCTATATCTTTTTTTGTGTGTGTGTGCAAGTGTATAATAAGGGCTTGCTAAAAACTGTGCAGATGTGCTTCCTCTTAACAACTTGCCTTGGTGTGCTTCATAAATTCTCAAGACTGGATGTTTGGCTTACATAAATTCTTACTAATAAGCACCTCTATTTAGTGAATAAATGCCTTTTAGGCTTATTGGATTTTTTTTTAGTAAAAAATAAACATCTGCTTGCTGATGTAAAAGGATATTGTAATTTTGAAATGCAGCCCCTAAAGCTTCATACACATGTGCAATCGTGGGAGCCGGCCCTCAACGCACATGTATATAAGAGCCCATGCCATGTATGGTGCGCTTCATTGGGCGAAACAGACGTTTGCCAGACAAAGCGAAACGGATGTTCTATCCCTACAGAAGTGTATGCAGTTAAATTTGGGGAATCTTCACCAATCTTTTTTTTTTTTTTTTGTCTCTGAAGATAAGACATTTACTTACTGATATAAAGATGTTCAGAAGATTTTCTAGGGTTGGAAGTTGTGGAATCAATTTCTGTACCACTTTACTGAATGCTTCAAAGATTGAATGGTCATATATGCTGGTGAGATAAAAACTGAGAAAAAAAAATAGTTCTTGTCATTTACTGAGGTTTATTGATACTGCAAGCCATTTATAGACAGGTGGTCTTTCTTTAGCACTATAAATATAACACTACATAATACAAGGACTAAACAAGGGAAGACAAATTACAGTGCTTAGCTTTCTTTGGACATTATAGATGGACATACTAGTGTTTCTCAGTTAAAGAAAACACTGCAAATCCTAAGCAATATGCATTGAACAAACAATAAAGTTACCTATACTTTCACCACACTTATCAAAACCAACTTTTTCCTAGATTCATTTATTTTTCCATCAGTTTAACCATCAGATTAATGGTATTGCACCCCCTCCATTGAAATCCATAACACTTTCGGGCATATATATAAAGCGGTGGCATTGTTTTTTTCTATACTATATTTAACAATTTATACAAAGGCGAAAATTTGGCTTTTTTACATGTTTACTCCAGTTAGGGGCATATATATAAAGTGGTGGTGTTGGTATTTTATACAATATTTCACAGTTTATACAAAGGCAAAAATTCCGATTTTTGCTACTTTTTCTCCAATTAGGCGAAATTCTCGCAAATACACATATAGAATCTGAGGCCACACTATGCCAGATGGCATTGTGCGGGAAAATTGTGTGCAGGATCGGAGTACATGCAATCCACAAAAAAATTGTTATGCAAGCCCAGCGCATGCAAAGTGGCCACCCACATTGACATGCCCTGTGCCCTTAATGAAAATATGTGTTAACCCCATTGTTAAAATTTTTTTTATTGTCATGTCTAGCGATAGAAAAATAGGGGAAAATAGCACTCCTTTATAAATATGGTCCTTAGCATACTAAAGAAATATTATCTTCTGCATTGTTTTTGCGCAACATTTGTGTATATGATTTCTGTCTTAGACAGTGATTGTATCCGTTATGTCACCTTTACATTGTTTGGAGCCTTTGTAAATGTGTTTGGGATATGAGAGCTTACTTCTTGCTAACAGCAATCGCCAGAGATCCCCCTTGACACACTATTTCCTACCTAAGATGAAGTTTTTCCAGGCCAGCATCTACAAGGTCATCATTTGCTTTCTGATGGATATCTCTTTGAGTTTCTATTTTGTGATCATCTGACAGTCCATCCACTTTATGTATGAAAACCTCAAAGTTGATGTCTGGGTTTAGTTTGTATGCGCTGGTAACGGTCAATTGTAATCTAGTCAGTGCTTCCATGTAATCATCCTGGTAATCAGAAAAATATTTGCATCTGCTTTGAGTTGAACTTATTTATAAATACATATAATATTTTAAAGGACAATTAAACTTCGTAAGACCCCCTCACATACTAGTACTGACTAATAGAGAAACATGCTCCTTGCAGAGCGTACCTTTCTATTAGTACCTTTCTATTATTTGAATGCTGGGTTGTGGTGGGGGAGGTGTAGGTCTTCACCCTAGGTACTTTAATTGGGAGCGCATGTGGGGGGAGGGGAAGAGTTATTTCCCTTTAAAAGGTCAACAAAAATGTATGTTATGGTAACTGCCCACCCCCATCATCCCTGGTACTGTACCCCAAATGCTATAATAAAGTCCTAAAAAAAAGTCACAATGGAGAGAAGCACACTATTTAAGCGTCCAATTCTTTATTAACAAAGCATACAACATTTTGAGGGCTCAGCGGGCCCCTTCCTCTGATAGCTGAGGAAGGGGACCACTGAGCCCCCGAAACGTTGTATGCTTTGTTAATAAAGAATTGGACACTTAAATAATGTGCTTCTCTCCATCGTGTATTTTAGAGGATTGTGACCAATCTTGAATCAACAGATATTTTTAACTGGTTCTGAACTGGCTGACTGTTCAATACATACTTACCCCAAAAACTTCGAGATCTACGACAAGATAAGATCTCAACCGTTTAAACCATGTTTTACTTAATCGTTACTGTTAATAATGTTTTTGTAAGTTATCTAAATTGACCTATAAGTATTCAAATACTGAGTATGCCAAACTGACACAAGTCTACCATGAAAATGTACCAGGTTTAATTGTGTTTTTAATAATGCTACTATATGTGCCTACAATCAGCGTAAACCAATGTATAAGATAATGGTATTAATAACTTCCTCTGCACAGGTAAAGGGCCGACTCCCCTTCAATAATATACTAGAGCTAAGAGTCGTTCAACATAAGGTTATACTATCTGACAAATATTTTATTAATATAACAAGCTTGCTTTTAATACTTACTTTGTTACCATACCTGCATTCTTGTAAAGTAAATAACTATATAAGTAAATGGTACTAACAATATTCTCTCTAAACGTTAGAGGTCTAAATTTCCCATATAAAAGATCTATGTTATGGCAACAAGCCAAGCTCAAGAAACACATTTCAAAGAGGGAGGAATGCCCAAATGTTCACATAAAAAATATTCACATATATTCACCACCCAAGCAAAAGGAAAAAAACAGAGTTCTTATAGCTATCAAAGAAACTGTAAACTTCCAACCAACAAATGTACTAGACCCCGAAAGTAGATACTTAATTGTAGAATGTACGATAAACAGCAAACCATACACACTGATTAATATATATGCTCCCCACGAGAAACAACATAAATTCCTCGAGAAAAAAATGAATCTTACAAAGAATAAAAACATCAATATCCTCATATGTGGAGACTACAACTCGATTATAGACTGCACGCATAAAACAAGACACAATAGCCAAATCTATGTATAAACTAAACGATATATGGAGATATAAATATCCCTTGGACAAATTGTATACATACTACTCCGCTGTACACAATACATACTCCCGTATCGATATGTGCTGGACCGACCTAAATACCCTATCCAAAATCGAAGACATACAGATAGGTCCAATTCTGTGGTCAGACCACGCTCATATGATCATAAAAATCAGAGAAAGCAACAATTTCATTCCAAAATAATCTTGGCGACTAAATCAATACCTCCTAACAATCCCTGAGACCAGATTAAAGATACAAGCAAGCACCGAAGAATTCTTTAAGTTAAATGACAATAAACAAACCACAGATACCACACTCTGGCAAACTTACAAAGCATACATCAGGGGTATATTAATCCAAGAGGCCACCAGACTTCCTTAAAAACAGAGATTACCCACCTAGAAAAGGAATACATAAAAACCCAAGACGCAAGAGAAAAACAAAAATCAGAAGAACTACGTCTAGAATTGCAACATTTAAATGTTCAAAAGTTTGAAGCGGCTTATAGGAACATGGGTGCTAGGTTTTACGCTACAGACAACAAGGCAGGAAAAACCCTAGCAAACAAATTAAAAGGAATACAAACCATAAACAGAATCAAATTCATATACCCAAAAGGAACTAAAATCACCAACCCGTATGATATAGTAGACTCCTTTAGAAAATCCCTCTACAACCTGATACAAAATGATACCATACACCACCCTACTTCCCAAGAAATAGAATCATTCTTGACCCAAATAAATCTCCCCGAAGCCTCAAAAACCCAACTCGATACTCTAAACAGAGTAACAGGCATTGATGGATTTCCAAGTGAATTCTATAAAACCTTTAAAAAGGAACTATCACCCTTTCTACTTAGATCCTTTATAGAAGCCACAAAGAAAGGCTGCTTCCCACAAGAAATGTTAACAGCTCAAATAATTACCTTACCTAAAGCAGGCAAAGAACCTACAACCCCAGAAAACTTTAGACCTATCTCTCTTTTAAATGTAGATGTGAAATTATACGCAACAATAATAGCAAATAGATTGAAAACTATTTTACCTGATATTATCGACCCAGATCAAGTCAGGGTTTATACCCTTTAGACAAGCATCTGACAATACACATAGACTGATTAACCTAATCAAAATGGCTGAACACAAATCTACTCCACTATTACTACTTTCTATCGACGACGAAAAAGCGTTTGATAGGATAAACTGGGTGTATATGAAAAGCGTCCTACAAAAATTTGATATCACAGGAAATATTTATACAGCCATACTCGCATTGTACTCCAACCCAGCAGCGATTGTCTCAGCCATAGGTTTACAATCCGCACCCTTCACACTCACAAATGGAAGGAGGCAGGGGTGCCCTCTATCACGTCTAATATTCGCACTGTTGATGGAGCCGATAGCTCAACCGATTAGGTCACACACGCAGATAACAGGCATACCCTGGGGTAATAAACACCAAAAATTATGCCTCTTTGCGGACGATGTCATAATGACATTAACAAACCCAATAACCTAGCTTCCTAGGACAATCAAAATTTTAAAAGGAGCAAACCAAGTATCATATTACAAACTAAATGAAAATAAATCCACAATCTTAGCAATAAATATCACAACAGAGACCAAAAAAACCCTTCAAAATCAATTCCTATTCCAATGGAGAGGCTCAACACTACCATACATGGGAATACAACTGACGACTCCCTCTAACCATCTTTATAACCAAAACTATATACCACTGCTACATCTGACTGAAACACTAACAAAAAAAAAAGAAAACCTTTCGTGGTTCGGCAAGATTTCAGGTATCAAAATGATGCTCCTTCCAAAAATCGTATTTATATTCAGAACAATAATTCTACAACCAACAAAACAATACTTCCAAAAACTACAATCTATAATCGAAAAATTTATCTGGTCTGGAGGTAGAGCCAGAACAAATAAGAAACTACTATATCAAAACAAACTAACGGGGCTTGGGTATCCCCAACATGTCAAATAACCATATAGCAGCAACTAGACCAACTAAAACATTGGTGGTCAGATGTAGAGGAAAAATATTGGGTAGAAGACGAACAATTCTTGGTAGGAAACAATTCCCTCAGAGAAATCCTAGGAGCAGCCATGCTTGCAAAGGGAAAAAACTTCAACCCCCACACAAATATCCGAAAGTACTACTCCCTAACTACTACCATCCATATATGGGGACAAATATGTAGAACAAATAGTGAATACACGGATCTAAGAGGAGAAATCCCAATCCCCTCATTAGACCACCTAATTCCAGACGTAAATCTAGCTTTTTGGCAAACATTTGGCCTAACCCAACTAAAACAATTGTATAAGGCCTTAGAGCATTCGAAGATTTGAAAATGGAATTCCAGATCTCCAACAGAGACTGTTACAAATACTTAAAACTGAGACATGCAATGCAGAAATACCCACAGCCCAACATCCACAATACTTCAATACTCCTAAAATGGCTATCATCAGAACATAAAAAAAAAGGAATAACACACAACTACAAAGCTCTTATGCCAGACTTAGAGCTTATGACCATACCTCCCCACAGAAAATGGGAAGATTTTCAAATAAATATTACAAAAGAACAGTGGCACAAAGCGACTACAATAGCATATAAACTATCCAAATGTGTCAAACACTGGGAAGCCAATGTAAAAATTCGAACAAGGTGGTATAAAACCCCCACACTACTAAAAAAATACAACTCAGAAATAATCAACGCTTGCTGGAGACAATGTGGCCACAAAGGTACATTACTACATATCTTCTGGCAATGCCCAAAAATACTTGAGTTATGGAAAAATGCTTTCAATCTACTATCAACAATTTTGGCATGGCACCTGCCACCTAATCCAGCACAAGCCTTATTAAACATAGATATCCAGGAATATCCAAAACATATGACGACAATTATGCTACATCTATTTACAGTTATACGGATAAAGATAGCCAAACATTGGAGATCCCCTGAAATCCCAACTTGGACATGGAATAATCAATACAATCAACCTTAATATAGAATACGAACTAACTTTCGCCACCTCAAAAGACTGTTATAAAAAATTGTCCTATGCATGGATGTTGTGGCAAGACAATAAAAACAGAATTAAAGAAATATGGTAATTAATACAACTGACATTATATAAGGACTTATCAACATAGTAAAAAATACAAAATTCCACAAACCATTATCTTAATAGGTTAATACCCGAATCTCCAAACCAGTAACGCATCACTCAAACACAACTGCATACTAACTTTTTAAGGTCAATTACGTTTTTGATGTTCTTGTTAAAACTATTACCCCTTTTTACCCCTTTTCTACCATTTTTTATTTTTCTCCCCCCTTCTCCTACCCTCCCCACCGCAATACACATCCCATCCCTTTCCCTCTCTCTACTCTATATAACCAAAAAATCCAATTGAGCTATTGTAAAGTATCACCACATTACGCAAGTAAAATAACCAATAGAGTCATGCAAGCTACAATGCTAGAACATATATAACTCATTGTTCATTACTCATTTAACACTGTATGTAATGTTTCTATTCCTATTTTCTGTGCTCAATAAATAAAAAATGAATATTAAAGGGACAGTTCAGTGGAAATGATCAATATTTTAAATTGTTAGTTTGTATAATGCATACCTAGCTATTCTACATATTTTCTCCCATTTTGAAAAATCAGTGGATTTCATACCCTTTGCTGTTCCCTGCTGTTGACATTAGTGAGCTGACATTTCAGGTTCTAATGGTCCTTCTTCCCAGGATGCACCACATTCTTGGAATGTTCCTAACAGTAATTTCTACTGATTGGCTGTTGGATGGGTCTCTAATAGGGGTCCTGCAAACAGGAAGTCAGTATTTCGGTTGCATTTATTTATACACAGACAAAATGCTGAATGGGCAGGTTAAGATCATTAGGATTTTTAAAATACTGCTCTTTTTTCTGAAAAGTACATGTCTTTCCACTGAACTTCCCCTTTAAAAAAAAAAAAAAGAGGCAGATAGGGGATAAACATTCAGTCCTGGAGGAACCAAGAAGCAGAAACAGGCAAGAGGACATAAAAAAAATTGACAGTTGAGAAGGGGAGCCTACTAATGCAGGCACAGGCAGGTCATATGACTAAAAGCTGGTCACATGGCTGAAAACAGGAAGTGTTCAACCAGGAAGTAATATTGCTGAACCTTTCCAGCAATAACCTCAATAACCTCTCATAAATTTTATCTAGAGATGTGATTTTTAAAGGTACAAGGCTTTATATATAATCCTTACTAGTTTGGAAGAATTCAAGATCATAGTTACACTTTAATGTATATATGTTTATTTTAATGAACTGTTTTGTTCATATCAGTGACCTTCATTGTGAGGATGGAGATAGCAGGAGCGGGGCTGTCCAGAGAAAAAGTACGCATTGCAATGACAATACGTTGAACAGGCATGCACTCTCACCAGATAACTGCCAGTCAGTATAAGTTAATGTGTTTGCTTTAGAATAGTTAGTAAGTATAGGCAGGGAGAGGGTTGAGATAACAATGGGAGCAATGGTGGAAACTTTTCTTACAATAATCACTTAACTATAACTATTTTAATAAAATATTCCCCTGCAGCTCTCATTATAATCAAGAGTAGTTGTGTATTATATAACTATTTTTTCTAGCATTACCTGGGAATCAATTACAAATATCAGTGCTCCAGTTCCTCTAAAAATCATCTCATAGTCAAATGATGAATCAAAGAAATCAATCTGCCCAGGAAAATCCCAAATCTGAAAGTTTACAAATGAGCTACTGGAGACATCTTCCCTGCAGATTTTGTTTGTACTTTCCAGAAATAGGGTTTCGTTTGGTGACATTTTATGGAACACCACCTTTTGAATTGAAGATTTTCCACTTCTCCGTAGACCCATTAACAGAATCCTAGGCTTTACCTCTGTGCTGAAGGGATCAGTAAAGTCTAAGACTAAAATAAAAAGGTAAGAATGAGAATGAAATATGAAAATATGAACGATTTTCAGGTTACTCTTACAAACCAAATACTTTTTAAGAATATTTAAAAGCTGGCATGTTTTTTTACACATACTGTAAGTGAACATGTTTAGTTGACCAGAAAAACAAAAATTCTTCTTGCAAAATAAAATAAATACTTGCCAGAACTGTTAATGTTTTTATATGACATGTGATCTCTACATACATTCACCTCAATGCGTTTTGTTCTGACACATGGAAAGTTTATGGGACTAAATAAAAGCTTGCAATATTTAAACTAGAAAGGTAAAGTTTAAAGGGGAATGAAACTTTTTTTTTTTTTACATTTAATGTGAAAGCTTTCCTCCCGAGAACCCTTCGGATTGTAAGATGCTATTCTAGTAGGTTGCATTTACATGCACGTTAAAATTGGATACTGTAACTATGAAGGTTTTCATGTTGTTGCCAGTATATGTCCAACAACCTTGTGGGCATGTGTACCTGTTGGCCATGCTACCTGACCCCAATATTCACTGTCTATGAACAGTGTATTTTCTATACAGATGTCTCCACACCAATATTGATAAGACTAAACTCATAATAGAAAACATAGTGTATGTGAGGTTGCAGGTTTAATTCTCCTGATTTTCTGACCTGAAATGTGAAAGTTCTGGTTCTTATATCTGTTCTGGATAAGAAATAAAGTAGTCTTTTTTGTATTAAAAGCAAAGAAATATGTCATTGTCAGAGACAGGAGTGTTTATATATGTTTGTACATACACTACACATACAATACAATCATGGTTGTATCATGGTTGACTGTCAGATTCTAGGAGGCAGGACAGGCTGCAGCTTTTTTGTTTTGATATGGTGTGCAATAGAGAGCATGTAAATTGTCTATATATTGTGTGTTACAAGAATTGATCAAGCCTTCTGGGAAATTGTACTCCACCCAGAGTTAGGTCATGTGCTAATGTACTTTAAACTAGAGAGTCAGCTTCAAGCATCTAGGCCACACAGAAGAAGCTGTCAGCTCATTCACCCAAAAAGGCATGTTTTAAAATCATTTTGCTTTGGGCTTTACACTTCCATTGTGGTCCTGACCACTACTGTGACAGGTGAATTTAATCAAGAGACTGTCAGATGACTTTAATTACATGTGCATTCAGGTGAATGGGTGAAAAATGTGAAGAAATGTGCCACATTTGGCTTTATTTTTTGGAACCAAAAGGTAAAGGCTATTTTTTTTAAGGTAAACAGAAGAAACCATTTTTATTTTGTTGTTTTGTTTTGATATGGTGTGCAATAGAGAGCATGTAAATTGTACTGCAACCACTTAGACTTCCACCAAACAAAGACATGGATTATGAGAGCTGACCCCCAGGTGCGCCTCTCCCATGAGGTAGAGTGAGTGTTTTAGTTTAGGTGCACTTCAGCCATTAAGAAGAGAGGTGGCTGCAGTAAAAAAAAAAAGCATGAGAAGGATGATCACAGCAAAACTGAGTGTCTCTTCAGTTTACCAACCACTGTTAAGTTAGCCCAATACAACAGCCCAATTGTCTATATATTGTGTGTTACAAGAATTGATCAAGCCTTCTGGGAAATTGTACTCCACCCAGAGTTAGGTCATGTGCTAATGTACTTTAAACTAGAGAGTCAGCTTCAAGCATCCAGGCACACAGAAGAAGCTGTCAGCTCATTCACCCAAAAAGGCATGTTTTAAAATAATTTGACCAACTTATTGAACTAATTGCTTTTATTTATCCAGGGTTTAGCAGGCTGTTTGTAGCAGCAACCTTATGGAGGTAGCCAATATGCAATTAGAATTGTTTGTGCACTAGAATTCTATTTTTTGTAAGTTAGCCCAGTGGCTTAACTAGGAATAATGGGGCCCCCAGCAAAAGTATGATGGGGCCCCTATCTGTGCTTCATCTACAGTGGTTTTCTGGGAGGAGTCTATATCTATTATAGGAAAAACTAGAAGATGGGCCCCCTTTGGCTCCTGGGCCCCCTGTGGTTGCTCCCCCTACTCCCCTGGTAGTTACATCCCTCAGTAAGCCCTCCAGTTTACCAGCCACTGCTATGTCAGCCCTCCAGTTCAACAGCCACGATTAAGTCAGCCTTTCAGTTCAACAGCCATTGTTAGGTCAGCCCTCCAGTTCACCAGCCACTGTTAGGTCAGTTCTCCAGTTCACCCAACTGTGTTAGTTAGATGGGCTTTAATACTGCCCTGAATCCTGCCCTGACCTTGGCGCTTGCTTTGGGCTTTACACTTCCATTGTGGTCCTGACCACTACTGTGACACAGGTGAATTTAATCAAGAGACTGTCAGATGACTTTAATTACATGTGCATTCAGGTGAATGGGTGAAAAATGTGAAGAAATGTGCCACATTTGGCTTTATTTTTTGGAACCAAAAGGTAAAGGCTATTTTTTTTAAGGTAAACAGAAGAAACCATTTTTATTGTATACAGGGGAGTTTCTAGGGTTTTCGGTGCATGAGACAAAATTGGTAAAGCCCTATCAGTAATAGTATGGAATATATGGAATACTTTTACGCAGCTTGGGGAACACCAGTTTTGTCACTGATTATGGTTTTATTATTCACTATGCCTTTAAAAATGTTTAAGTCTTTGATTCATTCACAAATATTATAGTAAGCCATTTTTCAATATAGCAGCTCACTATAGCAAGTATTGAATTGTGATCAGCTGATTGCAGTTCAGTACCTCCATTAGACAACCTAGGAAGTGCTGTGGAAGAACAAGGGAAGTCTCCATTATACAATAACTGCAGGTGATAAATCTCAGGATCTGGACATCGGTTTCAACAACTGAAGGGGGATCAAGGGGACAAGGAGGGAACTTTATCTGTGCCCTCCTATTCCCTGTGGCTGCTTTTTATTTTGAATTTAACTCCTTCAGTGCCCACAGAGCATTTTTCTTTAAAATGACGCTTCTGAGAGGCTCTGTGCCTGAGGCACGGTTTCACCTTTGCCTAATGGAAGGTGTGCCCCTGATTGTGTACATGATAATGTATACATTTGGCCTAGGGAAACACCTTTAAAATAGTCTTCCTTAGTTTCTTACAACATTTGTGCATAATTGTTTATAGTAATTCCTAGGTAACTTGTAAAATTCTGATTATGCTGTTAGGCTGTTAAGTAAGAAATATAATTACCTGTATTAGAGCAAATAATTGTTATGTTTTGAAAAATTTGACACCTAAGAGGAAGTTCAGTGCAAATACATGTGCTTTTAAGGAAAAAAAGCTGTATTTTTAACCTGCCCATTTATCATTTGGTCTGTGTAAAAATAAATTCTTCCAAAATAATAACTTACTGTTTGCAGGATCCCTAATAGTGCCCATTATAGTCTTGCCCTTTGATCAGCGCCTGGGTTGCTTCAGTTGCTCAGTAGAGATCTGAGCATATTTGACCCATCCAACAGCCAATCAGTAGAATTTACTGCCAAGGAAGTGTGTATTCTGGGAAGGAGAAGGACTGTTACAGAACCTGATATGGCAGCTCACTACTGGCCACAGCAATGCATAGCAAAGGGGATGAAATCAACAATTAAAAAAAAAATAAAATAAGAGAATATGTAGAAAAACTAGCAGGGAGATTCAATACCTCCGAACGTGTTACTTACCTTAGCCCGATCCCGCGATACAATAACTGACGTAAACGGGATTACGTCAGTTATTGCATCGCGGGATCGGGCTAAGGTAAGGAGCGCGACCTTAATGCTCCACAACCCTTAATGTTAAGTTTCACGCTACGAGGTAGCGCAAATCTTAACAGCAGGGGTTTGGGATCGTTAGCACATCGCTAACATTCGGAAATGGTGTTGTGCTCTAAATTCCGGCTAAAACCCACGTTAAACCGAATTTTTTTCAGGTTAACATGGGTTTTAGATGGAAAAGGGCCATATTGTATCTCCCCCTAGGTATGCTGATATAAACTATGTATTATATTTTCCTGAACTTTCCTTTTAATGTTTCTTTATCAAGATTCTGGTAGAGTTTGCATTGTTCTGGTGACGTTTAACAAAAAGTAGAGGAGCCTTTTTTGAAAACCCTTGGTTACCTTATGGAGATGTGTACAGTTCATGAATGTTTTAACCTTCTTGAATTCACATCAAAATAATCCAACAATAGTTAAAACATTATTTTTATTCATATAGATGTGTTGAATGTCACTAAATTAAATGTGTAACCCCTACTTAATAATTTGACAGCTTAGCATAGAATAGAATTATACACTAAAGTATACACAAGTAAATTAAGGACTGTTTAATCAATGTAAAGAGACCCTCATCTTTCCCTTTAAGGGAAAGTTCAATGGAAAATATCACTATTTTAAAAATTCTTGCTTTATATCATGCATACCTAGTTATTCTACATATTCTCTTACATTTTGAAAAATCAGTTGAATTTATACCCCTTGCTATTCCCTGCTGTTGACATAAGTGAGCTGATATTTCAGGTTCTGTAATGGTCCTTCTTCGTTCCAGAATGCACACTAACATGGAACGTTCCTAACATTCATTTCAACTGATTGGCTGTTGGATAGGTCAAACATGCTCAGATCTCTAGTGAGCAACTGAATCAACCCAGGCACTGGGTCAAGGGCAAAACCATAACGGTCTCTATTAGGTGTCCTGCAAACAGGAAGTTAGTATTTCAGCATTTATTTATGGTTATTAGGATGGAAAAAATACTGCTCTTTTTTCTTAAAAGTATCTGTATTTGTATTTCCCCTTTAAAATGTAATTACCTGTAAGGTATCTAGAAGGATAATGTACCAAAATGAAACCCGTTTATATTATTCCTTTGATCCCTTCTTGCTTGACTAACCATTCAGCAACCTTTCCCAGGCATTTAAGTAATTAATTTAAAATTATAAAGCAGTTAGGCAAATTAATTCTATATTGCTAAACCCATACTTCACAATGTAATATTGGGTTAACGTGGGCTTTACACTTTTATTTTAGGTCACTGTGCCATTTCCAAATGTTTTTGGAAATAGCGACACCAGTGGCATAACTAGGAATCATTGGGCCCCCCAGGAAAACTATAATTTGGACTCCTATCCGTGCTTCATTCACAGTGGTTCTCTGGGAGGAGTCTATATCTGTCAGGAAAAATTAGAAGATGGGGCCCCCTTGGCTCCAGGGCCCCCTTGCGGTTGCTCCACCTGCTCCACTGGTAGTAACAACCCTGAGCGCAGCACACGTTGTACAATGCCCTATACACTAGGAAATTTTTTTGTTTTTGTTTTTTTAAATTACCCACTACTGGAAACTATAATTCTTTCCAACCATCACTGTACCAGTTTTTTGTTGATCTGATCCCTATTTCTATAGGTATCCAGTCTGAAACATCATACATTTTAGCTGTCAATCAAGTGTTTTATTATCATAAACTCTTTCATGTATAGTTTTGCTGTAGCTGAAAAGTAACCTTTGGAAATCTCTCCCTCTCTCACTTCGCCTGGTGACATCCATCAATGCTTTCAAATCTAGACTGTCCTCCTCCCTTTCTGAGCATAAGCATAACTAATTATTGTTAGCCCTTTTAAGCACTTTGTACCCATCCCCCTCACTTGTACCTGTATGTTGTCCCCCCCACTTAGACTGTAAGCTCTTCCGGGCAGGGATCTCATTCCTAAATTGTAGAGGCTTGTTGCACTTATATCCATTTATACATAATTTATATATATGTTTTCTTAACTGATGTATGAAATTGTATTTAACTTAATTTAATTTTTATCTATCTGTATAATGGCTTGCACTTATCCCCTTGTTTGTATACACTGTATTTTATAATGTACAGCGCTGCGTACCCAAGTAGCGCTTTATAAATAAAATTATACATACATATATACCGTATATACTCGAGTATAAACCGAGTTTTTCAGGCTGAAAAATCAGCCTGAAAACTCGAACTCGGTTTATACTCGAGTCACTAGCTTACCTGAGCATTCCGGCAGCCGCACAATCTTTCTGTGTACTGGCGCGCCGGCCTGACATCACTGCCCGGCGTCAAGCCCGGCGCCAGGCAGTGACGTCAGCCGGTGCGCCAGTGCACAGTGCACAGAAAGATCGCGCGGCTGCCAGAATGCTCAGGATACCGCACCGTACCTGCCAGGAAGGATGGAGGAGAGCCCACAGGGAGAAGAGACTGAGCCCACAGGGAGAAGAGACCACAGGGAGAAGAGACAGGTACAAACTGAACTGGGTGGGAGGGTGAGGGGGGCATTTAAGATGTTTGGGAACTACAACTCCCAGCATGCTTTATTAGCTGGGAGTTGTAGTTTCCAAACATCTTGAATGCCAAGTGAGGGTGGCATTCAAGATGTTTGGGAACTACAACTCCCAGCATGCTTTATTAGCTGGGAGTTGTAGTTTCCAAACATCTTGAATGCCAAGTTTCTACCCTCGGTTTATACTCGAGTCAACAACTTTTATTAGGATTTTAGCTGAAATTGGGTACCTCGGTTTATACTCGAGTATATACGGTACATACATACAGTTGGTATGTGAACAACATGGTGGAAAAATCCCTCTCCTAATGCTGCTTCAAGGTAATGCCCTCACAGATAGAGATGTCCGAACTTCACAAAATCCGGTCTGCTCGAGGATCCGCGAATTTTCGAAAAAATTCGAAAATCTGAAATTACGAGTTTTTTCGTATTTTCGAAAATTCCCGAAATTACGGGTTTTCGCGTATTTTCGAAAATATTTATTTTCAAAAATACGAGTAATCCTCGTAATTTCGAAAATTTTCGAAAATACGTACTCACAGAGAGTCAGATAGTCTGGCAGGGATCTGGGGGACCAAGCTTGAGTACTCCATTGTCATGCAGCAACACATGAGTAAGGTGCTGCTTACATGTATTCATTTATAGATTGAAATGAGGCAAAGTAATTTTTTCAGTATACAGTTCCTTGTAGCGTGAAACTTAACATGGGATAGTCTTGTGGCTATCAAGAAGCGCAGAGCCACACCTCTTACCTTCTCGTTAAGCAACACTGGATGTAATCGCGTTTACAGCCGGTATTGCATTGCTCGATAACGGAAAGGTAAGACGTGCCTATGGTATATTAAATCTCCCCATTAGTTTCATGTTACAGAAATAAATAGCTGCCTAGTTTAGACTAACATAATCTACTGCAAATTAATAATGCTCTAATTTGCGAAATTACATTGTGCACTGCAATACCCTTTGGTAGATGCCTGACAATGTATTATGACTTAATTTACAAAATTATCTTTTACACAGCAATAGTAAAAGCCTTGCGCTGCTAAAAATCTTGCTGGTGAAAATATTTTTGACAGCCTTATTTTCATCTTGGTCCCACTTAAAGTTAATTTCAACACATATTGTTAAAACATTTGAATGCAGGCAATAATTAAATAAATGATTGTGTGCTATCTAATTTAATTTTAAAATTTAAAAAAATGTGCATAAAACAACCTATGGTGTGGATTATCAAGCAAATGCATGTAGAGTGCTACAGAATAACAAGCGTGGTCAAAAGAAAATACCCAAAAGAAAGGGCGGTGCATGAGCATGACACTGCCAATTATGTAAACTCACTGTTAGAGATTTTATTTTCAAAAAGACAATTTGATTAAAATCAAAAAATACATTTACTATTATATTATTTATATAGTATACGGTATATTTTTTAACTGTCCTCACAGTTTTCGAACTGTTCATAGACTTGATAGTTACAAGTTGATAGTATTAAAACTGTTCATTGTCAATTGATGGTTAAAATCAAGCCTTAAGAAATGTATTAGGTTAATGGTTTAATTTTCCTTGAAGAAGCAGTAAGAATGCTTGTGAAGGTTCTCATTCATCCAGGTCATGGTATATCTGTTGTATTCAGTTAGATCAACTGGACTTGAAGTTTAGTTCTTGAAGACGTTTCGCTAGTCATCTGACTGGCTTTCTCAATTCAGAATCACAAGAATCTGTTGGCAATTATGTACCCTGGAAAGTCCCAATCATATCACAGCCATCTGTCAAGGATCTTCTGAATGCAAGGCGTGATTGCATCGTGGCTAAGAGGTGTTATAGGAACGCCCAGAGTAAGGTGTCAAAACAGCATTGTACATGGCAGTTGGTGTCGAACCCCCCCACCTCTATTTAGGCTTGGTTTCTTTATTTTCACATAAATGGCCTCCTTAACACCTCTCTTGAACCAGTCACTTTCCTTTGCCAATATGTTAACATTACAATCTTCAAAGGTATTTCCTTTTTCCTTAAGATGCAGGTATATGTCTGAGTCCTGACCCGTCAAAACTCTGCCACCATTCCAGATACTTGAGAATAGTTTTTGAGAGCAAGGAACTTGATTGACAGCTGAAATATAAGAAGTTTTAGATTGGATATCTAAAGAAAAAGGGGGCAGATCAACAAAAAAAATATACAGTGCTGGTTGGGAAAAATTGTAATTTCCAGTTATGGTCAATTTTTCGGTATAGATGCCCTTTAATTTCTTGAAGACCCCTGCTACATATGGGATGACCACATTCTTTCTCCTGTCTTGCTTTTCCCCTTCACTGTTGGTATACGTGTTCTTTTCTTTCCTTCTACTTCTTTTGACAAAGGCCCAGTCTGGATATCCACAAGTTTTAAGGGCTCCTCTGAGATGTTTCATTTCTTTAGCCTTCACCTCAGTGCTAGTGGGGATGTTCTCAACTCTGTGTTGCAGGGTTCTGATGACACCCAGCTTGTGATCTAAAGGGTGGTGGGAGTCAAACATCAAATACTGATCTGTGTGGGTTGGTTTTCTGTAAACCTCTACTTCCAGTTTACCATTTTCCCTGACTTCTACCAAGCAATCCAAGAAAGCCAGTTTGTTGTTTTGTACCTCTTCCCTTGTAAATTTGATATTCTGGTCTACAGCATTGATGTGTTCTGTGAAGGCTTTTACTTCCTTCTGGTGGATTTTTACCCAGGTGTCATCCATGTATCTGAACCAGTGGCTGGGGGCTATGCCCTTAAAGGTATTAAGAGCCTTTTTCCCCACTTCCTCCTAAAGGTTGGCCACAATGGGTGAAACTGGAGATCCCATAGCACAATCATCATTTTTGTTATGATGGCAAAGGTACCCTTTACCACCTACTGTATTAGCCCATAAACCTGTCTCAATATTTCCTTTGTGCCAAGGTAAACAACCTAAAAATTCAATTGCAAATATATTCGGAACACATAGTTATTCAATTAGATTTCACAGTCACAAATAAATGAAATATAGAGAATGAATGAATATAAATTCCAAGGGGACATTTTGTTATATTAAAGGCTGTAAAATATTATCTGGTAAATTGTATCACCTGAATTAGTCAGTGAAATTCAAAGCTTTGATTGAAAATATTATACCGAGAATAAACTGAAAATATTTACTGAAAATAAATATTGTTGATATACATAAAGTGGTTTGGTTACTAGAAGCCCCTGAGGAAGTGGCAATGTAGGCCACGGAACATGTAGGGCGGGACTCTGTGTTTTGCTTGCTGCCGGTCTGTATGCTATCCTGTTCTGATGTTTTTAAACGGAATGAATAAAAGTCAAGTTTTAATACCGGTTTGACTCTTGCTGCCTGCCCGGATTTTTGTTCTGTGGTTTGGTTTGATTACTAATCAAATTGGATAAGCAGTACAGCAATAATTTTAAAGCACCTCTAATGCTTCTATTGATGTGTAATTGTGGTGTAACCCTATTATTGTATACAGTTACAACATTAACTTTGCAATGGTACAAAATTAAAATCTAAACTATGCAAATACAGCGCATCGCCCAACATTTTTTGCATCATGCAAAGCTCCGGAATCCTTAAGTATCTCAAGTAGAGCTCAAGGTATACTCAAGGTATACAGGGTACAAAACCAGCTGGACAGCAGGAAATGGAAACAATTTTAAATCTGCCGCCAATATTCCTAACAGAAGACAATTGCAGCTTAGGAGATTCAGCTGGGAGAAGACCATAGCTAGAATTTCAGTAAAAGCCGAAGACCAAAATGCTGAATGGCAGAAAGACCGAAGATGTTATCTGATCAGTTCCAAATGACAACCAATTCTTTTCTGATTTTTTTTTTACCATTATCTGTCATTTGCTATTTGCTTTTATTTGGACTTGCTGGCAGATGTTGATCATTTGCATGTATTTTTATGCAGCCTGAACTTCCAACTGAAGTTGGTTAATGTAGGAGGGTGCTCCATCCACTAGATTCATAAATCAAGATACAACAAAAAGAGGATGAAAGCAGTGAATAAAAATTGGGCACACCTCCACGATAGTATAATAATAAAATATCTCCTTTATTACAAAAGATGGGAGTAACAATATAGTGTTAAATACATATAAGTACGGAAGAAATCCCCTTACCCATTAAAAACACTCCTCTGTACACAGTCCATAATCACAAGTAAAGGTAACAGGTAAGATATACCGGTATATCTCAGACACTACACAGAAACACAAAACAACAGTGTGTATGTCTGTGTATGCTGTGTAGGCATACAAATAGTAAATACTGTGTATTTAAGGTAATATACTTAGGGTTATATATATATCATACAAACATATAAGGTATATGTAAAGCTGTCTATTAGGCACATGCTGAGTGTTAGGAGAAGGTTAATATAACAGCATAGCATCAATCAGACATAGCAAACCCAAAAGATATATAACAGTGTGGCAGATCAAAACCCTAAGACAGATAAAGCAGGTATACTACACCGGGAACATATAGATGAGACATCTCAGAGGAGCAAATTAAAAGTAATCGCTGGACGCGTTTCGTTCCGAATTGGACTTCGTCGGCAGCAAAGTTACACATGTTTTTACCGTCTTTTATAGCTCCCGATATGAGAGCGTGAGCTGGCTTGGCGTCCTCGTGGTGTCGCTCCTGTTTGATGTCACAAGAGAAGCGCCATAGGACTGGCGTGAAGACACGCCCATTTTTTGTGTAAGTACGGGCAGATAAGCCCTATAGGCTCAGTGCACGAGTCCATGGTGCCATTCCTGTTACTCTTCACAGAAGGGGAGAACATCATAGGTGCTAAAGAAGCATATAAAGGGAAAGATCCATCCATATAATATAAATGGATCTCTAATAGGCCTATGAATCACTGCATTTGCATCTAGAAAGTGAGCATTAAAGGTAGTACTCATAATAAATCTATAGATATAACTAGGTGAATGGCTAGCAATTCACATTTATAGATGAGGAATCATTATATCAAGTGAGGTATCTTTAATTTAAGGTATCAGTGTACCTTAAATACACTGAGTATTTTTATTCACTGCTTTCGTCCTCTTTTTGTTATATCCTGCAAAAAACTATGAATATGTTTAATAAACAAATACGGTAGGCTACATGGAGGAAAATATAAATCGTCTTTCTCTGAGATATTCAAGCACTGTTTTGTTTGCTTTTGGTTTTATTTAAAAACATGTGATCTTTATTTTATTACTGTCATTGAAATTATGTACGCTACTAGTGTCATATATGGATCCTATGTTACGTTAGTCTGTGTATCTGTTTAGTTTCCTAAAACATTATTGCTTTATGTTTTCATATTTACATTCATTGTATAAAATGTTTCTTTTGTTTCTTGAATGAATTAAATTTTTTTAGTGAATATATATAAGAATAGCTACCATCTCTACATGTATTCAGTTGTTTCTTGTTTTCAGAAAATAGAAAATCTCTGTTGACCCAGTGGCCTTCACTTGTTAAAGTAATCTCTGCAGCAGACACCTGCTGCTGCCCTTCACCAGGCCTAATAAGGACTGAATGTAGAGAGAAAAGGTGGACTGTCATGCAAGAAACTAAAGGAAGAAAATTTCTCTATTTATGTAGGCTGTATTGCTTTCAGAATACTAAGCATTCTAGTGTGGGAATGCTTTCTTTCCAAAGCATAAATTACGGGCACAGACACCTGTTGTTATTAATGCTTTCTTTCTCTCTGAATTCTTGATAAGGGCACAGCCACACTGCAACACAAACGCAATCACACACGGAATTGCATGTGATTTCATGTACGATTTTGTTGCGTGTTGCATGCGTTTTTGGATTTAAAATGCGGAACGCAAATCGCAATCGCATTGCACCCGAAAGCGTGCATTTCTGGTGCATTGCCGCGATTCCAATGATGAAAACATATGCGCAAATGCAAGAAAATCCCTAGTAAGCAGGCAATTCAGTAGTGTGTATGTTTGACCCATCCAACAGTCAAGGTAAAAATTACTGTTTGGAACATTCCAAGGAAATGAATGTCCTGGGATGGACTGTTGCTGAATATTAAATGGCAGCTAATTAATGACCACAGCAGAACACCACTATAAAATCATTATCAAATAATATTTTTTTTTTCCACTTAACATTCCCTATAATAAGACACACATTTTAGTCATAGTCAACTGGAAATTTTAGGATTTATAATCAATAGAATTAAGACACAGGAATGATCCTATCCTCATTGTTAAATATTGCGATTCTTATCATTATTGCAACATGTGCACTTCTGCCTTGTCAGTATCCACCTATTTGTGTATCTCCAGTAGAGTCTGTGAGGGGGACCAGCACCTGGAGCAAAAAAAGTCAAAAATTGTGTCAGATATAGAAATTTGGTGTTAAAATTCAATGTCAAAAATTCAAAAAATCTGCTTAAATTGGGTTTGAAGTGGATCTTCGGTTTTGTGGAATTTCAACATTCAACAATTCCGTGCAACCACTGGCGAAATTAAACAATGGTTTTGTTCACTTCTACTTATGACTTATAACTTGTATGTATGTATAGTTTATTTATAAAGTCCCACTTGGGGACGCAGCGCTGTACAGTAACAAAATACAATAAAGTCATACAAGGGGGTCAAATACATAGATAGTTCAGTACATAAATATATAAATAGAAGTGCTAGAGCTTTGCCACAAGAGGAAAGGAGGTCCCTGCCCCGTAGAGCTTACAATCTAGTTACTTACACAAAATGTAGAAGATAAGAAAAACATAATGAGTAACTCCTAACAATCTGTATTTTCATAGAAGAAGCTGTTATTAGAACAGCTGTTTAACTGTTCTACTTCAGTTGTTATTACCAAGTCTTTCCCTTTTAAAATATATCAATACCCTCAACATAATCCTTCCCACAATACTTAAAGGTTGGGATGGACAATGCCAAGTAGCAGTTGTCCCCAGATATTTTTCCCCTTCCTACTAACAAAATCTGGTTGGTTTTCTGAGCACTTACAATTATTGTTTCTTAGTAATATATAGCACTGAAATGTAAGCTTCATTCAAAAACAAGTTTAAACATTTGTGTCTGTAATTTTTAACACAATTGTTGACTTTTTCTAACAATATTTCAAATGGCTGAATTGTCAGGGATAGGGTTGGTTGGATAAAGCTGCACAATTATTCCATACTTGAACTATTATTCATCTGGATTAGGTGAAGGTAAAGATATGGGACACACAATATATAGAAAATTGGGCTGTTGTACATCCATATTAAAGTGCAACTAGAGAATATAAAATATAATACATACAAAAAATAAAATTCTATTGCACAAACAATTCTAATTGCATATTGGCTACCTCCATAAGGTTGCTACAAACAGTCTGCTATAAATATAACAGTCTGGATAAATAAAAGCAATTAGTTTAATAAGTTGGCCAAATTATTTTAAGCCCAGTCACCACGTCAAGGTTGCTTTCTTTAACTGGGTCCTAACCTACTGGTACTTGCCTCTAGAGAGTCAGCTTCAAGCATCCAGGCCACACAAGAGAAGCTGTCAGCTCATTCAGCCAAAAAGGCAAGTACCATTAGTTTAGGACCCAGTTAAAGAAAGCAACCTTCAGCTTAACTTATTGAACTAATTGCTTTTATTTATCCAGGGTTTAGCAGACTAGATTATAGTAGCACCCTTATAGAGGTAGCCAATATGCAATTAGAATTGTTTGTGCACTAGAATTCTGTTTTTTGCATGTATTATATTTTTGGTCTCTAGCTGCACTTTAATATGGATGTACAACAGCCCAATTTTCTATATATTGCGTGTTACATTGAAGGTTTGACCAAGCCTTCTGGGAAATTGTACTCTACCCAGAGTTAGTTCATGTGCTTGTTTGAGCAAAGTACTTTAAACTAGAGAGTCAGCTTCAAGCATCCAGGCCACACAGGAGAAACTGTCAGCTCATGCAGCCAAAAAGGCAAGTACCAGTAGATTAGGACCCAGTTAAAGAAAGCAACCTTGACGTGGTGACTGGGCTTAAAATAATTTGGCCAACTTATTGAACTAATTGCACTAGAATTCTTTTTTTAGTATGTAAAGATATGGGAGGTTATGAAACTGTAAAGTGCCAAAGATTGGACCAAAAGTGTTATGGTCATTCAATTAATTACCGTATATACGGGTTCTAGGGCATCATTTCTTACATGCTTACAGTTTCTGGCAATAGCCAATATATCTTTCTTCTTTCCTAAATTGTTTGGTCTACTAAATTGTAGCTTGATGCACTAAGAGGTGCAAAAAATTGCCTGTGCAATTAATTTGCAGCAGCCAATCACGTTCGCTTTTTACCAGGTTACTGCAGTTAGATGACCTTTGATTGGATTCTGCACATGAATATCTTTGACAAAGTTTTCCTTTTTTATTGCATCAACTTTTCTACAGTTTTGCTACACAAAATGTGCAGTAAGCAAATTCCCTGTCTATCCCACCCACTGAATCAAGCATACTCAAGGCATTTCTTCGAGTAAGTTATTACTCAAAGAAAGGCTTCTTTTTATCCACCTGTGTTAACTGGAGGGAGAATTGAGAAAGAAACTGGGCCAAAAATGTTCTCATGTACTTACAAGTTGTTTTGTACACTTTAATTGAATAATTTACAAAGTAATCTAGTATGGCATTTTAAAGGGCGTGTCCATCCCCCTAACAAAACTAGGACGTCAGAAAACCCTACTTTTGCAATACTTGCCTTGCTCCCTAGTGTTCCAGAAAGAAGATATTAAGCTTAAAATCTGTCGGTCCCTTTCCACACCATGGCCACTACATTTACAACTTTTCAGCTGTACACATGCTTAAGCATTCATAAAGTAGGCGGCTAGTGCAGACACCATAAATTATTGGCTGAGATGCCACCATCTCAGTTGTTACTGACAGCTAGCACCCCATTAGACTACCCATGGAATGGCAGACTTCAAGGTTAATATATTCCTTCTGGAACCCTGGGGAGCAAAAGTAGGGTTTTGGGGGGTCTGGTTGTGGGGTAAAAAGTTTAATAGGTGGGTTAAAGACTGTCACACAGACTCTGGGGATATTATTGTCTGGTTATGGCAGATAGTATCGATTGCACAACATTTTGTCTGGTCCAGTAACAAAAACAGGCCAGTTCTGTCAGACCAATTTTGTCTACAATTTTGTCACCATACATTTCCTGATTACTGTCTGAAACCTAATATTGCAACATGTATGGCGATCAAAATGTGGAAGGCAAAACAGTACCATCCCCTATAACCCCCCCCCCCCATGCTATCACTCTTGATAATATATAGTGGACAATGTACCCTTTTTATAAATTATTAAATCATAACAATATTAAAAATCATCAGAGTCCCGTGATCATATAAAAGTGCAAGATATAACTATGTATAAAGTATCTCATAATAGAAGCATTATTCTGTTACAACTGCAAACAGTAGACACGTTGGCCTTTGTATCCCTGTTCTTTTCTAAGTATAAATGCTTAGGACACTATGCAAGTAAGCAGTACTGTGGTGTGGCAGTAAAGGTTATTTGATATCAGATTTTAAACGTCGTATTTGCTGTTTGATGTTTGGCTTATAATAAACGTTCTATTTTGGAGTGCAGTCCACCTTGTATCTATTTGATTGCCTTGTTCCCTTTGAAGTAGGGGAATTGGACTCTCTGCACCCACCTTGGAATTAGTGTGCATATGGACTGTTTATGATACATGAAGATAATTATCATATGATTTTATTTCCCCCCATTCCAGTATCAGCATAGTTTGATCACAGACTGTTCTTCACACATGAACAGTCCTATACTACTACTGCAGGACTTTATGACAGCAGGTCACACCCACTGGTAGTCTCTAGCCCAGGGTTTTCCACTGTTGTAACTTCAGAGTTTCAGAGTTTTGTAAGTGGAAACAGTTCACTAGTATATTTTTGTTATGTTTTAAAGGGGATGTAAAGATACAAAAAGCTTTGTCTCACCTCTCCCTTTGCTGTGGATGCTGGGTGATTTCTGAAAATAACCAATGTGTACTAGGGGTCAGCTCCCATATTTCCCATAATTCACCTTTGCTGGGAACACCCAGCTGTTGTACACAGTACACTTGACAGGAAGCTGCAGCCTTGCTTCCTGGAAGCTGACAGCCATTAGTGTTACAGCTCAGGGATCAAAACTTTCTCTGACACAGATTTCAGGGCAATTTCTATGTAAACACATTACAAATGCTCCTTTCCCTTTTCATACAAAGAAGAAAAGTAAGCGTTGCAGTTTATTTGTAGCATGGATGTAAGAAACATAATATTAACATTTCAGTTGTTCATTTATATGTTTCTTTTATAAATGGGCAGCACGGTGGCTTAGTGGTTAGCACTGATGCCTTGCAGCGCTGAAGTCCTGAGTTCGAATCCACCCTTGGACACATCTGCAAGGAGTTTGTATGTTCTCCCCGTGCTTGTGTGGGTTTCCTCCTGGGAACTCTGGTTTCCCCCACAATTATAAAGACATACTGATAGGTCGTATGTGTCAAATAAATGTGCATAGATTGTAAGCTGTTCGGGGCAAGGCCTGATGTGAATGTATACATGTAATTGTAAAGTGCTACGGGAGATGTTGGCGCTATATAAATCCACACAAACAAACAAGCAATAAACTCAGGAAGTAGACTATGTTGCATTGCTTCATAACTAAACTAGGGGATTTGAGCTTCTGACTGGGGCTGTGTGTTCCTAAAAACATGGCATTTTGATGGTACACCACCAGCAACTCAACAACGAACACAGGTACATTTAGAAACTTTCAGGGTTATTCAACAAAAGTTCTTATAATTTAAAATGGTGCTAGTTTTGCCGCAACCAATCAGATGTTAGATTTCAAATGTTAAATAAGTTCTGATTGGTTGGGGCAAAATTAGCACCATTTTAAACGATAAGAACTTTTATTGAATCTCCCTGTAAATCTTCCTCTTAAAACAGAAGCTAGAAACTCTGTGCGTAGAGGGAGTGAATACTGGGGTCAGGGGCTATGGCTCTTTGATGAGTACATGGGCTGTACTGGCAATAACATGGATGCCTTCTTACAGTGGTGTAGGAACAGGGGTTGCAATTATGAATAAAATTTTAAAAAGATCACACGCAGACTGACCTGCTGGGGGATCCGGTATGCCCCAGTGTCCTGGGTTTTCCTGTTGTCAAAACTATGGCCACTGTAAAACTGTCCTTAACTTCTTAAAAGAGTAAAGTTTTTTCCAGACTGCTTCTTCTGGTGCCGAATTAATTTGCTACATTTTTTTAAATAAGCGCAAGAAGCAATTTTGTTTCAAACTTTAAAGGGCATGTCCACCCCCAAAACTATAATCCCCCCAACTACTGGCCCCACCATGTAGTGTAGTTTAATCCTTACCTCACATCCCAGCTCCATAGGGTTCTCCTGTAGTCCCCCCCCAAAGTCCCAAAAAATGACTACCAGGAGGCTAGCAGAGTCCATATAGGACACTGCCTGCTAGCTGGCCTCAGGTAGATTTTTGCCATGCGTACTGCAGCCCTTCTCCCCCCTCCCTCCCCCTCCCTCTCCCTCCCTCTCCCTCCCCCTAGCATAAATGTTTAATACGTAAGATTAAACCCAACCGCTATATTTGTATCTTTATAAAGCTCCCCAAACTTTACTTACCTCTCCTCTTTCCTCCGCCGAAGGGAGCTGCCGGCAGCCGCGTCCGTGATTGGCTGTCGCTCAGCCAATCACAGACGCGGCTGCCGGTCCCGCCCCTCTGCTTGCATTTTCTCGCAAGCAGAGGGCTGGGAGTGCGGCGGAGGAAAGAGGGGAGGTAAGTAGAGTTTGGGGGGCTTTCTAAAGAAAAAAATATAGCGGTTGGGGCTGGGAGCCCTTGGGGAATCTTATATAAAAACTTTTTTTTTTTGGGTGGACATACCCTTTAAGCAACAATGTTACAGTGGGATTCTGGTTGAGTTGCTTTCCAGGCTGTAACTGCCCAAGGTAATTTATATCAGAGATTTTATAAAAATAGTCAGTGGCCTATTCTAGTCAGATACTGATGCAACACTGTTTGCCAGCCAGCCTTCTATTTGCCAGCTAAAGGTCGAAAAATATTTTTAATGTGTTTATACACACACATTCTTTGTCTGTCTGTCTTTTTGTCACTCTCTCTCTCTATCTGTCTGTCTAACTGTCTGTATTTCTCCCTCGATTTAGTTTACCTTTCTGTCTGTCAATCTCTCTATCTATTATCTCTGTCTCTCTCTAATCTGACTGTCAATCTTTTTATCTATTATATCTATCTATTACTGTATATCTCTCTATCTACCTAGTCTGTCTGCCTGCCTATCTAGCTACCTACTATCGATCTACCTATCTAGATTTCTATCTAAATATCTACCTAATTACCTACCTACCTATCTTTGTCTCTTCTCTCTGTCTGCCTGTCTTTCTTTATGTCTACCTATTTCTCTGTCTATCGTGTAATCATGTATCTACCAGTATACAGCTTTTCATGTAGGTGAATAGCATTGTGTTGGTAGTGGTGTGGGTGGGGGTGTTGTTGGAATATAGAGGCCCCAGTCTGAATTTTGCATCTGGGCTCATAGATCTGTAGCTACGCCACTGCCTTCTTAGGTACAGAATCTATTTCTTACATGTACTTAATGCAACATAATAGAGAAGAATCTTTCAATGTATGGGTGTTCTGGGGAGAAAAGTTTTCACATTAGGATTAAAAAATATTAAGTTTAGTTCTCCTTTAATCTAAAAATTCAATTTTTATGATAGAAATATCAGTGCAGTCAATGTAGTGTATGTAATCATTAAATTAATTCTCATATTTGATTACAATTTATACTGTAAAGTGCATAAAATAGTTACAACATTAAAGGGTATGTCCATCAAAAAAGTTGGTTTCTATCTGATTTACTGAAGAACAGGAGGTAAATGCACTATCTCTTACCTCCCGTTCTTCAGTAAATCTTACAGGAGAGGTGGAGACACCCGCAGACCCGCTCCAGCGCCGAAATCCCCATCGCCTTCGACGCATCTCCAGTCCTTTGCACTGTGCGCGCATGCGAACACAGTGCGAAGGCGCGAGGACGCGTCGGTAAGAGATAAATCAGTTAGAAACAAATTTACATACCCTTTAAGTCCAACATTAAAAACAAAGGTGTGTCATGAGAAAAAATTGCATTGGCCAATGTAAGTTCTCCTTTAGGTTTGCTGGACCTTTTTACCACAATATTACAGGGCCAAATGGGTAGCAATCATAAACACACACTCTAGAGTAGCTAAATGCTTTTCATTCCTTACTTGACCGTAAGGAGGGACTAAGACACTTAGCTGTTTCCTACAGTTTAACCCCCTGTCTGAATCCTGCCCTGAATTAATCTGTTTTATCATGAGAGCTGCACAAATGTATAAAACACAGTTAGGGCTGGGCCACAGTAGCGCGTTTTTTGCTTGCGATTGCACCCACGATTTTCACAAAACCGTAAATCGCGGGAACGCAAAAATTCCTGTGATATCCGTTGTTTGTGCGATTGCACGTCCGTTTGCATTTTGCATTCAACCATTTTTTCACACAATCTCATGCGTTTTCTCTTTGCAAATAGCGAAAACGCATGCGCAAACGCAAAACAATGTGCGCGAACGCACAGAAATCGTGCACGAGCGATAACGCTTGGAATTTTGTGCTCAATTTTGTGTGTTGTAGTAATACTCACACATCACTTGAAGTTATACAGAGTCACGCTGCACAATACCTGCTGCCCCCCACCCCACCTCCTCTGAGTGCTGCTAAATTCCATAGAGCTTTCTTGTATGCTCACTGGAGAAATCTCCGGGCATAGCCTGCACTCATTGGCTATGACAGATGCCAAAATTGACAGGGCTACTCTGAAGAGCGTGGAGCTGCATGCACCATAGGTGCGGCAGGTATTGTGTAGCATAAGAGCACAGAACTGTTCACAGCTGAAGGTTTGAGGGGGGGGGGGGTGTTCTCAGGGCCCCGGTGCCCATGGGGCAATAGAATTAGGGAAGAGATCCTGCACACTTTTTTTTCAATTCTGAAGACATAAATTCAGAAATGTTCAACCAGAATTGTTGCCAACTGTATAAACATCAAAAAGCTGGGCACACCAAGTGGATTTTTTTTTTTATTTTCATATCTTTTGGATGTGCCCATGAAGCAGGTGGAAAATCCTGCGAGCCCTTGTAATAGAAATCAATAGAGGTGCACTCCCAATCACAGGAGCGTGCCGCATTGACTATTATTAAGGGGAGAGGCACTGGTGCCAATCTGCTCCTCCTACTGGAGCTACTGTGTGTTATACTTACAGTATATTAGAAGTTTGATTTTGGGGGTGGAAATGCTCTTTTAGGCTGAGGCCACACTGCAACTCACAGGAATCGCGCACAAAATCGCGAGCGTTATCGCACGCGATTGTGTGCGCTTTTCTTGTGCGTTCGTGTTTTGCGCATGCGTTTTCGCCATTTCGCGTCATGGAAACAGTGCGTTAACGCACCAAAAATGGTGAACACATGCGTTACCAAAATGCGAATGGACGCGCAATCGCATCGGAAATCGCAGGAATTTTTGTGTTCCCGCGATTTCCATTTTAGCGAAAATCGCGGGTGCAATTGCGAGTGCAAAACGTGTGCGCAGACGCGCGAAAAACGCGCTAGTGTGGCCTAGCCCTAACTCTTGTGGACATATCAACAAACCCTGCTGTCCTGTCTGAAACTAATTATGTTCAGGTAGTTCCCAGCTATGCAGTATATTTTATATGTTTCATTTTTGAATGATTAAAGGTATTTCATTACCTTCCCCTTTGCTTCCCATTTCCCCATCCATAAAGCTGTCCTTACTTCCATAATCATTACTTCTTCCTTGTGCTGCTGTTTCATCGATTGCAAGCTCATGGTAACCCACCCTGCACTTGTGTCCCAGCACATTTTGTCAGTTGTATGGAGGGTCCCAGACAAGGGCTGCGCTCTCCTAGTTTAACCCCCTTTCAGTAACAGAATGTCACACTGTATTGATCTGTCTGCACAGTCATGACTCCTGGAGTGCTTAAATTACATTTTCATTCTTATCCTGTGGGCCACACAAGTCTCTAAAAAACAGGAAAATATTCTGCCACACACTTGAGAAACTAAATCCTTCTCATTCGTCACTTGGCCTAAAGGAGAGACTAGAACTCCCAGCTGCTTCCTACAGTTTAACCCTGTCAGTAACAGAATCCTGCACAGTATTAATCTGACTGCACAGACCTGACTCCTGGGCCCTTTAGTGACATTTTAGGCTTACTATAAACCCACACGACTCTATAAAACACAGTAAAGTGTTCTTCCACACAATCATGCAAAGGGCAGCCCTGTGTCGTTAACCTCATCATTTCCAGAAACAATCCACCATCTCTAGCTATTCTTATCTTGTTAGCTTTCCTTCATCATACATTGGACACATCAACAACAAACCCTGCTGCCAGGGCTGAACCTAATTCACCTATACTAATTACCAGGACTGTAAAATGAGCCAACGTTTAACCATTTAATTACCTTCCTCTTCCCCTTCGCTTCCCTGATCCTCTTCCATAAAGCTGTCTGTTCCATAATCGGACACCCCCATTAGATCATTATCTTCATCGTTGTCTACTTCCTCTTGCTGCTGTTGCTTGTTCCCTTGGAAGCTCATAGTCCCTTCACCCTGCACAGTCTGCCAGTTGTATGGAGAGACCTAGGCAAGGGCTGCTCTCTCTCCTAGTTTACTGGCTGTTAGTGTGACAGAGTCACCTGACACTAAGCTGCTGCCACTGTAACACAGCCTAAAGTGGCTTTATCTACTGGGGCCTCTAACACGAAGCAACAGTAACTTTTGTCTTACAAGTAAGTAGGGTGGCACATGTTAACTGTCACAGTGTCCTCTGGACAAGCCATGGGCTCCCTACGCTAGAGTAATGTTACCGAAGCTGTGGGTGGGGTTACAGACACTCAGTAAGAGATGTATGTGTGATTCTTATTCTCTAGGCTTTGTCTGTGGTTTGCTTGTTTATTTTAGTTTTACAGTAGGAAACCCCACAAGTAGTAGGGAAGATCATCAATTGTTTTTTGGGCACAAAATGTGCTTTAAAAGGATAAGAGAAATTTGTAACTTTTCTGGAGATATCACAGGATTTTGGGTGAAATATATAAAAAAATAAATAAATAAAAAGTAATTTTTAAAAATGTCCAAAATATGGTGATGATGAACTAAATGGGGGTGTTTGATACCAGAAACAGAGACATCCTAATGGACAGGGTTAATGGCATCGGGCTGCCATGTAGACCTGTGTGATGATAGTGTGTAGATTTTTGGGCCAGAATGAGATAAATAATGGTATTCGTTTCCATAAAAAGGCCATTTCATACTCAACAGTCCCAAGTGTTAGTAAAGCAAGAAACCAGCTGGACTATCTGGGCCGAACAGGTATCTGGAGTTCTCTAAAAGAAGACATTTGGTAGTCACAAAGGGGTCACCCAGAGTTTACCCTTGTATAAAAATTAGAAATTGTATGTTTTCTGGGAGATGAAGAATCTAATAGATGGCATAATAGTATTTGGGGACATGTAACTACACCCACACCTTATTCTTGTGAGGTTCTAAAGGGATTAATGTATTGGGTTTGTATTGACCTGAACTTACCCATGTTTGGTATCAATGTAATTTATTAAAGGGATAGTTCAGTGGAAATTATCAATATTTGTTAAATTGTAAGTTTGTGCAATGCATACTTAGTTATTCTACATATTCTCTCCCATTTTGCAAAATCAGTTGATTTCATACCCTTTGCTGTTCCCTGCTGTTGACATTAGTGAGCTGACATTTCAGGTTCTAACGGTTATTCTTTCTCCCAGGATGCATCACATCCTTGGAATGTTCCTAACAGTAATTTCTACTGATTGGCTGTTGGATGGGCCAAACATGCTCAGATCTCTACTGAGCAACTGAATCAACCCAGGCGCTGGGTCAAGAGCAAGACTATAACGGTCTAAACTAGGGGTCCTGCAAACAGGAAGTCAGTATTTCGGTTGCAGTTATTTATACACAGACAAAATGCTGAATTGACAGATTAAGGCCATTGGGATGAAAAAATACTGCTCTTTTTTCTGAAAAACATATGTACTTGCACTGAACTTCCCCTTTAAGCATAACGATATTTCCCTTTTAAGCAATAAGAATATAAAATCAAAGCAGTTAAATGATCTGTGGAATCATATTAATGGTAAAAAACTTGGCTGTGATGGAATACATGGAGACAGGTAGTAAATCTGGACAATCCTACACACCTCCATCTAATGCACAGCTAAGGAGGGGATGGGACAACCTGGGGTTTAAAAACCATTGTAATCCCTATAACTTGGTTCATACTGAGATGATGTTTCTTCTCGCCCCAAGACATAAGACTTCTAGTGAGTACTTAGGGTCTAAAAATATTTTTATCCTTTTTATTTTGAAACTCAGTATTGTATTTTATGTCTATATTTGTAATATTATTTTCTGTTATTTTTGTATTAATGTATGCAATGTCCACCTTTTGGAATATTAAATAAATAATATTAAATTAAATTAAATAAGTTTATCTTTGATGCTCTAAAAGAACCTAGGTAGTGTCTATTTTTATTATTATTGATTTATATAGCGCCAACATCTTCCGTAACATGCATTACATACAGGGTAATACATATTATACAAAGTCATACATATTACATGTAGGGTAATACATATTATACAAAGTCATACATATTACATACACAGATAATACATAATATATGCACGCAGTGATGAGTTACTTACAGCAATACCGTGATACAATAGGAGAGAGGACCCTGCCCAGAGAGCTTACAGTCTAGAGGAAATGGGGGTAATATATAAGGTGACGGGAATCGGTAGGCTGTAAATAGATTGTCAGAGTGTGAATGGCGGGTTGGATCATATTGGGTAGTAAGAGGGATAATGTCTAGGCCAGGTTATATGCTTGCCTGAAGAGGTGGGTTTTAAGGTTAAGTTTGAAGGTATTAAGGGATGGTGAAAGACAGACAGACGGAGAATGGAAGTTCCAGAGCAGAGGGGCAGCACAAGCAAAGTCCTGAATGCGGGCATGGGAAGAGGTGACAAAGGTGGATGAGAGGAGGATAAAATTTCTAAATAGAGGTTGCGTCTGGGATGGTGTTGGTGGATCAGCTTTGAGATATATGGAGGGACTGTGTTAGTGCTTTATAGGAAAGATAAGAAGCTTGAACTGGATCCTTAGCGTGATGGGCAGCCAGTGGAGTGACTGAGAGCATAGGCATTAGAGAAGCGAGAAGAGTAATGAATGAGCACGGCAGCAGAGTTGAAGATGGATTGAAGTGGTGCCAGGCGGTTGTTTGGTAAACCACAAAAGAGTGTGTTGCAGTAGTCTAGCCGGGATATGATTTGGGGGTGGACTAGGATTTTTGTGGCTTCTTTCGAGCGTCTAATGCAATAATATATGTTTGAATGGCTTTTAATCCTGTTTCAATGCTTTACTTGTTACAATGCTAATTAACTCTGTGACTGCTGGCAGGAAAGTGCGAGGCTGATTAATCCTTTGCTTACTGGAATGATTGGTGTAGTGTTAAACATTAAGCTGCAAAGACTAGGGTGTGCACAGTCAGCGAAAGTCAAGAGTGAAATTGGGGTGTCCCCAAGGCCTTAAATGTGGGTTGGTGACAGCAAATTACAGATTGATTGGTCAGATCACGTGCCCTGTGAACTGGCATTCAACAATCTATATTGTGGATCATCAAGGTTGTGTGGCAGAACACATTATAATGACTCATGTGGCCCCAGGATAATCCTGAATAATGTCATTTAAAAGGTCCAGGAGTCATGACAGATAGATTAAGGGCTTATTTACATAAAGGGTGAAAACATGCATTGCAAAATACAGACCAACATTTATTTTTCATAGGTATCACATTTTAGCAGTTCTACTAATGAGGTACAGTGTGGCGATTTTTACAAACCTACACAGTTCCACAATTTCCTGCAAAAACATAGTGCATTTCTATTGCAAAGAACTGAATGGAAACGCAAGGAAAAATGGACACAAATGCATTAATCAGGATTGTAGACTAATACAATTTATTTTGTAAGGAAGTTCCTTTGATAGGGAGGTAGGAAATCCTATTTATAGCCATTTGATTCCCCCCAGATGAAAATCCGTTCTGCCTCCAGCAGGTGAGAATGACTCCTGGTTCCTTATAGAGTTTTCTAGTGACTTGCATCTCACTGTTATTTCTTGAGCTCTTGAAAGGCATGTCCACCCCCTAACTAAAATGTAACACATTACTGGTCCCACTGTGTAGTGTTAAAAAAATCCTTACCGTACATCTCCTTATGGTTCTCCTGCAGTGCCTGTTCAAAGATCCAAAAAGTGAAGAGTAGATGCTGTCAGTGGGTCATCTGGTCCCTGCTGTTTCCTTGTCCTCTGAGAGGTTTCCTAGTTTAGGCCACCCTAGCCCAACCCCAACCGCCAAGTCCGTTTGTTAAAAAAAAGCAGCAGAACTGTACTGTACTCTGCATTGCCGGCAGCCACATCTGTGATTGGCAAGCAGAGTGCTGGGAATAAAGCATCAGGGGATCAAAGCACTGTAAGGACAGTTCTGATACTTTTTTAAACAAACTTGGTAGTTAGGGGTTAGCTGGGGTGCCCTACAGTATATTAAAGTTTTTTTAAGGGTGAAGATACCTTTAAATCTTCTAAAGAAGCTTGCAAATATAACCTTATTGCTTTTAGCTAGAGAGAAGATTGGTTGGGATCACCTCCCCTAGCCAATGCCCCTGAGAAAACTTTGAAATGCTTTCGACATGAACTTAATGTTTTGAAAATCAGGAATAGACTGTCTGGCTTTTCCAATTTTTTCTTCTTTGTAGAGTCTTTTTGAACACCACCAAAGAAGCTACTTTTTGAGCCAAACTGGAATTTTTAGCCTCAGAGTCATCTTGGTATGGATAGAAGAAAATACTGGAGCCATCTTATATTCTACCTGGCCCAACTTGTGACTGGAATGGATGCTTACCGTACACTTCACTTCTGTACCTGAAGGTAAAATGACATTTGAAGAAATCTGAAAAGTACTCCGAGATCAGACCTGGGCAAAGTAAGACCTGGGGCCAAATATTGGTTGCCCTGACTGGCCCCCTGTACCCAAAAAAATCTTTTGAAGAAAAAAATAATATTAATTGATTGACTCACGTGGAGAAATTGATTTATTTTATATTTCTAAATACTAAGACTCATTGTGTGGAAAACCCATAGATACCCTTGTAGGTGTTACAAGAAGCAGAGGAGTTTGGTAAAAAAAGAAGCAACACCCATAAACACATCAATGTTTAGGCATCTAACAGCTTTTTTTCTTCAGTTACAAGGGAAAGTTCTGTGAAAAATATCAATATTTAAAAATTCTTGGTTTATATTATGCATACCTAGTTAGTTATTCTACATAGTCTCTCCCATTTTAAAAAAATCAGTTGATTTCATACCCTTTGCTGTTACCTGTTGTTGACATTAGTGAGCTGCTATTTCAGATTCCAACAGTCCTTCTTCTTCCCAGGATGCACCACTACCTTGGAATGTTCCAAACTGTTCTACTGATTGGCTGTTGGATGGGTCAAACATGCTCAGATCTCTACTGAGCAGCTGAATCAACCCAGGCGCTGGGTCAAGGGCAAAACCATAACGGTCTGCATACAGTAAGTCAGGATTTCGGTTGCATTTATTTTTACACAAACAAAATGTTGAATGGGCAGATAAAGATCATTAGGATGGAAAAATACTGCTCTTTTTTCTTCAAAGCATATATATTTGCACTGAACTTACCCTTTAAGAATCTATTACACAGAAAACCACCTGAACTTTTATTATTATACTTTCATTCCCCTTTAACACAATACTATTTTACAGGACTGTATAATCAAATGTTAACTATTTAATTACCTTTGTCTTCCTTTTTACTTCTTTGATTCCCAATCTGTAAAGTTGTCCATAATCGGACATCCCATCTTTCTTTTTCCCTTGCAAGCTTGTGGTCCCACCATCCTGCACTTAAGTTCCGAGCACAAAATGCCAGGAGGGTGCCAGGCAAATGGTGCTCTCTCCTAGTCTACTGGCTGTTATTGTGAACCAGTCAACTGCTGCCACTGTAACAGAGCCTAATGTGGCTTTATCTATTACAGTGTGGATGCCAATGGTAAGTTCCAATGTTTGCGGGGCTTTAAAGGGTATGTACACTAGAATTTTTTTTTTTAATTGAACATTAGTGGAAACTATAATTCATCCCAACTATCACTGTATAGTTTTTTTGTTGATCTGAATCATCTTACATTTTAGCTTTTCTGTAAGCAGTTTTGCTGTAGCTGGAATGGTTTGACAGTTGGTGTGCTGTATACTGTATGCAGTTTTGACAGTTGGTATGTGGGAAAATAGTCAGGTCAGTGGTCAGAGCCTGAGCAAAACAAGTATTGTTTTAAAACTCACACTCCTCAGAGTAAGTGCTACATGCATGTATTTATTTATAGATTAAGGTGACGCAAAGTCATTTTTTTCAGTATACATACACTTTAAAGCCACAATTGAAAAGGTTTGAATTTCCATGCAAATATCATCACAATTGCGCAAGCAATGCAAAATTTGGCTAAATGGCACAAGCAATGCAAAATGAGTGTGAAACCCTCGCTAACCTGACTTAAATCCCTTTATTAAAGTAATAGGAGATACAAAAATTAAAAACACTTATGCCATTATGGCTGCCACATAGGCTTCATGCTTTGTTTGCATGCATTGTGCCCCCATTAGTTGTGCTAGGGGTTGGAAGTTAGAGCTTGAGCTGCAAATGAAGAAAATGGAAAGCAAGAATAGCAGTCCATGTCTTACATTTTAATACAAAATTCCTGTGAGGATTATCAAAATTTTAAATTTTTTGAGTATATCGCTCCGTGAACCTGAATTCCTTATGCAGTGATCATGAGCCGGCAAAAATGCACCTGGTGTTTTTAATTGTTTCACGTTTTTTCCTATGACATTTTGGACTCCGTTTATCCATGTTTGACTCCTGGTATTTAGTACAGGGACTTACCAATCACCTTTCTATAATCAAGACTGAGCAACCATAAAGCCAATAGTTACCAGCTAGGAAGGAGGGATCAGAAACCAGAAAATGACAAACAATCTGCAGAATTACAGATGATTTGATTTCGCTACAATGATTTAAAGGGTATCTCCAATGGTAAAAAAAAATTTTGCATTCAGTTTCATTGAAGAACAGGAGGTAAAGGAGCTGTGTCTTATCTCCCGCTCTTCAATAAAACGGGCAGGAGCCGGGAATGAAGTTAGAAAACTTACCTGATCTCTTGCTACCCTGCCGCGTCCTCTGACAAGTCCCAATGGACTTAGTATGCGATGTGCATGTGCAAGTGTGATCATTAGCCACATGGCATACCAACGCATCACCAGTCACGTCAACAACCAGCAGCAGAATTCTAAAAAATACCCTACTGTGGCTCATCGCCAACCTCAACACCAACCTTCATGGTATCAGTCACATTCCTCCCCTACACCATCAAAACATGAAACATTCACACTATGCCGACTTGACCTCATCATCGTTTTCCGCTAGCAGCTTATATACAGTATATCTGCCTCACCTCCAGTTTCTTCATCTCTAATCTTCTCACCTCCAATATCTGAAATTTTATTTACAGAGGAAGAGACTAAGTTTTGAAGTCTGTTGTTTGGCACATTGTGTACTGAAGTTAAGTGCACCCCTTCTGTGCCTCTTTAAATTACTTTCTGTATAGAAGTACACTACACCTGGGTTAATTATTTAAAACAATTATAGTTAATAGTTAAAGTTAAAGTCCACTCTGTGTGGTTCCCACTATAATTACACCCACTTGTATATTTATCTATATACTAGTATTGTTCCACTAACAGCAGACTATTCGTACTGCACTTAAGTCTAGTTGTGTTTTTATTATGAATAAAGTAAATTTTCTACTTTTAACAAACATACAACACAAAACAAACAACTGTTGTGAGTGTGCCTGAGTAGGATAGTTTAGGATACATTTGTTTCTTATTGAAAAAGATTAATATGAAACAAGATCACAAATTCTGTTCTTGCCAAGGTAATAACCCTTCGGGAGTCAGAAAGCACAGTGCATTCCTAATACTGATTCCACTTTGTGATCCTCTACCAACGGCAGGCTGCAGATTTGGCAAGGTGTCTACAGCTTGTAGCCCTGGTCAAATGCCCCCTATTTGTTCCTCGTATAATTGTGAACGACACATGTTTTACAACATTGATTGCTTTAACCGGGCTCATCTGTATGTAGGTGAGCCACTCCCCGAGCTCGGTGGAGACAGTAGTTGAAGACTCTCATCACATCATTCAAAGTCATTTGTGCAAAAGATCTTAGCAGATGTTCAGAGAGCCCAAACCCCTCATCTGCAACAAGCACATGAAGGTAGGCAGGGTGCTCCATAGCAGGCTATGGTTTGGGAGAGAATAGATCCAGCTGCCCAAGCCGTAGTATCATTCCCAGTCGGCTGTGCCAGAAATATGTGAATAATCAAAAAAAAGTTAGTATCCAAAAAAATTAAACAATTCCCGCTGCTTCCTCTTCCTCTCCAAATCTCCCTTTTCCCCAAAACCCCTTATCTTTCTCTCCACAGCTCTCTTCTCCCCACCACCCTTACTCTTCCTTCCCACAACTCCCTCCTCTTCCTCCCCACCTCCTAGACCAATTATATCCCTATTGCTTATCTCATGCAATCATTTTTTTTTTTTTACAAAGAATTTGCAGGATACCTACCACAAGGTGATCATCAGTCTTTCCGTGGGTGTAATACTCTTCCAAAAGGTGTAATCTTCTTTTGCAGGACATCATTTATGAGCTCCAACAATAGGTTAAAACTGTATTTTAAAAAACAATGCATACTTTTTTTTTATTATCGCATCTGAGGATAGATAGAAGTAGATAAATGGTTGCAGATTGGGAAAGGAGCTGAAGGAACAGAATTCTGAATTTTTATCATACCTCTGAAGAAAGGGCAATCTCTGGATGCTGGGGAAGATCCTCCAGAACATCCTTTTGTCCTCAGTTTCTCTCTCTCAACAGAGGGTGCACTCAGAATATCCTTGTAACCCTCCTTTTGTGCAGAATTGATGCTATCAGTAGCAAAGCCAACGTCATCAGACATTGGTTGAGAAACTCCTCATCATCAGATAACATTTTGCCAACAGTAGTTTACCACGCTGCAAGACACCTCCTCTCTCTCCAAATTGTCCGCATTGTCTGCTTTGTGGTAAATCTCACATACAAGCATGTCACACACCTAGATGTTAATGTTTTCACTGGGCAGATTCTCTGTATTCCATTTGGGGCTAGACCTAATCCATACACAATAAGTAAGACTATGATGTTTTGTTGTATAATGCCCACAGGAAAGGGAACCCAACGGTAAACTGGAGAGCTATTTTACCAATTTGCCCACTAGAGGTCACCAAAGCCACACCCTTTGAATTCATCAGGGCTGAGAATAGAACTGAGTACCTGCACTACGGAGTCACAAAGCTTCTGCTGTATCAGTTGTCCCTATAACACGCACATTAGGATCATGCGGGATCGACTAAAGGAACCAAGAGTGAGCAGCTCTGCTAATATTCCTCCCACCACATAGACCCATTGGATTGCTGTACCAAGGCAGCAACCAATCCACAGCAAATGTACAAGGCAACAGGTAAAGTACCCTGTCCGTGCTGTAGACGTGAAAGTGCAGTGAGGCCCCACTGTCCTCCGTATTGTAAGTCTCTACATTGTTTACCTGGCACCATGACAGCCTGCACAATGTAACTGGTTTCTATTTCCCGCCCACGCCCCTGGTCAGGTGGCTACAGCATTTGAGCTGTGCTGGGGTCTGGACTGTGCTGTTATGTGATCAGTGTTATCTGGTTGGTTAATCACAGTACACCTGTAATCAGGTTAATGGGCTCGTTGAGTGACCCAGGTGGACAAGGTCCATTAAGATTTCCATGTGGTCATTTTGCAAATGCATCAATTCCATTGTGATTTTATATACACTGACTGACAACTGTCATATAATATACACTAACAGCCCTCATTATATACACTGATTGACAGCTGTCATATATAACTGACAGCTGTCATATTATATACACTGACTGACATCTGGCATTATATACACTGACTGACAGCTCTCATTATATACACTGAATGACAGCTGTCACTGCACCCTGTACTTTGCATGACCTTAAGGATAGGTGTGTCAAATGGGGGCACATGGCTGATCTAAGAAGGATAAAAGCCTAATAATGATAGTTAATGGGAAATACAATTATTTACAGAGATGTCAAACTTATGGCCCTCCAGATGTTTGGAAAATGTCAACTCCCAACCTTCCCTGGCTGCAAAAGAGTTTTACTTTTCAAAACATCTGGAGGGATGCAGGTTTGACATCCCTGATTTACGATAACTATTTTAATTGAAATGTATGTCCTTTTTTAATTTTTTTTAAGTCTTATTTTCATATTATATTTATATGAAATATTTATATATTTATATTTACATATAAACATAAAACTACATCCAGCTATATTATTATTATATGATTTCATTCAGCTGTGTCAGAGGTGCAGGTTTTAACTTACAGCACACATAGGCACTCACATTAATAAAGCGTTGTGCAGCCTTTAAAACCAAATTCAAAGTTTATATTTCTGTTTCTAGCTACCATTGCAAATTTAGAAAAAGGACAGAATATTAGAAGTCATAAATATAAATCTTATTGCTGTAGCGATTACAATTTTCAGCTCTGATATATTTGTTGTATTCAGGTAGATCTAGTGGAGTTAAACAACTGTCTTTTTTAATTCAGAATGACTTGTAAAAGAATCTGTTAGGGCAATTAAGTACCCTGTCATAGCATATGACAACCAGGTGTTAGGAACCTGGTGTGATTGCATTGAGGCTAAGGGGTTTTATCGTGTTAAACTGCCCAGGGTAAGGTGTCAAAACAGCATTGTACATGGCAGACAGTTAGTGATGAAACACCCCCCCCCCCACACACACACACACACACACACATACCTCTATTCAGGCTTGGTTTCTTTATTTTAACATAAGTGGCCTCCTGGACACCTCTCTTGAACCAGTCCTGTTCCTTTGACAAGATGTTGACATTATAATCTTCAATGGTATATCCTTTTTACTTAAGATGCAGGTAAGGTGTCAAAACAGCATTGTACATGGCAGACAGTTGGTGTTGAACCCAACTGTCTGAATATCCTAATATATCTTTCATAATATCATATTTAATGTCAGTACTAATATAAATATATCCTTAAAATAACTGTAGACATTAAACATTGAATAAAAGGCAAGTATCCCTGTTAAGCATACACCTTATGGTGGCAACAAGGCATCTTATTTCCTTGCATTGGAACTACGTCATAGGGTGGCTGAGGTATGGAACTACTTACTGCTATGATTAACGACAAAATGGACAAATTCTCCCTGGGACTTATTTAGGAACCTCTCATAGTAAATTATACAAGCTTCAATGCTACAGAAGGTTATGAAGCTATTTATATTTTTAATTCCTGTCCCACCTGGGACCTACTGGCTACGTATATGTTCATTCGCTATGCAGTTCCATATTGTACTACAATCTGTAGATGTAGAGACTTTCAGATACTCTTGTTTTATTTTATTTCATAGGGCTAGCTTGGAAATGTCTAACTAGGTGATCATGTGTCTGCTCCATTCAACAGCATATATAGGACTCCAGTGATTTATAACTTTATTTATTTTTAAGTTTTGTTTATGTTGAAATTTTGGTTGTCAAAATTAATACAAAGTATCAAATAAAGAAGCAGAAAGGCATATACCTGACTTGTGTGAGTTGTCCAGTAATTGTGGCATAATCCTTTGGTTTGATTCTATTATGGTTGGCCTGAATGGCTGCAGCACCTGGGCCAACAACATCATTCAGTGAGTCGAGTCCATGGAGGATGTTGTAATAACTTTGTAAGTTGTCTACTGTAGAAAAAAATTGACACTGAAAGAAGTGTTTGGGGCATCTGAACCATTAACCCTTCAAGTTAATAATTATTATCAGGGCTGTGATGACACGGTGTTTGATTTGATTTACATTAGCCAATTTAAAGTCAATACTTTATTGTTGTACTCAAAGTGCGATAATTCTTGCCTTTTTTATGTTTAATTGAGTTAAGTACAGTGTTATGATGCTAAATGAACTCTTTTATCACCTACAGTATTTTGTTTTACATTCTATATATTGTGGACTGGTCCTGATTTTCCTGCATTGCTTATTGAATGTTGTCTGTTGCCAAGAAATGGTTGTCATCTTTATCCTGATACAGTTAACTTGCTATGTTATTTAGTGAATGCAAAATTGCAGATTGCTTGAGAAAACAGTTATCCTGATTTTATCCATCAATCTAGCCGCTATCGCTCTGGGTAAATCTCCCTGGCCAAATTCAATTTCAGATTTGCGGCTTTAGATAAACCTCGAAAGAGATTTACCCACGGCGAGACTCTAACACCAGCCAAAAGCGCTAAAATTCCAGCAAAATCAATTCAGTTCACTGACATGTGCCAACCGGTCAGTCTGGAAAAAGGATCTAAAGGTGTGTACCAGGCCTATTTCTCCTTTAATCCACAATTATCAGATGTTATGAAATGTTTTCTAACCATTGTAGGCCAGTAAAAGGCATATTTAACAGCCTAAATTTGTTTAGAATTTCAATCATACTGATAATACTGGACGTATGCTAGATTTCCTACTTGTCTGTGTGCATTTCGCAGCCTGGGTGCATAACAATGGTGAATAGAAAAGTTTGTAACTCCGTTGGACTTTAAAAAAACTAATTTTATTGCAGTGAAATCAATCTACATGTTTCAGCCCATCCTAGGCCGTCATCAAGATACTCCATTTTTATTTTACACTTCTTTTTCAAGGTAATTGCCCTTCCCTCCCTCGATACCCCTCCCCCACCCCACATACATTGTGATGTACTCACCTCTAGATAATATTAACATTAAAAACATGAGGAAATGCCTCAACTAAGATGTACATTGTATATAAGCTGCTGACGCTAAATTTATCAAATACTCTGCTGCTGACATGCAAGTAACACCCCAAACACAAGGGGTGGATATATGTTGGAAAGCCTTGTAACATTGTGGTCCACCCATTAAGTTCTTAATGGAGTTACTAATGTTTATATTAGGAGAAAGTTACTTCAGTTTTGAGGAGTCCTTCTTTCTGCAGATATTGGGGATGGCTATGGGGATAATCATAGGGCTGTCCTTTGCAAATCTGTATATGGAACCTTTTGAAACTCAGTATATATACCCCAAGTTTAAAGAGAATCTCTCTGATTCATCCTATGGAAAGGGACAGAGGAGGAATGTATAAACTGTATATCATACCTCAATGACCTCAATACTCCCATAAAACTCACCATGGAAGACAAATAGATTTACTTGACTTGTGTTATGAATCTCTATTAAGCAAATTTGAGACAAGTCTGTATTCTAAAGCCACAGACAAAAAGACAATTCTTTCAGCTGAGAGCTGCACATCTACTAAAAAAAGTGTTTTGAGAGTCAAATGCCAGCTAAAAGAAATGGGCAAGAAGTTCCTGTGCAGTGGGTATGAACCGAAATATGGTGAGGGACCAACGTAACAGAGCACTGAAAAACGCTGAGGTTCAAAGTACAAAAGAAAAACTAAGGCCCTTAAACCATGGAAATAAGGTTGACCATATTCCCATTTCGCTTAAATATTCCACACATACTGTAGTAAACAGGTACGGGAGGTAATCAGGCGAAATTGGGATATTGTCTCCATAGACCAGTCTCTGCTTTTTTCAAAAGTGAGTCCAAAATTTGCCTATACATGAGGCAAAAACCTGAGAAATCTATTGGTAAAAACAGATTTAAAGGAATTATTCACTGAAATAATGACCTAATTTCAATCCATAAATGAATACATGTAAGCAGCTCTTACTGTGTTTGTGTTGCTGCATTACATCAATCCAGTACTTGTTTTGCTTAAGCTCAGTCCCCCAACCCCCTACCAGACTATCTGACTCTCTTTAAGGGCAAGCATGCTCAGTAATCCCAATGAGGCAGCATTGGGAGAGAGAATTTCCCACCATGCAGTTCATGTACCAACTGTCACAATTCCAGCTACAGCAAAATTACACATTACAGAAGAGTTTATGAAACTAAGGCACTTGATTGAGAGCTGAAATGTAAGATGTTTCAGATGGTGTAATAAGTAATAGGGGATAGATCAACAAAAATAATGGTGTGTGATAGTTAAGAATTACAGTAATGGGAAATGGAAAAAAACAAATTCCACACAGTACATATTTTTTTTTAAACAAAATAACATTCAACAACCTACTACATGGTTGGCCTATGAAAAATTAGGCTGTATTAAGTGTGGTTGTTTTCAAGCTTGCAGGTACGTTATGACAGACTTTCCTCACCCTTATACTGGTAAGTACATAAAAATCAAACAACACTTATCTAATTTATAACATGCCAATGTGTGTTATATTATGTGGGTAAGACACCACCACACTTAGAGAAAGAATGGCCAATCATCGACAGGCCCTTCGGCAGTCCTTGTATTGACAAACAAAACAAATTTGGTGAGGCATTGTTAGCTCGATATTACAAAGAAGCTGGCCATTCTCTAGCTAGCTTTAAATGGAAGGCTATAGACAATAAGCCTGATGAAGCTGAAATACTAACAGTGAAATGTGTAGCTATTTTCCCCTTCTATGTCCCTTCTATGTATCGTGAATATTTATTCCCACATTTACTATATTTTATTTACTCATTACTGCACTTTATTAAAACTTTCCTTTTATAGCACTTTTGAACTGTAGTGTGTACTTTCCCAGCTTTTTGCCAGCTCTGACCACTAGAGGGAGGAGGAGGTGGCTCTAGATCTCACTAGACTGAGTCCGGAAGTGAGAGATATAGCGTGAAAGGTTCCATTTGCAGAAGAAAGGTGAAAGAGGATTGTGATCCAGCCGTAACCCGAGACTGGGGACTGAGGGTGCTAAGGAAGTATTATCATCTAAGGAAAAAAGAGGAACAGAAGGCCCAGCAGCCCCCACCTCCCTAAACCCTCTAGACACGGCAAGAGCAGGTAAGAGAGATGGGAAGTACACACACTATGAACTCACATCAATGAACTTTGATTCAAGTACTGAATTTACAGTTATACATATGGACTTTGTACTGATACAGGATCAAGTAGAAGTTTAGAGCTATCTCTACTGAGAACATTGAATTTATATCCCATTGCACTGCATTAGCACTTTTATCACATTTTCACATTGTGCAGGATACTTGCTTGCTATATATGTATATTCATCCAGTACATAGTTTTGAAGGTCCGAATGACGGACACAGCATTTATTAGAGGACTATCATATATATTGTATTGCATTTTATTGATTTTATAAAGAATTATGTATATGTAATATTTGCATTTTTATACTGTCATTCCAAATATATATGTAAAAAACAGCTATTGTGTGCGCTCAGTCTACAGATTGTTGAGTTGCCTGATGCTGGACACATCCACCACTATTATATATATATATATATATATTAATATTAATATATATATAAATTTTATTTTCTTCTATTTATTATACATATAATACACTTTCAGGGAGATTCAATAAAAGTTCTTATCGTTTAAAATGGTGCTAATTTTGCCCCAACCAATCAGATGTTATTTAACATTTGGAAAGCGAACTTCTGATTGGTTGGGGCAAAATTAGCACCATTTTAAACAATAAGAACTTTTATTGAATCTCCCTGAAAGTCTCCTTTTATATATATTTCTACTAGCAAACCTACCAAACACGCACCTCGCGCACGCATCCCCCCGCACGCCCCTCCTCTATCCCGCCACAGCGATCAAGCAAATGTGTCCAACATCCGTGCATATTTACAGCCCTAGGTTAGTATATAAGTTAGACAGTGAGCACAGTCAGGAGGGTATTGACTGGAACCGAGTACTGCTTAGAAGAAAAGCCCAGTGGATTAGGTCCTTAGATACCTTAGCCCTACGTGGGTTAAACGAGCAGTTAGCATTATCATGCTTTTTGTAATAAGTACTTTATCCCATACACATGTGCGATTATTGGCTGAAATGGATGTACATGATGCTCTGGGGTCTTTTGTCGTCCGAAGTATCGTGTGTGCGAGGCTTTTAATACACTGTTTCTCTAGTATTAGGTTGCTGTTGGTTTTATATAAAAGGGCAAGTCCAGTCCTCAAATGAAAAATTATATACAGGTAAATCACCTCCCAAATCCATAAACTGTAATAGATTTAAATCAGAACTATATAAGATTAGCTTAAGATCCTGCACAATATCCTGTTGCCGTGTTTCTGCTTCCTGGTTCTTCCAGGTAGTAACTGAGATCAAAGCCAATGACTGAATGCTAATCCCATAGCTGCCTCACCTGAGCATGCTCAAGCCCAAAACCAGGTCAATAAATTGCTCAGTTTCCATGAGGCATCCAGAAGCATAGCAGGCATACAGTAAAGAATTCAGGTGACAAAGTTGGATATATCAACATATTTTAAAGGGCCATTCTTTCTAAAACATGTTATAATAAGGGTGGAGTTGTCCTTTAAAGGGCATGTCCATCCTTTTAAAAAAAATTTTAGATGCGGTAGGGCACCTTCCCCCAGCCCCAACCGCATCATTAGATTTTCCAGAAAGTGCCCTGATAGTTACTTACCTTACCTCTTTCCCCCACTGCACAATCCCGGCCCTCTGCTTGCACTGAACTGCAAGCAGCTGGCGGGACCGGCAGCTGCCAGCTGTTCAGCAGTTCAGAATGCCGGGGGAAAGAAGTAAGGTAAGTAATTATCGGGGGAGTTTCTGGAAAATTTAATAATGCGGTTGGGGCTGGGGAAGGCAATCTACTAATGGGCAAAGGGTTTTAATGGTAGGGGGAGGGCTTGCAAAACGGGAGAGGGTGCGAGAGGGAGGGGGGGGAGGCCTGCAGTGCGCAGGACAAAATTCTCCCGGAGGAGAGAATTTAGAGTCCTATATGGATTCTGCTATCCTCCTGGTGGCCAGTTTTTCAGACTTTGGGGGGGGAAATCCAGGAGAACCATTTGGAGCTGGCATGTAAGGTAATGATTTTATTACACTACAGAGTGGGGCCAGTAGTGGGGGGGGATTATAGTTTTGGGGGTGGACATGCCCTTTAACTCATGTTGCTGATCGTATAATATGCATCTCTGAGTGTTGTAAATCAGTTGAGACATTTTTCTGATATTTTTAATGTTGAAATTATCTAGGGGAGAGCACATCACAGGGTATGTGGGAGTGAGGGGGGGTCAAGGGAGGGAAGGGGAGGCCACTTTAGGCCACAATTAGGACTAAATTTTGTTATTAATATGTTTGCACCCAGGAGGTCTGGATCACATAGAAGCTTTGTGCTATTACAAAAAATGGAATGCATGCATGCAAAGGACTGATTAAGGGCTAGGCCACATCAGCACGTTTTAACACGTAATCCGATCGTGGTTGTGGTCTGATTGGCATGTGCTCAGATCCCCAAAAATGACAGGAATCGCAGCACAAGTGCTGCCTTGTTCCTAACAGTGGCTAGGAACTGCATAGATAGACAAGAAACACAAGTCTTTAGCAGACGGAAGCTGCCGTTTTAGGCTTCCGGCAAGGGTGGGAAAGAGGTTGTGGCGAGGGGGGCATGATGTCACGTGGGGGGGGCGTGATGGCACGCAGAGGCTTGGCTAGTGACCTAGGGGTGGAGGGAGGCGGGGTTAGGGGTGTTCCGGGGCGTGGTTGGGGAAAAGGGGGTGACTGAGGAGGAGACTAAAGTCTCCTCTCAGCCGTAAAAGTCTGGGGTGGTCTCACGGGAGTGCAGACTGAAGAATGAGGGAGACTACCGGACAATCCAGGAGAGCTGGGATACCTGCTTTAGCTTTGAAAGATATATCACATCAATCAGATGATGTGGGACTTTTTCAGGAAAATGTGGTTTAGGGCTAGGCCACACTTAAATCTCATGCGCTATAGTTTCAATGTGGGTGGCTATACTATGATCCGTGATGACTTTCTTTTGTGCGACCGCATGCAATTAGACAACAGATTAGCTCACGTGAAACGTGCTGCATGGCGATTGCGTGCCCGCAGCCACACTTATTATGAACTCTTACTTAAAGGGTATGTCCACCGATTTTTATCTGATTTTATAATGAGGTATAATGAGGTAAATGAACTATCAGGGTTATTCAATAAAAGCTCCTATCGTTAAAAATGGTGCTTATTTTGCCCCAAAACCAAGATCTGATTGGTTGGGTTAAAATTAGCACCATTTTCAAAAGTAAGAACTTTTATTGTGCAGGAGAGAGGACAGAACTTACCATGGATCGATCTAGCGCCACTGCCAGTCTCTGACGCATACTCAGTCCCTTGCATTGTGCACACATATTGCAAGGGAGCGTGGCTGCTTTGGGTACTGTCAGAGAGATGCCGGGGCTTGAGCGATCTGCAGTAAGTTCTTTCCCCTCTCCTGCACCTTTTACTGAAGAATGGGAGGTAAAATCATTTACCTCCTGTTCTTCAGATAAATAAATAGTTTGGTGGACCTACCCTTTAATATTAGACCCCTGTCCTGGTCTCAGCATTTCTAACAGCCCAAACTTTTCTTTTCGTATTTTAGAGCTAAGTTCAGTCTAGTAGAATATGAGGATGTGCTGTAATGGAATAAATCACTGACATTTTGGCATTTGTTACTGATCCACAAAAAAAATGTATGTTAGTCAAGGCTTGTACTCTTGTTCTTGTTGTGAGAACACCAGGTGTTCTGCTGTTTAAAGGAAATCACCTCTTAACCTTCTTTCAGCAGCCAAGGTGGTTTAACCCATTCAGATTACAACTGTGCAGTTTTTAAGCCAATACTTAATAAAAACATCTTACCCTTGGAATCAATCGTTTGGCTCAGTGCAATGTGGACATCATTTTATACTAAACCAAGTGTTATTACACGTTACCTGATACAACATAAAACATTTACCCTAAGCCATAAATCCATTTAGGGATTTTACAGATCTATTTAGGATTTTACAAGTCTGTGCATGTTTAGAGAAAGTTAAATGATACAATAATTAAGTATTGAAGAATATTTAATAAAGTATAACTGCAATCTAAAAAGGATGTATGTTTAGAGTTTAAAAGTAGTTCAAGATTTAGTTTCTGCTGGTTTCTCCTATCCGTGACATAGTCAACTTTTGTTGGCTACAGATATAATTTCTGTAGCGGCAAATATCTTGAACTGCTCAGAAAAAACTTGTCTGATAGAAGCCTAAGACCAAGGGCAGACTAAAAGCGTGCGATTGCGCGATAGTGTGTGTTTTTGCAAGGCATCGGCCATACTGACAGCACATGGTAACACGTGGTAAATGCTCAAGTGTTAGGGCACGGCAACACTGCTCCGGAAACACCATCGAAAACGGAATTGCATGCAATTTTGTTGCGTTTGTTGCGCATGTGTTTTTTCATTAGATATAGAAAAACGCATGTGATTGCGATAAAAAAATGCAGAACACAAATCGCAATAGAATGCGCAATTGCATCACATCTGAAAATGCGAATTTTCGGTGCGTTGCCGCAATTTCAATGATTGGAAAAACCACATGTGCAATCGCATGCGCAAACATTAAAAAGTGCGATAGTGTGGCATAGCCCTTACCGTGCTTGCACTGCAATTTCAACAATAATCTGTCATCAGAGTGAATGGGATTTGTTTAAAACGTATTGCAGTGCACAGTGTGGCCACCCACATTGTAATGCACTTGCATGCAATTCTTACACACTAAGGCTGGGTACACATGGAGGGACTTTTTGTCCCGACTGAGGGCTAGGCCACACTGCTGCGTTTTTGTTTGCGATTGCGCTTGCGATTTTACAAAATCATTGAAAACGCGGCAACGCAAAAAAATCGCACATGAAATCGCATGCTATTGCGTTTGCGTTGCAGTGTGGCCTTGCCCTGAGAGTGCTCGATACGAACGAGCGCTCGGCCGGGACTAATGTCCGTCGATCGCAGCAAATTCGTCCATGGCCGAATTTGCGAGTGATCGATCGTGCGGTCCCATAGAGAACCGCACAATCAATCGGAATTTACCGACACGCCCGATCGTTTTTGCCCGAAAGTGCCAGGAATCCAGCCTAAGGGCTTTGCCATATCAGTGCACACTAGTGTGGCTCAATTGGAGTGGTCACTGTAGGTGTGCGCTGTGATTCGTTGATTGGAACGCCAACAATCACCATTTTTGATGCAATTCGCATGCGATTCGATCACCGAAAACGACAGGGATCGCAGCACAAGCAGCCACCAAGGTGCATAAAGTGCGTGTGCAATCGCACAAGTTTAGTGTGACCTTGGCCTAACAGATCGCAAAACTGGATCGTAAGGCTGTTAATGTTATGCATTTCTGTGTTCTCTTGCCAGCTTGTATCTCCTTGTATGTGACTTTACATGTGTTTCTGTCTCCAAGGGGATTATGGGTAAAAATGCACCTAAAAAAATTGCATAGCATATTGATTTATGTCTGCTTGTGTCTGCTTTTTTGGTGCACTTCCATAGATTTGTATTTTGTGTTTTGACAGAGTAGGACCAAAAATGGAAAACGGGCCTACTTCCCACGATTTATATTATAAATAAAATGACATTGCGGATCGCAAAGTGCAAACAACACAAACATGGCAAAAACGCGCTAGTGTGGCCTGAAAATAAATGCCAGTGTGGCCTATACCTAACATCCAATGTCCCCTAAAGCCCTTTTTTGTTAATCTTTTTCTCAGCAGCAATACCATAACAATAACATAACAAACTGTACTCTATGGCTGTCACATGGACACTAAACCGTATTGTGCACTGTAAGGGTCACAATGTGACTGTATTACCTTGGTGGCATCACAGAAAAGTGAAATGTTGCATGTGCCACAACTTGTATGTGCTTCCCAACCAGGTGTGTCTCTCTAATGAGGCAATATGAGCAAAATGCTCAGGGCAGCACCCCTGATAAAAATCAGAGAGGCGGCAGGCAGAGCTCACTTTAATTTTGTACCACAATTATGGTATGGATAAAGGTCTTTTTTGAGGAATTGTATAAATACGGCTGTGATGTGCAGTAAGAAGACCAAATGTTTAACCACACCCATTCCCACCTAACAGTGGTTTGCATTGGCACACTTCCTGGCGCCTAGTGGTACATAAGGGCAGCATTCAAAAGTTTGGCTCAGGTGGCAAAAACCCTAGAGACGCCCCTGTTCCCAACACGCATTATTTTGTACTGATGTCACATTTGGAACAATCAGGGAGATTCAATAAAAGTTCTTATCCTTAAAATGGTGCTTATTTTGCCCCAACCAATAAGATCTTATTTAACATTTGAAAGCTAACATCTGATTGGTTGAGGCAAAATTAGCACCATTTTTAACGATAAGAACTTTTATTGAATAACCCTGAATATTCAGAAACATTTCTCCTGCTCTTCTGGCTCCTTGGTATTTTCTTGAGATTTGGTTTCATGTTCCACTTTATTCATGTCCTGGTACTGACCTTTGGCTTTTTATTCCTGATTCCACTTGAACTCTGGCTACAATGACCTTTGCTTGTGAGTTGACTCTCATTGTACTCCTGACCTATTGACTGGTTGGTGACTTGAATCATGTTAAATCTAGTCTGCCTTTGGCCATCCTGCTTGTAATTCTTTCCCCTGTATTTGATTCTGTAGCTTCTTTGGTCAGACCCTTACCTGCTATTTTTTACATTTTAAATACTAACAAATACCATTTCCCATGGTCTGTTTCTGATAGTGAAGTAAACCACAATTATGTCTATAGCCTAGTACACATGTCCAGTACTGTGCCTGATGAACAAGCTGGCCCACGTGTGCAAGAAACAGATATTCCAGCTGATAATCGCACATGTTCAGTCACTTGGCAGTCCAGATTAACGAATGACACCCAATAACATACGTGCACACAAACACCAGCTAATGCATCCGGTGCAGTATCAGACATGTGTGTCGACCACTCGTTCGGGTGCAGTATCAGATGTGTGTACAAGCCTTACGGGAGTTAGTGACACATAAAAATTTGGCTTAGAGGGAGATGCCACCAGAAGTAGAGGAGCTTGAGAAGAAAAAACGGTGTAGCATCTACCACTGTATAGATTTTTAAGCTGGTGATTTCTAAGGTGATTGAGGGTCTTTATTTTATAGAACATAATTTATTATTACACTTTCATTAAGAGTTAGAAAATAATATAAGAGGTGTGTAGTCAGTGAACTCACTGTAATCTTTATTACACTAAAAATCCAGTGGATGAACAGATTGTGTATAAAGCATATAAAGGTTGCAAAAGAAACCGATGACTTAAAATTTTCAGTTCAAATGGACTTTTTAAGCAGAGTGAACTGCTTTTTAAAACAGTGATGGCCGTGAGTTATGGATATATGAAGCTCCTCTTTATTTACCCAGAAGTCTCTGTTCCTTATTTGCATATTCTGAAGGGGAGCTGTAATGCCTCGTACTCTCCCTATCTTATTTAATTTATTAGTAGCACCTCTTAGGCTGGGTACACACGGCCGGACTATTTGTCCCGACTGAGCGCTCACTATGAGTGAACGCTCGGCCGTGACAAATGTCCATCGGTTGTGGCAAATTTGGCCTCCCTATGGGACCGCATGATCGTCCGTTCACAAATTTGGCCGCGGGCGAATTTGCTGCGACCGACAGATATTTGTCACGGCCGAACGCTGGGTCGTAGCGTGTGAATTTTCCGACCGTCCGATCGATGTCGGTCGCGGAGGGCTGCCCCACACCAGCCAATATTTTCGGCCGAACGACCAAAAGTGCCATGAATCAGTCGGCCGAAAATATCGGCTGGTGTGTACCCAGCCTTAAGAGACTCTTTAGTCGTACTAAACAACTGTAAATAAAGGAGCCATAATTTACATCTGACATTTACAGTGTAATAAAATATAATTACATTTTGGTTGTAAAAAGTAAATGCACCAAGTATATATTGATTAGTAAATCTAGGTCTCCATTTCAGTGGAAAAAGAAAAATATGTGATATTTAAACCATCTAAGTTCTAAGAGCTAAAGAAGATAATAATAATAATTTCACATGTTGCTATAGTAAGAAATATTTCCTTCTATCCCTTTTGAAAATGCAGTTTGCAATGTCCTTGATAAAATATAAAGCACATATTAATTATGCATGTTATCTTTACACTGCTTTTCTAGAATTCGCTGCAGTTGAATTGATTTTACCTCTGCTAGAACTGTACAATATTCCTGTGCTATTCTGCCAAGAGGAATCTGTGATACATTCATCTACAGTCTTAAAATATTCTGTTCTAGTTCAGACTTTACAGGCAAGAACAGCTGAATGCTTGCCGACAGATTAAACTTTAATGTAGAACTACAATGTTTAGAGAACCAGATAAATTGTATTTATTCTGGTCAAATAATTCATTAAAAAAGTAATTGTCAAAAATAAAGTAAAATCTGGCAATGTTTAATTGATGTTTTACTGTAAATGATGATTATTAAAAATCAAAACTTAATACGATATAAAATGTCTTTCTGTTTTTTGGATGTAGTCTGTTGCTACCATCTTCAATTGACACTCCACCAATAGATAAATGAACATTACCCTGCTAGAAGTTTTTTTGACTAAGGCTGGGTACACACCAGGTGAGTTTTTGCCCTGACCGAGTGTTCGCTTATAGCGAGCGCTCGGCCGGAACAAATGACTGTTGGTCGCAGCAATTATGGCCTCTGCCAACTGCGTTAGACCGATCGTGCAGTCCCATAGGGAAACGATATGGACAAACAGGTGACTGAGCTCGGTCATGGCTAGCTGCCCCACACCATAAGACATTTCCTGCTGACCGGCTGGTACACGGCACTATCTGTCAGGTGGCCGGAAATATCTTAACGTGTGTACCCAGCCTAAAGGACCTAAAGGGTCAGTGTGTGTGCTGGTATGTGTGTAGTGTTGGGGGGGGGTGCCTGGGTGGAAATCCATGCGATTGCACAAAAAATTGTTGATCATATGTGTCGTACGAACATCGGAAATCGCAGGAATTTTTGCATTCCTGTGACCTCCATTAAATTTAAAATCGCAGGCCCAATTGCATTTGTGGCCTTTTTTTTGCATTATAGATTTTAAAAAAATAACTTTTTTTGATGATTTTGGTATGGATGCCATGGAAACAGAGGGGTTAGTTGTGTTGTGGCAGTATATCAGTATGTGTGTGTACCTGTGTCTTTGTGTTGTTAGGGGGTATGCTTTTTTTGCATTTTAGACCATAAAACCAACTTTATTTGATTATTTAGGTTTTGTGACTATAAAAGAGAGATGTCTTTCCTGTGACCCTGCAGATGTTTTAAACCACAACTCCCCATTTATCAACAAGCAGGGAATGCTGAGAATTATAGTTTGCAAACACCTGGCATCCCTGCTTATAAAACTAAATGTCATACTTTATTATAAATACATGAACCATACATTGCACTTTATATATGTTTGTTACTGTGCTTTTATTGTATACATTTAGGACTTTTATTTTATAGTCGTGTGTGTTTGTGTCAGAGAGACACGGTGTGCAGTTAGTGTAGGATTATACACTTTATAGTCAATGGGGAAAAAAATGTCCTGAAATATGCCACAGTGCCGGTAATTCAGTAATGCTTTTTAATGGATTCCTTAGCTACAAGAATAAAGCACTGCTCTGACCTGATGAAGAGGGTAAAGCCCTTGAAAGCTTGTCAACTAAAAAAACTGTTAGTCCATAAAAAGTATCACAGTACTCTTATTATTTACTGTGGCTACAAGAAAGCACACTTCTCCTATGATTTCTACACGTCTGTGCTGAATTTCATGTCGCTAACTTGAAAACTGTCAGTGGAGATACAGTCCAAGTATAAAAGAGAAGATGAGAAATAGAAAGAACAGTAATTTGTCTCTTTAAAGGGGAAGTTCAGTGTAAATACATATACTTTTAAGAAAAAAGAGCAGTATTTTTCCATCCTAATGACCTTAACCTGCCCATTCAGCATTTTGTCTGTGTATAAATAAATGCTTGTTAAAAACTGACTTCCTGTTTGTAGGACCCCTAATAGAGACAGTTATGGTCTTGCCCTTGATTCAGTGCCTGGGTTGATTCAGTTGCTCAGTAGAGATCTGAGCATGTTTGACCCATCCAACAGCCAATCAGTAGAAATTACTGTTAGGAGCATTCCAAGGTAGTGGGCATTCTGGGAAGGACCGCTGCAGAACCTGAAATGTCAACAACAGGGTATAGCAAGTGTTTTAAATTCAATTGACTTTTCAAAATAGAAGAGAATGTGTAAAATAACTAGGTATGCATAATATAAACTAACATTTTTTCCACTGAACTTTCAAGCCAAATTAATTAAATTTCTTGTAAAATAATACGTTTATGGCAGGTTTGAGGTGAGACCACACTATACCGGACGGTATGGGATGGGAAATCGCGAGTTTTCTTGTGTGATGTAGTCTGCTTGTGCTGTAATCCACGCAATAGAAGCACAAGCGATTCACAAAACAATGGTGATCACGTGTGCTACGATAAGCGGATTGCATTGCACCTAGTGTGGGCAGACCAATTGGCCAACACTACAGTGCGCTTTTTAACACACAATCGCAATCGGGACAGTGTGGCCTAGCCCTAAATGTACCTGGCTAATAAAACACAGGAGTATACGAATAGAATATATAGTTTCTCTGTATGTAAGATTTAGTCATGTGATGCTCTCAATGCATAAATTATCAAGTTTCCCCTTTAGTGCAATGTTTTTTTCCTTCTAACTACAGATCCAGATGTGTTTGCTGAAATTTTATCCCCTTCTCCTAGAAATATTGTGTTATTAAACTTTATTCCCATTCAAAACCTGTAATAAGAGCTTAGTAGACCTGCGGCAGAATGTGCTGTCTGAACAAAGGCCCTTTAGTTTACCAGGGAGTACGGACAGTTGACAGCAGAGGACAGACATGAGCGCCACCGTGCTGCACAGAGAGCTTCTTGGTTCTTAGGAAACTATTTCAGTAATTTTATTATTTCACAGTTAGGATTATATCCAGGATACTTACTGTAATGATCCCTATCTTGACAAGAGAGTTATTTACAGTTATTTTTCCTCTTCTCTAATTTCAAACGTATCCTTACTTTTTCTTTTTTTCAGTAATTTGCCTTCCAGAGTATGCTGTACTCAATTTGATGAATTACTGATTTTTACAAATTTGTGATTTTCTCTTCTTCCTGTTATGTTCCAGCTATGAAGATCGAGAACTTAAAGGGTAACTGTGGTCTCCAATTCTTCCAAACTAGTAATTATATAAAAACCCTTCCATCACACCTTCAAAATAAAACCTAAATCACATCTCTAGATACAATGGTGAGAAGTTATTGCTGGAAAGGTTCAGCAATATTACTTCCTTCTTGAACACCTCCTGCTTTCAGCCATGTGACCAGCTTGTAGTCATGTGACTAGCCTCTGCCTGCATTAATTGGTTCCCCTTCTCAACTGCCAATTTTACCACCAGGTACTTCCTGTTTTCCCCAGATATCTCACCCTGTGCGATATCATTTCTCACAGGGTGAAACCAGAGATGTGATTGTTGGTTCAATATAAAGAAAATGCTGCAGGCTTTCATTTAACCATAACTTGTTTGGAGATCACTGTTGCCCTTTAATTTTTATTTTAAAGATTGGATCATTTTATTTAAAATTGTGATGCAAACAGGGATATCCTTGCAAGATGCAGCCTCTTTTAGATTTTAGACAACTTTTATTAACTTCTAGATTCAATTGTCAATGTAGGTCACAATATCATAAAAATCTTTTTAGACATTCAGTTGATATATGATTAAATATTTTTATTTATAAAATTGAACAGCTGTTATAGGGGAAATGTGGTTTACATAAAAATTCCCTCTGTGACATTACCCTCTTGCAGCTGGCTTGAGCATGCCCACTTTTATCCTACTGCTGGGACAGAGCAACATCAGCTGCAGCTATAGTCATCATCCTAGGCATGGTAATCCTAGGCATGGTAAGGCAAGGCACGGTAGAGCTCTTTTCATTGTATGGAGACCATGGTTCCTGTCTAAGCATGACTCACAAAGAAATGTATTTGATTGCATTTATGTAACACATTGTATTATTTAACATATATGCATGTTAAACCAAGCATTACTAAGGATATGTATATTAGCTAGCAGTGTCAGACAGAGATGGATTCCAGTAGGGTTGCCACATCCGATTTTAAATCCAGAGCATTATGTATTATAAAAATATTATAAACAAGCAGTTCCATAGTGACTTCTCATATCTGTTTATTTTGTTAAAGGACATATAACCGTTTATGTGCCTGCTTAGTATGTATGCTTATATCCAATGGCTTCTGTTTTTAGAGCAGCAATCTATAGAACCTTTTTTCTATAGATTTAAAGGGCATGTTCACCCTTAAAACAAAAAAAATGGTCAATTGTCAAGTTACCTGCCCCCAACCCCAACTCATATATTCAGCTCTTTATTACCTGCATTACTAACCAGATATTTAAGGATTATTATTGGCCCCATTCTGGCAGATTAAGCTCAATGAAGGCTGTCACTGCTGACATCACAACCAATGATTGACTGCTGTTTCACCTGTTGCCTCCTCTGCACATGCTCATGCGTATAAAAAGCTCTTTGATCAGAGGGAGGAGGCAGATACCTTCTTCCAGAAAGGAATATATTTTATCATTAAATGCAGGCAGATAACTGACAAGTCAACAGTTTTTTTTTAAAAGGGTGGACATGCACTTTGAGGCTTATAACAGTCAATTTATGACATTGAGTGATTATTCAAAGAATAAAATCCAAACAATCTGTGCAAGTATATGGGCCATAACTGCGAATAATACTACTTCTGGTTCCAAACACTAATTTACTCTGGTCCCGGCTGGTGGAAGACTGAAGTATGCATCGGGGTGGGAAAATATTTAAGTTGTTAGAAGTTACCTTTGTTACCTTGTGCTTTTATATGGTCCTAGAACTCCTTCGTGACTTCTAATATCCTTCTATTTTACAGTGGGCATACATTCTTCATTAATATAATAATAGCAAAATCAGATTTTATGCAGGTAGAAATATTCAAGTAGATATAGAAGTTAGCAGAGATATAGAAGGATGTTAGCAGAGATCTAACATCCTAGATATGCTATATTATTAACGGTAATACATGATTTACTTGCTGTAAAGTGGCTAAAATTGGTAGTAGTATTTTTTCTAAAGAGGGTAAATATATGGATTGCTTTGTGCTCATTGGCCGATTTTAATTATGCTTTATTGATTCTCAGGTTCCTTGTATATAATGTGCACCTCTTTTCCTGTGTTTCTGTTTTGATGTGTTGATGCTCCTATGCTAAATGCCAACTGTCAGATCACATCATTTCTAGTCAGACATCTCTGGCTCAAAACTTTATGCTGTTTTTAGAGAGATGTATAGCTTCTTTCACCATACAGTGGAAATCATTAACAATGGCGCACAGTTATAAAAATGGATCTGTTCCTGGGCCAAGGGTTCTTAAATCAGTTCCAGCCAAGTACAGAGCACAACTGGCTAGGATTGCTGCAAAACTGTTTCCAAAATAAATATATTGTGTTTGTTTACGAATACTTAGCCAACCTGACATTTCCCCCTTTTCCCCACTGCTGTGAAATATTTGTAAATTACTCCCAGTATATGTATAAATTTAATGAATTCTTCGTTCTGTGTGTGTGTTTTTTTAAATAATAATACAACCTTGTACCTGCTATAGGGTTTAGGGCTAGGCTCCACTGAATGCAATGAAGTTTGTTTTCCAAAATGCATTAATTTTGCTACCAGCAAGGACAATGTACTTAACATAAATATCCCCACTTTCTTCAGTCCAGTTTTGCAATGCTTTCTGTTTTTTTAAAGTATTGGTTCACAATGTTTTGAACAGATCGCATGCATTTTCTTTTTACCAGATCTTTTCTAGAGGATTCGGTTTTTAAATAAATGTCTATATAAGAAAGGGGTTGTACCTCACAAAATGTTGTGTTTTATCAGTACCCGTATTAAAATAGTTTGATTACTTATCTATTTGAGTTTTTGCTTCTACCCTTGTATGATATTCAATAGATAGACAAATGACGTGTGTGTGTGTGTGTATTGAAACGTAAAATTGGGACCTTAGCCTTGAAATAAAGTATGTAAATATTTCTTTTTGCTTGGTTGTTTTTTTTCTATGATATAACTGCTGATTTGGTGTGTGGCTCTGTTAGATGGAATTCCAAGTTATTCTCAAAAACAACAATTCTGCATTGGCAAGTCGCTGCTTTGGAAACCATCCTTCCACACAATAGGGCCATATGAAAGCCCCCTTTGACATGGAAATCTGCCTTGTCCTTTGACAAGCTTGTATAAGATTAATGCTTTGGGTACCGCAGATGTCCTCTTACTGCCCCATTTGGAGTGTCTGTCCGTGAGGAAAGATATACTTGAAAATTCTCTATATCAACCTTCCCTGCTACATATCCTTAACCAACCATCTCTGTGTAAGTGACATTTTCTTGCCCTATTTTTGTTATGAATTAACAGACTTCAAAATGTTAATTGATTTGTCTTAGTATTGGAAACAGTTCATTTAAACTTGTAAACACAATTTATGGTAAACTTTTACATTTCTTTATTCTTCTAAATATAACAAAAAATAGGACCCACAAAATTACTATTGATGATTCCTTAATGAAATAAAAACAAATATATATATTATTTAAGATCAGCATTATAGCGTGATCACTATAAAAGATGCAGTTAGTTTCTGCCCTGTGGTGCATCTGATAAAAACTTTCAGTTTAAAATCCACGGAGTAGCTTTTAGTGTTTTTAATGGCACTATCAATCTCAAACAGATTTTAGTAAGAAATCACCTGAAGATGTTGCGCCTGTCCGTTAAAATTAAAAAAGTAAATTTTCTTCCATTGGCAATCACCTTTCAATAGATAAACTCCCAAAACCCATCAGGAATCTAAAGGGTTAGTGGGAATTTGTTTGAAAAATTCGATCAAGGGTTATTAAGCAAAAAAAAAGTGTAGCTTTGAAGGACAATAAGACTTACCCCCCCTTCCTTTTTTTTTTACCCCCACTAAATCACTAAATGTACCCATAGCAAGGACTTAAAGCTTTGTCTACTTGTCAGCTGTTTCACTTAGCTAAAGTTTCCCTCACCAGTCTGGTCTACTTCCTCCTCTTTCGTCTGTTAGGGACCTGGTCAATAGGAGTGCATTGTGCCATAGGTTTTGCAGATTGGGGAGCAGAGATGGACTGAACCGATGTGGTAAGAAAAACAGCTAATTGCGGGTAAACCAAGGGGCAAGGACCTAGTGGTTTGGGTACTGGGGTGGGTAAAGTACTCCTTTAAGATTAAATTATTAAGAATAAAACGCTTCATTAAATTATCTTGGTACAAGATAATCTATTGTAAAACCTTTTTATTTTTGTTCACTAACAACTGGACACTAAACTACCCAGACTTGAGATGGCAATTATTCATAAATTTAATAAAAATATTTTCATTCTTTTATTTTATTTTGAGCTGTAAACTGTATAAATGTATTCCTTTATTGTTAGTTCTGTGAAGGACTGTGTGTCTAGTTAATCTGGAGTTTAAGAAACTAGATTTTCTTTATGATACACTTAATGTTTGATTCACAGCTAATGATTATGACTGTGAGCAATGGAGTGTCAGCACAATTTCACTCCTTTAAGTACCCAAAGCATATAACCCATTGTTTGAATAGTAAAGATAAGGACCAAAGGGAGACAATTTAATTCAGAGAGACAATAGTAGTTGAGACTGTTTTTGAATGTTTTGTGCATTCACTAGACATCTGTTGTGACCCATATGTTTAAAGGTGGGGGTTGGCTCCTTTTTTCTTGTTAGTGTATTACAATACAAAAATGTGTATAAATGTGGCAATGTGTGTAAAGGTGGCCATACACTATTACGATCGTAATTACGATCTTAAACTAACCGATACTTTGATAGACAGATGTACAATGTTAATTGTACCAAGATGTACAATAAATATTGTTCGACATTTAATTTGTTTTGTGATGAATGTCGAATTTCGTCCATTGTGAGGTTACTTTACATTTAATCGGAACTTTAGAAAACACTACGATCATTTTACCAATCAACTTAAAAACCGACTTTCCCGATCGTGACGCGTGATAAGAATGGGAAAATGTAAAATTTTTCGGCCAATCGATGGAAATGTTGGATTGTATGTTGGATTGTACATAAAATCGGCCTAATGTTTGGTCACCTTAAATCAAAAACCAAGATATTTAGTTAATAAATGCACAATACCACAGATTGAATGCACTTTGGTACATTTTTTTCAGATGGTTGTGTTGCATATTTCAACAAATGAGTGTCAGATTGCATTAAGTTACATATCTGAGTAATTTTTTATTAGAAAATATTTCACTGTTGCTCCCAAACGGTTTAATGGCCCTCTCCAGCCTGCATTAATAATTTCTATACAAAAAGTAATTCAAGGGTTAATCCCCGGTTATAAAATTTCACTGGAATGGACAACCCCCTCCTCCCACAGTGACAGTTTTAATGCCTATGTTGCACTGAAGATGGCCCAATAAAGCCAAAACTGGTTTGGCTCTCTGCTGGCTCTCTGGTTTTGCATATAGCTTATGGAATGTATGTATAATTTATTTATAAAGTGTCACTTGGGGACGCAGCGCTGTACAATAACAAAATACAAAAAAGTCATACAAGGGGAACAAATAAATAAATAGTTCAGTACATAACTATTTTGATTATAAATTATACAAATAAATATATTTACTAGAGCCTTGCCACAAGAGGAAAGGGGGTCCTTGCCCCGTAGAACTTACAATCTAATTATTGGAATGCTGTTAAAGAAGCCTCTTGGAAGGTGTAGCATTTCCTAAGGGGCTACCAAGTTAACATGGAAATAACCCAGATGTCTCCATACCTTATTTTATACAAACAGGAGCATGCAGCAAGCACATTCCAACTACTGATAAACAAAAGTTTATAGTTGATAAATGTACCCCATATTGTAAATCATAGGGCTATTAAAAGTGTCCAGCCAATGGCCAATATCCTTATAATTTACATTATGGGGCACATTATCCTTTTTAATTCACAGTGGGAATATTGGCTGTAGATTGCATAGCCCCGTTCTGCAGATTTCTACAGATCCCACCACAAACTCCCCTCCCCCCACAAGATTCGAACAGCATCCCCCAAACACAAACTGTAGATGACTAGGTTTTCTGTAGACTGGATACAGTCCATTTTCCTAATTTTTTTTACATGGTGCACTAACAATTTCAAAAGATTAATGACTGAGGGCTAGGCACCACTAGCATGTTTGGATTGCGTTTTAAGAGCGCATGCGATCACCCTTTTTGGTCCGAATTGCATGCAGTCCAATAGGTTTCTCTAGCGGAAGCATGATTGTGCGTTCTCCCGTGCACTAAAGTGGGGCCAGGCCAGGGTCGCCATATTCTGGCCACCTCGGAGCGGAGCTGTGACATCACGGTAGGGGAAGTCGGTTGAGCCACAGTCAGGGGAGGAGTTAGGGGCAGAACTGGGAGTGGGCTCAAATGGACATTGATCCACAAGTTTTGGGTGAAACTATAACTGACAGGGAGATAGGAGAGCATATTCCCACCTCACTGGGTGCATTAGAATTTGGGTGGTGCAGCTGTAAACTTAATGACAATCACTGCTCTTGCTTGTTCTGATACACAGACTGGCAATATCTTTCTTATAGGCACACAAGGGCATTTGCATTTGTTCTTCGTGTTGTTTTGATGTTGCATTTTTGTAAGGGAAAAGTGCGTTTCTGGAATGTGGGAGGTACATTCCAACTTGAAAGCAAAACTGCTTACATCACAACTGGAAACCTAGCAGACTTTGTTGTTTAACATTTTTCAAAATCCTGTTGTTCCTAAACAGCAATTACTTCATGAATTTTATGTCACAAGCAGAGAAGTTGTCATGAAAATACCATGCATACTTGAGACAGAAGATGTGTAGGATGTCACAGTGTTGTGTTGGTTTACAGTAGAATATCTACTACTATTGAGAAAACTGTCCATCAATGTCATAAATATATAGGAAGTACGAGCCAGTATTTCTAGCTTTCTGTAATTGGAAAGTTTGCCAGTCCAAAAGTAGCTGTTACTTTTTTTCTTCTGCATGTGTACTTAATGCAGACAAAGACTGGATGCCTTCTGCTGTGCATATCCAACCTCTGTGTACATGCACCTAAATGGAACAGGCCAGGGACAGATATGTTATATGGAAAATGTATGCAAATACATAGATAAAATGTTACATCCTTTCCTTCCAACCCTGAGTTCCTTAAGGTGATGTACTAAGAAAAATTTATGGAATCACAGTTGATGAGGATGTGATATTAGCAACTCTAGACATAGAGGGGTTGTACTAATTTTGTGATTCCATGTTGTCATTTATACTGATGAATAATGTTTTTGTCTTCAATTAGAAATTATACAGAAAAGTGCAGGGAGCAGCAATGGGGGTGGCTTGTGCCCCCACATACACCTGTCTCCACTTGTGCCTGTGGGAAAAGAAAATGTTAACGATGAGATCATGAACCTCCAAATCAGGGACAACCTTGTGGTTAAGGAACATGGACGATGTCCTCCTAGTATGAAACAATAATGATCTAAACATTAAAATATCGTTTGAGTTTAGTTCATTAGAGGTTAATATTTTGGATTTAGAATTTAACAAAAGCGGTAATAAAACCTTCACACTGACACTTCTAGGAAAGTGGCAGCAGTTAATTCCCTATTGGAAGCCACAAGCGACCACCCACCCAACCTGATTAATGGCATCCCAATAGGCCAATTCCTGCTCTACTAGAAAAAGTTTCTTTAATCACGCAACAGAATTTTATAACCACTACTGCCAAAGACGTTTTAAGGAGGAGACCATTCAAAAAGTGTATAATAAAGCCTGTAGGATTAGTAGACAAACTATTACAGAGCAAGCAAAAAAAGAATCCACTGGTGATGAGTAATCATAAAATAAGATTTATTACTCAATATAATAAAGAGTGGTCCTTAAGTAAAAACATATTGAATTCCCACTGGCCTTTGTTGGCACTAGATAAAGACCTGGAGGAGGAGATAGGCAGCGTTTCCTCCATGACTGCACAAGGAGGCCCATAATTTGAGGGATAGATTATCCCCTAGCCATTATGTAGAGCCTTAAATGAAGGGGTGCAATTGGTTGGGCTCTAAGGCAATAATAAATGTGACAAATGCATTGTGTGCCCCCACTTGCAGGAAACGAATAAGATCTGTGAAAATCAGGGTAAGACTTACCATATTGACCAATTCATATTTTGTCAGCCCAGACCAAATCGGTAATCTACTTGATAGAATGCACCTGTGGACTACGGTATGTGGGCAAAACGTTATGGACACTTTCGACCCTCATAAAAGAACATAGGAGGGCTGTAATTAAAAAAAGATGCTGAGAAGTCAGCATTGGCCAAACATATATTAGATAATCATGGTGGTGTACCATCTGGTTGGTCATTTATGGGTCTGTAAGTGGTCCAGTTTTAGTTCATCCGGATCTAAGCCTTCCCTTTTACATTGAAGTTGATGCCTCCAACTTGGGTGCAGGAGCCGTCCTTTCTCAAAGACAAGGCATCAAAGGGAAACTCCATCCTTGTGCTTACTTTTCTAAAAAGTTCCTACCTAACGAGTGGAACTATGATGTCGATAATCGGAACTTTTTACCATCAAGCTGGCCCTCAAGGAGTGGCGTCATTTCTAAGAAGGCACCTCTTTACCTAGCACCATCCTTGCCGATCTTAAGAACCTCGAATACATTCAGAATCTCTAAAAGGTTAAATCCCCGCCAAGCACGGTGGTCCTTATTCTTTTCCCAGTTCAACTTTGTTATCACCTACCAACCTGGCTCCAAAAACAAGAAAGCAGATGCCCTCTCCAGATTATTTGTTGAATCGGACTCTACTAACCAACATAAGGGCCCCATTATCCCGACTACTAAAATCCTAGCCTTTATTTTTCCTCAGCTCTGTTCCAGAATTCAAGCTGCACAAAATTCTGCTCATCCTGACACACCTTCAGGCAAAATCTTCGTTCCTGTTCCACTTCGGAAAACTATCCTTCAACATACTCATTGTTCCAAGCAAGCCGGACATCCTGGTGTTAAAAAAAAACATGTGACCTTCTTGTCCCTTCCCTATGTTGGCCTAGAATGAGGAGAGATTATAAAGACTTTATTCAAGTCTGTACCAGCTGTGCTCAACCTTACACTTCTAGAACTCTACCTTGTGGTCTTCTTGAACCCCTAGCCATTCCGTCGCGACCTTGGACCCATCTATCTATGGACTTAATTGTTGAACTTCCACCTTCCAAGAAGAACACAGTAATTTGGGTGACGTTAGACCACTTCAGCAAAATGGCCCATTTTGTTCCCCTTCCCAAGCTACCATCTTTAGTGGAGTTAGCACAACTATTTATTTCTCATATTTTCTGCTTTTATGGACTCCCTTCTAAAATAGACAGAGGTACTCAATTTGTTTCCAAATTTTGGAAAGCTCTATGTAAATCCATGAGTATTAAGTTAAATTTTCTTCTGCTTACCACCCGCAGTCCAATGGTGCTACTGAACGCACTAACCAGTCTCTTGAACAATACCTTCGTTGTTACATTTCCTATACTCAGGATGATTGGCCTGACCTTCTGCCTTGGGCTGAGTTTGCCCATAACAATGCCTCTACTGCCTCTACTGGGAAGTCTGCTTTTTTGTGTGTCTTTGGAACTAATCCTAGATGTTTTCCACAAGATTTCGCTGCCAATGACTCAACTGCCCAGATGTTAGCTATCTAGCATTCTACAGAAACCTGCCTTTGTAAGTCTGCACTTGTACAAAAAAACGCAGCTGATAGGAGACGTAGAGAACCTCCATCTTACTCTGTTAGAGATAAAGTGTGGCTCTCCTCTGCTCATATTAATCTGTTCACTCCTGTTCACTGTTCACTCTTCCAAATTGGGACCAAAATTCATTGGTCCTTTCCCTATTCTGGAATTAGTAGACCCGGTTGCTGTTCGCCTCCAGCTTCCTTCCAACATGTGGATTCCTAATGTGTTTCATATTTCTCTCATCAAACCACTATGCTCTAATCAATATTCCATGCCTCTACTACTTCCGGCTCCAATTTCTGTTGATGGTCAACAATAATTTGAGGTCACGAAGGTATTGGACTCTAGATTCTTTAGAAGTTCTCTTTGGTATCTGGTCCACTGGAAAGGTTTCGGTCCAGAAGAAAGAGCCTGGATTAAACATTTGGACTTGCATGCTCCTCATCTGGTCAAAGCTTTTCACAAGAATTTTCCAGAGAAACCTGGTCCGTTGGGTCCGTGGCCCCCCATGACCATACCTGCTGCTCTGGTCCCCCGGTGCAAGTTGAGCGAGGATTCAAATGCCGGCATCCTTCTGGACCGGCGCCTGATTGTAGCGTTTAGCTACCCCAGGCTCAGTTACTCACCTCTCCTGTTTCCAGCTATTTCCTACCTGTTCAAAGAAGTTACTTACCTTGCCTGTTCCTGTGAAGTTTCTTACCCTGCCTGTTCCTGTGAAGTTTCTTACCCTGCCTGTTCCTGTGAAGTTTCTTACCCTGCCTGTTCCTGTGAAGTTTCTTACCCTGCCTGTTCCTGTGAAGTTTCTTACCCTGCCTGTTCCTGTGAAGTTTCTTACCCTGTCTGTTCCTGTGAAGTTTCTTACCCTGCCTGTTCCTGTGAAGTTTCTTACCCTGTCTGTTCCTGTGAAGTTTCTTACCCTGCCTGTTCCTGTGAAGTTTCTTACCCTGTCTGTTCCTGTGAAGTTTCTTACCCTTCCTGTTCCTGTGAAGTTACTTACCCTGCCTGTTCCTGTGAAGTTACTTACCCTGCCTGTTCCTAGCAGCATCTTGATATTCAGTTCCCAGCAGCTCCTTGGTATCCAGCACACATTTCCCAGCAGCATCTTGGTATCCAGTTGTAGTTATAGTGACAAATCCTACTAATGAACACAACCCTTTAAAGTATTGTGAATTTTTTGTTGTGTTCTATTGTCAGCCATATAATGCTTTGTAAAAACAAATTCCTAATAACCTTGAAAGGTTTCAATGAGACCAATGAAAATTTAGGCAATCGGATTTATTTGATTTTTCAGTCAACATGGCATTAGGCACCTAGGCAGGCCTTTGTACAAAAACTGTGTGCACCGAGCCACGGCCCCCACCACGACGCACTTGTGCCTTGCAATTTAGCATTGTATTAAAGATGTCATTTATGCATCTGTTGGAGTATACCTTTTACATATTGAACTGAAGGTGTTGGGCTTTGTACTTTTTCTACATATACATTAAAGGGTATGTCCACCCTTAAATCATACTTTTAATATAGGCTTCCCCCGGTCCCCCAGCCCCAACCGCATTATTTTTTTATTTTAGAAAGCTCCCCAAACTCTTACTTACCTCCCCTCTTTCCTCCCCGCGCTCCCGCCCTCTGCTTGCGAGAAATGCAAGCAGAGGGGCGGGACCGGCAGCCGCGTCTGTGATTGGCTGAGCTGCAGCCAATCACGGACGCGGCTGCCGGCAGCTCACTTCAGCGGAGGAAAGAGGAGAGGTAAGTAAGAGTTTGGGGAGCTTTCTTAAAATAAATGATGCGGTTGGGGCTGGGGGACCAGTGGGAAGCCTATACTAAAAGGTTTAAATGCAGGGAGGGAATCGGGAGAGGGAGGGAGAGGGAGGGGGAGGGAGGGGGAGAAGGGCTGCAGTACGCATGGCAAAAATCTACCTGAGGCCAGGTAGGAGGCAGAGTCCTATATGGACTCTGCTAGCCTCCTGGTGGGCAGTTTTTGGGACTTTGGGGGGGACTACAGGAGAACCCTATGGAGCTGGGATGTTAGGTAAGGATTAAACTACACTACATGGTGGGGCCAGTAGTTGGGTGGATTATAGTTTTGGGGGTGGACATGCCCTTTAAGATTCATTGGCTCTGGAGATTTGTACATCCAAGAACTGTACCCTGAAATATACAATAATACAATACAATAACATTCATAAAGCACTTTTCTTATAAAGTGCATATATAATATTAATCCCATGAAAACTAGTGTATAATGGGATGTAGGACTGATTGTTCCTACCTCTCAATCTTCTTAATTTGCACAGTGACATCGTTTACAAGATGCCTTTGTGGAGTTCAAGTTCAGTGCTGCTAGGTCTCTGTCACTGGCACCATCATAATCAGTAGCCTGAAGTAGAGAAGAAGCTTGCCAGCTCTTAAAAAAATTAATGAATGGAACTTACAATCCGCTAATAACTTTTGCAGCTGGGATTCCCCACTCAATTCCTTCTAACAGACTGTCACTGCTGCTGCTGGTGTCACCAATGGATATGTTTTCAGTGAAAGCTAGGTATGTGGCGAAAAAGTAGTCGATTGGGGCAGAACAGGGAAATTTGGTGAGATGTTTAACTCTTTCAATGCCAGCAGACTTTCCAAAAGTATTTGAATTAAACCTTTAAGGGTGCCAGCACACTTTCCTATGAATACATTTAGTGCCAGCACTTTCCCAGAGTATTGCCATTAACACTTACAGTGCCAGTATTACCTTTTACCCTCTCAGCTGCCAGCATTGACATGATATACAGTATGTACCTGCTTTCTATGTCTCCTCCATTGAATTGTTCACTCCTCGCCTACTCTAAGTTCAATTTGGAGAGTTGAATGGAAGGAAGAAAGAGGCAGGGGTGGTGATCTCATGGCTGCTAGTCACAGGGGCCACTGTTATAAAGTCTGCAGCAGCTTTTAATTGCTAATTTAGAACTGCTCTTCTCAGTTCTTTTAGCTGAGCTAATCCTCCCCCCTTCCTTCCTTCACATTGTGGCAGAATAGAGTGAGCGGAGTTCAGGCTTTATACTCTTACTGCAAAATAAAGGAGGAGAGCAGTTCTAACACAGCAAGTAAAACCTGACAGGGAGATGCTAGGTAGAACACTTAGAAAATGTTTGATAACATCAAATCAGGCAAAATTTTGCACCTCTTTGATCATTGACTTCACAATTCAATAAAAATTCTGGGCAAACCATTACTATTACTGGTTTGTTTTTGTGCTGCTATTGTATGCATTTTTATAAAACAAGTGCCTTGTTTGATAAAAATGTAATTCTAATTTTTTAAAAAAATAGCATAATGTTCAGAAAATGGTAAAAACATATCATGTACTAGTGAAATGCATGTTAATAGATGTGGATTGTACAAAAAACATTGCATAAATGATCATAGAAATTGGCTCAAATAAAGAGCAGCATTTGGCTGTTTTGACAAGCAGACATTTTACTCTTCCGCATTTTTCTTTTCAGGCTACATTATGCATGATGCAGTAAAGCATCCTTGTAAAAAGTTGATCCAGGGATATTTCTGATTGGAGTCAGGAAGGAAATATTATTTTTGCCTTCAGAGATTATCAGAGATTGCACAGTAGGCAAATGAAACCTTTCAGATTGATTCCACAATTCAAAATATACATATTTACTGTGGGAATCATATGTTCTATATTTAATTTTAGACAATGCTTATTATGCTTCTAATTTAATAATTTGTCATGAGTTTCAAATTTGTATGATTTTTTTTAACAACAGTTAATTAATCCACTTGTATGTATTGTGAATGATAATGAACTTCAGCTGAATAGACTGGGGAAAGTAGTCAGTATTTTGCTATCAGATGCATCACCAATCCCCCCCCCCACACACACACACACACACATATTTTGCGGTGACACAGATATTCTTCTTGTGTGGGGGTGGGAAGTGCTGTATTTCTTTTCTGAATATCTGAATAAAATTCCATCTGCTGCCCTAGAATTTATATTCAGATAATTCTAACACTTTGCATTTTTATTAAGTGTTAATGTTTTATTAAGTGTTTTATGATGATTAAAATCAATGCTGTTAAATACATACCTAGGCTAAAGTTTTGAAGGACTAAAATGCAATCATGGATGAGCAACTACATATTACCATTAAAAACCTCTAATATTAATCAATAGTAATTTCAATGTTTACATTGAACTTTGTATGCTAGCTAAATTTCTTTGCTATTAAAAAAACTGAAGAAAAAGGCAACCACAATTTTAGAGAAGCCTTAAAAGAGCTACAGGCTAAACACATCTGGGGCGATGGACACTCAGATTTGTAATCTTTTTGTCTAGAATACTTTATACATACGCAGGCTTATTCAATAAAAGTTCTTATTGTTTAAATTGGTGCTAATTTTACCCCAACCAATCAGATGTTAGCTTTCAAATGTTAAATAAGATTTGACTGGTTGGGGCAAAATTAGCACCATTTTAAACTATAAGAACTTTTATTGAATCTCCCTGACTGTATCTTAAATTCTAGACCTGTTTTGGTGGACTGACACTAAATATTAAGAGCTACATATGGTAATGGTGTGGAAGCCACAACCAAACTGTATCTGTTGTGATTTTATTACTAATGGGCATGTAACGGTATCATTTAGAGTCATGTATGAGCCACATTTGTTACTTACATACTTTTCACAATATAAAGAGTTAAACTTGAAGCAGTGACAGCGCTTCAGCAACACTCCCCTATTCATAACCTATGTATGCACATGTAACAGAAAGGGAGCGTGAGAAGGACGAGCTGATGAACCACCATTCTGGCCCATTAATTTTTTGATCTCAAATCGATTGCACAAAAGAACAGTCTTCGATTGGACATTTGTCTATAGTCTAATCTATCTAATGTCTAAGTACTGCATGGGCACCTTAAGACCATGCTTAACAAGACAGCCTTAGATTCATCTGATACGGGTGTCAAGTGTGCAGGGGTGTAGGAATCACTATAGCAACCATAGCAGTTGCTATGGGGCCCTGAGCCAAAGGGGCCCCATCCAGGTCTCCTGCAGGCATGTCCACCCCCTAAGAAAATTTTTACCTCACATAATTCAGCCCATAAACCCCATTTTTGTTTCAAAGATGCCCCCAGGTTTAATTAAAATGAAAACGGAGTTTGTGGAGCTGAACTACGGGAGGTAAAACTTTTCTTAGGGGGGAGGACATACCCTTTAAAAAAATATGGGGGGGCCCCATCTGAAATCTTGCTATGGGGCCCTGTGATATCTAGCTACGCCCCTGCAAGTGTGCGTACCTGAAAGAGGAGAAGCAGTGTAAAGCTGTGATGTCAAAGAACTGCCTGGTTTGATCTTTGTTGTAGTCCACTTGCAAAATAAATGTGCCAGGGACATCAGGAGGTAAAACCACTCCAGGGTACCAAATGTTTTAGACATTTGATTGAATTAAATGTTGAATCTATCAAATATATCTAATAATTGCCAACATTTCTCTGTGTTAGTGTTTTTAACATTACAGATATATTGACTCAGCGGAGTAGGTAAAAAGAGTTAAAATGAGCTGTAGTTGAATATTTTACATATTGTGGACTATAAGCCAGTTAAACACGTGTTTTAGACCATAGTTCTCCTTTCAGATGATAACGCTTTAAAAGGGCAAGTCCAGCCCCAAAATGAAAACTTACATACAGGTAAATCACCCCCCAAAACCCTAAACGGTAATAGTTTGAAATGTGAAATATATAAGTCTAACCTGAAATCCTGCACAATGTCCTGTTTCCCCTGTTTCTGCTTCCTGGTCCTTCCAGTTAGCAACTGTCAGTTATGGATTTGGCAGTTGACATCACAGCCAATGACTGAATGTTAATCCCCTGTCTGCCTCTTCTGAGCATGCCCAGGCTCAGTACACGTTACTAAATTGCTCAGTTTCCATGAGGCACACAGAAGCATAGCAGGCATACAATTCATAGGTCAAACTATGATATATCAACATATTTTAAAGAGGCCATTCTTTCTAAAAGATATTCTTATGAGGGTTGAGTTGTCCTTTAAACTGTTATAAACTGCCACTTAACTTAACTAAACATGCAAAAAGAATCTAAGCAATGAGGCACTTGTTGGTGTAAAGCAAAAGAAAGGCAGAGGAGCGAGGTTAGCGCTGACATGCTCTCCCTGCCCAGTAACAAGGTACGAGTCCAGGATTTGAAGGTGCTTCATTCAGAATCAAGGAGGGGTAGAATTTAAATGAATTGTTCTCATTTTATGTAATAATCCCTCCCCAGTGCACCAAGGATTTTTTTCCCCCAGTGTTCTTGCCCATTAACTGTAAGTTTGGAGCTGTTCCCCAAATTTGCTTTATATTTCCTTTTGTGTTGCCTTATTATGCTGTGTATATTTTCTTACGTGAAATCTGAGTGCTCAGATCAACAACTATTTTAAATCTTTTTTTCGCAAGGGAGGTAAGACAGAGTACTGCTACCAACCTTTCTGCTATGTAACATGATCATCAAGCAAAGAGTAGCTACCTACATAATTACATTCACAAATTAAGGGTGTGCAGTGCTCTTCTGTTTCCATTATGTGGAATTGCTCAAATACTAATAGGGCTATGTACAGAGAGCCGTCTTTTTCTGTCTTAAAATCACGTTAACCCATATCTGTTGTATTCAATTAGATCAACTGGACTTGAAATGTAGTTCTTGAAGACGTTTCACTAGTCATCCGACTGGCTTTCTCAATTCAGAATGACTTGTACAAGAATCTGTGGCAATTATGTCCCCTGGAAAATCCCAATTAGCATATCACAGCCAGGTGTTAAGGGTGTGATTGGATAGTGGCTAAGAGGTGTTATAGGAACACCCAGAGTAAGGTGTTAAAACAGCAATGTACATGGCAGACAGTTGGTGTCGAACCCCCCCCCACCTCTATTTAGGCTTGGTTTCTTTATTTTCACATAAATGGCCTCCTTAACACCTCTCTTAAACCAGTCATGTTCCTTCGCCAATATGTTAACATTACAATCTTCAAAGGTATGTCCTTTATCCTTAAGATGCAGGTACACGGCTCAGTCCTGACCCGAGGAATTGGCTCTTCTGTGCTGGGCCATACGTTGATGCAGTTGCTGTTTGGTCTCCCCTACATACAAATCAGAGCATTCTTCACTGCACTGCACTGCATATATTATGTCGCTTTTCTTGTGTTTTGGTATTGGGTCTTTCGGATGTACCAATTGCTGCCTCAGTGTGTTGTTCGTTTTAAAGCAGGCAGGGATACGATGTTTTTTGTAAATTCTTCTTAATTTCTCGGAGACCCCTGCTACATATGGGATGACCATGTTCTTCCTCCTATCTTGCTTTTCCCCTTCACTGTTGGTATTTGTGTTCTTTTCTTTCCTTCTACTTCTTTTGACAAAGGCCCAGTCTGGATATCCACAAGTTTTAAGGGCTCCTCTGAGATGTTTCATTTCTTTAGCCTTCGCCTCTGTGCTAGTGGGGATGTTCTCGGCTCTGTGTTGCAGGGTTCTGATGACACCCAGCTTGTGATCTAAAGGGTGGTGGGAGTCAAACATCAAATACTGATCTCTGTGTGTTGGTTTTCTGTAAACCTCTACTTCCAGTTTACCATTTTCCTTAACTTCTACCAAGCAGTCCAAGAAAGCCAGTTTGTTGTTTTGTACCTCTTCCCTTGTGAATTTAATGTTTTGGTCTACCGCATTAATGTGTTCTGTGAAAGCTTGTACTTCCTTCTGGTGGATTTTAACCCAGGTGTCATCCACATATCTGAACCAGTGGCTGGGTGCTATGCCCTTAAAGGTATTAAGCGCCTGTGTTTCTACCTCCTCCATGTAAAGGTTGGCCACAATGGGTGAAACTGGAGATCCCATAGCACATCCATGTTTTTGCTTATATAAACTTATCCCTGTATTTGAAATAGGTGGTATTCAGGCACAAGTCCAACAAGGAACACACCTGTTCTGGGTTGAGATCAGTTCTGCTGGTAAGAGTGCTGTCTTGGCCCAGCCGTTTTCTCACCATGTCAACAGCCTCCTTGGTGGGTATACAGGTGATGTCACATCATAGGACACCATAGTTTCTTCTGCACCAAGTACTATATCTTCAATCTTGTTGGTGAAATCCTGAGAGTTCTGGATGTGATGCTTAGAACTTCCCACCAAAGGTCCTAAGATGTTAGCTAGATATTTTGCCACCTTGCATGTTACAGAGTTGATGCTGCTGACTATAGGTCTTAGTGGGGCCCCTTCCTTATGTATCTTTGGGAGTCCATATATACATGGATGTGCCTCACCAGGGTAGAGGCGATGATACATTGCTCGATCAATGGCTTTATCCTTTTGAAGCTGTTGTAGTAAGTCTATGACTCTTTTCTTGTAACGGCTGGTGGGATCCCTTGTTAAAGCCTCATATGTGTTGTTATCGGCCAGGAGCATGGTCACCTTATCATGGTAGTCTGAGGTGTTGAGTACCACTGTGCATCTTCCCTTGTCTGCCGGTAGAATGGTGATACTGGAATCTTTCTTGAGGGATGTTAAGGCTCTTCTCTCCTGTGTAGTCAGGTTAGATGAAGGAGTTTTAGCACTGGCTAAGGCTGCAAATACCTTAAGACGAAGTTGTTCTGCCTCACTCTGTGATACCTTATTACTGTGGATAGAGGCTTCTGTGGCTGCTATAATATTCACCACAGGGATGGCTTTAGGGGTGATGGCAAAATTCAAGCCCTTAGCAAGGACTTCCATTTCTGGCTGGGTCAGGGTCCTGTTAGACAAGTTTCTCACCCATTCCTCCTTGTTTGATGAAGTGACACTTCCCTCCTTTTGTATCCAAGTTAGTTGTTCTCCTTTGGGGCTGTTCTGGGATGACAGAATAGAGAACTTGTTCTGTTGCCTTTGTTTGCCCTTACAGTGCTGAGAAAGCTGTGCTTGTTTGGTGAACTCCATCACTCTTTCCCAGATGGACACAGGTAGCTGTGAGGCCAGGTTCTGTTCTAGTTGACTAATGTTGTGCATTAAAGCATCGACTGTAAAATGTGTCTGTCGTACCCGTTCACTTAGGAGCTGTGTTTGAGCCTTTTGCAGTATCTGTTTGGCTCTGATGCCTTTAACCACCGTGTACCTGCATCTTAAGGATAAAGGACATACCTTTGAAGATTGTAATGTTAACATATTGGCGAAGGAACGTGACTGGTTCAAGAGAGGTGTTAAGGAGGCCATTTATGTGAAAATAAAGAAACCAAGCCTAAATAGAGGTGGGGGGGGTTCGACACCAACTGTCTGCCATGTACAATGCTGTTTTAACACCTTACTCTGGGCGTTCCTATAACACCTCTTAGCCACTATCCAATCACACCCTTAACACCTGGCTGTGATATGCTAATTGGGATTTTTCAGGGTACATAATTGCCACAGATTCTTGTACAAGTCATTTTGAATTGAGAAAGCCAGTCGGATGACTAGCGAAACTTCTTCAAGAACTACATTTCAAGTCCAGTTGATCTAATTGAATACAACAGATATACCATGACCTGGATGAATGAGAACCTTCACAAGCACGTTAACCCATGTACCAAGGATTAATGTGAATTTAAGACATAACTAATGGCGGTTATTAAAAAGTAAAACTTTCAAACCAATTTGCAAGTCAGCCAGGCCACAATTCTGCTTTCAGCCTGCTAGCTAGACAGAAAGTTCAGCACCCTACCTCACAGTCAGTCTATCAGCCTGCCAGCCTAACTATCACCTTGCCAATAACTTCAGCTGATAGCTCACCTGTCAGCCAGCCCACCTAAACACTGGGTTTGTAATTCAAGCACATAAGGCCATCATGTCAACCACTGCTAGCTAACCATGGCATTGCACCACCTAACTTAAGATAGAAGGTGTTTGTACATGTGTGTACATGAATGTGCCTTTGTGTGAAGAGATGTGCATGAGATAAAGAGTATGCTTTTATTGTTTTTGAGTATGCGTGTGAAAGCAAGTAAGAAAATGGTTATGGATGGGACTAGGGTGGGGTTTGTGGGAAGAGCTTGGTGGTTAAGGCATGGATATTTGTATGAAGTTACAAATGGGAAGGCAACTACCGGTAATAAGGCTTATAATACATAAGTGTGATATTTTATAATGGAAGCTGCAGTGGAATATATATCCTAATAAAAAATCACTCAGCTATGTCACTAAGTGACTCATTTTTTATATTTCTTATAACCTACCCCTGTAGTGGATTTCTATTGGAGGAACTGTAAGATTCTAGCCTTATAATCTTACAGTTTCGGGAGGAGAAGGAAACCAGAAGCTACAAAGGGGTAGGTTATAATAAATAATGCACCCCGAACTGTAAATTAAAGGGATATTAGATGTCACCTTGGAGTTCTGTGTCCTGTATAAAAGTTACTCGACCTGCGGCCTTGTGCTTTTATATGGTCACGAAACTCGGTGACTTATCCACTATATAACACACATTATGAAGTAGTATAGTATAGTATTTGAGGTTGAATAAAGACATAGGTCCATCCAGTCCAACCCATCTAGCAATATCCTCATTTCCTGCCTAACTGTTGATCCAGAGGAAGGCAGAAAAAAACCCAGCAAATTTATGAAGGGGAAAAAAATTCCTTCCTGGCAATCGGAAATTTCCCTGGATCAACTCTACTTTATGTATCAATACCAGTAACTTGCAACATTCCTTGTTTGCAGAAACCCATCCAGCTATTTTTTTAACTGTCCAATTAACCTGCCATAACAACGTCCTGACATTTCCAAAACTGGAACTTAAAAAAAAAAAGTGAAGAGCCATTCCAAGCAAACTGTGAAATTAAAAATACTCTAATTCTGATATATATATGCAAATATAAGAAAATATAAAGTATTGTAGGAAAATAAAGGTAAATATTGGTCTTTCCCAATATTTCATATATTTCTCTTATTCAATCCTTTCTTCATTTTACATTTGTATATGCAAATTTCTCTGCAAAGTTTCAGCAACATCTATAAGAAAGCTTTCATTTTCTACGTATGTAATACATTCTGCCAGATGCTCGGTTAAATTCCTCGATAACATTACACATTCCCTCAAATAATTTGTGGTTCAGTTGAGCCTAGGAGGCCCCTATTCTATAACAGGCAAGATCTGTACAACACTGATTGACACTGAGATCTTTGTTATAAGCTAGGCTACAACTTGGCATCAGAGCAAATTAATGCAAATGTGTATCCTGTTAAAAAACCCTGGTCTGCTTTTACAGGAGGGGTAGTAGGTAAAGAAAACAGAAAATATTGGTTAACAAGGAGAACTATAATTCATATGCATTGTGAATGCTTTTTTTAAAATAACATTTAGCTGGATTAACTTCTTAGGGTAGGCCGAGTCCAGGCAGTAAAGTTTGAGGTGCACACTTACTACAGGTAAGTATAAATGCAGTAAGAAAATGGAAAGAGGCACACTCTTAAAATCAAATTCACAGTGCTCTAATACTTGTGCTGATAAGTGTAACACAACACAACATCATTATTCCCGCCTCCCAATATTGTTTGTTTAGGAATTACAGCAGATACAGTTTTGATCTGCCAGGTTAGTGCCACGGGCCTTCCTGTATTAAGGATAGCATTGAAGCACTCAGGAAGTCTGGCAGAATCAGTTTTCTTCATGCTGCAGTTCCTCATAAAAAATTTTATTGGGACATAGAAAGATACAATGTTAATTGTATGTAGATGTACCATACATATTGTTCAACATTCAATTTGTTTTGTGATTAATGTCGAATGTCGTCTATTGTAAGGTTATATTACATTAACATTTAATTAGAACTTCATAAAACACTACAATCATTTTACCAATCGACTTAAAAAAACAACTTTCTCGATTGTAATTACGGACGATATTACGATCTAATGTCGCATAATAAGATCAGGAAAATTAAACATTTTTTGCTCAATCAAAGGAAATGTCGAACTGCATGTCGGATTGTACATAGAATCAGCCCAATGTACGGTCACCTTAAGAAACTGAATAAATCCTTTCCATTAGTGTTGTATGCACAGCCAATGTGACTGTGTGGGACATGCTTGAAATTACATTTATTCAGTGATACTGTCTGATACCTGCTGTCTGTGTAAATGCCAGTTGGTGATGAGTCACAGTTTGGATTCAGTACTACTGGTTTCAAAAATCTGCAGATCCGACAGATTTTTATAAATTTTCGAAACACTGAACTTTTAATTGAAAGTTCAAATATTAGAACATTTTACATTTTATAATTAGATGGAACGTTTTTATTGGAAAATTGAATCCAAAATTCTTATCCAAAATTCTAAAACAGCAATAAAATATTCAAAAATTGAAAACTCAAAAAATTCCTATTCAATTGGGTTCAAAATTGATTTTCGGATTTTGGAATTTCTGTTAGTTCTGCAAAACCTCTTTCAGAACGAAATTCGCCAATTTTATTCATCTCTAATGCTAGTTTGTTTCCATAGCCCACTACTTAACCTAGCACCTATTAAGACAAGAGACCTTATTTAAAAGCGTTGCCACTAATATGTACATTGCTCCAAATAATATATCTAGAAATCTTTTTTTATCAGTGGTGTAACTAGGAATCATTGGGCCCCCCAACAAAACTATGATGGGGGCCCTCCCCCTGTTTCATCTAGGAAGAGGCTGCTCCCCTGACAGTTATGCCCCTGTATCACATCTTTCTTATTCATTTACATATTTATATTTCTCCTTTCAGACATTTTAATTTTCCAGCTAGTGACAGTTACTGTAAGTCTGCTAAAAACTACAATAGTTATGCATATTTTGGCTGTGTGAAAAAATGTTTCTCCAAATATGTATAAATATGTTATAAATATATAAACTCTATCCTAACAGGTTGAGTGAACACAATGTATTAGCCACTTTGCAATAATGCATCACAGGAACAAGTACAGGTAAGTTGTGCTCCATTTTAGGGCTTTTATGACCTGATGAAATATATGTTTAAAGGATATGTACACTGGGAAATTTGGTTTTTTTAATTGCCTATTACTAGAAACTATAATTGTTCTTAACTATTAATGTACCATTTTTTGGTTCATCTGTCCGCTATTTCTTTAGATAGACAGTCTGAAACATCTTACATTTCAAGTGCCTTAGTATCACAATATTTTCTGTTATGCATAGTTTTTCTGTCGCTGGAATGGCAACAGTTACGTGAACTGCATGGTGGGAAATTCCCTCTCCCAATGCTGCCTCATAGGTATTACTGAGCATGCTTGCACTCACAGAGAGTCAGATAGTCTGACAGGGGGGCTGAGGGACTGAGGTACTGAGCTTGAGCAAATAAAGTACTGGATTGAAGTCATGCAGCAACACAAAAACAAGTAAGTAAGTATATATGTATTAATTTATAGATTGAAATGTGGCCATTTTTCAGTGTACAATTCCTTTAATGTTTCATATTAAATTGTCATTTTTGGAATTGGCGCAGTCCCCACAAAATCAATGAAACCCCCTTGTTAACCTCATAGAACATCAATGGTTTGGGGTTTGCACTCGATTGGACCCAATATTGCATTACTGTAGTAATTTATTTTTGTATGCTAGTCTGAGTGAAATTTATTAAATAAGATATCCTTCACTAAATCCATATCCCACTATTATACGCAAAGTTTGCAGTAATGAACTCCCAACCCTAGTGGTGTTTTGAAGGCCTTATTTCACTGCAATAGCAAAAAAACTGAACAGCAGTACACTGTTCTAGGGCATATTGCAGACGTCGCAGGAAACAAAATACAACTGAGGGTCGCACTCCAAAGCTTTAACAAATTTTATTGTGAACCACACAACATCACATCACAACGTTTCGGGGGGATACCCCCTTCTTCAGGTGATAAAGTGCAATGGTGCTTCAAAGAAATATAAAGACTGTGTTGAACATAGGTCCCTCCCCCCAAATTAGGGTGGAACCTTAGAACAGGTGTCTATTACATCAGTGACATATTGCAGACGTCTATTGGACACTTATGGAGTTATTTAGACGTTCAAAATTTTGCCTGTGTTGTTAATTTGCAGCAACCAATCAGATGTACTCAGATGTTTTCTAACTTTAGTAGACCAGTAAAGAGGTAATATCTGAATGGTTGCTGCAAATTAAGAGGATGGTCAAAATTTTGCACCTTTTATTAAATAACCCCTTTATTGGTGACGTACAAATTTCCCATTTATAGCATTGTTGTCATAATATTTTTATCTTTATAGTATACTGGGCCATATTTATAAAGTCACGGTATCGATTTTTAATGATACTGTAACGTTCGTTGCTGTGATGCCAACCATAAATCAACTATTGCGATTGTAGACTTACGATCGCGATCCTAGATCTATAATTGTGATCCTAGATTAAAGAACACCCATTGAATATCATTGCGGTATTTAACTTTCTCGTGGTATTCTACGACCGAACGTTTGGTCGTAAATTTGCGATTGTGACGGCCGCGATTGTTAATATAATTTAAAAACGCGTGGTATTGCGAGTTTGCGAATCCGCGGGTTTTAAAATATGTCCCATTGTGTTGTCATTGTACTTAAAATGATTCATTTTTATATTACCGTAGGTCTGCTGTTGTCTTATTTCATTGTCAGCCTTTGAGCACATTATAATGTAATGCCAAAATTTCAATTTGCCAAATGAAAAATAACGATTTTTCTTAAATCATGTAATTTTTTCGAAAGTTGATTAGTCATTGATAAAGTTAATTTGAAGCACTACCGTTAAATATTAAATCTGACTTTTATTACCTTAGCCAATATAATATATAAAAAAAGATTTGTCTTATCTGTGCGACTCTCCTCTGTACACAATTTACAGTAAATCTAAATGAGGAACAGGGATGCCAAAACTTTAGCTGTTGTGCATCAGATAAAGTGCCTAATTCCCCTGAGAAGGCAGTTTCAATCTCCTCAAATTAGCCATTTTCTTGCCCAGAAATGAATAACTTTTGGGAAGAAGAGTTCCTGTAAGCTTTTAAAATGTCATGTTTAAATCATCCAAAATGCAGAAATAGCTAGTCGAATTTACGCAGGATGTAAAAGAAAACGTAACTTTTGCCTGGGAAATTATAGACTTCTTTTGATTATTCAGAACAGGCTGATATGTTTGAAACTATTCATATACGCTGCTTACATATAAATCTTCATGAGACATCCCTGAAACACTCACCTTTACCCTGCTCTACTCAAACCCAGGCTCAGGGTGTGGACTTAAACCGATAAGTCCTCACTCCTGGTTACATTACCGATCAGCTGTAGTACTTACATGAAGTGCTTGTAAAGGTTCTTATCCAACCAGGTCATGGTATATCAGTGGTATTCAATTTAGAGAAAGCCAGTCGGATGACTAGCGAAACATGTTCTTAAACTTAAAGTCTAGTTGATCTAATTGAATATCACAGATATAGTAACATAAAGTTTCCCTTTGCAATCTAGCCAATGGGAAGACATGCTTCTTTGCAGAATGTGTCTTTGCATTAGCTACATCGCAGACTGTACAAACAAGCAGAACATTTCTAGACCTTGGTTGTTTGAGCATGCCTTTTAAGCACCATTATTAATTTTAGCAGACAACACAATATACTGTATCAACCGATAAACAGTGCATGTTGTCTAATGCCTCGGTCTGCACAGGAATTTAACGTCAGCTTACAATTTCCCTCTCCTTCTACTCCTATTGTTTGAGCAGGAATATTATGTTGGCTTTATGTGGTGTTCTGTCAAGGCATTTAGATCAATGACTGATTGTGTCAGGGTTAACTCAAATGTCTATATATCTTTGGTATATTTAAGTTTAGAGTCCTGCGTGGGTCTAATTTTCCAGACCCACACCAACCCGACCCGAAAAATCCGTACCCACACCTGACCCACAACCAGCTTTTCTATCCATTTCATGACACGATCTGCAAGTTTTGAACCCGAGACCCAACCTGCTTTTAGTCTTTCTTCATAAAAATTTGTACAGGAAAGTTTTTAAAAAGTTAAATTAAATGTTTTAATCATAACCATGAAAATGTTCATAGAAACAAACCTACCATACCACTAAAATATATAGCAGGGTCTTTAACTTGCAGGCATCCAACTGTCTTAAAAGTACATCTCCCAGCAATCCCTGGATGCCTTCTGATATTGTAAGTGCTGTAGTGGAATTCTGGGAGACCCCTGGTTTACAGTTTCTGACAAAAGTCTTGTCTGTGTATTTTGCAGTAACTCCTACTATTAAACTGATTTTTATTGATCAATTGGTGTTAGAAATAGCTCATATGAAAAGCTAAAGCCCTCCCAAATTATATTAAATGTACTGGTAAAAAATAGTTTCACTGAAAAAAGATTTATCATTTAATCAAGACAGAAAGGTCAAAATGTTGCAAGACAAAAGTGTAGTCGCCTATACAGAAAATGATATACTTTACAGCCAATCCAAAAATATGTCAGCAAATTAAGTAGCTGTGCTGTGAGACCCAAATTTAATATCTTGTATGACTTCCATGAGCTTGAAGGACAGCATTCATGCGGTTTGGCAAGGATTCATACAATTAATTGATGAAATCATCAGGAATAGCCAAGAAACAGTCTTGCATGCCTCCAAGAGTTCATCAATATTCTTTGGTTTCGTCTTCCATGCTTCCTCTTTCATCCTACCCCACATATGCTCAATGATGTTCATGTCAGGTGACTGCCAATCCTGGAGCATCTTGATCTTCTTCGCCTTAAGGAACTTTGATGTGGAGATGGAAGTATGCAACGGTATCAAGACATCAGTACACACCAGTCTTTACAGCAAATAGTGTTTATTAACACATGTGACGTTTCAGTGTCAAAATGGCACCTTCTTCAGACATAAGCACCATTCTGCTGCAGAATTTGTCATTTTTTATGGTTGGGAAGATATGATGTAGCTTAGATTTCTTGGTATTTTACACTATTGATGTTGCCTTCCACCCCGCAGATCCCTCGCACACCCCCATACTGGATGTAACCCCAGACCATTTTGCCTCTACCAAACTTCACTGTTTTCTGGGTAAATCTTGGCTCCATGTGGGTTCCAGTAGGTCTCCTGCAATATTTGCGGCGACTGTGGTGTAATTCTACAGAAGAACATCTGGAAAATCCACCCTTTGCCACTTTTCCAGTGTCCATCCTTTTAGCAGGCTGTGCCACACGGTTTTTCAATTTTCTTTTGTTTAGTGCTGACTTATGGGCACTGATTCGAACATGGAGGCCATTTTGAGACAGAATTCGACAAACTGTTCTGGTTTACACAGGGATTTTCAGGTGACCAGGTCTCCTGGAGCTCTGCTGCAGTTGAAAATGGGCTTGCCTTGGATTTTCGAGCCAACAAACTGTCCCCTCGAGCAGTTGTCTTGCGGTGTCTGCCAGACCTGGGCTTGTCAAAAACTTCTCCTGTCTCTTTAAATTTTTTCTTTATCCTCTGAACTTGACACTGAGAGACATTGAAGGTGTGCACCACATCAGCAGTGGATTTGGTCTTCAGCCTCTTGATAATCAACACTTTAGTCTCAGGGTGAATCTTAGGCATGTTTGCAGAGGTCTATTTGCAGTTGATGTGAAGGTCTAGTGTACTGGGGTTCTTTTTATACACACCTGACACCTAATTGATCTATTATTAGTCACAGGTGAAGCCCATATGACAAGGCGACAACACTTATGTCTTTACAAAAATTGACTCAATGGGCTTTACCAAGCTGTGAATATTAAAATACTTTTTGTTAGTTTCGTTTTGCATTGAAACATTATTACAAAAGCTGTTTGGGGTAAAATGAACCATTTCTTGAAACAAAATCTGCATTAGAATTATTGTTAAGCGGCACTTCAGGTCTATTTGTATACAAGCAACAATACTTTTGTCAGAAACTGTACAATGTAAACTTTATATAATATATCCCTACTATCCCCTACTACCTACCCATGGGCCTCTACTGTACCCAACTTCTACCTACCCATGAGCCTTAGCTTATTTTAAATCTTTATCTGCAACTATTTTCTTGTTCTGTGACAGGGATGGGTAATAAAAATAGATCAACAGTTCCAATGCACTCTTGTCCAACATGTGGGTGCTCACTCCTCTGGTATCCTACCCTCCATGGAAATAGTATTCAGAAGTAACAAACTGAGAGCCGTACTCCAAAAGCAAATCACCTATTACTCCCCAAAACTTTATAGATTTCAAGCATCTGCAGATCTACTGGTTACCTATGTATGATTTTATAACTACGTCCAGCAGAATATACATTTCAATCTCAGCCCACTGTGTAAACTTGCATTATGGGAGACCGTAAAAGTTACAATGAGCAGGTACCATAACAAAGGATTATGGGTAGGGAGCAGGTGTGGGAGCTGCAATGAAAAATCTACACCTTTAAATGAGTGTAGATATTCTTGCTTTATTTTTAAAAACTACAACTCCTAGCGTTCCCTGTCTGCACTCTGGTGTTGTACAATGTTTGGGTAGAGATGTAATGTGGGTTCGAATAGAACCCAGTTTCTAATCGAATCTGAGGGTTTCAAAGTTCCAACAAAACTTTCGGAACTCCCAGATTTCATGGAACCCAGATTTTATCGAAAATAGAAAGTAGCCGATTATCGAAAATCGAAAGTAGCCGATTATCGAAAATCGAAAGTAGCCGATTATCGAAAATCAAAAATAGATGATTACCGAAAATCGAAAGTAGATGATTATCGAAAATCGAAGATCAAAAGTAGACGATCGATAAAAATCGAAACCTCGAAAGTAATGATCGATTTCGGTAACTCTTGAAAATAGAATGCGGAAGCTCGAAAACAGCCCGATCGTGAGGAAAAATAGTTTTAAAATAAGTTTTGGTTATATTTCCGGGTTCCCCAGACCATTCCCCAGGTCTCTGTGTCATTTACAGTAACCTACTATTACTGTTTGTTAGAGATGTCCGAACTTCGAAAAATCCGGTCCGCTCGAGGATCTGCGAATTTTCGAAAAAATTCGAAAATCTGCGAGTGGACCCATTAAAACCTATTAAAATGAAAGTTTGGCAAAATCCATTCTTCGAAAATACGAGGATTCTTTGAAAACACCAGGATTTTTAGAAAATACGAGGATTCTTCGAAAATACGTACCCGAGAATGTGGGTCGCTCCGTCCAAAAATGTGAAAAATCCATCACTACTGTTTGTCCCTCAAAATGGACAGAAACTTTAAAAAAAAGTTCTCCCATAGACTTCTATGGGTCTGTTTTCAAATCTTTGAATTTTTAAATTTTCCAGAAAATCCGAAAATTCAGTTTTGAACATCTCTATGCTTGGCAGTTTTAAATGTCATTCATCTTGAGGTCCACATACCTACTGTAGTTCTAGCTGAACCTCATAAAGTGGTAGATTGTTATTATCATCACTAGCATCATCCACATTCCATAGATCATTATGGCCAGAAGGATTTACAAAGACTAATGAAATCACATGTCATCTGTTCCCATGCAGACACTTGCTCTGGTCTCATGCATAGGTGCAGGTGCAGATAGAAGTTTGTTACTTTGTTCTATGGGAGATTGTTTCTTTGCTGGCTCTGACCTCTGCTAGTAAAACCAAGGTCAGAAGTTTAACCCCTGCCTTTCCAGTCACGCCAGCATTAACTGCTTTTTTACCCAGTGACCTCTGCAAAATCTACCTACAGGTTCAACATTGCTGTCTGTATTTCTATCCACAATGGCATCCTGTATAAGATTCTAAGTACTTTAGAGCTGTTGACAACTCAATATTTACCCAGCCAAAAACATAATAAGAGGTTGGGGGCTTTTGCATCTAGATGTATTTGCCCTTTATCTGCCATGGTGTGATTTAGGGTAAGGTGCTATGCACACTGCAATTTGTCTTGGATTGATAACAATGTATTCTCAGTTTCAGTTATTACAGACAGATCTCTCTTCATAGACAGGAAAAAATTAATCCGCACTTCAATATTCTGAGCACCTGTGAGAAGTCTTTCTAAATGATCTGTAATGGAGAGGATTTGAGTATATTTGATGTTTGGACATAAACTTTAAGGCTGGATACACACGGGGGGATATTTGCCCCGACCGAGCATTCACTACAAGCGAGCGCTTGGCCGGGACAAATTTCGGTCGGGGCAATAGTGGCCACGGCCAACAGTTTGTGTGACCGATTGTGCAGTCCCATAGGGAACTGCAAGATTGGCTGTGATTTACAGACATGTCCAATCAGAACGAATGGGCAGCCGACATCGGTCGCAGCTGTGGACGAAAGCAGCATAGATTTTTCGCCCCAACCGACCAATACATGGACGTATCAGTTGATTGGGCCAAAAAATCTGCCCTTGTGTAGCCAGCCTAAAGGGCAACTCCACCCCCCAAACTAAATTTTGCTCTCCTGCAGGGAATTGATATAAACCTGGACCTTGCATCTTAGCCAATCACAGGAGCGGATGCCGGTCGAACCCCTCCTGCTTGACTTCTGTGCACGGAAAAGACACGGGAGTTAAGCAGAAGGCGGGGGAACAAACGCTGGTAAGTACGGTACATTTGGGGACGGCAGTAAGTGCGAGGTCGAGGTTAGCAATTCCCTGCAGGATAGCAAAATTTAGTTTGGGGGTGGAGTTGCATTTCCACTTTCAGACTTCTAAAATGTTTAAGCACTGCATAAGCAAAAAGTAAATTTTTGGCTATAAAAAAACAAAAAGATAAAAAAAGTCTGACTTTATTCATTAAGGCTACGTTTACATAACTCAAAACTCAGAAAAAAATGCAGTAAATTGCATTGTGATTTATTAAGGGCGATAAAAAGCATCTAGTGTGATAGTAATAGGACTTGGAAATAGGTTCTTTCACTTACTCAAATGTGTCTTTAGCTATTGCTGAAACTTTGCCATGGTTTGTTTCTCTATTAGCATAACAGCACATAATAAGACTATTTTGCATGTTTGCTAAAAATTCGACTGGGAGATTATATGTAGTGTATGTAAACTGAAAAAAATGTAAAGGCTATGTAAACTGAAAAAAAATACCTTGCCTTCAATCAAGGTTTAATAATAACAAGGCACTTGATTGACAGCTAAAACATAAGATGCTTCAGATTCGATATCTAAAGAAATAGGAGACATATCAACAAAAATAACCAGTACAGTGGTGGTTGGGAAGAATGATAGTTTTCAATAATAGGCAATTTAAAAAAAAAAATGTTTCCAGTGTAGATATCCTTTAATCTAAAAAAAATGCCTCCTTAGTCTTTGATTTTCATTTTATTAACTTTTTAAAAACATTCTGTTACCTAATTAACACAAAAGGCTCTGATCTGTGAGTTCTTTGTCTATTTTAACACGTTGAAAAGTAGTGCCATTAGAGTTTAAAGGTGCATATGCACGCTCAATTGCAGGGGCCAACCAGGATGCATGATGTGTATGCACGGTGGTTTTGGGCGATATTTGTGCCATGTATGGGCACTTTGTCAGCCGGAACAGCCATAAGGTCTGGGCTTGTTGCCCAATCTGCCAGGCAGATCATCAACGAGCCGCAACCGGCTGACAAATGCCCATACATGGTATACTAACTAAAAAGTCACAGTAAACAATTGTAAACACATTGGGGGAGATGTAAAAATGGGCACTATCGGCCAATTCAGTGTAAAAACTGCGCCGAGCACCATATGCAAAACCGTTAGCACTGGATTCTGTGCTGCTAGTAGCGTAAAATCTAACACATGGTGGCATAAGAAAAGCCGCTACGTACCTGACCTGAGCCCCTATGCAGTATAGTTGCATAATGAATACTTACTACTGAAGTAGGTTGCTCTAGCGTAATTACATCTCCCTGCTAGTTCTCAGATTTGTTTCTTGATGGTTTGCCAACAGTGGGTTATTACATGGTTACACTGCCATGTATTTACATTACAGTCCCTTAGGCTGAGGCCACACTACAACGCACAGGAATCGCGCACAAAATCGCGAGCGTTATCGCACGCGATTGTGCGCTTTTCTTGTGCGTTCGTCTTTGCGTTCGCGTTTTGCGCATGCGTTTTTGCCATTTCGCGTTATGGAAACGCTGCGTTAACGCACCAAAAATGGTGAACGCATGCGTTACCAAAACGCGAGCGGACGCGCAATCGCATGCGCATCGGAAATCGCGGGAATTTTTGCGTTCCCGCGATTTCCATTTTAGAGAAAATCGTGTGCGCAATCGCGAGCGCGAAACGCGTGCGCAAACGCGCGAAAAATGCGCTAGTGTGGCCTAGCCCTTAAAGTGGCTGTTCTAAAGAGCATCACCTTTGTATAACCTTCCATAGTGTTTCACACAAAGTATCAGCCACTCCTTTTGATCTCCTGGCTGTGTGCGAAGCAACAATGGCAATGCAATTCAAGTTAAGAGACATTGAACTTAATTTGTAGCAGAGTTAACTGATTCGCTTACATTTTATGTAACTGGATCACTGGAAGGCGCCAAAAGGGAAATTCTTCATGAGAACCTGACAAGACTTTCCCAGAGTAGAATAAAAGAAGGGCATGTTAACTGATCCTTACATTAATGGAGATGACACAGTAGTGCTTATTAGTTCTTAGATCTGGAAAGCAAAAAGCAAATATTTTTCATGTGGGGGCTATTAATATAACATTGATTATAAATTGGGTCCACATTTTGAATTCCTACCCAATCATTAAAGGGCAAGTCCAGCCCTAAAATGAAAACTTATGTACAGGTAAATCACCCCCCAAAACCCTAAACTGTAATAGTTTGAAATCTGAAATATATAAGTATGGGATGATAAGGATGATGATTTTTGCATAAATATTATAAAGAGCGATAATAAATCAAGGAATTTCTCATACTTTTAAGCTCAAACTGTACTGTATATATAGAAAGTTATTAGAGATACAGTGCTCATATTTATTAAACCAACCAGCATCAAGGTATCAGAAATCTGGTCCAGTCCGAGGTATGAAAGCTGCCATCTGACTGGCGGGTATGGGTCGCATGATCATTCTGCAAAACAAATAGTTACACTAATGCCAAAGAACCGTGCAAAGCACTGATCCGTATCTCTGGGATATGATAATTGGCTCTCTATGTAATATTCCCCTGTTTCACCCCAAGAATGGACATTTCCTTGGGTTACTTATTAAAATGTCTCCATAGTTTAAAGGGCAAGTCCAGCCCCAGAATGAAAACTTACATACAGGTAAATCACCCCCCAAAACACTAAATGGTAATAGTTTGAAATGTAAAATATATAAATCTAACCTGAAATCCTGCACAAGTCCTGTTGCACCTCTTTCTGCTTCCTGGTTCTTCCAGTTAGCAACTGTCAGTTATGGATTTGACAGTTGACCTCACAGCCAATGACTGAATGTTAATCCCCTATCTGCCTCTTCTGAGCATGCCCAGGCTCAGTAAAGTTTTCTAAATTGCTCAGTTTCCATGAGGCATCCAGAAGCATAGCAGGCATACAGTAATGAATTCATAGGACAAACTATGATATATCAACATATTTTTAAGGGGCCATTCTTTCGAAAAGAAAGTTTTTAATGAAAGCATTATGACAGCATAGAGATTCTGTCTTCCCAGAAGTGGATGTCCCAGTAAATTCACCCCATGCAGGGGTAGAACTAGAGGGGAGCAGTGGGAGCAACCGCAGGGGGGCCCCATCTTATTTTTCCTATGACAGATATAGCCACCACACAGAAAACCACTGCGGATGAAACATGGACAGGGGACCCATCATAGTTTTGCTGGGGGCCCAGTGATTCTTAGTTACGTCACTGACCCCAAGTTCAGACAGGCTAGTGTATGAACTCCTTCTTTCTCAACAATGCATGTTGCTCTTCCTGTAATTATTTTCCTGCAAGTTTCTGTATAAACATGCTGGAATATTATTGTTTTCATGCTACATTATTATTGCTTTAAATGAATGACAAATTGAAAATGAAATATCATGCATTACATTGCATAAATTGTTTCTGTTCACATTTTTTACATTTTAACCCACAATGAACCCCCTCTATGTCAGATTTACATTACTTACAAATTAGAAGAGGAAAAAAAATTAAACAGATTAAGCATATCTAGATACCAATTGTCAGAATTAAAAGAATTACACAGGGATCTGAAAGGTAGGGTGAAATACCAGTTATTTTATTTATTGCAGTCTGATGGTTCATTTGCCCTCTAATGCCAACCTCTGTCTTGCCAGGGAAGCTCCAGTTCAAATTAGCCTTAAATGGCACCTATACTTTAAAAAAAGTTTATTTTAAATTGACCATAACTGGAAACAATAATTCTTTTCAATGATTTTTTTTGTTGATCTGCCCCCTATTTCTTTAGATATCCAGTCATAAACATCTTACATTTCAGCTGTCAATCAAGTGCCTTGCTTTCAAAAACTATTCTTCTGTGAGCAGTTTTGCTGTAGCTGGAATGGTGTTTTTACAGTTGAAATGCCGTATGCTGTGTGCCGTTTTGACAGTTGGTTTGTGGGAGAAAAAGTCAGGTCAGATGGAAGTGGGAGTGGTTAAAAGAAGGAGGGTGGTAATGCTCCTGAGCAAAACATGTGCTGAATTGAAGGCATGAAGCAACACACCCACCTACTACATGTGCTACTTACATGTATTCAATTATAGATTAAGATGAGGCAAAGTAATTTTTTTCGTAAAGTGTCTCTTTAAGGCTTACAGTATATATCTATGATTAGGATATTTTTCACTTTATTTATAACATTGTTTTAGAGTAGGGTATCATAAATTAGTTTCAGTGGTCATAGAGTTAAGGATATTTCTCACTTTATTTATAACATTGCTTGGGAGTAGAGTATCATCAATTATTATCAGTGGTTATAGAGTTAATTTTTGTCAGGTTATCCTTCCATTTTATCCAAGCTTCAGTGGATTTATTGACCTTATTATTAGTTATCACAAATTGTTCCCCAAAATGCATTGATGTGGTAATTTAGTTTAAAATATCCCCCAAAGAGGGGACACTTCCTGTACACCAATATTGTGCTAGTTTAAGCTTATCTGCTGTAAATGCATAGAACTTTATGGTCATATATATTGGGAACTATTTTAAGTGTATGTTAAAGGATAAGTGCACTGTAAAATCAAGTTATGTTCATTTGGAAGCTGCAGCTTTAAAAAATACCGTTGCCATATTTTATTTTTACCTATGCCCCTCCAGAGCCTAGCTTTGTGCCTTGGAAGTTGCTGACATCTTGTTACTGGTTTGCTGAATGTTAAGCTCCGCCCCTCTGAGATTTCCTCTGCTTTCTCCTGCTTGTGCCTCAAACAGTAATGCTTGTGAGTTCCGTGGACACGCACGTGCACGGAACTCACAGGCATTACTGTTTGAGGCTCAAGCAGGAGAGTGCACGGAACTCACAGGCATTACTGTTTGAGGCTCAAGCAGGAGAAAGCAGAGGAAATCTCAGAGGCGCGGAGCTTAACATTCAAGATGTCAGCAACTTCCAAGGCACAAAGCTAGGCTCTGGAGGGACATAGGTAAAAAGAAATATGGCAACGGTATTTTTTAAAGCTGCAGCTTCCAAATGAACATAACTTGATTTTACAGTGCACTTATCCTTTAAGTAAAATTATTTTAGGTTAATAATACTATTACAACTATAATATTGCTTTGACAATCCCAGAATATGTGCCTTAAAGTTCTCAATTCTCCACATTGTCTACTTTCACATAGGTAAAAGTTGGTAGTAAAATCTATGTATATTTTGTGGGGTTCTATACCATTAGAAAAGTATTTTCAGGTTGGCTTCCCAATGTCTAACACCTTTGGAAGATTTGTGTATACACATGATGGTTGATTGCCATTGTTTCACCAAAATTTTAAAGTTTAGTTCCCATTTACGAGGGGAAGTTAAGGCTATGTCCACCCCTAAATAGACTTTTAAATTATGCTCCCCTGTCCCCCACCCCAACCGCATGGTTTTTTTTTTAAAAGCTCCCCAAACTCTTACTTACCTCCCCTCGATCCTCCGCCGCACTGCCGGCCCTCTGCTTGCGAGAATGCAAGCAGAGGGGGCGGGACCGGCAGTCGCGTCTGTGATTGCTGAGCGGCAGCCAATCACGGACGCGGCTGCCGGTCATTCAGTGCAGCGGAGGAAAGCGGAGAGGTAAGTAAGAGTTTGGGGAGCTTTTTAAACAAAACATGCGGTTGGGGCTGGGGGACATGGGGGAGCACAATATTAAGGGGGATTTGAGCTAGGGGGAGGGATAGTAGAACGGGAGGGAGAGGGAGAGAGGAGGGGGAGGGAGGGGGGAGAAGGGCTGCAGTACGCATGGCAAAAATCTACCTGAGGCCAGCTAGCAGGCAGTGTCCATATGGACCTGCTAGCCTCCTGGTGGGCAGTTTTGGAACTTTGGGGGGGGACTACAGAGAACCAGATGGAGTTGGGATGTGAGGTAAGGATTAAACTACACTACATATGGTGGGGCCAGTAGTTGGGGGGATTATAGTTTTTGGGGGTGGACATGCCCTTTAATCTTTAAATCCAGACAAAATTTCCCAATAGACAGAGCGCATTCACAAACATAAAACAAGCTGTGTCTCACCTCTCCTTTTGCTCTGGCTGCTTGGTAATTAATGAAAGTAACCTGGAGGTACTAGGGTACCAGCTCCCATAATCCACCTTATCTGGGCAAACCCCCAGCTAAGTGTCGCTGTTCATGCACATACTCCGTAGTCCTCAACAAATCAAAACACGGAAGTTGCAGCTTTGCTTCCTAGAAGCTGACAATCACATAACAAAACCCCTGACACAGAAAAGGGATTTCAGTTTTTTGTTTTCAAACACATACAAAATAGAAAAGTAATCTTTACAGTATAATTTATAGTTAGCATGGATGTAAGAAACAGAATAAGTCTGGGGAATTGAACGTGCAACTTCCTGTAGTCTGTCTTTCTAAAAGCAGAACTCGTACCTCTAGACTAACAGAGATTTTATGTGGAATACTAGTACATGTAGCATCTGTAACTTTGCTAGTAACATAATGGAAACAAAAAAGTACATCTGGGGATTTGAACTGTGAATTTTGTACTGTGTGTTTCTAAAACTGGTGCCTTACTAGGTGGGCCACCACTGCATATAATTTAGGCAGTTTTGATAATGTTGTTTAACCATTTTTGTAAAAAAAAAAGGGGAGAGATCAGAGGCAAACACATAGTAGATGTTAAGATAGCCACCGGCCCTGGGGCTTTATATGGTTGTAACTTATTTATTGCCCCTTTAATTTTATTCATTTCTATAGGTGCATTTAAATTAGTTATGACTGACTTCAGGAGAGTAATTTTGTGCAAAAAAAGTTTCAATGATTTGTGAGAAGGACTTCATGCAGTTTAAAGATAATTTCAAATAGTATTCCCTAAAACTATTTACAATATTCAGTGGGTTAATGTGTTTTTACCATCATAAATCAAATGAGGTATTCTAGTTTTGGCATCTCTCGCCTTAAGCTTATGTGCTTGTAATTTACTTGATTTATTACCCTGTATGTTAAAATTGGCCCCCCATGTTTTAGTTCTTTTAGTCTAGATCGTAACAGGATATCGCCACACATTATCACACTTTGGCAGTTTTTAAATGTACATGGGGCAACACAAAAGGCTTATGATCGAGTGTAGTAATAAAAATCTACCCTTTTTATCAGCAATAATCTTTAAAACCTCTAGGTGAAAAAATCTTTTACTGCAATTAAACCCCCTCTTTTTTTTAACAACTGAAGAGAAAAACACATGGGGGATTTTCTTATGGGAGCATTTAGGAGGATTCGTTATTTGGAGGCGAGTCTCCTGAATGAACAAAATGTCTGCACTCCACTGTGAGGCATGTTTCCGTTTAAATGGGGAATTTAAACCCTTTACATTTAATGATAATTAAACTCCCATATTTCAGGCATTGCCTAAAGCTAGGTACACACTATACAATCCTTCCTCCTGACCGACCGTTCGAGGCTTTCGACTGTCGGTCGCGGCTAAAGTAGCTACGTCCAACCAATCGCGTGGTCCATAGAGGACTGCATAATCGGTTGTGATTTTCCGACCTGTATGATCATTCGTTCGTCCGATTTGGCCGAACTGATGTTCATGATTGGTCGGGGCCGCTAAAAGCCGCCATACAATAATTCAGCATGACCAACCGAAACACTGAAATGTCGGTCAGTTGGGCCGAATTATTGTATCGTGTGTATCTAACTTAATGTGTTTAATGTATAATACCTCGGCGCATAGAACAGATACCAATAGTGGATTGAATAATAAAGCAATTAGTTTGGATATAGATTTTTGGCAGCAATCCAAACATTATTATTATATTATTCATACAACTTCTTTACATAATATAATATGGCATAAACCCTAGGTTATAGGTTAATCAAAACCAAAATATAAGTTATCTTAAAACTGCATTCTGTGTAGAGGCCCCCCCCTCCAACCGTTATAAAATTAAAAAGTGCACAGAAACAGACTATAAAACTAGTGGTTAGGGTTGGAGGGGCATCCCCTACACTACAGAAAAAATTATATTTTGGGCTGGAGATACCCTTAAAGGAGTCTGATAGCTCACATCTCTGGAGGCCAGTTTTGGCACGATTTTAGATTTGGGGATTCTTCAGATTGTAGATATTTTAAAGGCATGGGTTTAAGACTCAGATAGCAGGGGGAGAAAATAGAAGTCTGCAATCCAAAAGGGCTAGGGGTTTAATTTCTTCAGAGATCCTACTTACCTTTTAAGTCGTTGTGTGCAGATGTTTCTTCTTCAATTGTGGATTCATGTTGGGCAACTCTAGAGCCAAAAGAATCAATGGATGAGCGTAAAGTACTCATGGCTATGAGTAAGTGCACACCTGCACAAAACACGTCAGGCTACATTTTTAGGAAATATGACCAATAAACGTATACCTTTTTATCTACTTGCGTGTCCCACTGCTGTTGTTCTTTTATATGTTGGAGCATAAAGTATTAACAGATTCCGTGATGTCTTCACAGATTGCTCTCTTAATAGAGGTGAATAGATGTATAATGGCCCCCATTGTAACTGTTAGGTCTTCCGGATAATCTGTGGGGGGGTGTTGCTATCTTGGTTGAGGGAGGCAGCGGTGTTAAGTTAGCCAAGATTAAGTGTCCAGGTGGTGTTGTGACCTGTCCCTCCCCCATACCTTCCCCATCAGTGCCTGCAGGAGCAGAGTCTGTGTTGTGAGTCTCACTGCCATCCATTTCTCCTGATGATGTCTGGGTGGGAGAGGAGCACTCTGTGGAGAAGCAATCTTGGATTTCCTCCGTAGTTTTGACAAACTCTGAGCTTTTTATCACAATGTTTGTGTTTATTTCCATGAGCCAGGGTGTAAGTGCAAGTTAGTTCCTTATATTTTATGTTGATATTGGTAGTTTTGTTCCTGTTATACATGCTATTTGAGCCATCACTTTCAAAACTCCTTGTTCTTTATGCTGATGAGAGGCAATAGCCAAGGGAACGAAGGTGGGTAAGTACATTTCTGGGCAGATTTTAAGGTTATAAAGGTAGCATTTTGGGTTTGTGGGTCCCTACATTATATAAAGTTAGTGATTTTGGGGTGGAGATACCCTTTATGGCTAGGTACACACGAGAAGATAATATTTCGACCGACCAACTGATATTTCCGTATTTCAGTCAGCTGGACCAAATTATCTGTAGTATTTTTCCGAACAGTCGCTTAGGCGAAAAGTCTGGCCTTACACTTCTCTTTGGGAGAGAGGGAGAGTTAACAGTATTTTTTCACAGCTGCCTAAAACTTTTATACATATTGTAGCTATCTATACACTATCTATCCATCCATCCATCTATCTATTTATCTCTCTATTAATCAATCTATTTATTTGTGTATGTGTAATTACTAAGCATTTATTTTTCCATAGGATGAAAAGATGGCATAGCTGAAGCCAGTCTCATTGAATATTCACCATCCCCCAAGCCTTTAGCACTTGCTTTGATTTGAAACCTTGTTTATGAATGAAAAAGCACCTGCCCTCAGCTTGCCCAGAAAACTTCTCTACTAATTCATGAGCCAGCAGGATGTGGTCGCTGTGCTTTCAGAACGCCTCCTTGTAGCTGCGTACAAAGGCCAAGCAGATAATGTGGTGCAGCTTATCAACAAGGGAGCCAAGGTAGCAGTTACCAAGGTAACAGGAAAAAATGTTTTGTGTGGATCCTAAGAAATAGTTCTTTAGTTTGTCTTTTGTATAATATTCTAATCAGAGTCCTAAAATTGCTTCTGTACATGTCTGTGTTTTATTTCCTCTGGTGATAAAGGGAAAAATTAGTAGGTAATTGGGCAGCCTGTAACTGTTAGATTTAAAAGGGTTATAGATGTCTGAATTTTGTACTGTGAGTTTTAAATTAATTTTGGATTAACTTAGTTTTCATTGCAAAGAAATTCTGTGATATATATATATATATATACCAAATACAGGGGTATTTATACCAAACACCAATCACCAGACACCACAATACTAAACATGCTCTTCCCTGTGCTCCAAACACAAACCCCTGTACCCAATACTAAACAACATGTGGTTCTGTGTGCCCCCCCCCCCCCCACACACACACACACACACACATACTTTATCCTCATACGGAAAAGCATGGGCTTCCCTGTGCCTCTCCTACACTCCTGTACCCCATACTAAACAACATGTGCTTCTGTGTGCCCCCCCACACGCACACACACATACTTTATCCTCATACCGAACTGCATGGGCTTCCCTGTGCCTCTCCTACACTCCTGTACCCCATACTAAACAGTGTTTGTCCTTCTACATAAACACAATTTTGTACCTACATACCAAATACCATTCTCTATATTTTGCCTCACATACACACCTATACCATGCCAAACAACATGTACTTCAATATTCCACGCACACTTCTGCACCCCCATACAAAGTGGCATGCTCATATACCCTTCTGCACCCCAATACTCTTCCTGTATCCCAATAGCCCCCTTTAAAGAGGAACTGTGGTCCAAAAATGACTTTAGGTAAATTGATAGGAATTGCTCTTCTGAGAGTTTTGTGTGTGATATGGCAGCAGCATCACCAGGTCCCCTGCACTTCCTGCTTCCTGCTCTGAAACTGTCAGTCAATCTGTTCTGTTTCTCCTCCTCCCTTTGCAGCCCCCCTGGTCCCTCCCACTCATGTACCCCATGGTCCCTCCAGTTGCAGGCCCCCCTTGGCCCAATCCCTTACAGCCCCATGTGGCCCCGCCCACTCGCAGTTGCCATGGCCCTGCCCACCCGCGGGTGCCTAAGTCCCGCCCACCCGCGGGTGCCTAAGCCCCGCCCACTCATGGGTGCCTAAGGGTCCCCCCTCACAGGTTCTGTGGGCCACTCTGACACCCCCCCTTTTTTTCCATTATGTTCATAGTAAAAGATTCTACATGTACCAGCTATCTATAAATTATCTCTATTAGCCTAGAGGTAAGAGCTCTGCTTTTAGCAAGACAGAGTAAATGTACAGGTTGCAGGTTCTATTCCCCAGACTTACATTTATTTTTTTTATTTTTGCTGAAATGTTAGTATTCCGTAAAGATTACTTTTATTTTTGTATAGTAAAGGATTATATCATTGTTAGGACAGGAGCATTGAATGTGTTTGAAAACAAACAACTGAAATCTCTGTTCTGCGTCAGGGAGAGGGAGGATCTCTGTGATGTACTGTGATTGGCTGTTAGCTTTTGTTTTGATCTTGTTTTGATCTGTTGAGCACTACAGAGCATGTGCCTGTACACAGACACTTTGCTGGGGGTTTACCCAGCTAAGGTGGATTGTGGGAGCTGACCCCTAGTACTCACAGGTTGTTTTCATAAATCACCCAAAGGCCACAGCAAAGGGAGAGGTGAGACACAGCTTGTTGTATGTTTGTGAATGTGCTCTGTCTATTGGGACAATGTTGTCTGGAGACTTTAGTTCTCCTTTAAACTCAACTTGTTTGAAGACCACAGTTCCCCTTTAAGTGAACCCTTTAACCCATCCACCCTTTCTGTTTTCCTACTGTGTACCACTATACGGTGCACCCAGTACACCATTCTCCTCCCTGTACCCCTTGTCTTTTAAATGCAACCACTTTTCAGGAGCATGAGGGGCATGATTTACGTGTAGCTTATTCTTCACCAGACCAAGCTACACCAGGAATGGTTTGATTGAACCACAACATTTTCCAGGTGCCTTTTATATAGCTACTAGCAAAATACCCGCGCTTCGCAGCGGAGATGTATTCAAATAACCTTTTTAGTAAGAAAGCAATAATGTATCAAGATTGCTGTAATCACTCGGCACTTGATATATTAAAGAAAGACAATTCAATAAGCTTTACGATAATGCAACACTCATTTACTTTAATTTAATATTATATTTTTTATGCAACTACGTAATTTTGGTGAAAATAACCCCCACCACCCCTCCCCGTCCGCCCCCAATACCCCCCACTATTCCTCTCTGTCCACCCTCCAAACCCTTCCCCTTACACCTCAGCCAGTCCCCGCACACACCCTGAAATTTTGGTAAAAATCGGTGCAGCCGTTAGTGTGCAGGAGTTCAAAATTCTATTCCCCCCCATTCACCACCACCCTAAAAAAATTTTTTTATTCAACTACGAAATTTTGGTGAAAATAACACCCACCACCCTTCCCCGTCCGCCCCCAATACCCCCCACTATTCCTCTCTGTCCACCCTCCAAACCCTTCCCCTTACACCTCAGCCAGTCCCCGCACACACCCTGAAATTTTGGTAAAAATCGGTGCAGCCGTTAGTGTGCAGGAGTTCAAAATTCTATTCCCCCCCATTCACCACCACCCTAAAAAAATTTTTTTATTCAACTACGAAATTTTGGTGAAAATAACCCCCACCACCCTTCCCCGTCCGCCCCCAATACCCTCCACTATTCCTCTCTGTCCACCCTCCAAACCCTTCCCCTTACACCTCAGCCAGTCCCCGCACACACCCTGAAAATTTTGGTAAAAATCGGTCCAGCCGTTAGTGTGCAGGAGTTCAAAATTCTATTCCCCCCCATTCACCCCCACCCTAAAAAAAATATTTTGTTAACCTTTTACTGGTAAAGGAGTATATGCATACAAAATTTGGTTGAAATCGGACCAACCATATAGATTTGTATAGCTTGTAAGCTAGGTAACCATAAGTCTGTGCAATGTCAGATACTCACCGTTACAGGTGGAATTTCGAAACGAAACCTGCTTAACTTTTGTAAGTAAGGTGCAATGATGAGCCTGCCAAATTTAAGCTGTCTGCTCCCATGGCAAGTTGAGAATTAGTGATGAGTGAGTGAGTGAGTGAGTGAGGGCTTTGCCTTTTATTTTTCGAAACAAAACCAACTTTTGTAAGTAAGGTGCAATGAATGAGCCTGCCAAATTTAAGCTGTCTGCCTCCATGGCAAGTTGGAGAATTAGTGATGAGTGAGTGAGTGAGTGAGTGAGGGCTTTGCCTTTTATTTTTCGAAACAAAACCTGCTTAACTTTTGTAAGTAAGGTGCAATGAATGAGCCTGCCAAATTTAAGCCGTCTGCCTCCACGGCAAGTTGGAGAATTAGTAATGAGTGAGTGAGTGAGGGCTTTGCCTTTTATTTTTCGAAACGAAACCTGCTTAACTTTTGTAAGTAAGGTGCAATGAATTAGTAAGTCCATGCCCCACTACTTAAACCTAGCAATATTTAAGACAAGGACCTTATTTAAATAGCGTTGCCAACTAATATGTACATTGCCTTCCAAAAATAATCTAGAAATCTTTTTTATCAGTGGTGTAACTAGGAATACATTGGGCCCCCCAAACAAAAACATATGATGGGGGCCCTCCCCCTGTTCATCTAGGAAGAGGCTGCTCCGGACATCGTTATGCCCCTGTATCACATCTTTTTATTCATTACATATTTATATTTCCCTTTCAGACATTTGAATTTTCCAAGCTAGGACAGTTACTGTGAGTCTGCTAAAAACTACAATAGTTAGATATTTGGGCTGTGTGAAAAAATGTTTCTCCAACTATGTATAAATATGTATAACAATATAAAACTCTATTCCTAAACAGGTTTGAGTGAAACACAATGTATTAGCCACGTTTGCAATAATGCATCACAGAACAAGTAACAGTTAAGTAATGTGCCTCCATTTTAGGGGCTTATTGACCCTGAAATTGAAATATATGTTTAAAGGATATGTACAAACTGGGAAATTGGTTTTTTTAATTGCCTATTACTAGAACTACTAATTGTTTTAACTTAATGTACCATTTTTGGGTTTCATCTGTCCGCTATTTCTTTAGATAGACAGTCTGAAACATTTACATTTCAAGTGCCTTAGTATCACAATATTTTCTGTATGCATAGTTTTTTCTGTCGCTGGAATGGCAACAGTTACGTGAACTGCATGGTGGGAAATTCCTCTCCCACTGCGCTCATAGGTATTACTGAGGCAAGCTTGCACTCACAGAGAGTCAGATTAGTCTGACAGGGGGCTGAGGGACTGAGGTACTGAGCTTGAGCAAATAAAGTAATGGATTGAAGTCATGCAGCAACACAAAAACAAGGAAGGAAGTATAATGTATTAATTAAGATTGAAATGTGGCCATTTTTCAGTGTACAATTCCTTTAATGTTCATATTAAATGTCATTTTTGGAATTGGCGCGTAAGTCCCCACAAAATCAATGAAACCCCGTGTTAACCTCATAGAAACATCAATGGTTTGGGGTTTGCACTCGATGGACCCAATATTGCATACTGTAGTAATTTATTTGTTATGCTAGTCTGAGTGAATATTATTAAATAAGATATCCTTCACTAAATCCATAATCCCATATTAGACGCAAAGTTTGCAGTAATGAACTCCCAACCCTAGTGGTGTTTTGAAGGCTATTTCACTGCAATAGCAAAAAAACTGAACAGCAGTACCTCCTGTTTCTAGGGCATATGAGACGTCGCAGGAAACAAAATACAACTGAGGGTCGCCTCCAAACTTTTAACAAAAATTTTATTGTGAACCACACAACATCACATCACAACGTTTCGGGGGGGTACCCCCTTCTTCAGGTTATAAAGTGCATGGTGCTTCAAAGAAAATATAAAGACGTGTTGAACAGTCCCTCCCCCCAAATAGGGTGGACCCTTAGAACAGGTGTCTATTACATCAGTTGACTTATTGCAGACGTCTATGGACACTTATGGGTTATTTAGACGTTCAAAATTTTGCCTGTGTTGTTAATTGCAGCAACCAATCAGATGGACTCAGATGGTTTTAAACTTTAGTAGACCAGGAAAGAGGTAATATCTGAATGGTGGTTGCTGCAAATTAAGAGGATGGTCAAATTTTGCAAAACCTTTTATTAAATAACCTTTATGTGGACGTACAAATTTCCACATTATAGCATTGTTGTCATTAAATTTTTATCTTTATAGTATACTGGGCCCTATTTAAAAGTCACGGTATCGATTTTAATGATACTGTAACGTTCGTTGCTGTGATGCCAACCATAAATCAACTATTGCGGATTGTAGACTACGTCGCGATCCTAGATCTATAATGTGGATCCTAGATTAAAGAACACCCATTGAATATCATTGCGGTATTTAACTTCTCGTGGATTATCGACCGAAACGTTGGTTCGTAAATTGCGATTGTGACGGCCCGCGATTGTTAATATAATTTAAAAACGCGTGTATTGCGAGTTTGCGAATCCGGTGTTTTAAAAATTAGTCCCATTGTGTTGTCATTGTACTTAAAATGATTCATTTTATATTACCAGTAGGTCTGCTGTTGTCTTATTCATTGTCAGCCTTTGAGCACATTATAAGTGTAATGCCAAAATTTCATTTGCCAAATGAAAAATAACGATTTTTCTTAAATCATGTAATTTTTATCGAAAGTTGATTAGTCATTGTAAGTTAATTTGAAGCACTACCGTTAAATATTAAATCGACTTTTATTACCTTAGCCAAATATAATATATAAAAAAGATTTGTCTTATCTGTGCGACTCTCTCTGTACACAATTACAGTAAATCTAAATGAGGAACAGGGGATGCCAAAACTTTAGCTGGTGTGCATCAGATAAAGTGCCTATTCCCGAGAGGCAGTTTCAATCTCCTCAAATTAGCCATTTTCTTTGCCCAGAAATGAAATAACTTTTGGGAAGAAGAGTTCCTGTAAGCTTTTAAAAATGTCATGTTTTAAAATCATCCAAAATGCAGAAAGAAATAGCTAGTCGAATTTACGCAGGATGTAAAAGAAAACGTAACTTTTGCCTGGGAAAATAGACTCTTTTGATATTCAGAACAGGCTGATATGTGAAACTATTCATATACGTGCTTACATATAAATCTTCATGAGACATCCTGAAACACTCACCTTTACCCTGCTCTATCTCAAACCCAGGTCTAGGGTGTGGACTTAAACCGATAAGTCCTCACTCCTGGTTACATTACCGATCAGCTGTAGTACTTACATGAAGTGCTGGTAAAGGTCTATCCACCAGGTCATGGTATATCAGTGGTATTCAATTTAGAGGAAAAAGCCCGTCGGAGACTAGCGAAACATTGTCTTAATTAAAGTCTAGTTGATCTAATTGATATCACAGATATAGTACATAAAGTTCCCTTTGCAATCTAGCCAATGGGAAGACATGCTTCTTTGCAGAATGTGTCTTTGGCATTAGCTAATCGCAGACTGTACAAACCAGCAGAACATTTCTAGACCTTGGTTGTTTGAGCATGCCTTTTAGCCACATTATTAATTTTAGCAAACACCACAATATACTGTATCAACCGATAAACAGTGCATGTTGTCTCTATGCCTCGGTCTGCACAGAATTTAACGTCAGCTTACAATTTCCCTCTCCTTTTACTCCTATTGGGTTGAGCAGGAATATTATGTTGGCTTTATGTGGTGTTCTGTCAAGGCATTTAGATCAAATGACTGATTGTGTCAGGGTTAACTCAAATGTCTATATTATTCTTTGGTTATTAAGTTTAGAGTCCTGCGTGGGTCTAATTTTCCAGACCCACACCAACCCGACCCGAAAAATCCGTACCCACACCATGACCCACAACCAGCTTTCTATCCATTCATGACACGATCTGCAGTTTTGAACCCGAGACCCAACCTGCTTTTAGTCTTTCTTCATAAAAATTTGTACAGGAAAGTTTTTAAAAAAGTTAAATTAAATGTTTTAATCATAAACCATGAAATGTTCATAGAAACAAACCTACCATACCACTAAATATAAGCGGGTCTTTAACTGCGCAGGCATCACACTGTCTTAAAAGTACATCTCCGAGCAATCCCTGGATGCCTTCTGATATTGTAAGTGCTGTAGTGGAATTCTGGGAGCACCCTGGTTACAGTTCTGACAAAAGTCTGTCTGGTATTTTGCAGTAACTCCTACTATTAAAACTGATTTTATTGATCAATTGGTGTTAGAAATAGCTCATATGAAAAGCTAAAGCCCTCCCCCAAATTATATTAAATGTACTGGTAAAAAATAGTTTCACTGGAAAAAGATTTATCATTTAATCAAGACAGAAAGGTCAAAATGTTGCAAGACAAAAGGTAGGTCGCCCTATACAGAAAAATGATATACTTACAGCCAATCCAAAAATATGTCAGCAAATTAAGTAGCTGTGCTGTGAGACCCAAATTTAATATCTTGTAGACTTCCATGAGCTTGAAGGACAGCATTATGCGGTTTGGCAAGGATTCATACAATTAATTGATGAAATCACCAGGAATAGCCAAGAAAACGTCTTGCATTGCCTCCAAGAGTTCATCAATATTCTTGGTTTCGTCTTCCATCTTCCTCTTTCATCCTACCCCACATATGCTCAATGATGTTCATGTCAGGTGACTGCCAATCCTGGAGCATCTTGATTCTTCTTCGCCTTAAGGAACTTGGAGTGGAGATGGAGTATGCAACGGTACAAGACATCAGTACACACCAGTTTTACAGCAAATAGTGTTTATTTAAACACATGTGACGTTTCAGTGTCAAAATGGCACCTTCTTCAGACATAAGCACCCATTCTGCTGCAGAATTTGCATTTTTTATGGTTGGAAGAATTGATGTAGCTAGATTTCTTGGGATTTTCACTATTGATGTTGCCTTCCACCCCGCAGATCCCTCGCACACCCCCATACTGGATGTAACCCCAGACCACTTTTGCCTTACCAAACTCACTGTTTTCTGGGTAAATCTTGGCTCCATGTGGGTTCCAGTAGGTCTCCTGCCAATGATTTGCGGCGACTGTGGGTGTAATTCTACAGAAGAACATGCGGGAAAATCCACCCTTTGCCACTTTTCCAGTGTCCATCTTTTAGACGGCTGTGCCACACGGTTTTTCAATTTCTTTGTTTAGTGCTGACTTATGGGCACTGATTCGAACATGGAGCGCCATTTGAGACAGAATTCGACAAAACTGTTTGTTTACACAGGGATTTTCAGGGGACAGGTCTCCTGAGCTCTGCTGCAGTTGAAAAATGGGCTTGCCTTGGATTTTCGAGCCAACAAACTGTCCCCGAGCAGTGTCTTGCGGGTCTCCAGACCTGGGTTGTCAAAAACTTCTCCTGTCTCTTTAAATTTTTCTTTATACCCTGAACTTGACACTGAGAGACATTGAAGGTGTGCACCACATCAGCAGTGGATTTGGTCTTTCTCAGCCTCTTGATAATCAACACTTTAGTTCAGGGTGAATATTAGGCATGTTTGCAGAGGTCTATTTGCAGTTGATGTGAAGGTTCTAGTGTACTGGGGTTTTTTTATACACACCTGACACCTAATTGATCTATTATTTCACAGGTGAAGCCCATATGACAAGGCGACAACACTTATGTCTTTACAAAAATGACTCAAAGGGCTTTACCAAGCTGTGAATATAAAAATACTTTTTGTAGTTTCGTTTTGCATGAAACATTATTACAAAAGCTGTTTGGGGTAAAATGAACCATTTCTGAAAACAAAATCTGCCATTAGAATTATGTAAGCGGCACTTCAGGTCTATTTGTATACAAGAACAATACTTTTGTCAGAAACTGACAATGTAAACTTTATAATATATCCTACTACCCTAACTACCTACCCATGGGCTCTACTGTACCCAACTTACATACCATGAGCCTTAGCTTATTTTAAATCTTTATCTGCAAACTATTTTCTTGTTCTGTGACAGGGATGGGTAATAAAAATAGATCAACAGTTCCAATGCACTCTTGTCCAACATGTGGGTGCTCCACTCCTTGGTATCCTACCCTCCATGGAAATAGTATTAGAAGTAACAAACTGAGAGCCGTATCCAAAAGCAAATCACCTATTACTCCCCAAAACTTTATAGATTTCAAGCATCTGCAGATCTACTGGTTACCTATGTATGATTTATAACTACGTCCAGCAGAATAACATTTCAATCTCAGCCACTGTGTAAACTTGCATTATGGGAGACCGTAAAAGTTACAATGAGCAGGTACCATAACAAAGGATTATGGGTAGGAGCAGGTGTGGGAGCTGCAATGAAAAACTACACCTTTAAATGGTGTAGATATTCTTGCTATTATTTTAAAAACTACAACTCCTAGCGTTCCCTGTCTGCACTCTGGTTGTAATGTTGGGTAGAGATGTAATGTGGGTTCGAATAGACCCAGTTTCTAATCGAATCTGAGGTTTCAAAGTTCCAACAAACTTTCGGAACTCCAGTTTCATGGAACCCAGATTTTATCGAAAATAGAAAGTAGCCGATTATCGAAAATCGAAAGTAGCCGATTATCGAAAATCGAAAGTAGCCGATTATCGCAAAATCAAAAATAGATGATTACCGAAAATCGAAAGTAGATGATTATCGAAAATCGAAGATCAAAAGTAGACGATCGATAAAAATCGAAACCTCGAAAGTAATGATCGATTTCGGTAACTCTTGAAAATAGAATGCGGAAGCTCGAAAACAGCCCGTCTGTGAGGAAAAATAGTTTTTAAAATAAGTTTTGGTTATTTTCCGGGTTCCCCAGACCATCCCCAGGTCTCTGTGTCATTACAGTAACCTACTATTACTGTTTGTTAGAGATGTCCGAACTTCGAAAAATCCGGTCCGCTCGAGGTCTGCGAATTTTCGAAAAAATTCGAAAACTGCGAGTGGACCCATTAAAACCTATTAAAATGAAAGTTTGGCAAAATCCATTTCTTCGAAAATACGAGGAAGGATCTTTGAAAACACCAGGATTTTTAGAAAATACGAGGATTCTTCAAAATACGTACCCGAGAATGTGGGTCGCTCCGTCCAAAAATGTGAAAAATCCATCACTACTGTTTGTCCCTCAAAATGGACAGAACTTTAAAAAAAAAGTTCTCCCATAGACTTCTATGGGTCTGTTACAATCTTTGAATTTTTTAATTTTCCAGAAAAATCCGAAAATTCAGTTTTGAACATCTCTGCTTGGCAGTTTAAATGTCATTCATCTTGAGGTCCACATACCTACTGTAGTTCTAGCTGAACCTCATAAAGTGTAGATTGTTATTATCATCACTAGCATCATCACATTCCATAGATCATTATGGCCAGAAGGATTTACAAAGACTAATGAAATCACATGTCATCTGTCCCATGCAGACACTTGCTCTGGTCTCATGATAGGTGCAGGTGCAGATAGAAGTTTGTTACTTGTTTATTGGGAGATTGTTCTTTGCTGGCTCTGACCTCTGCGTAGTAAAACCAAGGTCAGAAGTTTACAACCCTGCCTTTCCAGTTCACGCCAGCATAACGCTTTTTTACCAGTGACCTCTGCAAAATCTACCTACAGGTTCAACATTGCTGTCTGTATTTCTATCCACATGGCATCTGTATAAGATTCTAAGGACTTTAGGACTGTTGACAACTCAATATTTACCAGCCAAAAACAAATAAGAGGGTGGGGGCTTTGCATCAGAGTATTTGCCCTTTATCTGCCATGGTGTGATTTAGGGTAAGGTGCATGCACACTGCAATTTGTCTTGGATTGATAACAATGTATTCTCAGTTCAGTTATTACAGACAGATCTCTCTTCATAGACAGGAAAAATTAATCCGCACTTCAATATTCTGAGCACCTGTGAGAAGTCTTTCTAAATGATCTGTAATGGAGAGGATTGAGTAATTTGATGTTTGGACATAAACTTTAAGGCTGGATACACACGGGGGGATATTTTGCCCCGACCGAGCATTCACTACAAGCGAGCGCTTGGCCGGGACAAATTTGCGTCGGGGCAATAGTGGCCACGGCCAACAGTTTGGTGGACCGATTGTGCAGTCCATAGGGAACTGCAAGATTGGCTGTGATTTACAGACATGTCCAATCAGAACGAATGGGCAGCCGACATCGGTCGCAGCTGTGGACGAAAGCAGCATAGATTTTTCGCCCCAACCGACCTAACATGGACGTATCGTTGATTGGGCCAAAAATCTGCCCTTGTGTAGCCAGCCTAAAGGGCAACTCCACCCCCCAAACTAATTTTGCTCCCTGCAGGGAATTGATATAAACCTGGACCTTGATCTTAGCCAATCACAGGAGCGGATGCCGGTCGAACCCCTCCTGCTTGACTTCTGTGCACGGAAAAGACACGGAGTTAAGCAGAAGGCGGGGGAGGACAAACGCTGGTAAGTACGGTACATTTGGGGACGGCAGTAAGTGCGAGGTCGAGGTTAGCAATTCCCTGCAGGATAGAAAATTTAGTTTGGGGGTGGAGTTGCATTTCCACTTTCAGACTTCAAAATGTTTAAGCACTGCATAAGCAAAAAGTAAATTTTGGCTTAAAAAAAAAAAAAATAAAAAAGTCTGACTTTATTCATTAAGGCTACGTTTACATAACTCAAAACTCAGAAAAAAATGCAGTAAATTGCATTGTGATTTATTAAGGGCGATAAAAAGCATCTAGTGTGATAGTAATGGACTTGGAAAAGGGTCTTTCACTACTCAAATGGTCTTTAGCTATTGCTGAAAACTTTGCCATGGTTGTTTCTCTCATTAGCATAAACAGCACATAATAAGACTATTTTGATGTTTGCTAAAAATTCGACTGGAGATTATATGTAGTGTATGTAAACTGAAAAAATGTAAAGGCTATGTAACTGAAAAAAAATACCTTGCCTTCAATCAAGGTTTAATAATAACAAGGCACTTGATTGACAGCTAAAACATAAGATGCTTCAGATTCGATATCTAAAGAAATAGGAGACATATCAACAAAATAACCAGTACAGTGGTGGTTGGGAGAAGAATGATAGTTTTCAATAATAGGCAATTTAAAAAAAAAATGTTTCCAGTGTAGATATCTTAATCTAAAAAAAATGCCTCCTTAGTCTTTGATTTTCATTTATTAACTTTTTAAAAACATTCTGTTACCTAATAAACACAAAAGGCTCTGATCTGTGAGTTCTTTGTCTATTTTAACACGTTGAAAAGTAGTGCCATTAGAGTTTAAAGGTGCATATGCACGCTCAATGCAGGGGCCAACCAGGATGCATGATGTGTATGCACGGTGGTTTTGGGCGATATTTGTGCCATGTATGGGCACTTTGTCAGCCGGAACAGCCATAAGGTCTGGGCTTGTTGCCCAATCTGCCAGGGAGATCATCAACGAGCCGCAACCGGTGACAAATGCCCATACATGGTATACTAACTAAAAAGTCACAGTAAACAATTGTAAACACATTGGGGGAGATAAAATGGGCACTATCGGCCAATTCAGTGTAAAAACTGCGCCGAGCACCATATGCAAAACCGTTAGCACTGGATTCTGTGCTGCTTAGTAGCGTAAAATCTAACACATGGTGGCATAAGAAAAGCCGCTACGTACCGTGACCTGAGCCCCTATGCAGTATAGTTGCATAATGAATACTTACTACTGAAGTAGGTTGCTCTAGCGTAATTACATCTCCCTGCTAGTTCCAGATTTGTTCTTGATGGTTTGCCAACAGTGGGTTATTACATGGTACCACTGCATGTATTTACATTACAGTCCCTTAGGCTAGGCCACACTACAACGCACAGGAATCGCGCACAAAATCGCGAGCGTTATGCACGCGATTGTGCGCTTTTCTTGTGCGTTCGTCTTTGCGTTCGCGTTTTGCGCATGCGTTTTTGCCATTTCGCGTTATGGAAACGCTGCGTTAACGCACCAAAATGGTTGAACGCATGCGTTACCAAACGCGACAGCGGACGCGCCAATCGCATGCGCACGGAAATCGCGGGAATTTTTGCGTTCCCGCGATTTCCATTTTAGAGAAAATCGTGTGCGCAATCGCGAGCGCGAAAACGCGTGCGCACAACGCGCGAAAAAATGCGCTAGTGTGGCCTAGCCCTTAAAGTGGCTGTTCTAAAGAGCATCACCTTTGTAAACCTTCCATAGTGGTTTCACACAAGTATCAGCCACTCCTTTTGATCTCCTGGCTGTGTGCGAAGCAACAAGGCAATGCAATTCAAGTTAAGAGACATTGAACTTAATTTGTAGCAGAGTTAACTGATTCGCTTACATTTATGTAACTGGATCACTGGAAGGCGCCCAAAAGGGAAATTCTTCATGAAGAACCTGACAAGACTTTCCAGAGTAGAATAAAAGAAGGGCATGTTAACTGATCCTTACATTAATGGAGATGACACAGTAGTGCTTATTAGTTCTTAGATCTGGAAAGCAAAAAGAAATATTTTTCATGTGGGGGCTATTAATATAACATTGATATAAATTGGGGCACATTTGAATCCTACCCAATCATTAAAGGGCAAGTCCAGCCCTAAAATGAAAACTTATGTACAGGTAATCACCCCCCAAAACCCTAAACGTAATAGTTTGAAATCTGAATATATAAGTATGAGATAAGGTGATGATTTTTGCATAAATATTATAAAGAGCGATAATAAATCAGGAATGAATTTCTCATACTTTTAAGCTCAAACTGTACTGTATATAGAAAGTTATTAGAGATACAGTGCTCATATTATTAAACCAACCAGCATCAAGGTATCAGAAATCTGGTCCAGTCCGAGGTATGAAAGCTGCCATCTGACTGGCGGGTATGGGTCGCATGATCTTCTGCAAAACAAATAGTTACACTAATGCCAAAGAACCGTGCAAAGCACTGATCCGTATTCTGGGATATGTAATTGGCTCTCTATGTAATATTCCCCTGTTCACCCAAGAAGGACATTTCCTTGGGTTACTTATTAAAATGTCTCCATAGTTTAAAGGGCAAGTCCAGCCCCAGAATGAAAACTTACATACAGGTAAATCACCCCCCAAAACACTAAATGGGATAGTTTGAAATGTAAAATATATAAATCTAACCTGAAATCCTGCACAAGTCCGTGTTGCACCTCTTCTGCTTCCTGGTTCTTCCAGTTAGCAACTGTCAGTTATGGATTTGACAGTTGACCTCACAGCCAATGACTGAATGTTAATCCCCTATCTGCCTCTTCTGAGCATGCCCAGGCTCAGTAAGTTTTCTTAATTGCTCAGTTTCCATGAGGCATCCAGAAGCATAGCAGGCATACAGTAATGAATTCATAGGACAAACTATGATATATCAACATATTTTTAAGGGGCCATTCTTCGAAAAGAAAGTTTTTAATGAAAGCATTATGACAGCATAGAGATTCTGTCTTCCCAGAAGTGGATGGCCAGTAATTCACCCCATGCAGGGGTAGAACTAGAGGGGAGCAGTGGGAGCAACCGCAGGGGGGCCCCATCTTATTTTTCCTATGACAGATATAGCCACCACACAGAAAACCAATGCGGATGAAAACATGGACAGGGGACCCATCATAGTTTGCTGGGGGCCCAGTGATTCTTAGTTACGTCACTGACCCCAAGTTCAGACAGGCTAGTGTATGAACTCCTTCTTTCTCAACAAGCATGTTGCTCTTCCTGTAATTTTTCCTGCAAGTTTCTGTATAAACATGCTGGAATATTATTGTTTTCATGCCTATTATTATTGCTTAAATGATGACAAATTGAAAATGAAATATCATGCATTACATTGCATAAATGTTTTGTTCACATTTTTTACATTTTTAACCCACAATGACCCCTCTATGTCAGATTACATTACTTACAAATTAGAAGAGGAAAAAAAAATTTAACAGATTAAGCATATCTAGATACCAATTGTCAGAATTAAAAGAATTACACAGGGATCTGAAAGGTGGGTGAAATACCAGTTATTTTATTTATTGCAGTCTGATGGTTCATTTGCCCTCTAATGCCAACCTCTGTCTTGCAGGGAAGCTCCAGTTCAAATTAGCCTTAAATGGCACCTATACTTTAAAAAAAGTTATTTTAAATTGACCATAACTGGAAACAATAATTCTTTTCAATGATTTTTTTTGTTGATCTGCCCCTATTTCTAGATATCCAGTCATAAACATCTACATTTCAGCTGTCAATCAGTGCCTTGCTTTCAAAAACTATCTTCTGTGAGCAGTTTTGCTGTAGCTGGAATGGTGTTTTTACAGTTGAAATGCCGTATGCTGTGTGCCGTTTTGACAGTTGGTTTGGGGAGAAAAAGTCAGGTCAATGGATGGAAGGGGATGGTTAAAAGAGGAGGGTGGTAATGCTCTGAGCAAAACATGTGCTGAATTGAAGGCATGAAGCAACACACCACCTACTACATGTGCTACTTACATTGATTCAATTATAGATTAAGATGAGGCAAAGTAATTTTTTTCGTAAGTGTCTCTTTAAGGCTTACAGTAATATCTATGATTAGGATATTTTTCACTTTATTTATAACATGTGTTTAGAGTAGGGTATCATAAATTAGTTTCAGTGGTCATAGAGTTAAGGATATTTCTCACTTTATTTATAACATTGCTGGGAGTAGAGTATCATCAATTATATCAGTGGTTATAGAGTAATTTTTGTCGGTTATCCTTCCATTTATCCAAGCTTCAGTGGATTTATTGACCTTATTATTAGTTATCACAAATTGTTCCCAAAATGCATTGATGTGGTAATTTAGTTTAAATATCCCCCAAAGAGGGGACACTTCCTGTACACCAATTATGTGCTAGTTTAAGCTTATCTGCTGTAAATGCATAGAACTTTATGGTCATATATTGGGAACTATTTTAAGTGTATGTTAAAGGATAAGTGCACTGTAAATCAAGTTATGTTCATTTGGAAGTGCAGCTTTAAAAATACCATTGCCATATTTTTTTTTACCTATGTCCCTCCAGAGCCTAGCTTGTGCCTTGGAAGTTGCTGACATCTTGAATGTTAGCTCCGCGCCTCTGAGATTTCCTCTGCTTTCTCCTGCGTGAGCCTCAAACAGTAATGCCTGTGAGTTCCGTGCACTCTCCTGCTTGAGCCTCAAACAGTAAGTGCGTGAGTTCCGTGCACGGCGTGTCCACGGAACTCACAAGCATTAACTGTTTGAGGCACAAGCAGGAGAAAGCAGAGGAAATCTCAGAGGGGCGGATAGACAATCCAGATCAAGCGCTTACATTAGCACAGTAACCGATGTCAGCAACTTCCAGGCAGCCGGCTCTGGGGGGCATAGGTAAAAATAAAATATGGCACACGGTATTTTTAAACCAGCTGCAGCTTCCAAAAAGACACAATATTTACGTGCACTTCCTTTAAGTAAAATTATTCAGATGACTCCTAATTACTAATATATACATTACTATACTATATGTTGACATAACCAAATATGTGCCTTAATTTGTTCTCATTCTCACATTGTCTACTCACATAGGTAAAAGTAGTGGTAGTAAAATCTAGTATATTGTGGGGTTCTTACATTAGAAAATTTTTCAGTTGGCTTCCAATGTCTAACACCTTGGAAGATTTGTGTACACATGATGGTGTGATTGCCATTGTTTCACCACAAATTTTAAGTTTAGTTCCCATTAGAGGGGAAGTTAAAGGCTATGTCCACCCTAAAATAGACTTTTAATATTATGCTCCCCATGTCCCCCAGCCCCAACCCAGGTTTGTTTTTAAAAAGCTCCCCAAACTTTACTTACCTCCCCTCGATCCTCCGCCGCAGCCGCCCTCTGCTTGCGAGAATGCAAGCAGAGGGGCGGGACGGCAGTCGCGTCTGTGATTGGCTGAGCGGCAGCCAATCACGGACGCGGCTGCCGGTCATTCAGTGCAGCGGAGGAAAGCGGAGAGGTAGTAAGAGTTTGGGGAGCTTTTTAAAAAAAACAAAACATGCGGTTGGGGCTGGGGGACATGGGGGAGCACAATATAAGGGGGATTTGAGCTAGGGGAGGGTAGTAGAACGGGAGGGAGAGGAGGGAGAGGGAGGGGGAGGGAGGGGGGAGAAGGGCTGCAGTACGCATGGCAAAAATCTACCTGAGGCCAGCTAGCAGGCAGTGTCCTATATGGACCTGCTAGCCTCCTGGTGGGCAGTTTTTGGAACTTTGGGGGGGGACTACAGGAGAACAGATGGAGTTGGGATGTGAGGTAAGGATTAAACTACACTACATGGTGGGGCCAGAGTTGGGGGATTATAGTTTTGGGGGTGGACATGCCCTTTAATCTTTAAATCCAGACAAAATTCCCAATAGACAGAGCGCATTCACAAAATAAAACAAGCTGTGTCTCACCTCTCCTTTTGCTCTGGCTGCTTGGTAATAATGAAAGTAACGGCACGGATGGTACTAGACTAGGGTACCAGCTCCATCAATCCACCTTGGGCAAACCCCAGCTAAGTGTCGCGTTCATGAACTACTCCAGTCCTCAACAAATCAAAACAAGGAAGTTGCAGCTTTGCTTCCTAGAAGCTGACAATCACATAACAAACCCCTGACACAGAAAAGGGATTTCAGTTTTTTGTTTTCAAACACATACAAAATAGAAAAGTAATCTTACAGTATAATTTATAGTTAGCATGGATGTGAACAGAATAAGTCTGGGGAATTGAACGTGCAACTTCCTGTAGTCTGTCTTTCTAAAAGCAGAACTCGTACCTCTAGACTAACAGAGATTTATGTGGAATACTAGTACATGTAGCATCTGTAACTTTGCTAGTACAAATGGAAACAAAAAAGTACATCTGGGATTTGAACTGTGAATTTTGTACTGTGTGTTTTCTAAAACTGGTGCCTTACTAGGTGGGCCACCACTGCATATAATTTAGGCAGTTTTGATAATGTTTAACAATTTTTGTAAAAAAAAAGGGGAGAGATCAGAGGCAAACACAATAGTAGATGTTAAGATAGCCACCGGCCCTGGGGCTTTATATGGTTGTATCTATTTATTGCCCTTTAATTTATTCATTTCTATAGGTGCATTTAAAATTAGTTATGACTGACTTCAGGAGAGTAATTTTGTGCAAAAAAGTTTCAATGATTGTGGAGAAGGACTTCATGCAGTTTAAAGATAATTTCAAATAGTATTCCCTAAAACTATTTACAATATTCATGGGTTAATGTGTTTTTACCATCATAAATCAAATGAGGGATTCTAGTTTGGCATCTCTCGCCTTAAGCTTATGTGCTTGTAATTTATGATTTATACCCTGTATGTTAAAATTGGCCCCCATGTTTTAGTTCTTTTAGTCTAGATCGTAACAGGATATCGCCACACTTATCACACTTTGGCAGTTTTTAAATGTACATGGGGCAACACAAAAGGCTTATGATCGAGTGTGAGTAATAAAAATCTCACCCTTTTTTCAGCAAATCTTAAAACCTCTAGGTGAAAAAATCTTTTACTGCAATAAACCCCCTCTTTTTTTTAACAAATGAAGAGAAAAACACATGGGGGATTTTCTTATGGGAGCATTTAGGAGGATTCGTTATTTGGAGGCGAGTCTCCTGAATGAACAAAATGTCTGCACTCCATGTGAGGCATGTTTCCGTTTAAATGGGGAATTTAAACCCTTTACATTTAATGATAATTAAACTCCCATATTTCAGGCATTGCCTAAAGCTAGGTACACACCTACAATCTTCCTCCTGACCGACCGTTCGAGGCTTTCGACTGTCGGTCGCGGCTAAAGTAGCACGTCCAACCAATCGCGTGGTCCATAGAGGACTGCATAATCGGTTGTGATTTTCCGACCTGTGATGATCATTCGTTGTCCGATTGGCCGAACTGATTTCATGATTGGTCGGGGCCGCTAAAAGCCGCCATACAATAATTCAGCATGACCAACCGAAACACTGAAAGTTCGTCAGTTGGGCCGAATTATTGTATCGTGTGTATCTAACTTAATGTGTTAATGTATAATACCTCGGCGACATAGAACAGATACCAATAGTGGATTGAATAATAAAGCATTAGTTTGGATTAGATTTTTGGCAGCAATCCAAACATATTATTATATTATTCATACAAACTTCTTTACTAATATAATATGGCATAAACCCTAGGTTATAGGTTAATCAAAACCAAATATAAGTTATCTTAAAACTGCATTCTGGGTAGAGGCCCCCCCTCCAACCGTTATAAATTAAAAAAGTGCACAAAAACAGACTATAAAAAAGTGGTTAGGGTTGGAGGGGCATCCCCTACACTACAGAAAAAATTATATTTTGGGCTGGAGTACCCTTAAAGGAGTCTGATAGCTCACATCTCTGGAGGCCAGTTTTGGCACGATTTTAGATTTGGGGATTCTTCAGATTGTAGAATTTTAAAGGCATGGGTTTAAGACTCAGATAGCAGGGGGAGAAAATAGAAGTCTGCAATCCAAAGGGCTAGGGGTTTTAATTTCTTCAGAGATCCTACTTACCTTTTAAGTCGTTGTGTGCAGATGTTTCTTCTTCAATTGTGGATTCATGTTGGGCAACTCTAGAGCCCAAAGAATCAATGGATGAGCGTAAAGTACTCAGGCTATGAGTAAGTGCACACCTGCACAAAACACGTCAGGCTACATTTTTAGGAAATATGACCAATAACGTATACCTTTTTATCTACTTGCGTGCCCACTGCTGTGTTCTTTATATGTTGGAGCATAAAGTATTAACAGATTCCGTGAGTCTTCACAGATTGCTCTCTTATAGAGGTGAATAGATGTATAATGGCCCCCATTGTAACTGTTAGGTCTTCCGGATAATCTGTGGGGGGGTGTTGCTATCTTGGTTGAGGGAGGCAGCGGTGTGTTAAGTTAGCCAGATTAAGTGTCCAGGTGGTGTTGTGACCTGTCCTCCCCCAATACCTTCCCCATCAGTGCCTGCAGGAGCAGAGTCTGTGTGTGAGTCTCACTGCCATCCATTTCTCCTGATGATGTCTGGGTGGGAGGAGCACTCTGTGGAGAAGCAATCTTGGATTTCTCCGTAGTTTGACAAACTCTGGCTTTTTATCACAATGTTTGTGTTTATTTCCATGAGCCAGGGTGTAAGTGCAAGTTAGTTCCTTATATTTTATGTTGATATTGGTAGTTTTGTTCCTGTTATACATGCTATTTGAGCCATCACTTTCAAAACTCCTTGTTCTTTATGCTGAGAGAGCAATAGCCAAGGGAACGAAGGTGGGTAAGTACATTTTTGGGCAGATTTTAAGGTTATAAAGGTAGCATTTTGGGTTTGTGGTCCCTACATTATATAAAGTTAGTGATTTGGGGTGGAGATACCCTTTATGGCTAGGTACACACGAGAAGATAATATTTCGACCGACCAACTGATATTTCGTATTTCAGTCAGTGGACCAAATTATCTGTAGTATTTTTCCGAACAGTCGCTTAGGGAAAAGTCTGGCCTTACACTTCTCTTGGGAGAGAGGGAGAGTTAACAGTATTTTTTCACAGCTGCCTAAAACTTATACATATTGTAGCTATCTACACTCTCATCATCCATCCATCTATCTATTTATCTCTCTATAATCAATCTATTTATTTGTGTATGGGTAATTACTAAGCATTTATTTTCCATAGGATGAAAAGATGGCATAGCTGAAGCCAGTCTCATTGAATATCACCCACCCCCAAGCCTTTAGCACTTGCTTTGATTGAAACCTTGTTTATGATGAAAAAGCACCTGCCCTCAGCTTGCCCAGAAAACTTCTCTACTAATTCATGAGCCAGCAGGATGTGGTCGCTGTGCTTTCAGAACGCCTCCTTGTAGCTGCGTACAAAGGCCAAGCAGATAATGTGGTGCAGCTTACAACAAGGGAGCCAAGGTAGCAGTTACCAAGGTAACAGGAAAAAATGTTTGTGTGGATCCTAAGAAATGTTCTTTAGTTTGTCTTTTGTATAATATTCTATCAGAGTCCTAAAATTGCTTCTGTACATGTCTGTGTTTTATTTCCTCTGGTGATAAAGGGAAAAATTAGTAGGTAATTGGGCAGCCTGTAAACTGTTAGATTTAAAAGGGTTATAGATGTCTGAATTTTGTACGTGAGTTTTAAATTAATTTTGGATTAACTAGTTTTCTTGCAAAGAAATTCTGGGATATATATATATATATATACCAAATACAGGGGTATTTATACCAAACACCAATCACCAGACACCACAATACTAACATGCTCTTCCCTGTGCTCCAAACACAAACCCCTGTACCCAATACTAAACAACATGTGGTTCTGTGTGCCCCCCCCCCCCCCCACACACACATACATACTTTATTCTCATACCAAACCGCATGGGTTCCCTGTGCCTCTCCTACACTCTGTACTCCATACTAAACAACATGTGCTTCTGTGTGCCCTCCCCCCCTCCAAACACCACACACACACAACAATACTTTATCCTCATACGGAAAAGCATGGGCTTCCCTGTGCCTCTCCTACACTCCTGTACCCCATACTAAACAACATGTGCTTCTGTGTGCCCCCCACACGCACACACACATACTTTATCCTCATACCGAACTGATGGGCTTCCCTGTGCCTCTCCTACACTCTGTACCCCATACTAAACAGTGTTTGTCCTTTTACATAAACAAATTTTGTACCTAATACCAAAACCATTCTCTATATTTTGCCTCAATACACACCTATACCATGCCAAAACAACATGTACTTCAATATTCCACGCACACTTCTGCACCCCCATACAAAGTGGCATGCTCATATACCCTTCTGCACCCCAATACTCTTCCTGTATCCAATAGCCCCTTTAAAGAGGAACTGTGGTCCAAAAATGACTTTAGGTAAATTGATAGGAATTGCTCTTCTGAGAGTTTTGTGTGTGATAGGCAGCAGCATCACCAGGTCTCTGCACTTCCTGCTTCCTGCTCTGAAACGTCAGTCAATCTGTTCTGTTTCCTCCTCCCTTTGCAGCCCCCCTGGGCCCTCCACATCATGTAACCCAGGTCCCTCCAGTTGCAGGCCCCTTGGCCCAATCCCTTACAGCCCCATGTGGCCCCCCCACTCGCAGTTGCCATGGCCCTGCCCACCCGCGGGTGCCTAAGTCCCGCCCACCCGCGGGTGCCTAAGCCCCGCCCACTCATGGGTGCCTAAGGGTCCCCCCTCACAGGTTCTGTGGGCCACTCTGACACCCCCCCTTTTTTTCCATTATGTTCATGTAAAAGATTCTACATGTACCAGCTATCTATAAATTATCTCATTGCCTAGAGGTAAGAGCTCTGCTTTTAGCAAGACAGAGTAAATGTACAGGTTGCAGGTTCATTCCCCAGACTTACATTTATTTTTTTTATTTTTGCTGAAATGTTAGTATTCCGTTTCTTACATCCATGCTATCTGTGAAATATACTGTAAAGATTACTTTTATTTGTATAGTAAAGGATTATATCATGTTAGGACAGGAGCATTGAATGTGTTTGAAAACAAACAACTGAAATCTCTTTTCGCGTCAGGGAGAGGGAGGATCTCTGTGATGTACTGTGATTGGCTGTTAGCTTTTGTTTTGATCTTGTTTTGATCTGTTGAGCACTACAGAGCATGTGCCTGTACACAGACACTTTGCTGGGGGTTTACCCAGCTAAGGTGGATTGTGGGAGCTGAACCCTAGTACTCACAGGTTGTTTTCATAAATCACCAAAGGCCACAGCAAAGGGAGAGGTGAGACACAGCTTGTTGTATGTTTGTGAATGTGCTTGTCTATTGGGACAATGTTGTCTGGAGACTTTAGTTCTCCTTTAAACTCAACTTGTTTGAAGACCACAGTTCCCCTTTAAGTGAACCCTTTAACCCATCCACCCTTTCTGTTTCCTACTGTGTACCACTATACGGTGCACCCAGTACACCATTCTCCTCCCTGTACCCCTTGTCTTTTAAATGCAACCACTTTTCAGGAGCATGAGGGGCATGATTTACGTGTAGCTTATTCTTACCAGACCAAGCTACACCAGGAATGGTTTGATTGAACCACACATTTTCCAGGTGCTTTATATAGCTACTAGCAAAATACCCGCGCTTCGCAGCGGAGATGTATTCAAATAACCTTTTTAGTAAGAAAGCAATAATGTATCAAGATGCTGTAATCACTCGGCACTTGATATATTAAAGAAAGACAATTCAATAAGCTTTACGATAATGCAACACTCATTTACTTTAATTATATTATATTTTTTATGCAACTACGTAATTTTGTGAAAATAAACCCCACCACCCTCCCCGTCCGCCCCCAATACCCCCACTATCCTCTTGTCCACTCCAAACCCTTCCCCTTACACCTCAGCCAGTCCCCGCACACACCCTGAAATTTTGGTAAAAATCGGTGCAGCCGTTAGTGTGCAGGAGTTAAAATTCTATTCCCCCCCATTCACCACCACCCTAAAAAATTTTTTATTCAACTACGAAATTTTGGTGAAAAAACACCCACCACCCTTCCCCGTCGCCCCCAATACCCCCATATTCCTCTCTGTCACCCTCAAACCCTTCCCTTACACCTCAGCCAGTCCCCGCACACACCCTGAAATTTGGTAAAAATCGGTGCAGCCGTTAGGTGCAGGAGTTCAAAATTCTATTCCCCCCCATTCACCACCACCCTAAAAAAATTTTTTATTCAACTACGAAATTGGTGAAAATAACCCCCACCACCCTTCCCGTCCGCCCCAATACCCCCCACTATTCCTCTCTGTCCACCCTCCAAACCCTTCCCCTTACACCTCAGCCAGTCCCCGCACACACCCTGAAAAATTGGTAAAATCGGTGCAGCCGTTAGTGTGCAGGAGTTCAAAATTCTATTCCCCCCCATTCACCACCACCCTAAAAATTTTTTTTTATTCAACTACGAAATTTGGTGAAAATAACCCCACCACCCCTTCCCCGTCCGCCCCCAATACCCTCCTATTCCTCTCTGTCCACCCTCCAAACCCTTCCCCTTACACCTCAGCCAGTCCCGCACACACCCTGAAAATTTTGGTAAAAATCGGTCCAGCCGTTAGTGTGCAGGAGTTCAAAATTCTATTCCCCCCCATTCACCCCCACCCTAAAAAAAAAATTTTGTTAACCTTTTACTGGTAAAGGAGTATATGCATACAAAATTTGGTTGAAATCGGACCAACCATATAGATTTGTATAGCTTGTAAGCTAGGTAACCATAAGTCTGTGCAATGTCAGATACTACCGTTACAGGTGGAATTTCGAAACGAAACCTGCTAACTTTTGTAAGTAAGGTGCAATGAATGAGCCTGCCAAATTTAAGCTGTCTGCCTCCATGGCAAGTTGGGAATTAGTGATGAGTGAGTGAGTGAGTGAGTGAGGGCTTTGCCTTTATTTTTCGAAACAAAACCTGCTTAACTTTGTAAGTAAGGTGCAAGAATGAGCCTGCCAAATTTAAGCCGTCTGCCTCACGGCAAGTTGGAGTATTAGTGATGAGTGAGTGAGTGAGTGAGGGCTTTGCCTTTTATTTTTCGAAACGAAACCTGCTTAACTTTGTAAGTAAGGTGCAATGAATGAGCCTGCCAAATTTAAGCCGTCTGCCTCCACGGCAGTTGGAGAATTAGTAATGAGTGAGTGGAGTGAGGGCTTTGCCTTTATTTTTCGAACGAAACCTGCTTAACTTTTTAAGTAAGGTGCAATGAATGAGCTGCCAAATTTAAGCCGTCTGCCTCCACGGCAAGTTGGAGAATTAGTGATGAGTGAGTGAGTGAGTGAGTGAGGGCTTTGCCTTTTATTAGTATAGATTAGCTGACATTAAAAAGTTGGTCTAAATCCAGCACAAAAGGAATACGGTATTAAATTAATTGGGCTGGCTGCGTGGATGTCTTTTGCAATAGTTGTGCAGCAGGCGCAACAAAGGAGTTAAAGTCATGCTAACCCAACTTTAACCCAAGATTACAGCGCAGTGGCTCTCTGTAAATTGCCCCCTCAGTCAGTGATCCCTTGTCATTTTGACTAAAATGTCTTCATCAGGGCTACAGCACCTATTCCCCTGTGTGTTCATTATCCTTTCTTGAATACAATACAATATGAAAAATGCACTAACATATTGTAAAAATACACTTTACTGCAAAGTAAAAAGCCAGTCAAGTATATTAGAGACAGCCTACAAATTATAATTATATACTTTAACTATATATTTTAAGCATAATTAGTCTATTATGGTGTGTGTGTGTGTGTGTGTGTGTGTGTGTGTGTGTGTGTGTGTGTGTGAAGTGTATGCCTGCTTACCTCCTCCTCCTACCCCTTCCTACTAACGTCCAACTCAACCTCCCCCCTAAGTGTGTGAATCCTGACAAGTTATATACAACTCTGGTGGCTTAAGTTACACTCTAAACGTTCCATGAATGGTCACAACTTATGTTACTGATGACCTTCATTTTCCAAAATAACTTCTACTACTTTGTGAGTAAGCAAGACAGTTGTGCATACATTAATAAGCTTTGGTTGGCTCTTTACAATACTGATTAACCCTTTATTCAACACATATATTTTAACAAATTATATATTATTTAATTACTTAAATATAATTATAATATCCAAAAAACACTATTAAAATTTATAAATCGCAAAGCTAGTACATATAATGACCCAATATAAACCATAACATCGCATAGAGGAATAAAGTCATTACCCCTGATGATAACTTGGTAGTTATACACTTTAGAACTGTCCACTGGTAGATAAATGAATAAATATAACCTTACTGTAGAGTAATGCTATTTGCTCTTATGCTTTTGTCTTCGGGGCATTGCGTTATTTTTAACCTACAAGATTCACTTGTATCTATTGTAGAGTCCTGCATCGGGTCAGGTACCCACGGGTTACCCAATTTGGGGGTCAGGTTTGGCTAAACCACAGTTGAATGTCTTGTGGTCAGGGGTTTGGTTCGAGTAGAAAGCTGCAGTGCGCTTCGGTTTATTTTAGGGTGCAGGTCTGACTACTTGCGGGTCAGGTGTGGTTATAGATCTCACCAGCAAAGCCGGCCAATAATGATAGGTTGATTTGCTTAAGTAATTAAAATGGGCATACATTTTTCATTTCATTCTTACCATGGTGCAAATCGAATACAAATATAACCGAATTAAAGGAACAGATATTCGATGATTACACTAGCAATAATAAAAAGCACATAAAATACTCTCGAGAGCACCTAGAAATAATCATTTATTAGTAGGAAGTGAAGTGATCTTCAGCAGAAGAAGGAAAATAGCTCTACTTATTTATTCGGCTTGTGTAAAATTAATCTGGGAGTGGCATGTCTGCAAGGAACACACATTTTATGATTTAATTGTAATGCCAAATCTGTTATTGAGGAACCTGTCTGAACAAATATTCATAAAATGTACTACCGAATTCATGACCTAGGGGCATTTGCCGATCAAACCTTTTCTATGGCTCAGAAACATTAAAATGTTCATGGTAAGGTTACCTGAAACCAAAGCCTGGATAATGTCTAAATGCTTGTTAGCATATTTACAGCTCTTATGGGTAATTTTTAAAGTCGGGTTAAAGGGGAAGTAAACCTAATGTTTGAAAAATATATATGCCATTCTGTGCCTTTTTTAGTTACTTACATTATCTCATGTTTATTTTCCTTAAAGGAGAACTAAACCCAATTTTTTCCACTCCAGAATCTGAATGTTTACCCTCTAAAAACACCAATAAACTGTAAATAGCAATACAGTAAATAGCATTAAAGTAAATGTTACCACTGAAGAACTGGATGAAATAACTGCACCGCTGCAACCAATATTATTTATAAAATTAAATAAAATAGGGAGAGAATAAGGCTTTGCAGCTCCCCTTCAAGTATATGCAAATAAGAACAGAGACTTCTGGGTAATTTCCATGTTTCTATGGCAGTTTTAAGGAAAGATATACCTTTAAAAAAGGTTTTTACAGCATTCCACAAGCTTAATACAAAACCAGAGTGCCAACTACTGACCGGTTTTGGCTTTATTGAGCCATTGTCACTTTTTCAGGGAATTTAATAAAAGTTCTTATCGTTAAAAATTGTGCTAATCTTGCCCCTACGCCTCAACCAATCAGATGTTCATGGTAATGAACATCTGAATGGTTGGGGCAAAATTAGCACCATTTTTAACGATAAGAACTTTTATTACATCTCCTTGTTTGTGTCTTGAACCCTTGGTACATCAGTTAACTTGACTTTAAGACACAGATACCCAATTTCCAGGGAGATTCAATAATAGTTCTTATCGTTAAAAATGGTGCTAATTTTGCCCCAACCAATCAGATCTTATTTAACATTTGAAAGCTAACATCTTATTGGTTGGGGCAAGATTAGCACAATTTTTAACGATAAGAACTTTTATTGAATCATACGTCTCACAGTAAATAGCCCCAATACTATTTCTCCCACTAGGTAAAGCACACAGAGCTTGTCTAAAAAAGGTTAGGAGTCACTGCATCACATGCTGTAGTTTTATTCATTCTACACAGGGAATAACATTGAAAGGCAAGTGAGACATTGCTTAGGATGTGTTTTAGCGTTTAGATCTCATATCAAATATTACACTGTTAATGATCTACCAAATAAATGCCTAATACTTTCAGTCCCTGTGAATAAAATACACACAGATGCCTTATATTTTATAGTAGACAATTTGCTTCAAATCTTTTTTGTTCCTGCAGCATGGAAGAACTCCATTACATCTTGCAGCCAACAAAGGGCATGTTAATATTGTCCAAATCCTGTTAAAAGCAGGGTGTGATCTGGACATTCAGGATGATGTAAGTAAACAACACTAATCCTTATATAAAGTATTTTTTCTCTATAATTTATTCCTATGCACCAAGTATTTAAAATGGTTCTATAGCTTTCTCACAGCCTTTTTTGCATTTTCCTGGTTTAGCAGATGCACTGCCTTCCATAAACTTATCTTTCTGACATTCTGTTGACCTCTGACATTACAAAAAAGTACCGTTTCCATGAGGCTATAATGATATTTAGTAAAACGTTCATGAGGGAGACACTTTTAAAATATTCTAATGCCATGAACTTTACTTGAATAAATATCTGTGTGAGAAAATTCTAGTTCTCTATTTTCTGGGGAAGAAGATCCTACCCTTGGTAGCCAGTTATTTGGAAAAGAGTCAACAGAAATAGAGGGGGATTTCAAACAACATTTCCATTATGACAGGAGAGGCTTCAATATTACACACTCCATACACTAGTTTATTAAACTTTTATCTTTTATGGCGTGTCATAAAGTGAGAAGTGTTTACATACAGACTGTCTAAAGCCTCGTACACACGTCCGATAGGACAAACAAGGAACAAGGTGCATTTCGGGTGATAGTCGCATGTGCGTATGTGTTTGCTCGGCCGTAGTTTGTTAATCCACTATGTCGGATAAAAAATCAATGCCCAAGCAAACGCATACACACGCACGACTATCGGCCGAAATGCCAGTAATTTGTTGCACATGTGTCCTATGCTTTCCTTTACATTATTGATTAGAACCCACCCCTTTACCTTCATTTGGTTGAATTTGTGCAAAGGTAATTAATATTCCACTTTCAGTCCTGCTGCAAAAAAACAAATAAAAAAACCAACACACCCATTGCTATGCAGTTTATCTTTGCTCATTAAGTCCACACCACTACAGAGAGCCAAAACCCTTATTGGATCTATCCTCCCATCCTCACCTACACTCTGAAGGACCGAGGAAAGTGCGTTATGTATGAGGGTGACTTCTGCGTTATAATCAGTGGGTTACTAAGTAATAGCGATGATTATAACAATATTATTGTACAGTTCATCCCAATGGTATCTATGGAAGTGGTGGATATTAAAAAAGTGGATCAAAAGGAATTGGAGCATTGCGACAAGTGACTCCAAAATAGATTGCAAGGTGAACAGTTCACTATGTTTAAGAAAAATAAAAATGAAAAACAGTTCTTGATAAATGCAGACCCTCTTGGGAAATATGATAGGTGAAGGAAATTTTTTTAAGGAAGGATTGCTTTCAGTGTGGTGTAGTACATGTAACCATATGATGTAGGTTCTTCTTTATTTATCTACATCAGGCCAGTAGTTACTAGCCCCATATACATTTACTGCATAAATCAATGACAACTGCAACAAAGAGTTTACTGGCCCAAGCTCTGTGATGCCAGTCACCAACCAAATATGCCATAAATATGATAGAGCAATGCCTGTTCTCTTTAGCAGCCCAGTCTCTCTCTCCTTGCCTAGTTGCAGCCATCTCAGGATGCACGTATGTCAGGAGTTACTCATCTGACAGCAAGTATACTTATAAGGCTCGCAGAATGGTTTAAACCTTGCAGGGTTTGGTTTTTTACATCTGTAATTTTTGTTTGGGGGTTGAACATTTGATCCCTTTAACAACATAAAGTTACTTTAAAGTGAAAAAATAAATTTTCCTTTCACAAAAAGCCCCCCCCCCAAAACTTTGGGGTATTTTAATGTAGTTCTCAGCCCCATGACCTTTTTCCAGCCTCCTGAAGTTCAACTTTTTTTGGGGGGCATGAACTTGACACTTACACAGGAGCATTAGCAAGATAAAGGCTTCACATGCTGCTTTCTGTGTCTCAGAAGCCATAGGATTTTTGGGATTTGGATAATGAACTAGCTGGCTGACAACACTACAGGGGAGTGACGGCCACAACTTCAATTGTGGGATCTGTATCTTGTAAACTAGGAAGCAGTCGGCAGATATACTCCAGGTACACGTTACTTAAATGCCAAACTTTCTAATTATTACTAATTAATGTTACTTTACTGAGTGGACATTTAAGACATTAGTTCAAAGAAAAAACTATTTTAAGGGTCACAAATTTATTTTTAAAGGAAGTGTACACCTTTTTGATGTCTTTCTACTAACTTCAAAGTTTTAATTTTCCTTGTTTGTTTATTTCCTGTCATTTGTAAATATTAGCTCTCCATACATCTCCATCTCATCATTTTGAGGGATCCAATTAATTTGATTAATCGCTCAAAATAGCAATCCCATATATGCCGTTTTTTTCAATTAAAAACTTTCCAATCGGTAAAACTTAGATCAGGCCAAGACAGAAAATTTTCTGCTGATCCCATCTTCAGTCCTCATCTCTCTGCAGATTTAGAGGGGAAATCTGCGGGAAGACTGGAGCCTCAAAGAAGGGAACTCCAAGTGGCTCTAACAATTGGATTTTTAATCTTTGCACTGGATTGGGAATCTGATCACAGGAACATCTGGCTGTGTATGGCCCGCTTAACATATAGTAAGCAGTCTCTTCTCTATCTGATGCATGATGATATCCTATTTTAGAACATCATCATGCATCAGAATCAATTTCATTCATGTATCAGATTCATGGTTAATTTTAAGTTCTCTTCCTCAAGTTTTATTTTTAAGCTTCATTTACAGAATGATTTTGATTCTGATGAATGACCAGGTTTTTTACTGTCACTATAATTACATAGAGACATCAGGGAGATTCAATAAAAATTCTTATCATTAAAAATGGTGCTAATTTTGCCCCAACCAATTGGATGTTATTAAACATTTGAAAGGAAAAAGCTGATTGGTTGGGGCAAAATTAGCACCATTTAACTGGAACAGCACCATCTATTGCAATGGTAGAGACTATAATTATATACTTCATTTTTATTACTGTCATGTATATACCTATATAAATATATATCTTACCGTATATACTCGAGTATAAGTCGAGGTTTTCAGGCTGTGAAAACAGCCTGAAAACTGAACCTCGACTTATACTCGAGTCAGTCACTTACTGGTGAAGGAATCCGGCTGCCGCGTCCACTGATGGTCGCATCCACTGACGTCACGACTCGGCGCCTGGGTAAAATTAGACGGCGCCGAGTCGTGACGTCAGTGGATGCGACCATCAGTGGACACGGCAGCCGGATTCCTCCATCAAGATGTCGGGGGCCCGGATCTCCTGCAAGGTAAGGCATTAGAGTAGTAGTGTAGTGTAGTGCTTAGTAGTGTGGAGGTATGGCGGTGGAAGAGGGTGGGGTGCCAGAGTAGTGTAGTGTACTGTAGTAGTGTAGTGTAGTGTAGTGGCAGGGTGAGAAGATGGGTGCAGGGAGTAGTGTAGTGTACTGTAGTAGTGTAGTGTAGTGTAGTGGCAGGGTGAGAAGATGGGTGCAGGGAGTAGTGTAGTGTACTGTAGTAGTGTAGTGTAGTGTAGTGGCAGGGTGAGAAGATGGGTGCAGGGAGTAGTGTAGTGTACTGTAGTAGTGTAGTGTAGTGGCAGGGTGAGAAGATGGGTGCAGGGAAATAGGTTTTATTCCTGGGGCTGGACCTGGGGCTGGAGGGGAGACTCTACCCTCGACTTATACTCGTGTCAATTGGTTTTACTCATTTTTGAGGTAAAAATGGGTACCTCGACTTATACTCGAGTCGACTTATACTCAAGTATATACGGTACTTAACATTTTAAAAACTAAAACATTATAGTGTGAAATAAAATGTTGATAACAGTAAAAATGAATTCGAATTTTTCTGCATATTTGCATTTCTATTTCCTATTATTAACATTAAAGGGCATCTATACTGAAAAATAGGTTATTATAAATTGACTATAACTGCAAACTATAATTCTTCCCAACCCAACCACTAACTATTGTTCTGTAGTTTTACTGTAGCTGGAATGGTGACAGAGTTTTGACAGTTGGAATGCTATATGCTGTATGTAAGTTGGAATGTATGTGTGCAGTCTTGACAGTTGGTTTGTGGGAAAAAAGTCAGGCCGGATGGAAGTGGGAGTGGTTAAAAGAGGGAGGGGGGATACTGCTCCTAAACAAAAAGTGTGCTGTATTGAAGGCATACAGCAACACACGCAAATCAGAGTAAGTTCTACTTACACGTATTCAATTATAGATTAACATGAGGCAAAGTCATTTTTTCAGTTTTTTTGTGTCCCTTTAAAACCCACATAATAGCTGACAGTAATGCAGAACCAATAACACTGTAGCACATTAGTGGAAATTACAGGTATATATAAGAGACCAGGGGTCATATTTTTTTAACCCGCAATATTAGAAATCTCCGATATTGCAGGTTAGCGTAAAAGTTAGGTTGTGCATGCTCATAATAGCAGTGGAGGCGTAAACTGCAGAAGAATCATGGTTTTGTAAGTTAATTTTCTCAGCCTGGGGACATCAGATTAAACTGTAACTATAACAGAAACAGGGTTTTGGGGGGGATGATTTACATCAAGGTGAATTTTTTGTAGTAGGGGTACTATTACCCTTTAGGAAAGGGGATCAAGTTGCTGCAGCACCAAAAATATAGAAAAGGATAAAGGCAAGTCATTTTTTTTCGTTTAGTGTCCCTTTAAGTAAGAAGAATAAATTATTCTGATACATCAGGGAATACTTATTTTTATACAATCGGTTAGCTGTGGTCGTTAAGTACCACAGCATTACCAGTACTTTATGATAGAGTCGTTAATTTACAGCATGATCATAAATTTAAATCTGTGGCTGTAAAATAACGATTTTTATTTGATGTATTTTACCCACAATCCAATCCAATACCATTATTCTGCATGGTGTTGTACAAACGAAGGTTCATAGATATACCTCCGCAATCATAACCTGCAATGTCGGAGATTTCTAATATGGCGTCTTATGGTCTCTTTTATAAACCTATGATTTCAACAACCTGCTGCGGTGTAATCGGTTCTGCGTTACTGTCTGCATTGCATGTGTTTTAAAGGGTATCTCCAGTGGTTAAAACCACTTTTTACTATTCACTCTTATTGAAGAATGGGGGGTAAAGGAGCTGTGTCTTACCTCCTGTTCTATAATAAAATGTTCAGGAGCCAGGAACAAAGGTCATTTTTAGTACTTCCCCTATCTCTCGCTCCTCTGCCGCATCCTCTGACAGGTCCCTGGTAAGTTGCTTACCTTCATTCCTGGCTCCTGAATGTTTTATTAAAGAACGGGAGATAAGGCACAGCTCCTTTAACTCCCGTTTTTCAATAAAAGTTAATAGCAAAAAGTGGTTTTAACCACTGAGAGATAACCTTTAATGTTAATAATTGGAAATACAAATGCAAATATGCAAAAAAAGTGCAAATTCATTTTGACTATTACCAACATTTTATTTCACACTATTATGTGTGAAATACACAGAGTCCCCCCTGTGGCAGAGTCCCACCTTCCTGTGGCAGAGTCCCTCCCCTCTGTGGCAGAGTCCCTCTTGTGGCAGAGTCCCCCCCGTAGCAGAGACCCCCCTCTATGGCAGAGTCCCCCCACTGTACCAAAATAATCTACCTTATCTGCTGTTGGTCTCCATGCCTCCGTGTGTGTTTCTTACGTTTCTCCCTCTACTGGTGAATCAATTGAAACTGCAGGAAATCTCCCTCTAGTGGTGAGTCCATAGGAACTGCAGCGACACACACACAGACAGCAGCACGGATGCTGCAGTTAGGTTTTTATTATATAAGATGTATATACATGACAGTAATAAAATGAAAAATAAAGTTCCATAATTATAGTCTCTACCCTTGCAATAGATGGTACTGTTCTAGTTAAACACAAACAGGGAGATGTAATAAAAGTTCTTATAGTTAAAAAAAAAAGGTGCTAATTTTGCCCCAACCAGATGTTTGAAAAGCTAACATCTGACTGGCTGGGGCAAAATAAGCACAACTTTTAATGAAAAGAACTTTTATTACATCTCCCTCAAAGTCTCTATGTAATTGTAGTGACAAAAAAAAACCTGGTCAATTATCATTCATCAGAGTCAAAATCATTTTGGAAATGAAGCTTAAAAATGAAACGTGAGGATAAGAACGTAAAATGAACCATGAATTTGATACATGAAGAATGGACTACAACTCTGACACATGAATTATGAACCATGACTCTGATACATGAAGAATGAAAATGATTCTGATACATGATGATATCCTAAAATGGACACTGTATACTTGATTTCAGAGAGATCTCATTCTAACTCATTAGCTCTAGCTAAATCAGTGTGTCAGTTGAGTAATTAACAAAACTGTGGAGCTGGATTGATCTGCTCAAGGTTTTATTCAACTTCAGTGATGATCAAAATGTGGGCGATATTATAGAAACCCGTGTAGCTGTCGGGATCGTAATCAGGTAAGATAGGTTGTGTCCCTATTCCAGCAGTGTAGTGCAAAATCAGTGTTAACCCGATAATACATTGGGTAGCATCAATTTAACACTGGTTTAGCTGTTTTGAAATCATTATAGCACTGCCCCCAAAGTATTTGTTCTAGTGTGTGTGTGTGTGAAAGCCCAATAATTGGTTATATTCTGCCCTCTGCTGGCTCAGAAAATATTTTGTTCACCTTTCTGTAGAAAAAAATGTGAAGTGTCTGGATTTGTTTCTTTATCAATCCCTGTATTGTGACAGCTTTCTGCTGTTGCCCTATGAGAGATCAGAAAATCAATATACATTTTTACAGCTCAGAAACAACTGATCAAAACAAAACCAAGATATACCTGTTGAAAAGTTTTACTGGATTTGCGGGGGCTGTGTCTCTTTGGAATATTTTTAAAATGTAGTAACTGGGGTTAAAAAACAATCAAAAATGAACACCAGAGATGCATACTGGCAAAAGCCATATCAAACCCATACTAACCATGACCATTTGAGATGACTTACCAATAGAGATGTTCGAAACTGTTGAGTTTAGTTCCATTTTCGAATTTTCGAAATTTTCGAAAAAATTTAGAACATTCGAAAACGGACCCATGAAAGTCTATGGGAGAAAAAAATTTGAAAGTTTCTGTCCATTTGAGGGACAAATAGTCATAGTAGGTTACTGTAAATGACAGAGACCTGAGGAATGGTCTGGGGAATCCGTAAATATAACCAAAACTTATTTCAAAACTATGTTTCCTTACGATCGGGCAGTTTTCGAGGTTCCGCACTCCATATTTATACAAAACGGATTTTTTTAGTTCATACTTAATTAAAGGGTAACCGTGGTCTCCAAACAAGGAGATTAAATGAAAAGCCAATTTCCTACCTTTAAAATGAGCCATCAACCACCTCTCTACCTGCTCCACAGCCCAAGATACAAAGAAATTACTGACCAGAAAGTTAAAGGGTATGTCCATCCTTGAAATAAATTTTTGCTATAAACACTCCCCCGTCCCCCAGCCCCAACCGATATTTATTTTATTAGAAAGTTCCCCAAACTTTACTTACCTCCCTCTTTCCTCCGCCGCGCTGCCGGCCCTCTGCTTGCAAGAAAATGCAAGCAGAGGTGCGGGACGGCCGTCGCGTCTGTGATTGGCTGAGCGGCAGCCAATCACGGACGTGGCTGCGGTCATTCAGTGCGGCGGAGGAAAGAGGGGAGGTAAGTAATGTTTGGGGCACTTTCTAATAAAATAAACATAGCGGTTGGGGCTGGGGGACAGGGGGATTGTTATAGCAAAAGGGTTTTACACTAGGGGGAGGGAATCCTATTCGGGAGGGAGAGGGAGGGGGAGAAGGGCTGCAGTACGCATGCCAAACTTCTCCCGGAGGCCAGGTAGGAGGCAGAGTCCTGTATGGACTCTGCTATCCTCCTGGTGGGCAGTTTTTGGGACTTTGGGGGGGGACTACAGGAGAACCAGATGGAGCTGGGATGTGAGGTAAGGATTAAACTACACTACACAATGGGGCCAGTAGTGGGGGGGATTATAGTTTTGGGGGTGAACATGCCCTTTAATGGGTGGGAGGCTGACATGTAATATTTGTAAGGCTTCTCCTGCACAGTGCCGCCGGTGAGCACAGCCTCAGACTCTCTCAGTGTGTGAGGGAGACAGGAAGTCCCTCCTCCTCTCTGCTGTGGGAAGTCCTGACAGGGAAGGTAGGGAATCTACAGCCCTTCTTTACCACTATGTGAAAACTCTGTTCTCACACTGCCTGAAAAGGCTGTTTCCACAGAGTTTTCTGTAGGGAGGATTTACCTGTGAGTAAGCGGGGCTTGTGCACTTGCGAGTGGGCGGGGCCTGTGCACCCGTGAGTAGGCAGGGCTTGTGCACCCGCGAGTGGGTGGGGCCACATCACTTGTGGGTGGGCGGGGCCACATGGGGCTGTAAGAGAATGGGCCAAGGGGGGCCTGCAACTGGAGGGACCATGGGGTCCATGAGTGGGAGGGACCAGGAGGGCTGCAAAAGGGAGGAGGAGACACAGGGCAGATTGATTGACATGGTTTCAGAGCAGGAAGTGCAGGGGAACTAGTGATGCTGCTGCCATATCACACACAAAAATGTAAATATCTTCAAAACTATGCAAAATAAACAATAAAAATAAATTGCAAAAATTCTCAGGAGAGCAATTCCTATCAATTTACCTAAAGTCATTTTTGGACCACAGTTCCCCTTTAAATAATATACTTTGTGGGATTGTATTAAAACCATTTAACTATGTCCTAATGCAATAAATAAGCCCCCACAGTGAGATACAAGCAGGGCCACATCTACCCCATCTACTAGTAGAGTGAGACATTTGTCTCAGGCAGCACTGAAGAAGAAAGGTGGCAGGCAGGCAGTAGTGTGGGTGTGTGTGTGTGGGGGGGGTTCCTTGACCGATTAAGAAAAAAAAGATTTTTCCCTAGTAACAGATATGATGTTGTTAAAATCATTTTATATGGTTAGGTTAGCTTTAGTTAGTTTGTTAGGCTAGGTTAGACTAGTTGGATTAGTGAGGGCTGCTGAAAGAGTCTGCCATGGTGGCAGGCTATCTTTTTGTAATGGTTTACCTGTGGGAAGACAGGCGAAGTCGGGACCAACGGGACGGCAAGCCACAAGAACGAATGCCGGAATACTGGAGAGAGGCAAAGTTCAGGGTTCCCAATAAGGGAAAAATAGGGAAGCTGTAAGATCTAGGCACAGGATACCAAGCACAGACAGCAGGGAAGCAGGAACAGGAGGAACAAAGTAGAAATCCAAGGAACAATAACCCAGCATGGCTTAGAGGGAAAGCAATGCTATTTTCGCGTGCCCGTCTGATGTTTCAGGCCCTTTTTGAATCTTGGCGCCATGACGTCACTTGCGTCACGTGGCGTAACGTCGCACTTCCGGGAAGTCACGCGCATGGCACGCTGACGTTGGCGCGACGGGAGCCTGGGCACCGCCATCTTGGAGGGACCGGAGCGGCGGAGCAGGTAAGTATGTGTCCTTACACTTTTGGCTAAAGTATGGCATTTTGTGTATTGCAACAGTGGAACCAGCATGTATAGCACAGGCTATAAAATAAGTTATTTTTGTTTTGAGCAACAAAAACCTGAAAGGGGCAATAAGGTAGTGGCAACACAAGCTGTTTGAGAAAGGGATGTAATATCTGTTTCTAGTAATTTACATTATTGCTAATTGACTGTCTGAGGAACTGTTTAAATACATATGTGATATGAAGTTTAAAGGGCATGTCCACCCCCAAAACTATAATCCCCCCACTAATGGCCCCATCATGTAGTGTAGTTTAATACTTACCTCACATCCCAGCTCCATAAGGTTCTCCTGTAGCCCCCCCCCCAAACTCCCAAAAACTGCCCACCAGGAGGCAAGCAGGGTCCATATAGGACTCTGCCTCCTACCTGGCCTCCGGGAGAAGTTTGGCATGCGTACTGCAGCACTTCTCCCCCTCCCTCTCCCGATTCCCTTCCCCTAGCGTAAAATCATTAATGTATAAGATTCCCCCTGGGCTCCCAGCCCCAACCGCTATATTTATTTGTTTAGAAAGCTCCTCAAACATTACTTACCTCTCCTCTTTCCTCCGCCGAAGTGAGCTGCCGGCAGCCGCGTCCGTGATTGGCTGCCGCTCAGCCAATCACAGACGCGGCTGCCGGTCCCCCCCCCCCCCTCTGCTTGCATTTTCTCGCAAGCAGAGGGCCGGGAGCGCGGCGGAGGAAGGAGGGGAGGTAAGTAGAGTTTGGGGGGGCTTTCTAAACATGTAAATATAGCGGTTGGGGCTGGGAGACCAGGGGAAAACACATATCAAAACTTTTTTTTTTAGGTGGACATACCCTTTAAAATTTTAAAATTTTAGCCATGCTCACTAACAAACCACAGCCACAGAGAAAGCCACACCCAATTTAACTCAGCGGCGGCGCGCTTCGTGTCGCGCCTAGAAATAATCAAGGGCGGCATTCAAAAGTTTGGCTAAGGCAGCAAAAATCCTAGAAATGCCCCTGGATACAAGGCAGGTCCATTCACTGTTTTCCTTCTCCCTACATTAGGAGGTAACAGTGTAACCAGTTGGAAGATTAGTTACTTTTGTTTCTATTTTGATCACTTGGCAGGTTCAAATTTTACCGATTGTTACATTTTACACCTCTGCTTTTTCTTTGCTGGTTGCCCAAATTTAGGAGATACATTTAATAGATACATTGTCTCTTTGTTATTAGTGCCATATGTAATTCATGTTTTAGCAAAAACAGAGGGCTTTAGACATGCCGCCCCCTACAGATCCTGATGCCCTAGGCCATTTCGTATGTGGCCTTCTAGGAAATCTGTTCCTGTTCCTCTGTTGGTGCTGTTTCTGTAAATGTTAGCTACCATCCAGACTTTAAAAAGACATACAGGGAGATTCAGTATGGCCAAAATCCATATAAAACCCATGTTAACCCAAAGTAATAATGCTGTGCTACTGATACATAACCACTTTTGTAAAGTTTAGCACTAGTTTGTAGCGCAAAACTTAACGTGGTTCTGTATGGGACTTTAATCCGGCGCATCTTACCTTTACACGATCCAACGCTGCAATACCAGAGTAATCTCGTTTACGTCTCATATTGTATCGCGGGATCAGTTAGTAACGGGACCAGACCTTATTGAATGTCCCCCATATTCGTAATTTTACTACGTGAGAATAAACCAAATCACATTGTGACGCCTACTCTGTAATTATCTGATCTATTTTAATGCACCCACCTTAGGCACATGAACTGCAATATTTACAATGTTTAAATAGAATGTACATCATAGATTGTTTCCCCACTCTTCTTCCAATCTCCTTTACAGATAAAGCCTGTATGTTTACAAGGGAGGATGGGTAAAAGAAGAAATGCGCTATACATAATCAGTTTATTTTACAATAATTGTAAGTATATCTGTTGTATTCAGCTAGATCAACTGGACTTAAAGTTTAGTTTTGAAGGCATTTCGCTAGTCATCCGACTGGCTTTCTCAATTCAGAATGACTTGTACAAGAATCTGTGGCAATTATGTACCCTGGAAAATCCCAATTAGCATATCACAGCCAGGTGTTAAGGACCTTCTGAATGCAAAGTGTGATTGGATAGTGGCTAAGAGGTGTTATAGGAACGCCCAGTGTAAGGTGTCAAAGCAGCATTGTACATGGCAGACAGTTGGTGTTGAATAATTGTACAAGTCATTCTGAATTGAGAAAGCCAGTCGGATGACTAGTGAAACGTCTTCAAGAACTAAACTTCAAGTCCAGTTGATCTAATTGAATACAAAAGATATACCATGACCTGGATGAATGAACCTTCACAAGCAGTATTTCCAAGGTTTTTGCAGTGCTGTAAACATCCCTATAATGTGAGAGAGAAACTTTGCTAAACTTGTTCAGTCATACTGAAACCCCAGTTAGTGTTAAATAACCCGCTTTCACTTTACAAAACTTGATACCCTATATATGTATCTCTGCTTCTATATATAATATTCAGTGTCTATATCAGTCCTTAAGCTTATTGCTATACCGGTTGAGCATAAAGGAGACAGATACAGGGTTAACATTGTTCCAAACTAAAGAGTTTACTAGGAATTAAATTAAAGGTGCACACAAATGCTAGATAATCGTTGCCTGACAGTCTTTTTACATAAAGCTGGGCAGCGGTGTAGGGATCACTATAGCAACCATAGTAGTAGCTAGGGGGCCCAGAGCCAAAGGGGGCCCCGTCACTGTTCCCTGCAGACATATCAACTCTCCTTAGAAAAAATTTACCTCATCTAGTTTAACCCTACAAACCCCATTTTTGTGGGTGCACAAAGGAAAGATTTTTGAAAAATGACAGACAGGATCTGCAAGATCCTATCTGTCATTTTTTAAAGATCAGGATACACACAGTCCCGAATGTTCTCCCTTTGCTGTGTTTTCCGTGACCCACTCCCTACTACTACTGTGGCCGAGGGAAATTTTTGTTTTTTCCCGAATGACCACTCAACCAATGGGAACGCTCATTCAGGAAAGACGCTACACACACTGCCAGTAAAGCCCTGATACCGTCGGATCCAAAGGTATTGGGGCTTTTCGCTAGTCTGTGTACCCAGCTTAAACCTTTCAAAGATGATCCCAGGTTTAAGTAAAATGAAAACAGGGTTTGTGGGGCTAAACTATGTGTGGTAAAATTTTTCTAAGGAGGGTGGACATGTCCTTTAAAAAACCTTGCAGCAGTATGGCCGGGTTAGGTTGAACTGCACCAAACTGTTTTTTAATATGGGAGGGGGGGGGGGGCATCTAAAATCTTGCCACTGAAGCTGGGTTCACACAGTACCAGACAGACAGAATTTGAAAGATGTGGTTACACACAGTCACAAACATTCTTCCTATAAAGTATAGGGAGATTGCTCATGACTGCCTTACACTTAACAATCATGGGTGACTCCCTATACTTTAGTACAGATGAGCGACCAAGGGAAATATGGCATCCATAATTACGTACCACCAGGATGGGCCCTTTATCAGTAATGTGTGTGCCCAGCTTACATCTGCTGTCATTGTTTAGTAGTCTGCTATGCTGATAAACTATATCGGGAAACTTTGTGAATGTTTCCCCCTCCTACAGAGGGTTGCAATTTTCATTGCATAAAGCAGAACAGCTTGCTTGGCTACTGCAGAACAGCCTGTTTGTCAGGAGATCATAGGGCAGATTGTTGTCTAAAAATTTGTTTACTGATAGTTGCAAATGCCAATTCTCTAATGCCTTTCTTTATGGGTTCTTTAAATAGTCATTTGATATTTTAAATAAGCACTGTTCACTCTGCAAATAAATTGTGTGTTGGCAACACTGAAGCTTCCTGGGAGGCTATTGTTTTATACTCTTTGGTTGTTGTTAAGCAAAAAAATAGGAAATGTCTAACAGTTTAAATAAAGTGTACCTTCAGAGTCACTTTAGGAATTAGAAGGCATTGTTCAGAATGAATGTCGGAGGAAAAGCATACAGTAAAAGATTGGATCATAATGCCAGCTGAAGGCAAAGCATTAACTTTTAATAGTTTATTATTTAGAGAAAAAAATGGTAACACAGATAAATGAAAGACATAGCCATGAGCAAATTAAACAAATATATATTATACTACGTAAAAAACAATTTTTAAAAATATATAAAGTATGCAAGGGATGCATTACAGATTACAATTTGTGATATTTAGTTTTTGCTTCATTCTTTAAAGTTACCTGTGTCATAACAAGCCTAATAGGGTCCAGATAGTACATTGCTTCTGCTGTGTATTTGCTATAGTAGTAGCTACAAGGAGCCCTGGGTGAGGGGCTGGCAATACGGGGAAAGGGTCTAATCAGAAGTCCTAACAAGACATGCGATTTTGCCCATGCCCAGCAATGAATGAGTGCCATACATGCAGGGCTTTTTTTAGGCATAGGCCACCTAGGGCACAGGTAACTAGGGCACCTATGTTGATCCAGGGCGCCTGTCAGCTTTACTTGCTGTTAGATCTGCTCTCCTTGTTCAGCTGTAACCTGCAACATTGTATTTAGTACAGAGCCTGAACTCCACACACTCTACTTAGCAACAAATGTTGTAATTTGCAAATGAACTGAAGGTGAAGGAAGGAGGGTGGAGGATGAGCTCAGCTAATAGTACTGAGGAGAGCATCCCTTAAATGCCAGGTAAAAGCTGCTGCAGACTTTATAACAGTGGCCCCTGTGACTAGCAGCCATGAGATCCCTATCCCTGCCACTTTCCTCCTTCCACCCAACTCTCTAATTAGAACTTAGAATAGGTGGGGAGTGAACAATTCAATGGAGGAGACATGGAAAGCAGGTACATACTGTATATCATGTCAATGCTGGCAGCTGGAAGGGTTAATGGTAATACTCTGCTGGCACTGAAAGTGTTAATAGGAAAGTCTGTTGACATTGAATGGTTCATGGTAATACTCTTCTGGCACTGAAAGTGTTAATGGCAATACTATGGGGAAGTCTGCTGGCACTGAAGGGTTAATAGCAATTCTCTGGAAAGGTGCTGGCACTGAAAGTATTAATAGTAAAGTCTGCTGGCACTAAAGGGTTAATGGTAATGTTCTGCTGGCACTGAAATTATTAATGCCAATATTCTTGGAAAAGCACTGAAAGAGTAAAGAGAGGTGGGAGGGCCCCTAGGGCACTAAAATGGCTAGAAACGGCCCTGCATACATGTACGATTATTATTTCCAGTCTCTTGCAAAATCGCACGCCTGTTGTTTAGTCTTTGCAGAAAAGGAGGAAGAGTTAAGATATTAGTTAAAGGGTCACTATACTCACTCAAACAGCTTTACATTGTCTGAAACTGCAATATGAGAGAAGTAATATGGCAGTACTCATAAATTTTAATGTGCTTTTGTCATTAAATTTTTAATGTTTATTGTATTCCCCCAACCCACCCTCCCTCACTCACTGCCTCTTTGTAGCATCTGTGACACTTTTAAGTACTGCACAGCCTTTCCATGGACACTGCTCTGCTTACACATCTCCCCCTCCCTCCCCCCATCTTTCTTTTCTCTGCTCACTCTCTTGATTGTTGCAGAAAGTGTGCTGGCAGACAGCTAAGCTAAAGATCCAAGGAAGAGGTCAGGGATGGAGAACATATTATAATTTCTGCTTCTGGAGTAACAGGCCTTAATGATCATTTCTCAGAATCCAAAACTCAGATTTAAAATTAAAAAAAGGTAGTGGGATTTTGCTGTATCTAAAGGTATCACTTTTAAAAATTCATTTTGTTTTTTTTATAGTATAGATACCCTTTAAGATTTTAAGAGATATTATTTACAAGTCTTCACTTGTCTTTAAGATTCAGTAAAACACAGATACGTTAAAGTAGGTCTATTAAAACTATAGTACTACCCACCATTGTTTTGTTCATCCATCTTTAGTAGTGATGGACTCCTGATCAGGTTTTAGTTAAGCTAAGCACTAAAGGCTTGTACACACGTACAATGTTGAACCCGATGAACGACCCTTGTCCACAACACACAGGGTCGGGAGATAATCACACGTGTGTATGTGTATTTGTTAATCCGCCATGGCGGATTGCCGAACGGTGCCTGACCAAACGAATACAGATGTGTGATTATCGGGAGAAATGGCCGTTCATCAAGTGTTCATCAAGTTCAACATTCTACATGTGTATGAAGCTTAAGGCTTCTTTCACACAAAAGAATTAGCCTAAAAGTGCATTTGGCTAGGAAGATATATATACTTTGCTATACCATTTCTTTGCTAGTAAAATATTTGGCTTGCCATGTAAAGAACTAAAATGGTTTTCTTTAGTTTAATGCTGTTATTTACATATCCTATAAAATTATGATATTTGCGTGAATTTGAACTAGGAATTGAATAAGTAAAACAGGTACCCAGATACCCTGGTACACCCAGATACCAGCTGGGTACACACCATCTAATAATTCGTCCTGACCGACCCACATTTCAATGTACCAGTCAGTCTGGCCGAAATATTGGATGGTTTCTCAGGCCAGACACGTCGGAAAACCATTCAATAAGATTCAAAAAATGTTCCCGTGTTCTGGGTACACACCATAAAATTAAGGCTAGCAGCAAATGGTTGGTAGGGAATAATCACTGTTGGTCGCGGCAAAAGTAGCTGCGGCAAACAGTTTGCCGTGACAGATTGTGCATTCCATAGGAGACCACATGATCACCCATAATTTTGCTGCATTTCCTATCGCCTGTTCATCCAATCCAGTCACCTGCAAAAACAAAGCATATTTTTCAGCTCAGAAATATCGGTCTGTGGGCTCAAAAAGTCTGCTTGTGTCTACCCAGCCTTAAGCAGCCTTAATGCAATATTTCAGCACAATCGACCAATAGTTTGGTGTATTGGTCAAACATGGCGAAATAATAGCAGGTGTTTTCAATTGTTCAATTGTTTGTCTGAATCAGATGAAAGGACGATTGTACATGTCTGAAAACCCCGGCTTGGTTGCAGCAAACTGTAGGCCGCAGCTACTATTGCCACGACCGACAGCCCTTCATCCTGGCTAACCAGTCAAGTTGTGAACGGTCAGCCAGGAAGAAGAATCTCATCATGTGTACCCAGCTTTAATCTGCAGCAACCAGTGTAAATGTTATCAAATGTTTTCTAGCTGTAGTAGACCAGTAGAAAGGTATCATCTCATTAGTCGATTGGCAAATTAACAGCTTGGACAAATTTTTGCACCTCATATGAAATAAGCCTGTTAGTGGTAGGCAAACTTTAGAAAAGAAACAAGGCGACAAGGCAGGAGTGCTCCCAAAACCTCCACAGGCTTTCCCTTCATTGAGTAACGTGACCCGACATGCAGGTCCTCCCCTCCATGTCAGGGTCAGCTCCCTGTTCCGCACATAAGCCAATAGATTAAAGTGAATGTAGACCGATCTAATACTCATGCCGTGTATCACGCCACTTCTTCAGATAAAGAAGAAGCTGTGTGTGAGCAGTGAAACACATAAGATATCTCACCCAGAGTACACATGTGCCTATGATCATTACTAATACAGTTTGACTTTGGATACTATATACAGTAAAGTTGTCCTAAGTATTGGAGCTGGCTGTTAGTGGTAGACAGTTGCTCTAAATCTTAGGGCCACTAGGCTATTTGGGTGTGTGCTGTGTTAGTGCAGTGCTCAGCACACACCAACTGAAGAGGGTGGGGTTGGCCCCACTATCTCGCTGCCGACCCTTTTCGTGGCGGCCGTGATCACCATTTTTGGTGCGCATCGCAGAGTAGCGCACATGAATCACGCGACATTGCAATTTCGCTGCGTTGCACGATTCACGGGGGCTGTCTAGTGGGGACTTGCCCAGTCTTTTTATTGTTCTCTCCTGTATACCGTAAGTCTCTTTACTTAAATTAGTTATTTAAAAAATGTTTTTTAAAAAATGGGCCAGATCATTTTTTTGTGGTTGTGTTGCAAAATACAAATATTTAGTAATTTGTTTCATCATTTTGAAAATTGGATTTTTTTTTTTTAATATCTAGGGTAATCAGACGGCTTTACACCGGGCAGCAGTTGTGGGACAGAGTGAGGTCCTGGCATTATTGATTCAGGAAGGCTGTGCATTGGATAGACAAGATAAGGTATTGTAAGAAACAAACAGGAAGATTTAATAAACGCAGGTCTGTGTCCAGACTTTTTGTCACCAGAAAAAAATTCCAAATGCACCGCCGGAAGGAGTGTGGTTTTATGATTGAAAGTGGGTGATGCTTTGTCCACAATGATTGGTAACTGATGCCCAACATTGATTTTTGTTCTGTTCTGATTGGTTGGGGCAAAATTAGCACCATTTTAACGATAAGAAATTTTATTATATCTCTCTGAAAGTATTCAAGCAAACAGCGAATAACATTAAAACACCTTTTGTTTAACAGCTAATGTTTATCATCTTACATCTGCCGTTATGTCCAGTCATAAGCTTGTTTGTTTCTTAACAATCCCATGTCAATAACAGATCATTCACACGTTCATTGCCAGAACACAATCCCCATCAAGACAAATCTATCCGGAAACATTGCCCTTACTGGTAGATGTGGGTGGCACACAGCTTCCTGTTCCTGCCAGTAGGTGATTCATATTTAAAAATTTTCACTGACTTCTTATTATTATCACATGTCATAAGGAAAAATTCAAACTTACCTGACTGGCCAAATAATCAATTCCCACAGAACATTACTGATTACAGTCAGCCATTGGCTCATCATACATGTATAGGTAGTATCTTGGTCCCCTGTTTTAGGCAGTAATATTCTAATTATACTGACCAACAATTATACTGACCAACAAAAACATATTACAGACTATACAAATCTTTAAACACTAAGGGGCATATTTCTAAACGAGCGGTAAGTTTTCGTGCATCAGTTAGCGCCACTTTATAAATAGAAGCAAGCTGTAACTGACGCATGAAGCGCGAAAGGCTAACAAGGTGCTAACTTTTCCTGCCGTTTTCGCCATTAACGCGATTTATAAAATGGGGAAAAACGTCCGTGAAAAGTTAACGCCGTTAATCTTGCCCATTTCACTTCGCCACCTTGAAGGTTTTAACTTAACAAGGAAGTGTGTGATACTCACATGATGTGTTGTTAAAGAAGCCTCATCCCCAAAAATTATCTTTTCTGAAGCTATTTAAAGACCTGCAACCATTCTTTGTGCATTCCTCTTCCTAGTTTGCTTTTCAGGCTTCTGGCTAGCTTTATAAATTATTAAGACGTTTGGGGACAGAGCATATGATGCAGCAGATGATGCTCTGTTACAGCAGTATTATACAAGTGGGCATGCTCAGAGCGGGGGTGTGGATCAATAGTGCTGGTGATGTGTTAGCTGGAAACACCACCCTTTATACTGCTGTAACTTTGAATAGACTGCAGCTAGAAGCATGATCCTGGAGTCATTTTAAAGGTAGGAATGAGCTCTTTTTAATAAAGGACATTTGTATAGAGACCAAAGTTACCCTTTAAGTTGGGTACACACAAGATCTTTAAAAGATGACAGACTGAATTTTACCCCAACCAATTAGAACTTATTTAACATTTGAAAGCTAACATCTGATTGGTTATGGCAAAATTAGCACCATTTTTAACAATAAGAACTTTTATTGAATCTCCCTGAAAATTAAGAAGTATGATATGATCCTGGAGATATGGATCCTTTCATCATGACAGACGCAGTTATATAGGCCAGATGAAAATCCTTTCTTGTAACTAAAGCCACCTTGTGATGTGAATTTGTCATGTTTTCTTTAGGATGGTAACACTGCACTCCATGAAGCATCTTGGCATGGATTCAGCCAGTCTGTCAAGCTACTTGTTAAAGCTGGTGCTAACGTGCTTGCCAAAAACAAGGTGAGAATTGTCAAACATCAATCAACTCTCAGCAGGAACATGTGGATTTATACATAGGTTTCATTGTGACAGTCATCATAGTAAAAGGATTACACCTTGGTATGTTAATGTTAAGACTTCTTACTTTATTTTAAGTCACTTTCTGTGTATCAGTGATAATTACATTAAGTATTAGGCCAGGTTGGTGCTTTGCACTTTTATCTGACTATTTTTTAGAAACATTTGTAAAAAGGGCTCTTTGTAAAGCCAAATAGAATCTTTGGGCCCTATTTATAAAAGATTGGTATCGTTATCGTAAAATACCGATCGTTATCGTAAAATAACAACCGGGTTTTTACCGATAACGACCGTTATTTACCGATAACGACCGTTATTTACCGATATCGTTAAATACCGGTCGTTATCGGTAAATACTGGTCATTATTTACCGATAACGACCGTTATTTACCGATATCGGTAAATATCGGTCGTTATCGGTAAATAACGACCGGTATCGGTAAATAACGGTCGTTATCGGTAAATAACGGTCGTTATCGGTAAAAACCCGGTCGTTATTTTACGATAACGATCGGTATTTTACGATAACGATACCGATCTTTTATAAATAGGGCCCCTTGTGTTGATTGCTAAAACTTGACACATGGAAAAAAAATAGCTGCCATTAAATATACGAATGGACATCAACCATAACATAGATACCGTAGTTGCATAGTTATTTTCGGTAGGTAAAAAACTTTTCCATCCTAAAGCCGGCATTTCCATGCCCCCCAAAGACCTCCCACATATCCTGCATAACAGTTGATGTCCCTGTAGTTAATGTATATTGGACAGTTGCAGTCGTGAAATAATATGGGAGGGGACAGAGTCATCATGTACAGGTCTTATACTTTATCTCTCCTGTTGTGCTGGCCATACAGTGGCTCAAAGTTATATTGATACCACATTTATTCTGATATGATTGAACCAATTTTAAAGGGCAAGCCCAAGTGATTGGCTAAGGCACAATGTGTCAGCCAATCACTTTTGCGGCTGCAGGTCGAACCCCTTTTGCTTGCTTACATGCATGGAAAAGGCACAGGAGACAAGCAGAAGGCAGCTGGGGAAAGAGGGCTGGTAAGTATGTCCAGGGGCTGATTTGAAACAAAAAAAATCTAGCAAGGTCTAGGTTTTGAGGGGTGTTCAGCTGATATACAATTTTTTGTTGGAGGTGTGGACACGTCTTCCCATGCCCGCATTCAGGACTTTACTCGTGCTGCCCCTCTGCTCTGGAACTCCCTTCCTCCATCTGTCTGTCACTCACCATCCCTTAACACCTTCAAATGTAACCTTAGAACCCACCTCTTCAGGCAAGCATATAACCTGGTCTAAACATTACCCCTCCTATACCCAATACGATCCAACCCGTCTTTCACACTCCACTGCCAATCTATTTACAGCCTACCGATTGGCGCAACCTTATGTCTCACCCCCATATCCTCTAGTCTGTAAGCTCTTTGGGCAGGGTCCTCTTTCCTATTGTCTCACGGTATTGCTGTAAGAAACTCCACACTGTTTACTTATATTATGTATTACCTGTGTATGTAATATGTATGACTTTGTATAACATGTATTACCCTGTATGTTATGTATGACTATGTAATTGTAAAGTGCCACAGAAGATGTTAGAGCTATATAAATCAATAATAATAATGTCCTTTAACATCAAACAGTGGTTTTACCTGCTGACATTTTTGCAATATTTTCTAGCTGGTTTGTGGTGGACACTATGGACATAATACTGGTCACAAAATTATTTGGTCGCCCAGTTTTTTAGAAAGTTGGGAGGCAAGTTGACTAATGTATTAGGCACCAATACTTTTGGCTGGGTACGGTGTTCCTGTTCTCCCGTGGCCAAATAAGTACATCTTATCAAACCAGAAATAGTGTTGTCTCACGGGGGAAACTTGCTTTGCTTGTTCTTTAAAGGATATCTATACTCATTTGCCAGGTGAATCCTGGACTAGTCCTGTATTAAAGATAGTGCTGACACCTTCCATGGACCAGGAGGAAGACTGTCAGAATCAGTTTTGTTTGGGCTGGTGTTCCTCACAGAAACAATATTGGGAGGTAGGAATTACCAGTCCTATATTCCTGTCCCAACTACTTTTCTGTTTAACTGTTTTTTAAATAAACTTCATGCACGCGATAGTTATCCTTTAAAGGCAAGCCCATAATATCAAAAAATATAAATCCTGAATACCGTCTTTGGCCCCATGCTTTGAGACATATTCAGTGTGAATCCTGACATTGTGAGCTCAACCCAGGGTCTGCGGGAAGGATAAGGACTTTATATAACCATATTGGGCCTTCCCCTTTTTTCTGCACAACAAGTTGCATTCAATCTTTTTCTTCCCTCTTAGACATCTTATGTGCTCCTATTGTGCCTTCTATATACCTACAATGTATATGTATGTGTAAGGACATGTCCAAGATGGGCAAAACACTTAGGACTTAGTACGCTATGCGCATAGAATACCGAGTATGTCGGGACCTGTCAGAGGACGCGGCGGAGGAGCGAGACTGGGTATGCTTTGTAATTTCGTTCCCGACTCCTGAATGTTTTATTGAAGAACGGGAGGAAAGACACAGCTCCTTTACCTCCCGTTCTTCTATAAAACTTGATTGAAAAAAGTGATTTTAGCAGTGGAGATACCCTTTAAAGTTGACCATTATAATGGTTCTGTACAATTTGTGTTCTGCGTGTATTTTATGCATTGTTTACCCCTTTACCTTGATTTATCTCTTCTATCCATAAGGCAGGTAACACTCCTCTTCACCTGGCATGCCAGAATGGCCATTCCCAGAGCTGTCGGATTTTATTGCTTGCAGGATCTCGCGCAGACCTGAAAAATAATGTGAGTAAATAGACTCATATGGTGTGGAAGATCCATTTCAAATTATTCATTTTGTAGCTTTAGTAAATAAAGACTTTTCTTTAATGGGAACTTTTCCATAATAATTTTAAACTTTTTAAATTCATATTTTAGCACCAGAATAAATTTGGTATCTGTCGGCACACATGCTGTGGGAACAGCACACACGGACCCGACCAATACCCATATGCGGTATGGGGATCGGTTGGCTGTGCGGCCATACACCTCACGATTATATCAGTTCCCTCTTCTTCAAGTAAAGGGAGCCGATTACGACCGATGGAAATTTTCCGGCATTCCCGATTCATTCGTCGGAATGATCTGTCGGAAAAAGCTCCTAAACACAAAAGATAATAGGTAAATTATGTTGTTCCCTAATGGGGTTTTACCTATTATCGTTTATATGTATGCTATACCTATACTTATACTTATTTACCTCCCTATGGTCCTTGAAGACCAAAAGACTTACCTTTCCCTGCAGCTAGAAAGCGAACATCTGTGTGAGATGCCAGCTTTCTACTGGAAGGGAGAACTTAGTCTTATCCATGACTGACTAGCATTCGTCTGTGCCTCCCCCTGGGGAGGAGAAGTGCACTGGGAAAGGTAAATATTCTGGGTTTTAGGGACCACAAGGTAGTGAGTTACTATAATGATCTAGGAGTTTGATGGTGTGGGGGTTTTATTCTGGGGGTGGACATGCCCTTTAAATCAATTCCATAAATCGGTCAAAAATGATGTCCTTACAAAGCAGATTGCCCTGAATGACTGACACCTCATTTTTCATAATTGGAGTTCTTTATATTAAAAATAAAGCTGTCCATTTTTTCTTAAAGTATACATTTATTTGCAGGCTGGAGATACCGGTTTGCACGTGGCAGCTCGCTACAACCACCTGTCAATTATTAGAATATTGCTAAGCGCTTTCTGCTCAGTTAATGAAATAAACCAGGTCAGTGCATGCCTTTGCCCCTAAAGGCAACCAAGTCTCATTTTCTTCTTTAAGAAATTTCTGGCTGTCATAATTAAGTAACAGTTGGTAAGCAGCAATGTAGGGATGTGGTCTAGGTGCAGATGCAGCCAGATCTGTTGGGCAATGTCTTGTATTTTTATTAAATAATGAACATAATCAGCTACAGCAATGTTACGATAATGTGCCATAGTAGTCCTTAGTGGGAGTTCCCACTAAGTGCTCTGCCATATATTTTGTATATTCCTGCTTTGCTTTGTGTTATCAGCAAGTCATCAATAAAGAGAAAATAGAAGTTGTCCCTATAAGAGTACACCACCATACTTAATGAGATAAAGTCTCATTGAGAGCTACTGTGTTTATGATTATTCTGCCAACTGACTTCTTTAAAAAGGAATTCAGATCAATAGACCTTAGTTCTGTGGACGTGTATGAAAAGACTTTGCAAAATCTTATTTACTGCAATGCCACAGTTGTCTTTAAAGGAACACATAGCCATCCTTAGCTTAAAATTAAACTTAAAAAAATCTATAACAACAATGTATCTATGCTATACAGACTGGTGACACCCCTCTTCATATTGCTGCGGCTCTCAACCATCGGAAAGTTATCAAAGTTCTTCTAGAGGCTGGAGCTGATGCAGCGCTCATTAACAATGTAAGTATGTGTATAAAGATTTTCTGTACATATTTATGACTTTGAGGAAGACTATTTGCAAAAATCCATCTTAAAGTGACGGTAACCTGCTTGAGTCACACACCCAGCCTTTGTGAATGATTTAACAACATTTCTCTGTGAACTTTTTCCCACTGACGTTAAATTACACAGAAGATTAGACTGTAATCAGGGACATAGCTACCAGGGAAGCAGACATTGCAACTGCAGGGGGCTCCATTTACCTATATTTTCTATAACAGAAAATAGCCTCCTCCCAGAAAACCACTGTAGATGAAGCAGGGTAAGGGGGCCCTATCATAGTTTTGCACAGGGGCCCAGAGATTCCTAGTTACACCACTGACAGTTTCACAATTTACTTGTTCCCACCTGGCCATTCATTTCGCGATCGGAAGTCAATTATTAAATGAGGAAATGCATGCATTTACTGGATTAATAAATCCACTTAGCAATTCATGCTGTATTTAGAGTTTTAAAGAAGTGCTATATATTTTCTTTTTAACAAACCTTATTGTATTACTATAACATCTCATTTCGGCCTTTCACATTGTAATATTGTATTACAATCCGTACACACAAAATCTTAAAAATATCAGCAAATAATATTTCCTTATTATGAATAATACCTTCATTCTCCTGGTTTGCAGGCTGGTCAGATTGCTCTGGATACGGCAAGGCACCACAATAACTCAGATGTGGCTCTGCTTCTCACAAAGGCACCTCAGGTATATACGGTAATTTTTATTACATTAATGTACAAACATTTTAGATTGCCAAAGAAAATATTTTTTCATATATTCATCTGGGATCTATTTGTATAAATTATGTAATTAGAATATTTGTACCATAGCTCTAATATTTTGTCTAAACACTTTTGGCTGTAAAATAGGTTTTGCGCTTTAGCCGTGGAAGAAGTTTACGGAAGAAGAGAGAGAAGCTAAAGGAAGAGAGACGGGCTCAGTCAGTACCAAGGGAAGATCTTGGAGGGAGTAAGGTATGAATCTCCAGAAATACTTTTCATATTGTACGTATGTTTTTGCTGCGGCAGACAATATTTTAGCCCAGTGCCAAAACTGAATGAAATTTACAGTAGTAGCAGAGAGGCTCACTTTTCTGGACAACCCACACATTGCATTACTTTGTCTTGTGTAAAACCTTTGGCACCTTGTCAATTAGTCCTTTTTACCCCCCCTATGGGAGGAGTCACATACAATAAATGTTTCTTTTTTTTGTTTTAGGTGTGTTTTGGATTATTGTCTTTTTAAAACATTAGCCTCCAGGTTTAGATATACTTATTACTATTATTTTGTTATAGAAGCATTATACTCAATACCCAAATGCTTTTAACCTTTAAATCCCTTCAGTCTTCTGCACCTCCCTACTTATCTTCTCTCTTGGCCTGTTATGTTCCTGGCCGTGCCCTTCGTTACTCACAAGGAATTCTTCTCCACTAATCCCGAATGAATACTGCCTCCTCCTACCTTAAACCTTTCTCTCTTGCTGCTCCCTACCTTTGGAACTCTCTCCCTCTCTCGCTTCGCCTGGTGACATCCATTAATGCTTTCAGATCTAGACTGTTATCCTACCTTTCTGAGCACCAGCACAACAAATGATTGTTAGCCATCTCAAGCACTTTGTAACCATCCCCCCCCCACTGTATGTTGTCCTACCCACTTAGATTGGAAGATCTTCGGGGCAGGGATCTCATTCCTAATGTGTCAAGGCATGCTGCACTTACATCAATGTATCCATAATTTTTTATATATATATATATATATATATATAATGTCTAGCATTATAGTATAGTCTAGTATTATATCAAAAAACAAAGTCTTCAACTTTGTTGTTTGATATAAGACCTATGAGTGCTCTACATTGCTGGATTGGTGGACATTATCTATTATTTATCAGATATATAAATACTATATATATAGTATAGTATTTGAGGTTGAATAAAGACATACGTCCATCCAGTCCAACCCATCTAGCAATATCCTCATTTCCTGCCTAACTGTTGATCCAGAGGAAGGCAAAAAAAACCCACCAAATTTATCCTTCCTGACTCCAAGTGGCAATCGGAAATTTCCCTGGATCAACTCTACTTTATGTATCAATACCAGTAACTTGCAACATTCCTTGTTTGCAGAAACTCATCCAGCTTTTTTTTTAAACTGACCAATGAACCTGCCATTACAACATCCACCCACAGTTCCATAGCTGTACCGTTCTCACAGTGAAAAACCCTTTCCGAATTTGAAGCCTAAACCTTTTTTCTTCAAGTCTTAAGGGATGGCCACGTGTCCTCTGATATGTTCTATTGGTGAACAATGCCCCAGATAGTTTATTGTATGGCCCGTTAATGTATTTATACACAGTAATCATATCCCCACACAAGCGTCTTTTCTCCAGCGTACATAATTGTAACTTTTCCAGTCTCTCTTCATATTCAAGCTCCCCCAATCCCCTTATTAATTTAGTTGCCCTTCTCTGAACCCTTTCCATTTCAAAGATGTCCTTTTTGTACACAGGATTCCAAAATTGCACTGCATATTCCAAATGATGCCTTACCAATGCTTTGTAAAGAGGAAGTATAACATTTTCCTCCCTTGAATCCATATCTCTCTTTATACAAGACAATACCATGCTGGCTCTGGCTGTTGCCCCCTGGCACTGCTTGCTACCTTTAAGTTTGTTATCCACCAAAACTCCAAGATCCCTTTCCAACAGGGATTCACTTAACACAGAGCCATTTATAGTATAAGCAGCACATAATGCATCATCTTACATTTATCAACATCTCATCTGCCACTTAGCAGCCCAATGTGACAATCTATCTAGATCCCCCTGCAACGATTGCACATCCTCTGAAATTTTTAATGGTCGATAAAGTTTTGTGTCATCAGCAAACACAGAAACCTTGCTGACAATACCCACTTCCAAATCATTAATAAATAGATTAAATAGAAGCAGCCCCAACAGAGAACCCTGTGGCACCCACTTAGCACTTTAGTCCATAATGATGAAGCCCCATTAACAACTAATCTCTGCATCCTATTCATTAACCAATTTTCTATCCATGTACAAATGTGCCTCCCCAGACCAACAGACCTTAGCTTATACATTAGTCGCCTATGGGGGACTGTATCAAAAGCCTTTGCAAAATCCAAGTAAATTACATCTACTGCTATGCCAGAGTCTAAATTTCTACTTCCTCATAAAATCCAAGCAAGTTAGTTTAACAAGATTTATTCCTCCTAAATCCATGCTGGTTGCTACTTATAATGTCAGTCCTTGCAACATACTCTAGAACATCTAGAACGGCTCTGAACGACTACCCTTTTTGAATATTGGAATAACATCAGCCTTTTTCGAGTCTAGAGGCACACCTCCGGACATGAGGGAATCTGAAAAAATAAGAAACAATGGCCTAGATAAAACTGACCTAAGCTCCCTAAGTACCCAAGGATGTATTTTATCTGGTCCAGGAGATTTATTAATATTAACCTTATTTCGTTCTTTCTGTACCATATCCTCGGTTAACCAAAGTGCACTTGAATCTTTTATACCATTATTGCTACTATACTCTATGATATCTGTACTTGGCATAAGAAACAATGGCCTAGATAAAACTGAACTTAGCTCCCTAAGTACCCGAGGATGTATTTTATCCTGTCCAGGAGATTTATTAATATTAACCTTATTTAGTTCTTTCTGTACCATATCCTCTGTTAACCAAAGTGCACTTGAATCTTTTATACTATTATTGCTACTATACTCTAGGATATCTGTACTTGGATATTCTATAGTGTATACAGAGGGGAAAAAAATATTCAAGACATTTGCTTTATCGCCATCCTCCGTAACTAACTTATCCCTATTAATGAATGGTGCCACATTCTCAGTCCTCATCTTCTTACTATTAATATACTTAAAATAAATTGTAGGCTTAGTGATGCTTTGTTCAGCTATCCTAACTTCATTATTCATTTTAGCTAGTTTGATTGCTTTCTTACACTCCTTGTTACAGTTTTTATAATTCCTAAAGGCCCTTTCTGTTCCCTCTGACTTAAAGGTTTTAAATGCCTTTTTCTTTCTTTCCATTTGCCCATGTGGCGCAGATTTATTTTTTTTACATTTATTTCCCAAGGGTATAAATTTAGATTTGAACTGGCTTAAAATCCCTTTAAACACAGTCCTCTTCTGTTCAGTACCTTTACCTGATAATACATTATCCCAGTTGACATTCTGAAGATCTACTTTTAACCTGAGTTAAGTGAGTCTAAGAACATTTATTGCTATGTAGCTTTAGGGAATAGTAGCTCCTTTATACTTGTGAATTAAGTCAAACAGTTACATATGTTGAATGTATATATTGTATATCTTTAAAGTAATAGATTTCCAATAACTACCATTAACTGCGATGATCGTGACTAGGATAACTTTGAAAGGTATTATGCCGCTATCTATGCATGTGAGGATGCCTGTTTGCTTTTTTTAATAGTTTTTAATTGGTGTTTTGTAATTACGATGGAGGTGTGGCTTGTATTAATGATTATGTATAAAGGTAGTCTGCGATCTATGACACAATATCCTGACCACAGCACACTTGGTGCTGAAACGCATAGATAATGCATCTTTTTTAAAATGATACAGTAAAAATATTTTGTTTTTATTCAAGTCCTGTGAGTGCAACCCTTTTTGACTATACGCTATGTAAAAAGTGCTATGTGGCAAATACCATTAATAAAAATACCATTACTAAAAATACAATTACTAAAAATACAGTTTCTATGCATTTATTCTAAAACTTGTGACCAACTAACTTTCTGACCCATTATTAATAAATGGTGATAAAAAAAAGATAATAAGCCAATAACTAACTCATAATCCAATCATTTAGTCAAACTATACTATGCCCCATATGGTACCATATCTATCAAATTTATGCATGTATAAGTTGGCATATCCCGGCGCCATGGCAGTGCCATTGTGTTGTAAATAGTAACCATTTTCAAATCGGAAATAATTACCCTTTAGAGTTATTGTTAACAAGTCGCATATAACATTTCGGAATTTAGGTGGCTTATCTCCAAGTTGATTCATTGTTGACATAATGGTGTCAATGCCCGAATCATGTGATATGTTGGTATATAAAGTCACAACATCCCGTGTGGCTAACCATATGTTGTTTTTATCCTCTGATGGAATGGTGACTTCTCGTATAATTGTGATTAAGTGCGGGGAATCTCGGAGGTAAGTATCCATCTTTTGGACATATGGTTGCAGTATGGTATCTATATATTTACCCAGAGGTTCCAATAATCCACCCCAGCATATATGATAGGGCATTCTGGGGGATTGACCAAACTTTATACATAGCACTTTTTAACATAAACACTTTCTATATAGCCCATATATAGCACTTTATAAAAAATGTGAAAAAATATTGTTGTAGTAATTCACAAGGCACTAGCACTTTAAATGTTGCACTTTAAATGAAGCAATTATCCACTTCCTGTCAATATATCTAAAGTCATTTTTGGACCACAGTTACCCTTTAGTATTTAAGTGCAATTACCCTGTTGATCAAATTTCTTCAGCCCTCTATTTAGTTTTAATTAATATGTTGTAGCACTATGACATTGAAATTAGTGTTATACGATCCTTGTGCCTTGATCATACAATTTAGTTTCAGATTTCACTGCCAAATGTATTTTCATGTCTTAACTGATATAGTTATCTGGGTTTTTTTTTCAGGCAAGTATATCGGCAGCTGATGATACCCACAGTAGTGAACATGCAGCTTTCAAGCAAGGTGAGGCAAAAGATGAGCCTCGGACTATGGATTGCAAGCAAAAGAAGAATAAAAAAACAAAGCCAAAAGAAAAGGTGTTTTATGTTACTTTGATTATATTTTGCTTATTTATTATACTAAGAGCACTGGGTAAATGTAAGGAATAGAGTAAGATGGCAAACTAAAGCTTAAAGTAAAACAATTTAAAAACAAAAAACAAATATGATTTTAGATGGTTTGTGATGTGGAAGAAGTACATAAAAGGTATATCTGTTGTATTAAAGTGCTACCATGTCTACACCCCCTCATTTACGTATTGTCAGGAGTACAATACGTAATTGTATTCAATAAAAGTTCTTATTCTTAAAAATGGTGCTAATTTTGCCCCAACCAATCAGATGGTAGCTTTCAAATGTTAAATAAGTTCTAATTGGTTGAGGCAAAATTAGCATCATTTTAAACGATAAGAAATTTTATTGAACCTCCCTGATGATGTTTTATCATTTAGTGTACTTTGTTAACAAATTCATTTAATTTAGGGAATAAATTGTGTTGAAAAAAATCCTGAAGCAGATAGATTGGGTTGATATTGCTCAGCCAGTTACATTTTTGAGTGAGTATAGTGACCCTTTAAGTATTCATCAGAATGTATTTATGAGAAACAATTTGGGGTTTTGATGAGGAAAGTGAGCAAGTATTGGATTGTGGCATAGCAGATGTGGTATTGTTAGATTCTCCAAAGAGGATTCTATGGATTTTCAGCAACAATGTCAATGTGCTTAAAAGGAGTAGAAAGGTTAAACTCCTCTTTTACACTTTGCCCTCTGTGAAATAGAATATAATATGTGTAAAAAACAATTCTGAATAAATAAAATGTCATAACACATGTTGAACTTATGGGCTACTATTTGGAGTGATGATGTAATACACAGGGAAGTAATTAAACATGCCTTACATCCTTCTGGAATCCTTCAGGTCTCTGCTCTCTCAGACCCTACTTCACCAGCAGACCAACAGCTATTTTGTGGTGCCCAGCAAGCCAGTCATAATCATAAGCGAAGGAACAAGCATAGAGGGTCCTCTCCTCCATTCCCTCCACATGAAGCTAGAGCATATCAACTTTACACTTTATACAGAGGAAAAGATGGCAAAATCATGCAGGTATCTAACACTTTACAAATGAAACTTAAATGCATGCTTGCAATGCTTGTTATTTAAGAGTAATAGCTTTTTAAAGTAAATCAAATTAAATGAGAACTGAACAAGGTTTTTTTTAATTGTAATGCTTGTGAAGGCTCTCATTCATCCAGGTTATGGTATATCTGTTGTATTCAGTTAGATCAAACATAAAGTTTCGCTAGTCATCCAACTGGGTTTCTCAATTCAGAAAACTTGTACAAGAATCTGTTGGCAATTTAAGTACCCTTGAAAGTCCCAATTAGTATATTAAAGGCAGGTATTGGGGACCTTCTGAATGCAAGGTGTGGATGCATTGAGGCTAAGAGGTGTTATCGAAACTACCCAGGGTAAGATATCAAAACAGCATTGTACATGGCAGACAGTTGGTGTCGAACCCCCACCACCACCACCACCTCTATTCAGGCTTGGTTTTTTAATTTTCACATAAATTGGGATTTTCAAGGGTACTTTTATTGCCAACAAAATCTTGTACAAGTCATTCTGAATTGAGTAAGCCAGTCGGATGACTAGCGAAACGTCTAAACAACTAGATTCAAATCCAGTTGGTCAAACTGAATACAATAGATATCTAATGTCAAAGTTTTTCTCCCCAGGACACCTATACAATTTTTTTTTTGTAATTTGCATTTAGTACATGTAATTAATAGATTCTGTAACTAAGAAGGCTTCCATGTTATTGCCAGAACAACCCACAGCCCATGTAGTCATCAAAGAGCTATGCCCCCCTGACCTCAGTATTACTGTCCCTATGCACATTTCTATACAGATACCTATACAACAATATTGAAGTTCCTGAAAGACTTTAAAAGCTGATTGTTATCCTGCAGTTTATTTACCACAGGGTGTGAATTACATACAGCCTTCCTGGGGTGCAGGGGATGCGACCGCACCAGGGCCTGTGGCCAAGAAGGTGCCCCCATTTTGTGCTAAGGTTCCAAAACTATCAGTCTGTGTGCCAACTGTTTTATCAGTGGTCTGTGTACAAAGCATTTTTACCATTGTCTGTGTGCCAAGCATTTAGCCAGTGTCTCTGTGTGCACTGCCAGTTTCCCAACCAGTTTATCAGTGTCTGCATGCCAAGCATTTAACCAGTCTTTGTGCCAACTATTTTACCAGTGGTTATATACAAAGCATTTTACCACTCTCTGTGTGCCAACTATTTTACCAGTGGTTATATACAAAGCACTACTACTAGTGTCAGTTGGTCAGGAATTTTAGATTTGTGGATCTAAATTTAGAAATACTGTTTGAATCTGATAATTTTTTTAGGTATATGGGTAAAGTATGTTTGTCTGTTTTAAAGGGCATCTATACTGAAAAATAGGTTATTTTAAATTAACCATAACTGGAAACTACAATTCTTCCCAACCACCACTGTATAATTTTTTTGTTGATCCCCCTGTTTCATAAGATATCCAATCTAAAACATCATACATGTCAGCAGTCAATCAAGTTCCTTGCTCTCAAAAACTATTCTTCTGTGAGCAGTTTTGCTGTAGCTGGAATGGTGACAGAGTTTTGACAGTTGGAATGCTGTGTGCAGGCTTGACAGTTGGTTTGCGGGGGGAAGTCAGGTTGGATGGAAGTGGGAGTGGTTAAAAGAGGGAGGGGGGATACTGCTTATAAATAATGTGTGCTGGATTGAAGGCATGCAGCAACACACATAAATCAGGGTAAGTGCTACTTACATGTATTCAATTATAGATTAAGATGAGGCAAAGTCATTTTTTAAGTATAGTGTCCCTTTAAAATAAGGGGCTTTAAAAAAAAATGTTAATAAGGAATTTGGATGTTTTTTATGAAAATTTATTATTTGGCTTGTGGTGCCGCTTTGTGTTTGCGGTGGTGTTGGGGGGCCCATGCCCAAATTTTGCATCAGGGCCCTTCATGGGGCAATACAAAACATTCAGCTTATTTTATTAATATTTCTTAAAAAGAAATATTTTCTTTTTATTCTGTTCCTAGATAAAGATAAAGATTCTAAATGTACCTCTGTTATTTACATGTGCATCTTTTTCCATTATGTTCCTAGCAAAAGATAAAGTTCCTACATGTACCAGTACATGTCATACAGTGTTTAGCAAAGGGGTTAAAGCTTTTTTTTTAGCAAGCCGAGTACATGAGGTTGCTGGTTCAATTCCCCAGATTTTTACTGAAATGTTACATTTTTTTTTTTTTACATCCATAGAAGTTTTAAAATACACTGCAAAGATTACTTTTCTTTTTTGTATGAAAAGCAAAGGATTATATCATTGTTAGGCCAGGAAAATTAAATGTGTTTGAATAAATGAAGAAGAAAAAAAATTAATTTCCCTGTTCTGTATCAGGGAGAGGGAAGATCCCTGTGCTGATATGTGATTGGCTGTCAGCATCTAGGCTACAACTTACTTGTTTTGATCTGTTAAGCACTAGAGAGCATAAAAAGAGTACTGCTTACGCAGCCTAAGAGTCTAGCCGGCTCATTTATCAATAGCCGCTATAAAAAAAAATCCATATTAAAGTCCCACTAACCACTACAATAAAGGTTAGAGCAGCAAGGAATGTGCCGTGGTTTTGGGAACTTACCCACACAACCTCACCAAACTGCTTTAATATTACGTTTGTGCCACTTATTTGCGAAAAATATTTTTCATTGGTGCTCAGAGCAATATGCTAAGCTACTGTTTGAGGCTCAAGCAGGAGAAAGCAGAGGAAATCTCAGAGGGGCGGAGCCTAACATTCAGCAAACCAGTAACAAGATGTCAGCAACTTTCAAGGCACAAAGCTTGGCTCTGGAGGGACATAGGTAAAAAAAAAATATGGCAACGGTATTTTTAAAGCTGCAGCTTCCAAATGAACATAATTTGATTTTACAGTGCACTTATCCTTTAAAGTGGAAATTCTGGTAGAGAGTGTTTCGAAGGTGATCGGGAAGGTATAGAGGATATGCTGTTGATTTGAGTGGCATTATATTTCTTTAATGGTTATGTCTACACGTTTTCCCTAAAAGGACACCTACATGTAATATAATGAAATTAACTGCCTGTCTGTTGCCTGCAGGCTCCCATCAATGGGTGTCGCTGTGAACCACTTCTGAGCAAACTAGAGAATCAGTTAAAAGCCACCAAAGAAGAAATAAAAGCAGATGTTGTTACAGTGCAAGAGCAAGTGAATGCAAAATTGGGTCAAATGGACACTAAAACCCAGCACCAGGTAACTTATGATCTATGAGTTATTTTGCTAAAGTTTACAGTATTTCTTTGTGTTTTTGCACATAAGGAAAGAAGACTTCTGGGTAATTTACATGTTTCCATGGTAGCCATTTAGGAAATTCCATGATTTCTTAGAGGCTTTAACAGCATTCTACAAGCTAAATGCAAAACCAGAGAGCCAGCCACATACCGGTTTTGGCTTTTTTGGGCCATCAGTGTAAGGTAGGCCTCTGGTTCTGCAATGTAAAGCGCCTATCGTTAGATGTCACTGAATGGTTATACACATGTGTATTTACCGCCGTTTTGGGCGATAATCGTGCTGTGTATGGGCACTTTTTGATCCGCCTGGCTGGTCAGACAATGATCTCCGATTAAATGGCCGTTTCAGCCGACAAAGTTCCCATACACAGCATGATAATCAGCTGAAACGCCTGTGCATGCGCTGTGGGTCAGCCCCCCGCACATGTGTATGAAGCTTAAGAAATTAAATAAGATAGGGAGAGCAGAGGTGTCCCTAGGGTTTTTTGGCACCTGAAACAAATTTTGAATGCCGCCTCTAGGGGGGTTTCGTGGTGGTGCTTTAAGTGGGCATGGCTTTGTTTGTGGGCGTGGTTTTTCATGACCATGGCTTGGCTGGGTTTGGCAAAACCTTTGATAATTTTCTATTTGAAAACATTTATTTATACAGTTCTCCATTGTTATAACACATAAAAACATTTGTTGAGAAACTGGTACATTACATTAGAAATCTCCACCATACTTTCCCTAGAATAAAAGATGTTGGCCAAAAGATTTGCAAGCCTGCCACCACATCAAGGTAGACTCTGTCAGCAGGGCCCTAACCTAACAAACTAATCTAAAGCTAGCCCAACCGTATGAAATTCCTTTTAATGCAATATACAATAATGTATAATACAATATCCAACACATCTTTAGTGCATATGTATATGTTTGGTAGAGAATTCTGGTAAATTCTGTAGTCCCCATCATTATCTATATATACAATTCATACCAAACAGTGGTCCTCTGGCTGGTAAAAAAAAAAAAAAAGCTTTGTGCGCAATTAGTGCACAAACAAATTACAGGGTGCAGCCCCTCTCACTTACCAGAGGCGCATGCCAAGAGCAATTTCTCATATTGCTTATGGTAGGAGCAGTGTTCCCTCTAAGGGGTGTGCCTGTGTGAGCGCGCACACAAATTTGCAGGCCTGCGCACAAAAATCTGCTGGAAAATAAGTGCTGCGGTATGTTGCGCACACAATTTAATTTTGTATGCACACAGAAAATGTATATCAGCGCACACATACAATTTTCAATTAGAGGGAACATTGGGTAGGAGCGGCACTGGGGGGAGAGTATTAGGCTCTAATGCCTTATATACTCCCAATCTTATTTAATTTCTTAGTGACGTCTGTTCTTGCATAGAAATTTTAAAAACCTTCAAAAGTACACGCTACAGTATACATATTATAGGCGAAACTATATGCCATTGTGACTGTGTATCTGCCATTGTGGTGGGTGTATATATAAATATATATAGAGAGAGAGAGACTTTAGACATAATTTTTTTTTTATTCTATAGCTTCGAGTTCTAGACAAGCTAATGTTGGAGCGGATGTCAGCAGAAAGGACAGAATGTGTCTGTCGTATACAGCAGCAAACAGACGTACAAAAAACTGAGGCTGAAAAGCGTCAGGTAAGATAACATAAGGCTGGATTATATGTAAAAATAATTACGTAAAATGTGAAATCGATTCATCATAAAAGAAATGAGTCAGGCAGTCCCATTTGTTAAAATGACCAGTTGTTCCTCTTAGAAATACATATGTTTTCCAGTTATATTATGTGAAATACTGTATTTCTAACTTTACGTTTCAATATACTCTCACTGTTGTTAATCTCTATATAGTTTTATTAAAGTTATTTAAGTCTAACATTGGCCATAATTTAGGATGCAATCCATTGCTCCAAACTGATTTGTAGGCAAAAACAGTCAGTCGGTCACTGCGCATTTTGGAAAATAATGATCAATTCAAACAGGCTAAAACTTCGGACTGGCACTTTAATTTCGACCAACAAGCTACCGAACAGTTTAGTGATGTCTAAATCTGATGTATGTAACAGGCCTAAATATATCAAGCTTGTTTTTATTCTCTGAGTCGAAGAGAATAATGATCCCGAAAACAGGACTGCTTTACAATTCTGTTGTATGAATAGCAAAGGTTTCTGATCCTATTTATGCCTAATCAATGATCTTGTGCAGTGGTCCCTTTACTTACCTGATGAGCTGCAAGTATTAGTATAAAATGTAAAAAGACGTTATTTCTAATTCATCTGGAAGGGCATGTCCACCCTCAGCACTTAATTTAAGAAGCATGCCTACCCTTAAAACAAAGCTGGTGACTTGTGCGTTATCTGCCTGCAATCCCAACTGCTATTTTTACATGCATTTTTAACCAGATATTAAAGGACAATACCAGATATACAAAGGACTTACCTCCTATTCGCTCCTCTTCTTATATCCATGCTTTCTACCAAGGGTGAGGGCCTAAATCGCTAGGCTGTTCGCATTTATACTATTATACTTACACAGCGCTACTCCGGTAAGCCCACCCCCTTCTCTGCATCAGCGATGGGGCCAATAGGAAGACACGCTCTGCAAGGAGCACATCTTCCTATTGGACGCATCACTTACTGTGTAAGTATAATAGAGTAAGTGCGAACAGCCCAGGAGTGAGGACCTAGCGATTTAGGCCCTCACCCTTGGTAGTAAGCATGGATATAAAAAGATGAGCGAATAGGAGGTAAGTATAATTGCCCTTGAAATAATAAGTTATTTTTCTCTCTGGCAAAGTTATCTGCTGCCTCCCTCTGCTCAAAGAGCTTTTTATAAACCTGAGTATGTACAAAGGCAGTAGCAGGGGAGACAGACAGCAGTCAACCATTGGCTGTATTGTCAGTTGTTACAGCCTTGATTGACTGTATGGAGGGAGGGGCCAGCTTACTCTGCCAGAATGGAGGCAATAATAATCCTTAAATATCTGGTTATTAATGCAGGTAATAAAGTGCAAATTGTGTCAGTTGGGGTAGGAGGCAGGTAACTGACAATTGACCGTTTTTGGACATGCCATTTAAAGCCCCCCAGATACACAATTTATGTTATACTTACCTTTACCTAAAATGCTCATTTCTTACACAGCTGATGTCTTGCTGCAGCTCTGCTTTTTCCTCTGCAGCATCCAGGTCTGGCAGTCAGTCTTGGCTTTGATGCTTACGTCTTGGCCGATAGAGGACTTCCATTCCCGGGGCTACAGTAGAGAAGCCTCTTTTGCTGCTGTGCGGCATGTATCTAATGTACAGAAGCAGTGGAGTTGTGTACCAGCTGACAAGGGATCGAGTTGTGATGTAAGTCATGATAGTCATGACTGAGGGTGGATATGCCATTGTCCTTAGGAAACCTACTTTCCTTTAGGGAAAGAGTGTAATACAATTACTGTGGGACTGCAGAGGCAATGATTTGGTCTTACCTGGCCACGCTCCCGAAATGCTGCAATCACTTTGTGGCAGTTACAATATCACAGGAGTGTGTCAGTTAGCAGTGGCAGCATCCGGTGTACTGTATAGACCAATACAGTAGGTGTTTTGCCCAATATTATATTGGGTAGCTTAGATTTTACACCTGTACTGCACCCCCACTACCCTCACTATCCAACATCTGCTCAGTAGTAGAAAATGATTGAGTGTAGTGTTAAACTAGGAAGTAATCAGTTTTAGTTAATGCCGTCTCTCTCTTGTAAAGGTATCTGTTGTGAATGAACTGAAAACCTGGTGCTTACTAAAAATTCAGAACCTGGAGATGAAGTTTACTGGTGATTCCAGGTCATTAAGAACAAAATCTATTCCTTCTACTTGCGAATCCACGGAACAGCCTAATTCAGATGTTCCCAGTTGTTCTATTACTGAGACATTAGCATTGCCACAGTCCCCAGCACAGCATTCCTGTACCACCACACAGAGCAACCAGATGACTGAGCCAGGGAGGACTGATGCATTAAACTCAGAAGAAAGCAGTACAAGGCACCAGCTGTCTTCCCAAGAAGATCTGCCTCCCTCCTCTTGTAAGTACCTTCTGAAAACTAAAAGCATAATACTATTATCTAATTACTTGTTTTTGTTGAATTTATACATGAATTGCCTGTACAAAAACTGCTATAAAAAGTTTTGCTGGTGAACTTTATACACTAAAACTGTATATTATGAGAGGCACAAAGCACATGCCCGTGTTATCCGCTCCTCACTATTCACGTCTCAAAATAGTCAATCAGGTTGACTTGTAGGCTATGAATCTGTTCCATGTTACCACAATGAAGGATCAGCCACTTTTTGCACATGTGTAGGCAGCCAATAAGTTCACAGTTGGTGCTTGTCATACCAGGAAACTAAATTGAAAGTGCTACTTTGGTAGGCCAACTTCTGTGTATATGTTCAATGTTACTGATTCGTTGCTCAGAGAGGAAAAACTGTAGCTGTATTTCACATTATTTATGGGACCTGTCTAATGTTTAGGACTGTATAGACACCATGAAATTTTTCATCCCAAAAATTGCACGCGTTTTCAGCGGGGCCTCTATGGACCGCACAATCGGTCATGGAAAACTGTCCTTTATCCTGGCCGACCAGTTGGAAGTGCCAAACAGTCGGTCGGGATTAAACACATTGCAAAAAGGAAACTTCAGTCTAGAATTTAACACCCAAATAATGATAAGAGGGAATTGCCCATTATTAGATAAACCTAATGATGTGCAACATACCTGGATATTCCAATATTTTCTGTTGTTAGTTCAGCAGGGACCCAATTCCTGTGGTTACATTAGGCTGTTTTTGAAGGTTCTCATTCACCTGGACTTTCTAGATCTTCAAGATGTTTTGCAAGCCATCCGGCTTTTTCAATTCAGTACAACTACAATAACCTTCTGCCAGCAATAAATACCCTGGGAAGTGTCAGAATTGTGTTTGTTAAAGATAGAGAATTTATGTCTGTCTGTATGGGCTCCCCTCTTACTTTAAGTAGAGGGAGCCTATACTGTATACTTGCTTATGGGGGTTGTTTGGGACTGTATATGCAGTTAAAACCACATCACATTTGTATGGCCACCTTAAGAAATGTTTTTAAACTGCTCAAAGTGAAGTGTCAAAAAAAGCTTTCTAAGCTTGAAGGCAAATATTTGTGGTGTAAATATTTAATGCATGGTATGAATGGCATAATTTTTTTGACACGCAATTATAAACTACAATTGTTTTATGATTATATGATCCTGATACCTACTGAGAACTGCCAGCCATTCTTATTCATATTTCGAATATTTACAACATGTTTAAATGCCATCAAGGGAGGATTGGTGCTTTAAGCTTTAGTTCACGTGTGTGAGATTACTGTTCATGCTGGGAATTATATGCTTTATCAAGGATCCATTTAGATTTTTTGGTTTATTCGTCAGAATTTCACTTTAGCCCATTCGGCTAAAGTCACAACAAGGAGTTGATTATATTATTATATGATCCAGTTGCCCTCACACTTCTCATATCTAGGCGTCCAGTAACATGCATGTTACTTTTAGTTTTCTTGTGTTGGACAGCTGTGTATGATGGAATCTGCATTCTATGGTAAGGATTATTTGTTTGTGCTGGTTAAAGTGTGGAAATTTGAGGAAAAAGTGGACAAGGTTTATCCGAAGATATCAGGGATTATGGGAAAAAGATTTAAACATTTAACCACAGGGTACGATTTGCAGCAGTAACACATTCCTCCTAGTTGTTATTTTTTGGGGGAAATTTAACTCACTGCATTTCCCAAACAGATTGGAAAATCCAGGTAAATGACATGCTATTACAGTTATCTAAGAATGGGTGATTATTGATTTTTTTACTGAATTTCCCCTTTAAAAGCTAAGCACCAACACAAACAGCAGAACTTGGGGGTATTTTTAAAGACTGTTAGTGACATATTTATAAAGCCGCTGTATCGCTAACAAGCTTTATAAATATGGCCCTTAGAGACATACTGCTAGTCAATCATACTGGTATATTTTCTCTTTTCAGCCAAAGAACAGGTTCAATCTGCCCCTCTATCAGTAAGGCCTAAAGAAAAAGCCTTAAATTGCAACCCAGCAGGCAGAATACAGCAGGGTCCATGCAGCAATCTCAAAACACATCAAACTAAAATGTTTTCAGTTTCCAAACCTTTAACTGAGAAGTCTGAAAAACAAAACATAAATCTTATGGACCGGGGGACTCAGACAAGAAAATGTGCAAAGAACATTCATGGGAAACCAAGAGGGCAAGTACCTGAAACCCAGAGCCAACCCCAGCAGTCTATTTCTCAACCCAGGGACACCTCACAAGCTCTGGAATTAACTCAGTATTTCTTTGAGGCCGTCTCCACTCAAATGGAAAAATGGTACGAGAGAAAGATAGAAGAAGCCAAGTCCCAAGCAAATGTAAAAGCACAGGAGGACAAAGTAGCCTTACAGCAACATATTCAAAGTTTGGAAGATGAACTAAGGAAACTGAGAACTAAACTTCAGAAAGAAAGCTAGCATCATATGTGCAACCATGAAATACATCATTAATGTATTGAAATATATATGTATGCATTTTATGTTTTGCTTAAGGCTGAAACTACTTGCATTCCTTTATTCTGTCCATTTGGCTGCTCGTATGTTCGCAGTAAGCCAGCTCCATTCATGCATGATATTGCACTGCCTGAACATGTAACATAGTGTAAATGAATTACTGAAAGCCACAAAACAGTTTTTCAGAGGAAGATGGGGTTTTAAGGAAAAACGTGAAATCAATGTGTAATGTATTTTGTAATGTGATAGCATGCCATTAAACTAGTCAATTGCTTACTAATCTGCTTTTACAGACAGAAGACTTTACCTTTGAATCTGTAAAGTGCCATGAAATCAGTTTTGTAGTGTTACATAAATGTAACAAAAACAGCATGTGTAATGATCTGGATATTTGTGTATCTACCATAAATAATGAATTTGACAGCGGTTGTGTTAATTAATCTCTAATGCCTTCATCGTAATAGAAATGGAATTACTGTATTTGTTCTGCTTATGACAGTACCAGTGCCAATATGCAGTGATAGATGCAGTAATAGATAAGCTTTTTAGTTTCAGACAATGTAGCTTTGTAAAAAAAAAAGGGCAAAGAAATGTATTTCTCATCTCCCTGTCTTTGTTATATAGTATATTTAGAAGAGTTTATATAGTATTGTATAATTATATAGTAGTATATATCAGTAAGAGAGGTTTTTACTAAAATAGACTATAAAAACATACCAATATCTAAGGCAAGAATGGTTCATTTTACACAGATGTTAAATGTAGGAAAAGATGTTTGCCATTTAAGATACAGTGTTGCACCTGCTTTAGCAAAGGTGCAAAGATCAGCACTTTATATAAACAATTGTCATTTAATAGTTTTGCAACAAAGAACATAAATCTGTATTGTGAACAATCCTGGATACTGGACTCATTATAGCCAGATATATTCTAGGGGTACATAATGGTGATTCATAAAACACAAGAAGATAAATACTATGGATTAATGAGCTCTCTAAAACGGTGGCCCCGTGTACAGCTGATCTAAAAGAAATGCCATATGTATATTTGCAATATCCTTGTACACACAACTCTTGCCTTCTAATTTTCAAACAGTTTAAAGGGCATGTTCACCCCTAAATCTAAAGCACCCCAAACCCCAACACTTCAGGTATGCAGTTAAAAGATGTTAAAGGACAACTAAAATGAAAACATGACTGCTAAATCTGTAAGTTACTACATGTAAGTTTAACTTACTCTATGATGTGTGTTGCTACTTGCCTTCAATCCAGTACTTGATTTGCTCAGGCTTACTATCCCCCCTGTCTCTTTAAACCAAAACCTTCTTCACACCTCCTGCCACCATTCCAGTTGCAGCAAAACTGCACACAGCAGAAGAGTTTATGATTAGGCACTTAATTAATTGACAGCCGAAATATAAGATGTTTTAGATTGGATATCTAAAGAAATAGGGGGCAGATCAACAAATAAATGTTACAATGATAGTTGGGAAAATGTATAGTTTTCAGTGATTAAAAAAATTTATTTTTTAAAAATATTTTTTAGTATATTTGCCCTTTATGGCAGCTCTATTCATCCCAATGTTCCTATTCTTTTCTGCTTCCTAGTTTATCCAGGTAAAGCTGTCAGCAATGACCATGAGAGCCGACGTCATGGCCAATAATTGACTGTTGCTCCCCAAGACACCCTCTCTAAGGGCATGGCCACACTGTGCCGCAAACACAATCGCACATGCAATCGCACGCCCTTAAAATGTGCGAGCTTGCAAAAAATGAGGCAAGCTATACAGAAGGGAACAGCGAACATCAGGAGGAATAGCTCCCTTCTGGAACACCTTTTAACTTTTAACACAAGTTACTTACAGGACGTGTACACCTCTTTTTTTCAATCACCTAATGTCTTCCTACTTACATCAAAGGTTTTATTTGCTTTCTTTTTTTTCTATTCTTTCTTGTCATTTGTAAATTTTAGATTTAATTACTTTTTCCAGGCTTACGTCATCATAGTAATGAGACTCACCACATTGGATTTCAGTTAGATCTCATTCTAACTCTCTTTCTAGCCAGACAGTGTGCCAGTGATTATTTGTTATATTAACAAAAATGCGGAGCTAGATTAATCTGCTCTGATGGTTTCAACCACCATTAGATAGTGAAGGTTTCATTTACTTCCAGATAGGGACACTAGTGCATTGCACAGAGCTATGCTAAGGTTCACTTCATTATCCCCCCTCTGCAGCTCTGTACAAAGTATTTTTTAAAAGTGTATCTGCACCCTGAAAAAAATTCTATAGTGTAGGGCTCCCTAGTGCACCCAGTGGCATAACTACCGCCCCCGCCCTGCGACGGGGCCCGGACGGTAGTAGATTTGGTGCTCTGATCTCAGCCCTCTGCTTGCTGGAAGTTGAAAGCAGGGGCCAGACTGGCAGCGCTTCTGTGGTTGGCTGAGAGGCAGCCAGCAATGCAGAGCGCCAGGGGAACAAAGCAGGGTCCCACCATTAAGACTACCATTAGCCACTGGCCAGTGAGCAGGGTATAATCGCATAGATTACTATAAGATTGTTTACCTCCTGTAATTAACACATTTGTTTACCCCATTTTTCACAACTGTTTTATTGCATTTTAATGTTTGGAAACATAGGACATATGCCCTCTGTATATCTTTCTCTGTCCATACACTGTTACTGTGAGCTTTATTTTATACTTATGGCTGTTGAAATTAAGGGGTTCCATATTAGAAGAAATCCCTTCTGTTTCTGCATGGCATGTTGGGTGTTTTAGAAGTCTCTGGGCTAAAGTATACCACAGGAAAAAAGCAGGAGGACCCAAGTTATATTCAGTAGCTCCTAAAGAGGAAATTTAGTCCAAGGCCAGTTTCCTACTTTAAAATGAGTCATCAACCACCTCCCTAAAAAGCGATACCACACCTTTAAGAATCAGTAAAAAAATGATTGTTAATTTACAATCAACTTAACGATCGTTAATTTACGATCGTTAAGCTCGATTGTAAATTACCAAAATGTTCATTAATTAATGAACGTTCGTTCGGTAATTAATGAACATTTCGGTAATTTAATTGCTGTTTTTTCTTGCTAATTTAGCATTTAAGGCTCTTCATTTACAGTGCTGCTTGTGTGGACTCTGGGACACTTTTAGTTATATTTATTTCTGGGGACGCTTAGAGTTTTTGCTCTTGTGTGTGGGATATGTTTATACTTGTTTTAGATGTATAGGCAGAGTATTTTATTAGTTATGTTTTTTATTCAATCAATTAGGTTGGAAGGTTCTTGTGCACTTTACTATTCATTTTCATTAAGTGGGGGTTATTTACTTCCCTTAAAGGGCATCTAAACCGAAAAATAGGTTATTTTTAATTGACCATAACTGGAAACTATAATTCTTCCCAACCACCACTGTATCATTTTTTTTTTTGTTGATCTGCCCCCTATTTCTTTAGATATCCAATCTAAAACTTCTTATATTTCAGCTGTCAATCAAGTTCCTTGCTCTCAAAAACTATTCTTCTGAGAGTAGTTTTACTGTAGCTGGAATGGTGACAGAGTTTTGACAGTTGGAATGCTGTATGCTGTGTGCAGGCTTGACAGTTGGTTTGTGGGAAAAAAGTCAGGTCGGATGGAAGTGGGAGAGGTTAAAAGAGGGAAGGGGGGATACTGCTCCTAAACAAAATGTGTGCTGTATTGAGGGCATGCAGCAACACATTCAAATCATGTATTCAATTATAGATTAAGATGAGGCAAAGTCATTTTTTCAGTTTAGTGTCTCTTTAAGTATGCAGAGAGAGTGCCTCCTGCTTTTTCTGGAGTCAAGTGGGTTTTGCTTGTTGGTCCTCAGGTTTTCTTGGTCACCACTTTTAGGTTTGTAGTACCTGCCATCATTGTCATATGTTGGCTCCTTTTGTGTTCTGCATTGGGAGTAGTATGTTGAGGGTGTGTTTCCCCTTCTAAAGAGTCCCCTGAACTGTCAATGGTAAAAAAATTATTTCTTATATGGGCATTTTTGGTGAACCCCACTTCTAGTAGTAGTGTATTATGCCAATAGACCTGCTCCTTTTGAATGTAATAGGGGGCACATTCAACCTAAAGGACCTGGAAGTTCTTTTATACCACCCACATCCTGTGCACAGGTGAAAACCTTCATACAGCAAGTGCAAAATGAGTATTCGACACTTGACTTTGACAGTATTAAGCATAAATATGTTAATATATCTAGGGTCGTATTTATAAAGCCGCGGTATCGCTTTTTAGTGATACCGTGGGTTAATTTATGATCGTGGTCAAATTTATGGTCGCGATCGTACATTTACGACTGAATGTTGGGTAATTAACAACGTTCGGTCGTAGAATACCATGCGGTAGTAAACTACCACAATGGTATTCTATGGGGATCGTAAATCTACAGATTCGTTATCGTAGATTTACGATTGGTAAATTTACTATCATAAATTAATGATCGTTAAGCTGATCGTAAATTAACTATCGTTTTTTACCGATCGTTAAAGGCGCGGTATTGTTAAAAAGCGATACCGTGTCTTTATAAATACGGCCCTTAATGAGGAAAGAATAGCCCTCAGGGAACTGGGGGAGACCTCGAGGATCACTATTAAGCCCTCCAATAAGGGTAGGGGGCTATAGTGGTCCTTGACACTGATTACTATAATGATGAAATCTTACAGCAGCTTTCTGTGTGTGAGGTTTATTGTAAATTAAACTATGATCCATCATCTGATAATTTACGTATTATTAACACATCTTACATCCTTTATTAAGAAGGGCATCCTTGATATTAAGGATAGGGAGCTGTTGTGTGTTGCCTTCCCAAACACGCCGACACTATACACCTTGCCAAAAATTCATAAGGACCTGGTTAAACCACCAAGCCGTCCCATAGTCTAGGGGGTTAATTCAGTTTTCTGTCCTTTGGCAATGGTAGTAGATAAAGTGCTGGCACCAGGGCTACTTCTAGGGGTTTTGCTGCCTGAGGCAAACTTTTGAATGCCACACTTGATTATTTCTAGTAAAGCGGCTGTGGCTTCAATGGTGAGCGTGGCTAAAATTTATGATTTTTGACTTCACAGCTTCAAAGCAATTCACCAGACAGTCAATTAGCAATAATGTAAATTACTAGAAATAGATATTACATCCCTTTCTTAAACAGCTTGTGTTGCTACTACCATATTGCTCCATTCGGATTTCTGTTGCTCTAATCAATATTTTATAGCCTGTGCTATACATGTGAGTTCAACTGTTACAATACATTAGAAATACTATACTGTATTATAAAAGATTTTAGCCAAAAGATCAATATTTTGGCCCCGATGACCACATATCCCTAACCCTTCCCTATAGAGACCCATCACCAGTATCTCCCAGCGTCCCCCCATGATCACATACCCCTAACCCCTCCAGCGTCCCTATACTGTACAGAGACCCATCACCACCAATAACTCTCGCCACCCCCCATTACTACAGACATACCCTTATGGGCCTTAGGGCCATATTTATAAAGCTGCAAAAATGTACAATCACGGTCGTACATTTACTAACAAATGTTCATTAATTAACGAATGTTCCACAATGGTATTCTATAAGGATCCTAAATCTAGGATTGGTATCGTAAATTTACAATCGTTATCTCCGATTGGTTTAACGATTGTAAATTTACGATACCGATATGGCCCTTAACCCCTCTATATACAGGCTGAGAAACCCATCACCAATATTTCCCAGCAACCCCCCCCCCCATGACCACATACCCCTATATATTCCTCCCTATACAGAGGCTTATGAGAAGACTCCAGGGCCCAGGCAGCCCCACCATTAATCCCTATTCCACCAGCAGAGACCTCCCCCAGACTATATTGGTGTTGGGTAAGGAAGGTTTATTAATAATTTACTTACACTAACTCTTCTGCTCCTGGCTTCACAGTCAAGTGTCAGTCACGTGACATTGACTCCTGCTGTCCACAGTCTGGATCTGCGCATGTAATGATAATTCACCTAGCCCAGGGATGCCGCTTGAGTCACATGACACAACATACCTCATAGTCGATGCAGCCCTGTCTGGCACCTTTGATTAGGCAGTCACCCTCGTACATTAGAGATAGCACGGATGTGCTTAACAAATTGGAAAATGTGGATGGGGAAACGGAGACCTCATATTGGCCACCCTGGATGTGGCTAGTCTGTATACTTCCATACCCCACGGGGATGGGCTTAAAGCCATTCGTTGCGTACTTGAGAATTTTGGGTCTGTCCCCATGGGGCAATCAGAGCTGGTGTTGGCTTTCTTGGAGATTATCCTTACTCGTAACTATTGCTCGTCTTATGGCGGGTTGGCGTCGATACCTTGTCACGGTTCCACGCAAGTCTGAATGATATACACCCTGAGATCAGGTTTGACCTCAGTTGGAGTCATACCGAAGTTATCTTTCTTGGAGATCAAAATATCTAAAAACAGGATTTCCACCCAACTGTACCAAAAGCCGACCGACCGCAACCAGTTACTTCTATTCACCAGTCTGCATCCCCCTCATATTAAGAATGCCATATCCTACAGCCAGCTCAAGAGTGTTGATAGATTGTATTTAGTCCCTTCATCCCCAACCAAACAGATGGATGTCGTGCCTTAAGTTCAGGGAAAAGGGTTATCCCAGTTCTATTGTACGCAAGGCAAGGACGAGAGTAAAACAGCTGGATGAACAACCACGGGAGAGAGTCAAAGGGAATAATAAGTTGACGTTCTTACTAATTTTGATCCTTGGAGCCAGCAAGTGATCAGTTTTATACGGAAGCATTGGCCTTAATTAACTCAGACGTGCCCTGGGATCCCCGAATTCTCGAATCTGCCCGATTTCAGACAGATGTGGTAGAACGATAGGGACCTGTATTAATAAACAAGACACAGTAGCCCCAGAAAATAAATCTAATTGGTTAATTGGCAAGAATTAAGTGATGTTTCCATGATTGAACTGTATATATTGCCACAAAATGTTGAAAGAAAAGTTGTTCACATATCCTCTATCGGGTCAGGTCTATACTATCCAGGGGTGTCACACCTGTGATGCCCAATATGCAGTTTACGCCCTTATTTGTGGACTTATTTGTGTAGGTGAAACTACCCAAAAATTAAAATCACGGTTATCACAACATAAATCTTCCATTCAAATTAGACAGGTCACTCTCCCCATTCCCAAACATTTTGTGGAGAAAGGATATGGGGCAAATCAAGTTCACAGTTCTTGAATATGTTCAGTCCTAGAACAGGGGGAGACAGACAGAGACGTCTCAAACAAAGGGAGACATCTCCGAAACGTCACGTTTTTTTGGAACCTGTGAGTACTTGTATATGGTTAAAAATAAAATGGACATATACATTTTTTATTGAGTGCTGCTTAGAAAAGAAAAACAGAAAAACATAATCAATGCACATTCCTAGGCCCCATACAATATCATATCTGCACACTGGCATACAGTCTGGAAGACCTAACTTCTAACCTTTTTTACATCAATTACAATTAGCAAACTTTAGCATTTCTCATACTTGCGCACCACATCAATATAACAGGCTCACTCCCCCAACCCCCCCCCCCCCCCAGCCCTTAGGCTTTTTAAAATGAGGGAAGAGGCCATCCAGTGCTTTACATTAAAGGCATAGGACCTCCCATAAAAGGGGCGTGTTGGGGGTGCTATTACCACATGGAAGCTTGACCATGCTTCCTAATAAATAGATACAATAGAAGGATTGTGGAAGCACTCCTGAGGCTAATTTACAACTACATTTTGTGGAAGTGCTACTGATCTGGTCAAACATTTTAACAAACATAGAAAAGATAATCAATGCACATTCCTAGGCCCCAAACAATATCTGCACACTGGCATACATTATAAACAAAGGTGTTTTAGTATACATTACTGTGATCACATGAATACAAAAGTTTGCTAATGGTAATTGAAGTAAAAAAGGTTAGAATTTAGGACCTTCCAGACTGGGGTTACCTTGACGTGGTTGGAAGTCTTTTCATTCATGTGATCACAGTAATGTATACTAAAACCCCTTTGTTTATAAAGAATGCCAGTGTGCAGATAATATGCTATTGTATGGGGTCTAGGAATGTGCATTGATTATCTTTTCTATGTTTGTATAAATGTTTTACCAGATCAGTAGCACTTCCGCAAAATGTAGTATAGATTCATCTGAGCCAGTTTTTTCCCTTTAGTTTCCATACAGTAGTTTTTTTAAAAATGCAAATGGCAAAGATCAAATTTTAACCCTTTTCTTAAAATAATGGTTAAGGATTCATTCACGCAAGAAAAAAATGCAAGGGCATCAATTTCATAAAGGATGGCCATAATACAATTCACACTACTGTGTTTATATGTGCTGCATTTTTTTAACGCACTGTTTGCTGCAGTTTAGTGTGAAGATGCATTAAAAAAATGATTAAAAAAATGCATAAAAACGCGTAGAAATGGCAGGCCGGTGGATAGAGATCCTTCACTACATAACAAAGCATCCTTTAAGAAAGCTGAATTGCATAAAAATACAGGAATTAGATTTTTGTCATTTGATATTGAAGACAACTGAGCTTGTCATAGGTGAAAACCAAAGGATGCATATTTATTGATCCTGACATGAATTACAGTATTAGATTTTTTTTTTTTTATCATCCGTACTTTGAGACTGATAAATGCCATAGGGGAGTCTGGGGGGGGGGGGGGTCCTCTACTGAGCTGTCTGTTTATAGTGATAGAATGTTAAAAACAATCATCTAACAATCAAATCTGATATGTGAACATTGCCTTAAGTGGGATACACACAGTACCAGTATCCAACGGTATCGGGGCTTTATTGCCACTGTGTGTGGTGGTCATTTGGGAAAGACGGTAAATTTCCCTTGGCCACCCAATAGAGGGAGCTGGCTACGGTGGAGGGAAACACACAGTCCCGAACGTCCTCCCAATGCTGTGTATAGAGAGAACGTTAGGGACTGTGTGTATTCTCATCTTAGAAAGATCCTGTTATTTTTCAAAAATCTGTTTTGTGTGTACCCAGCTTAAGTTTTTTTTTTTAGTATTTCTTCCGAATTAATGATTAACATGAAAGCAATCCTGTGTTATATTCAATGCAGACGCTTTAATCACATGTTCCTTTAAATTCTGAACAATTAGCAACTTTAGAAATGTCTAAATGATTTAGCATAATAGTTTTGACTTTTATATGCATTATTACAAACAAAAATCCATTGCATCTGTAGAAACAAATGAGCTGTTTTTATTAGACTGCATATAAGGATAAAAACCCCCATAGACATCCTGTACACAGTAACCTATATTTTCAAAAACATTGTACAAAATAAGCAGACTTCACAGTATGACGTAGTGATTTACAACAATGCTTATCACAGACGTTGTTAAGAACAATAAACCAGATAGCAACATACGTAGAAAACAACTGCGTCTGCTACAAAAACCATTTCAAGTATTAAAAGAAGTTTAAACTTTTTGGCTGAATAAAACCAAAACAAGAAAAACAACAAGAAGTTTTCCTTTTGTATTACCAGTCACCGTACTGCGAGTCCAATTTATTCCTGTGTATTCCAAACATTACATACTTTATGAGCGTATGAACAATATACGGTACTAATGAACGGATTCATTTAGTTACATAGGAACTAAAGTCAATTATAGGAAGAGTGGAAACGGACAGTTTAATGTATAGTCTGTAGAATATGTAACATGAAAGGCGGAGGAGGTAAATTGTGTTATTTACTGTTCATTGCATAGCATCCTGCATCTGTGCAGCAATGAAATTTGACCTGAGCCACAGGACATTATAACGCTTATCATGACAATGTTCATGTGTCCTGGTTCTTCTTCTGTTTACTTTCAGCACTACCGATGCGGAAGTGAGGAAGCTTAATGTGCCTTATAATATTCAGAAATTTTCTGAGGTAGTCACCAGCTCAAACCACTGCCTGAGGGCATCACTAAGGGTTTCTGGAAGGGAGTTTACATCTCGAAGGATGATGTAGAAAGGGAATGGAAATTGCTCCATATAGGAAATCATTCTAGGCAATGTTTCTGCCTCTGAAAAAACCGGCACTTTAATATCCAGAATGGAATCCTGGAAATGCATAAATAGATATGAATCATTATATACAGAAATGAAAAGTAGAATTATAATTTACATTCTAAACAATTAGGTCATTATTAATATTTTACTCAAATTTAACTTCAAACAAAAAAAAGCATCAACATGCCAGTGAAAACCATAGGGGCAGACATCTGTAGATATAGCTATTGCATATTTGTCACCAAAATCACTATGTTACACGGGCAAAAAAAAAATAACGATACTGTGGTATCACCATAGGTAATTTTACATGTCATTTGTTGTTTAATTGAGAAAAAGTGTGTGAGTGTGCGTACAACTCAAATGTTTGCCCCACACATTTAGGGCTTCTCATCTGTATACACCATACATATGGGTACTGTTTTATAGTAGTATTTAGATAAGAAATCTAAATAAGAATCTTATTTTTATTTTAAATTTTTGTAAAACTTTAAATGTTTGTGTCTGGGTTATCCAGTTCCTGTAGATCGACTGGAAAATTTTGCTAGTCATCCAACTGACTTTCACCATTCAGAATGACTTATTCATGAATATGTTGTCAATAAACACCCTGGAATGTGTCCCAATCAGCATATAACTGCAAGGTGTCAGACCTCCTGAATGCAAGGCGTTTATTGTATTGAAGCAAAGAGGTTCCCACACCCACTGATTTGACATGTCCATTTTATACAAATGCTTTCAATTATAAATAAAAATAAACTATGAAGTATTTGCATTCTATGTTTTTGAAAAACCTAATTTTGTATATTGTGTGTTAAAAATGTGAAGTATTTTTTGGGGGAGTTTTTAACATTTGCCTTGGCCTTAAACTTTCTTTACACTGCAGTTTTAGTCAAATTCACCTTTAAAACTGTGCCTGATTTTAGGAAGCAAAACAACAAAACATGCCCCCTTCCTGTCTTCCTGCCCCTGGCCTTCTGTGTCTTTAATCCTGCACAGATGTGCCTACACAGATTTTTAAAGTGCACACACTGACTGCAAAGTCCACATGTTTCAGGTGGCATGCACTCTTTATCAAGTGCACTTCATTTATATTTACCAGTGTTAAATAAACACAGCATGGTCACAGCTGAGAATGTGGTTGTAAAGGTCCCTTCCCTGTCATATTTCTGGACTGACTATTTAGTAGTGTGTTGATGGAAAACTTTTGAAACAGTATTGAGCCCACACACTTATACTTTAACTGGGGTGTTGACACTGCAAATGTGATAAGTACACCGTATTTGTAACTTGTTGTTAGTGGGTAGCTGTACCATTTTTGGCTACCCCCCTCCCCTACCTGCAGCTGTTAAACCTTCTTTTCTTGGCTCTGTGGTAAACTTCCTGTAGCAGGACCTCCCCCACGCAATTCAGTTAGCAAATTCCTGTACTCAGCCTCACAATATTGTTCCTTCACCATATTGTTCGTGACCAATGACTGGTGGCGTTTGTGTGTGTGCCTCAGTGAAACCAATACGCACGCCAGCTCAACAGTCAGGCAGATCATGGCCTTTCTCTCACGGGATTTGGAGGAGAGGAAGGCGCAAGATTGGCCTGACTGTTGAGCTGGAACATGTGATGAAGTCACGGGTGCACATGCGCCAACACCGCCGGGCACGCGCGCACACCGTGATACTGAAGGAACAATATGGTGAGGCTGAGTACAGGAATTTGCTTACTGAATTGCGTGGGGGAGGTCCTGCTACAGGAAGTTCAACACAGAGCCAAGAAAAGAAGGTTAAACAGCTGCAGGTAGAGGAGGGGGATAGCAAAAAATAAAGACCACCACATTATTTCACTATGGTACAGCTACCCACTAACAAGTTACAAATACGGTGTACTTATCCTTTAACAGCCAGATTTCAGTTGGGTTTCCAGTTCATCAGCCTCTGTGGTCATCCCCCCCTTAAAAATAAAGAAGGAAGCTTTAAAGGGTATCTTCACAACTTAAACTAAGTTTAGTGATTTCCGTTTCATTGAAGAATGGGAGGTAGAAAAGTCGCACCTCCGGTTCTTCAGTAAAACCTTCAGGAGTCCGGAACAAAGGTAAAGAACTTACCCAGTCTCGCGCTCCTCTGCTGTTCTTCTGACAGCTCCTTTACCTCCTGTTCTTCAATTAAACTGAAATCACCAAAGTTAGTTTAAGCAATGGAGATACCCTTTAAAACGTTTGTCTCAGGTGCCAAAAGGTCTAGAGGCACCCAATCATGCTCAGACAAAGGGGGTTTATGGAAAAAGCATGCCGATCAGCAGAAAAAAAGTTTGTCTGAATGTTGTCCATAGAAAAATTTTTACCTTGGAAGTTGGATTGTCCAAAATAATAAATATAATAAATATATTAGCATTTCTTGCTGCTTGCACAGCAGATGTCACCCTTTCTTTTCCCTCAACAAATAAGCCTCTTCCATCGGATACAATCAAGAGCAACTGTGCAATATCTAAATAGCAACAAAAGAAATTTTAACACAACACAAGGTAGTTTAGTAAAGAACATGTTAAGTCTAACATACATAGTAAAGTCAATTAATGTTTAAAGCAAGGAATCTGCAGTTTAGAAGCAAATACAAAAGCCATTTTGGAAACTTGCAACTTTATGCCAAAAGTCTCATTATATGCTAAAGTAGATGAATAACATTAAACTTCCGCTTCTAAAAACAGGGCTTTATTAGCAATGCATATCAGGTTAATATTTCAATTTATATATTAATGGATTAAGTAAAGTTTTTAGTACATTTAATCTCACCTGGAGTATTGCTCAGGGTTAATTGCTGTGCAGCAGAAAACATTGGAACAGAGGATTCCAAAAACTGTACAGTCAAACAAAACAAGACCAGTTAAAATCTGGATAATACCATGTATAATTAGCACTACTTTTATTGTTTGTACGGCTACTGCAAATTTATATTACAATCTAACAAGCCGATGTAAATGGCCATATACTGTTCAGTAGCACTGTGACTAAAAATAAAAAAAACCCTTGAATCTTGAATACACCATAAGTGCTAAAATTGGTGATAAAACAGAAAATATTATGTACATACAAAATACAATATTAGGAAAGACAATAATCATTAAAACATCCAAACTGCTAAACTATGTAATATCGGTTAGTGTGACAAACTCCTTGTGCGCCTATCTCCGGTCGAGTGTCCGCTTCATGGTTAAACTCTGGTTTACGATGCATTGAGACCTGCTATCTTTATATAACGTCTCTGGTGCAATCGCACCAGAGAGCTGATAGGGGCTCTCATTGCATTGCCCTGTTCATCCATTATGTACCTGAGCAAGTAATGTCTTCTTCTGCTGAAATTTACAAAGACTAAGTATCCTCGCTCCCGATTGGTCACTGAATTGTTCATGAAAAGGGTGTAAGAGTTTCACATTTTCACCAAAACTAAAAAAGAAAGAGATTTATTCAAGTGCTTAAAAACCTGCTAAATTTGCAAAGAACATTCAAAATAATTTTAATACCTAATTCTACATCTTTACCAAACCTCAAAATGCATCCAATATTCCTAATCTTCATTAAAGGATAAATGCACTGTAAAATCAAGTTATGTTCATTTAGAAGCTGCAGCTTTAAAAATACCGTTGCCATATTTTTTTTACCTATGTCCCTCCAGAGCCTAGCTTTGTGCCTTGGAAGTTGCTGACATCTTGTTACTGGTTTGCTGAATGTTAAGCTCCGCCCCTCTGAGATTTCCTCTGCTTTCTCCTGCTTGAGCCTCAAACAGTAATGCTTGTGGGTTCCGTGCACACGCACGTGCATGGAACTCACAGGCATTACTGTTTGAGGCTCAAGCAGGAGAGTGCATGGAACTCACAGGCATTACTGTTTGAGGCTCAAGCAGAAAAAGCAAAGGAAATCTCAGAGGGGTGGAGCTTAACATTCAGCAAACCAGTAACAAGATATCAGCAACTTTCAAGGCACAAAGCTAGGCTCTGGAGGGACATAGGTAAAAAAAAAAAAATATGGCAATGATATTTTTAAAGCTGCAGCATCCAAATGAACATAACTTGATTTTACAGTGCACTTATCCTTTAATTACCGTTATCTTTTACCGCTTGCTAACCAATGTGGTAATTAGGTTTTGTGAACAGGCCAGCTCAAAAGCCCATTCAAGTAAATTGTAGATATAAGATAAGAATACAGAGATACATTTCTGCAGTAAAGAAAAAAAAAATTATAATAATACAATTGGAGAAAGTATTTGGATGTCACAAATCTCCTTACCTAAACACTGCAATCTGCCCCACTTCTAAAAGAGATAAAGCATTACCAATTACTGCCAAAGACTCGTATGCAAGCTAAAAAAAAAAAAGAAGAAAATAATTAAGTTTAAATGGTGCAAATTTTAAATGTTATGCTGTTAGAGAAAAAAATAATTGTAGAATTACCTGTTTAGAATGGTTGTCCACCATACTCGAGGAATCATCAATGGCTAAACAGATCTGATACTGGCGCTTGCTTGGTTTTGTTCTCCGCAGCCAAATCTTGTCTTTCCTAAATTGACTTGCTATGTATGGAATTACTTTGCGCATATTTAATCTCTTTCCTGTCCTATAGTCTCCTCTGTCAAATAAGAAATAAATGAAAGAATTTACTAAAGCTGACACACTAATGTAATACAAATTATAAAAAGCCTATTTAAATCTAAGGGAGTGTGGTGAATTCTTACTGAAAAGAAAAATTGTGAAGCATTTTTATAATGTAAAGGATGTACTAGTAGTCAGTCGGATTCAAATGTACTTGTAGAATACGGAGCTTCAATTTCATTCGCTACTACAGTAAATTTAAATCAGACTAACTATTAGTAAGCGTATCGTAAGGGGAATCGAACCTGCAAAAAGCAGAGCTAATTTATAGAATGTAGTACATTTAGAAACTTTAGGGGAGATTCAATAAAAGTTCTTATTGTTAAAAATGAAGCTAATTTTGCCCCAACCAATCAGATCTTATTTAACATTTGAAAGCTAAAATCTAATTGGTTGGGACAAAAATAGCACCATTTTTAACAATAAGAACGGTTATTAAATCTCCCTGATCTTTTACTAGGAGCATATTGGGGGAAAAGGCAGTTAAATCAGCCGACTATTTAATATTGTTGCTGGTAGGCTGTTCTTTGTGCCACTCATGCTGGCTGTAAAAACTGCAGGGGCTTCCATAATGGTGTGGAGATATCTGTATAAAAAACCATTGTGCATAAAGACAAAGAATACTTCGGTCAGGGGCATGACCAATAGGTGCTGCTCACAAGGTTCTTTTGAAGACAGCTGTTCGTTGTACTAGCAACAACATGGAAGCCTTCTTAGTTACAGAAAAGCTTCCATATTAGGATTTAAAAAAAAAACCAAAATGTTTAGTTCTCCTTTAAATTCTGCCTAAGGCAAAAAGCGGATGTGAAAATATTTCATTTTGAGCCTTATTCATTTAACATCGTAAAAGTTTAGGGAAAAAAACTGCCAAATATTAGTCCTCTAAAAACCAGAATTACTGGTATTAATGCATATAGATCTGGTTGATCCAGGGATATATTCCGATTGCCGTTTGGAGTCAGGAAGGAATTTTTTCCCTTTTTTTAGCTGGGTTTTTTTGCCTTCCTCTGGATCAACTGTTAGGTAGGGTAAAAAAAAAAAAAATTTATAAAGAGGGTGAATAGGTTGGACTTGATGGACGTATGTCTTTATTCAACCTTAATTACTATGTTACTCGATCTCGTTTACCCACTGAATCTTGCTATTTTACAGGGATTATTAATTGCGCACAATGTAGAATATACTTAATGTATAAATAAGAACTTGCTTAAGTTTGGAGGCTTGTGTAGGTTCCAGTATAAGCCGTAGTTGTTCACAAAGTTGTTGAGAAAGAGGAGCAGTTAAGAGGAGGTATTGTTGCCACATTTCAGCTGCAGTCTTCTCCTAAAACAATATATAATTGAAGAATATATGAAGATTAGTAGGTTTAAAATCTGCAAATACCAACAAAAAAGAAAAAAGTCACTACTTAAAGGGGAACTGTGGTCTCCAAACAAGTTAAATGAAAGGCCAGTTTCCTAACTTCAAACACCTCTCTACCTGCTCCACAGCCCAAGATATAAAGAAATTACTGACCAGAAAGTTAATTGGTGGGAGGCCGACATGTGACATTCCTAAGGTCGGCAAGCACAGCCTCAGACTTCAGTGACAGTACAGGAGACAGGAAGTCCCTCCCCTTCCCTGCTGTGTAAAGATCCCCACAGAGAAGGGAATCTACAGCCCTACTCTCTCACTATGTGAAAATGTTTTTACAGTTTTCTGTAGGGGGTGTCTGAGTGGCCCACGGCACCCGTGAGTGGGTGGGGCTAAGGCACCTGTGAGTGGGCAGGGCCACAAGGGTCTGTAAGGGAAAGGGCCAAGGGGGGCCTGCAAATGGAGGGGCCATGGGGTCCATGAGTGGGAGGGACCAGGGGGGGTTTGCAAAATGAGGGGGGCTGCTAGGGGAGGAGGAGACACAGGGAAGAGCGAATGTCACATGGTTTTAGAGCAGGAAGTGCAGGGGACCTGGTGATGCTGCTGTCATATCACACACAAAAATGTAAATACCTTCAAAACTATGCAAAATAAACAATGAAAATAAATTGCAAAAATTATCAGGAGAGCAATTCCTACCAATTTACCCAAAGTCATTTTTGGACCACAGTTCCCCTTTAAGAGGATCCTATATGAAGAGATGCAAAAGTGTGCCTGAGCTATTAATCGGGTGTAAACTGCAAAATCAGATTTATATGACCTATTTAAAGCTGTGAACACACTATGTTTCGACCTGGCCAACCATTCGATTCGGAAAGCAAGTCAGATGGGCTGAAACATCATCTTTCACGGGGAAACAGAAAACTGATCGGACATCAGACAGTTGCAGGCACATAGTACTTGAGATATTTTGGGCCGACTGAAATTCCAAAAATATCTACTCATGTGTACACAGCTTAAAGGAATAGTTCACACAAAAAGTGAACTATTCCTTTAAAGCAGTGATTGAAGACCGGGAGGTAAAGGACCTATTCCTTACCTTCCGTTCTTCAATCACTTGACCAGGATCGAAGTCGAGTACTGCTTCCAGGTTTAGTTTACTATGGAGCGTATTATTGCGCGTGCGCACTATAATGAAATTAAACCAGGAAGCGGTCGGAACTTGTCAACTGAGCCGCGGGGTAAAAATACTCACCTTCGATCATGGTCAAGTTATTGAAGAACATAAGGTAAGGAATAGGCCCTTTACCTCCTGGTCTTCAATCACTGCTTTAAAGGAATAATTCACTTTTTGAGTGAACTAATCCTTGAGACTACTGCATCTTGCAGATGTACGATAGTGTGGATGAGGCCTAACACATATATAAATCCACACTAAGGGCACGGCCACACTGCAGCGCAAACACAATGCGATTTCTTGTGCGATTTTGTTGCGTTTGCGCAAGCGGTTTCTTCATTAGGTATAGGAAACCGCATGTGATTGCGATTAAAAATGCGGAACACAAATCGCAACGTACCCGAAAACGCGCTTTCGGTTCGTTGCCGTGTTTTCAATGATTTAAAAAAAAAGCGCAAATGCAGAAAAATCGCAGTAGTGTGGCATAGCCCTAATATTAATAATACTACGTGCAACAAACAAGTGTTTCGGACGATAATCATGCCTATATATTGGCGAATCAATGAATGATGCCCAACCGCATACAAGCACCCGATTATCAACTGGAACGGCTGTTCAAGGCACGTGTCATGGTTTCGTCCACACAAACATTTGCACGTACGAGGCCTTAGACTATTACTTTTTTGATAATATAATTAATATTCTGAAGTTATTGTGGGAGTTTTCTTGATAACATTTTAGAAATTATACTAAAGAACTACCTTTATTCAGATTACAATACAATGTAACGAAATGAAACTACCAAGGTCCTGTTCAGTCTAAACATTACACATAATAGAAAACCTACCTCAAATACACCTCCAGTAGGCTGGGTTTGCCATGCTTCCAACTGCTTTTCTAGCATCTCCCTCAGCTCTTCAGAATTATAAGGAATCTGAAATTATAACAACACAATTCAAAAAAGATAAGTTACGTTCACAATTTAGTTTATTAAGCTCACAAACATACAATGATATCAATACTATTTACCTGCTCTAATGAATTCTTTATAAATTGATGTGCAGTGTGTATTGTAGACGCTGTACTTCTTCCAGACATGACAATTTCTGGGGGGGTGCTTTCATTCACGTCCATTTCTTCAGGCTTTAAAATCTGTTTCTCTTTTTCAGATTCACTAGAATCTGCATTTACAAAAAAAAACCAAATTAACGCCGCACTATCCTATTGGCAGATCTCCAGGACAACACAGCATGTATGTTTACCAGATACCAAAAGGGTGCCCAACAACCATGAATGCCCAGTGTTGAAAAGTCTTGCATGTACAAGCATAGGGCCAACACGACAATTTAACTTATATACAGAGGTCTAAGTTTAAAAAATATAAAAACTTATACATCTTGTGGCCAATTAAACTCTACATTTCCTAACAGGAGTATGAGATCCAAAACAATGATCATTAACCCCTACAATACCAGAACAAAGTTAGATCCAAAACAGTGACCATGAACCCCTATATTACCACACAGGAATTTGAAATCCAAAACAGTGTCCACAATGATCATTAACCCCTATAATACCAGACAAGTGTTTAAGATCCAAAACAGTGACCATTATACACTGTTATGGGTATAAGGGTTGCCCAGATAATTTTGCCCTAGATAACCAGAATATTCCAGAGTGTCTGAGGATACGTTCCATGTTCCCCTAATGCCATCAATTTAGCTCCCTTGAAACCTCTAAGTCACCCTGCGGTTTGTGATAGTTGTGCGGAAAAGCAATATTTTTCAAAGGAGGGGAGACCAAAACCTCCTTTTAATAGTGGGTCTAGTCATTGCAGCTTTGTTAATACGAGGTGAATTGTCTTGCCACACAAATTTTCATATTTCCTTCAGAAGTTTTGATAGATGTAGTTTGGGAGGTGTCCCTGTTCTCATGGGGAGGATCTCCATTTTAGTGGTTGCAATCCAAACTATTAAGGACCAATTGAAGTTTTTCCATTTTTTTATTAAATAAGGAGAAAAGGAGAAAATAGGTGTGTATAAATATTTTGTTGATCATCTGAGAGTTGTACCCAGAGAGTTGAAATGGTAAATCTCTAGTAATTTTTTTTTTCTCCTCCTAGTGAAATTCCTGCTATATCAGTAAAATTTCAAATCCTTGTAGCTAGTGGTTTCATACATAGAGAAAAAAATGGGGGGGGGGTGTGTGTGGGACAGGAACAACAGAGTGTATCCATTGCTGTAAGAAAGCGGCCAGGCAATCTGAATGTCTATAAAGTAGGAATGATATAGACCCAGCTTATCTGATCGAAGGCTCTCACGTTCAGTGAGAGTAGCATAGTTGCATGGAGAAGGCCCACCGACCATTGTATCATGGCTTCTTATTTTTAACGTTAAGTAATGTCTTTTTCTGCCCAAAGAGGCCAGTTTTATGGAGTTCATGGCTTATTGTGGGCCTATGGACATATACTCCAGTGTCTGCTGTGGAACTCTGCAACTTAAGGGTTACATTTGATCTCTGAGATGATAGGTTTGATGGTGCTCTCGGGGTCATCAAAGATTTGGATTTTTTTTTAAACACAACCCTGACTTGTATTTCTCAACAACTTTGTCCCCGACTTATTGGGAGAGATCCTTAGTCTTTATGGTGTGTTGCCTCTTGCCTAGCCACTGGGGCCTTTCAGAAAAGATGTGTTTATACTGACAGATCATGTGACAAATTGCACACAGGTGAACTTCGTTTTACTAATATTAAGTAAGTAAGTAGGTAAAAGGAGATTTTGTTCTTACCTGTAAAATCCTTTTCTCCGAGGCCATAGGGGGACCCAGGCACTGTAGGGGTTAAGTGCTTCACCTCTAGGAGCGGACACTTGATAGTTAAAATTTTCACAGGCTCAGGTGCTCCTCCCCCTGCCTTATATGGCTGTGCACCATGAGCCTGCCCCAGTTTGTCCCAAAGATAAGAGCGAAGGAGAAGTATGAAGAAATAATCAAATAACCATTGGCAATTAGCCAAAACTAGAAACTGAGTACTAATTATTTTAAAACACCAAAAAACTTTACAGGGAGGGTTGTGCCTGGGTCCCCCTATGGCCTCGGAGAAAAGGATTTTACAGGTAAGAACAAAATCTCCTTTTCTCCATCAGCCAAGGGGGACCCAGGCACTGTAGGGGACGTCCCAAAGTCCCACATATTTAAGGGCGGGCAGAAAAATTAAGCCTCAGCCGCTTGTAGCACCAAGCGGCCCAGGTTTGCTTCAGCTGAAGCGAACACCTCTAGTCTGTAAAACCTAATGAAGGTGTTAATGGAAGACCATGTAGCGGCCTTGCAAATTTGATCGATGGAGGCCCCGCGTCTAGCTGCCCATGAGGCCCCCAAAGCCCTAGTAGAATGAGCTGCAACCCGCACTGGAGGAGCAGCTCCAGCTTCCGCATAACACCGCAGAATGAGATTTCGAATCCATCTGGAGAGAGTCTGAGAAGACGCTTTAGAACCTTTCAGAGGTCCCGCAAGGAGAACGAACAAAGCGTTAGACGAACGGAAGGCTTTCGTTCTGGACACATAGATTCGAAGAGCTCGAACCATGTCCAGGGAGTGCAGCCGCCTCTCCTTGGGTGATGACGGTTGAGGAAACAACGGCGGCACAACAATATCCTGATTCAGGGGAAACGAAGAGACGACTTTGGGCAGAAAAGTAGAATGAGGTCTGAGTACTGCTCTATCCCTATGAAAAATCAAACATGAGGGCTCTACCTAAAGCGCCGCCAGTTCAGATGCTCTACGAATAGAGGTAATGGCCAACAAAAACAGAGTTTTCCAAGACAACAGAGGGAGAGCCACTGAGGCCAGGGGTTCGAAGGGAGGACTTTGGAGAACCCGAAGGACCAGGGAAAGATCCCATTGCTGGACCGGGTGCTTGCGAGGCGGACGAAGGTGAGCAACACCTTGCATGAAAGTTCGGATGTCCCGACGTGTGGCCAGCCGATGATGAAAAAAGACCGAGAGCGCCGAGATCTGAACTTTAAGAGCGCTAAGGGATAACCCCTTAGACAGCCCCAACTGAAGAAACCGTAACAAACGAGACAAAACAAAGGAGCGTGAAGGGAAACCCTGAGAATTCGCCCAGGCCACGTATCGTTGCCAAATCCGATGATAAATCCTAGCAGATGAAGGCTTCCTTGCCGCCAACATGGTAGGTATGACCGCCGATGGAATACCCCTTTTTCTCAGGATGGAAGATTCAACGGCCACGCCGTCAAATTGAGACGTTTGAGGTCCAGGTGAAGGAATGGCCCTTGAGATATGAGATCCGGACGGAGAGGAAGAGACCATGGCTCTCCCACTGTCAGTTCGAGCAGGTCTGTGAACCAAGATCTCCTTGGCCACTTTGGAGCGATGAGTATTGTCGGCGTGTTTTCCTGTTTGATTTTCTTGAGGACCCGAGGAATCATGGCTGTCGGAGGGAAGATGTACACCAACTGAAAAGTCCATGGAACTACCAGCGCATCCACCAGATATGCCAGGGGATCCCGCGTTCGTGCGCAGAAAACTGGAACTTTCCGGTTGAGACGGGACGCCATCATGTCTATGTCCGGGGTCCCCCACCGCTCGGACAGAGCCACAAAGATCTCTTTGTGAAGGGACCATTCCCCCGGATCTAGAGCGTGACGGCTGAGAAAATCGGCTTCTACATTTAAGATGCCTGGGATGAAAATCGCCGATATTGCTAGTACGTTGTGTTCTGCCCATGATAATATCCTGTGGGCTTCCTCCATGGCCATATCGCTCCTCGTGCCGCCTTGATGGTTGATGTATGCCACTGCGGTCGCGTTGTCCGATTGAACCCTGACAGACTTGTTTGCCAAGTCCGCCGTCCAATGAGAGAGTGCCAGAAATATGGCTCGTAGCTCCAGGACATTTATTGGTAACCTGGATTCCTGAGGATCCCAGGTTCCCTGTATCGTCAGAGCGCCGAATACTGCTCCCCAGCCCACCAAGCTCGCGTCTGTGGATATCACTGTCCATTGAGGGATACAAAGAGTGTTTCCCTTTTGGAGGTTGGCATTCGCCGTCCACCACCCCAGAGAGCGTTTGATCTCGGGAGGCAGCAGGATCTTGAGATCCAGAGTTTCTAGGGACCTGTCCCAGGAAGCTAGGAGATGGCGTTGGAGCGGGCGCAAGTGAAAAATCGCGTATGGTACCGCTTCCATGGCTGATACCATCTTCCCGACCAGTCTCATCACTTGGCGAATCGAAATGAGAGGGTCCGTTATAGCCTGACGTGTTAAGCGCTTCAGTGCTGTCCTCTTTTCCGGAGGCAGAAATACTTTCTGAAGAGAAGTATCGAACAGCATGCCTAAAAAAGGCATGCGAGGACTGGGACTGAGGGACGACTTGCGTCTGTTGACTAACCAACCGAAGGATAGGATTTGCAGGCAAGCTGAGACGTGAGATGACGCTACGTGTAGAGAAGGAGCCTTGAGTAAGAGGTCGTCCAGGTATGGAAGGATAAAGATGCCCTGAAGACGAATGAAGGCCGTTTGACAGGCCATAACTTTGGTAAAGACGCGGGGAGCGGAAGAAAGACCGAACGGTAGGGCGGTAAACTGACAGTGGCAGTGCCCGATTGCAAACCTGAGAAATCGTTGATGGCCTTGCCATATGGGAATGTGCAGGTAAGCGTCCTGAATGTCTATGGATGCTAGAAAGTCCCCTGGCTCTATGGAAAGAATGACCGACCGTAAAGATTCCATTTTGAACTGACGTGGAATGATGTACACGTTCAGTTCCTTCAGGTCCAGGACCGGGCGGAACAATCCGTCCTTTTTGGGAACGAGGAACAGGTTGGAATAAAAACCCTGAAACCTGAGGGTGGACGGGACCGGTACTACAACTTTTGTCACTAACAAGAGATTTATGGCTTTTTGAAGCGCCCTGCGTCTGATCAGCGACTTGGGCAGATTGGATGGGAAGAAACGATTGGGAGGGGGAGAGGAGAATTCTATTTTGTAACCCTGGGAGATGACGTTTTGGGTCCAGGTGTCTGTGGACGCACAATTCCAAGTTGCCTGGAAAAAACTGAGCCGCCCTCCCACCCAGTGATGAGGGGGATAGTCATGTAGATTTTGGTTTAGGCCCTGAGGGCCGAAAGGATCCACGTCTGGAGGGCCAAGAGGGCCGAGAGGAAGAGCCTCTCCTGGGAGAGGGAACCTGAAAAGAGTTGTCAGGGGGAAGACCTGTTGAGGCACGAAAGGGCCGAAAGGAAGGATACCTGTGGCCGGAAGGAAGTCTACGGGTCCTATTTTGAGGAAGGAAAGAACTCTTTCCCCCAGTTGCCTGAGAGATAATTTTCTCCAACTCAGGTCCAAACAATTGTTTCCCCGAAAAGGGAAGGCTAGTAAGAGCTTTTTTAGACGCATGGTCTGCTGACCAGGCCTTCAGCCATAGTACTCTCCGTGAGGCTACCGCGGACGCAGAGGCCCTCGCTATGAGCCTGCTTGAGTCTAATGCCGCATCCCCAATGTACACTGCGGCATCGGACAAGTCCTGGATCACATCTATGAGGTGAGCCTTAGTCGGATCTGATGAGATCTCTTGATAGAGCTGGCTCAGCCAGACTTCCATGGCCTTAGCCACCCATGCTGACGCAAAGGTGGGGCGTAGGGCTGCCCCTGCTGCTGAAAAAGATAGTTTAAGAAAGGCCTCTATACGCCTATCATTATGGTCCTTAAAGGTGGCTGCCTCAGACAGCGGAATCGTTGTAGCTCTGGATAAACGAGCTACTGGGGGATCAACTATGGGAGGAGAGGACCATCTATCTATGTCGGATTTGGGAAAAGGGAACATAGCATTGAAATGGCGAGATAGCTGCGGCCGACGTTCGGGAGCCGACCATTCGTGCAGGACAATTTTGTCCAGTTGCTCATATGATGGAAATTGGGCGGAAGATATTTTGGCCCTGGAAAAAAGGGATTTTGACGGGTCCTCCTGAGATTCAGAATCCTGGATATTAAGGGCATTAAGTACTGACTTTATAAGCGAGTCAATCGCTTCAGCCGTAAAGGTTGTCTGCGGTTCTTGTTCCGGAGCGTCATACTCCAGCTCACCTTCCTCAGGGGTGTCGTCCTCGTCCTGGGTTGAGTCTTCAACCGTAAAGGAGGTAAGCTCCTGAGGTCTAGGCGGTCTGCACGCCCTGTCTGCGTCCACGAGCTGTCCAGATCGTAATACCTGCGAAATAGAGGTAGACAAAGCAGACACAGAAGAAGCTAGCGATTTAGCCCACGCTGGTTCGTTCTCCTGTTGGGAGATCTGGGGGGCAGCATCTTGGGCGGACCCTGTCGCTGAGGATCTAAGAGAATCGAGCGATTCTCGAATTGACCTTGCCCAGGAGGGCTCTGGGTCAGTCGCACTGGCGGCAAAGGATGACTCATGGGCAGCATTACACGAGGCACATCTGGGGCCCGAGTGGCCAGAGGGTAATTTAGATTGGCATACTGCGCACACGTAGGAGGTAGTGACAGTAGACCTGTTCCCCTTTTGGCGGGGCGGGAGTGACCCTTTATCGGCCATGGTAACTAGGACTCAGCCTGATCACTAAGACAGAACTATGATAAGAAAAAACTTTTTTTTTTTTTTTTTTTATATATCCAACCCCCTAAAGAGAGTAAAAAAGGGGAAAAACTGCAAGGCAGATAAGAAAAAGGAGGCAGGAATGCAACCAGAGGCGAGGGAGAGAATAACCTGAGCCTGTATGGTCCTGAAACGGCAGCCGACAGAGAGGATAGAGAGCAGAGACCGGAGAAACCGGAAGTCCCGCCCCCGCTACACGTGTCCGGAAGTTAAAGTTCCCGCCGAGAGAAGACTCCCGCCCACGCTGAGAAGGACTGAGGGTCCTTCCAATAGATGGCCAGCCAGTGCCTGCCCGAAAAACAGGGGTCCCCGAACTCCAGGAAGGAGAGGGGTAAGTGGAGGACCGGGGGACCTTCTAATAGGTGCCCAGCGGATGCCTGACTGAAAAATCCCCGAACTCTTAGGGAAGAGAGGGGTACAATCGGTACCTGAATCCTGGGTCTGCACTGTCATATGTCCTTCCATAGGAATCCAAGCCAGGCAGGTACCATAGCAGCGAGCAGTGGGTGAACAGCCCTCTGCTGCTGTACTGTGTGTTGGAGAAGAGCTGGAAAGGAATAGGATCCAGCTGTTCCCATGGATCTGACTCCAAATCTTCTTACTGCAGAGGTAAAGTGGTCCAACTCCTGAGCGGACACTTGAAGAACTGGGGCAGGCTCATGGTGCACAGCCATATAAGGCAGGGGGAGGAGCACCTGAGCCTGTGAAAATTTTAACTATCAAGTGTCCGCTCCTAGAGGTGAAGCACTTAACCCCTACAGTGCCTGGGTCCCCCTTGGCTGATGGAGAAATACATATTCACAGGACATTTTTTTACTGGTAAGTTTTTTTTTCCCCCCCATTATTTTTTTATATTTATTTTTCTTATTTCACTTCACCAACTTTTTGGTTCAGATCCATCACATACAATAAGAAACATTTAAATTACAGGTTGAAATGTCACCAAATAGGTAAAAAGGTGAAAACATTTGCAAGGCACTGTATAGTGTTTTGGTGCATTCATAAAGTCCATGTAAAAGCCAAAAAGCTGGCATTCACTAAAAAGTTGACTTTTTTCTTGGAAGCCAGAGCCAAAGACCTTTCTTTAAATAGGTCAGTGATGTTGCTCTGCAGACCAGTGTTTAGCCCTGTGCCGACAGCAAACCTGACAGATCTGTTTATTAAAACTAGGCATACGCGGTTCAACATGTGTGTGGCATTGTCTCAATAGACTGCCTGGATATTTGGGAATACTATCAAGCAAATAATAATCAGACTTGTAACATTATCCCATCGGTGGCTGTGAATTTCAAGCTGATGGTGCAAAGTAGTTTTGATTGGTTTTTCGCAACTCATTTTCAATTAGGAAATATTAAACAGCTACACCATCTTAAAAGCCATCTACTGGTGTATGGGCTGTTTAAGTGTACTTTTACAGTACTCTAAAAGGCAAACAGATGACCTGACACTCTCTAATGTAGAGCTACAGAAACAACATAGGGACACCCACAGTTAAAAGTCTGTTTTACAAATGATATTAACAGCGCACAAATATTATCTACGGTACCCACAATAAATAAAGTGTTTATAAGCTCCCAATAATGGTGCAAATTTATCTCAGTGTGGATTGCAAGTTCATGGCTATTGCATCAAGCAGAAAAATGCTAAATAGTGCGAGTGTAGTGTTAAGGTTTTCGTTTTTCAATTACAATTAATAAAGTTATATAAACGTGGGTAAAAAGTCAAACCCTTAAAAAAAAATAAATCATAAAGGCATTCCAAATGAGCCTTTCCCTTACATTATTATTTATATTACCTCGTGTTTGTGAGGCGTTCAATTCCTCTGGCCTTAGCTGCTCAACATCAATTGCTTTTTGTAATATTTCTTCCGTTTGTTGTTCCACTTCCATTTCACTGTTTTCATGTAGATTATTCTCAACTGATTCTTTGTTCAAGGGCTGCATGGTTTTCTCTTGCTCTTTACTTGCAGCATCTACATGTTGCAGTAAAGCAAAATTTTTAATGAAATATAAATTGATAAAGGATGAAAAATTATCTACATATTCTTTCACTTATTTAATTGTTTGCTCCAACTACGGCAACCTTGATTGATAAGAGTAATGAAAGAACAAAATGAGTGAATACCATATGTTTGTGTATCATAGGACACAGACTCTTGCTTGATATGTTCATATGCATCTGCATTTTGTGACTTATGTTCAGGCATCTTGGGGCTGTCTGTCATTTCACAACTGGAATCCATAATGCGAAGCCGTTTGTGAATCTGCTCATTCTGATCTCCAACGGACCTTTCATCATCAGTATGACCTGGTTTTCGCTTTACACTCTGGAAGTCAATGAAGTCCATGGCAATTACAAAATGATTGGTCTGAAATGCATAATGTAAAATAAACAACACTGCCTATACATTTACAAACCTTTGTGCTTTGGATGCTCTCATTCTGGGATGTCAGTCGTGCCATTAATTTAGATTGGTGTCCCTCTGACTGGTTGGCATCTGCTGTTCCAGTGCCATGATCCTAAAATTAAAAATTTATATATATATTATTCATCTTATTACAATGGTTTAAATACCGATTATGGTATTCTGTGATACTGAAATGCATAAAAATCTTATGAAATTTGTTTTGGACAATCGTGTTTTTTAAAAAAAAAAAATCTGTTAGAGGTATGTAACGTTCACACAGCAGTAGTTAAAGGTCAACTACACTGTAAAAATTAACTGGGGCAGAGAGTTAGGATCGATTATTCTTAACTCCCTATATTGTTTTGTTGAGGAGCTACAGTGTTATGGCCCTGGGCCTTCCGGTATTATAGATTGTGCTGAAGCATTCAAGAAGACTGGCAAAAGCAGTTTTCCTTATGCTGCCGCTACTCATAGAAAATATATTGGGAGATAGAAAGTAACAATCCTACCTCCCTGCCCAGTCTTGTTCTCCTTTAATGTGCATTAAGCTAGCAGTGACTGGCTATATTTATTTTCTTATTAAATTTCTCCTGCAGCCATGGGGGACTTGTGGGAGATGGTGGCAGCAAGCTCCTATTTTTCTGCAACTGCACTAACCAGCATGCATTTATTTACCATAGGGCATGTGAATTGGCTGCTAGAGGGCACCAGTACATAGAAAACCACCTCCCCCATCTCTCTAACTGTGGGGAACATGTGCAAGAAGTCTTCTTCTACTGAGCAAGCTTCAGAGGCAGATAAATAATTTTTTTGCCATTTCATGTTTTTTTGTGGCCCTTTTTACAATTCGTATTGCTATTGCCTTGCTAGTTTGGATGGTTCTTATATCTTTTGCACCCCATCTTTAAAAGGATCATTTTACTCAATTAAACAATGTTATACTGTACTGTAATGCTGTACTCACTGGGAGTGGCTTTGGAGGACAGCACCTACTGATATATGGTAAGTTGCCACAATAGGTGTGCTGGGGTGAAACCATATTGTCCTTGACTCTTGAGACCACCCTGCTAGAAAGTTTTTCTTCTGGATGGTGCAAACAAACTCTTGGTCTCCTATATAATCATTGCTCTGCTATGTTTTCAATGGAAGCGGTCCCATTTTAGCACTTCCATGAGTATCACAGGGACAAGTCCCTGCACTCCATGATCTCTCTCCTATCAGAGACTGGAGTTTCTTAAGTGGTGGACTCTCAAACATGTATCACGCCCCAAATTGACAACATATGGCATCAGTAATCCCTACTATGTTGCATACTTGGAAGCCTTCCCCATTACAGATTTACAATTGTATATGTCACAAGTATTCTTTGTGGTGTTAGCTGATATCTGACCATTTTGTTCTCTACAGGATTTACTGCTTCTTGCAGGCAGGTCTGTTCACAGGCTCTCAAAAAGCAGTTTTTGGTTTTATCAGTTTTTTTCCTCTGAAAACTCAGAACTTCTTGCTGACCATCTCTTCCATAGGAGACAGTGGTCCTCTCTGTCTCCTCCATCCTAATTCTCAGTAAGTGTTTTTTATACACTAATCCATCATTTCTTAGGTCCTTTCCAGACAAAAATATCCATCGCTCGGTCGGGTCAAATAGTCCCGTTGTGTGCACACAGACTAACACTTCCTCTACAGCCCTGTTTAACCTCTTGTTGGGTTATGTGTAGTTTTATTTAAGATTTTTCCCAGTTTATTTTTCTTGAGAACTTTCTTGTATAAGGAGGAGAACCAGATTCGGAAAAACTGGCAAGAGGAGCACTACTTCTTGTGAACTCAGTAAATTTAGTATAAAAACATCAGAAAAATATTTTGGGGAGTACTCTGCTACCTGTTCTGAAGTTTTTGCACTAAATAAACTGAGTTCACAAGAAGTAGTGCTCCTCTTGCTTTACCAACTAAATGCAACTTACAAGGGAAGAATCTTACAATGTACAGGTGTTCTAGAGAGAAAAGCTTTCACATTAACTTAAAAAAAAAAGTATAATTCTCCTTTATATGTATGAATTTCAGCCCATCACCTCTTTTGATTCATCCTTTTCTGATGCTGTTCCTGCAAGTTCTGCAGCAGTTTCACTTTGTAAATTTTCCTCTGCAGTCTGACCAGAAGTCTCATGTTCCATTTTTTCAGCAGAATCTGGAATGTTATCTATATTTGAGGTCTCCTCTTCTCCCTGAAAAAAAAAGAAAAACAAAAGTCCCTAGATATTCTGGTTCTTTTTTTTAAAAAAGGTTTTTAATACGTTTTTGGAATTTTCAGCAAATGACAAAAAATAAATTGTACTTCATCTCACTATTTTTTCTATTTCTTACAATGCAGACTTACTACATTGCTATTCATTTGTGCAGTCCCAAGTGGCGGCGTAACTATATATCCGCGATTAGCTCTTAACAGCTGATCGCACACACCCTTAATAAGATAGGTGCGACCAGCGGTTTAAAAAGAGCTGATCACAGCATCTAGCAGGCGTATCTATAGTTACAACACTGCTTGTGACTGCACAAAATGGAACTTGTACAAATGGATAGCCTGCGATCAGCGGTTTAAAAAGAGCTGATCACAGCATCTAGCAGGCGGATCTATAGTTACAACACTGCTTGTGACTGCACAAATGGAACTTGTACAAATGGATATGCAGTCACCACTGTAACAACTTATCGGGCTCAATGCTGGGGAGGGGAGAGAGGTGCGACAGGATCACACAAGGGTCTTCCATTAGAGTGGGCATTCCACATTAGCACACAATCACGCCATAGGCAGAGGTCCCAGTCCAAAACAGTGTGCTTCACACCCTTTAACTGCCGAGACCCAGCACTAGGCACAATCCTGCCCTGGAAAGTACATTTAAAATAAACATTCGGCCCACCACTTAGCCTGACTTGATTTTGGCCCCTTATGTGATTGAGTTCGACACCCCTAGGTTAAACCAACAAGATAAAAAGTCTTAAAATTAAATTACAGCATGTTCATTAACACTTGATAACATACAAATTAATTTTCTGTCTCCTACCTTTGGCGTTGTTCCTTCATCTGTTGGTAGCACATTTTCTTTGTCTTTTTGATCACTATCCTTCTGCCCATCATCTTCAGACTGTTTAAGATCCTCATTATCTTTATTGTTCTGTTCTTCATCTAGTTCCTCTATTTCTTTTGCATCTTTCTCTTGCCCAGAAGTGTCTTCAGATTCCTTTTTCTCACTGTTTTCTTCATCTTTTTCCTCTTCAGGATTTCCTGCATCTGCTTCTTCATTTAGTTGATCATTACTCTCCATATTAACCGACTCTTCCTCAATATCATAAGGATTTCGCTCTGCAAATAAGAGATTACAAATGCACCATTTAAAACAATTTTCCAAAAACCTTTAAATTACTGACATATAATAACATTCCAGTTAGAAATAAGACCGATAACCAGAATTACCAATACTCTTACCCTCGCTTTCTTCTTCTTTCTCATCCCCACTGTTTTTCTCCTCATCATTCTCCAGGTTTAAGTCATCAGGAAGGTCGAGAACTTCAGACTCAAGCTGCTGCTCCTGTTTACCATGGTAAGGATCAATTTCGTTTTCATCATAATCACGCTAAAGTGAGAGAATCCAGACATACATAATAATTGTTAAGGAGGGCTCAAAGTAAAGGAAAATGATTTGTTTGTCTATGGAATATCCATATTAGAAAAAAAAATTGTGTGAATTTTAAATACAACATAAAAATAATTTTTAATGTAACCGTAAGGAAAGAGTACTGTCTAGACTCACTTCATCCATCTGTTCATGAATTTTTTCCTTGTTTAGTGCATCCTCCATCTCTTCTTCTTTTTCATCTTTTGGATGTCGATTTTTATCCTCTTTGCTAGTATCCATGTTATCATCTTTAGCAACAAGTTCAGATTCACCCTTGTAAAGTAATTTTATGTTATTGATGGTAATACATTTTAAAAATTAAAATTTTTGAAGTCTTTGCGAACCACTCAAGTTCTGAATGGACTGCTAAGATTTTATTCATTTTAGTCTACCTTAAGTGTACAATTTAATTTTTGTTGATATATAATTTTGTGTATTGTGAGATGACTTTATGATACTGCACACCTTAGTTTATCATTTGCTTGCTCTATAGGGCTGCCTACATTCAGCTGTGCAAAGACTGCACATATAGTACCATGCCAGTGCCAGTTTTTGTTTGCAATTCTGCAGGGGACCATAGCACCCCTGTCTGATAAAATTTTCAACATTTAACAAAATGATTTAATTTACCACTATGTAGCTAAGGCCCTGTGATTATAGTTGCACAGAAATATTCTGTAATTTTACAAATATATGCTTACCATATCCATGCCAGGTCCAGTCTCCTCTGCCTTATCTTTTTCTTCTTCATTTTCATCATCATCATCATCATCATCCTCCTCTCCCCATAGTCTTTCATCCAGTTTGTCAGTTTCAGCATCTCCAAGATCTCCCATCTGTTTATCCAGCTCTTCATCACTGTCTGACTTATCATCCTCTTCTGTAAAAAAGCAGAAGTATTATTCTTAATTTTGAAAGCAATCAAACTACCAAACACTAACATCCAACCCAAACATCCTGCCCAGTGACAATTCCATTAGTCAGCCCCAGTCTCTTTCTCTTAATTTAGTCCAGTCACAAACTGCCTTGGAATCATGAATGCCCGATTTGGTATATTTTTGTAGGTTGCTATAGGTATTGTGTTTTGGTGAGATGGTCCATATTGCACTCTAGGGTTACAGTTCTCCTTGGTTGGGGAGCTATAGGCTAATTATTTATGCAAGTATGGCTAACAAATATTGTTTATTTACTATATCCATGTCATGTGCCATTTCTGGGGGACTTTTACTATGAGGGGTTTTCCCCACTTCTTGTTTTTTAGGCATTGGGTAAACCACGTATGCACCACTGCCTTACAGTGTAAGACTGGAGTTTATTTCAGCGGTGAGCTTTTCCTTCTATTTTGCGTCTTGCTAACAAGAAAATTTACTGAGAGCAGTTTCTTTTAACTTTAAGAAAGCTAATTTTATGCTGTTAAAGAAATCACTCCTGCTCATAGACTGGGGGGAATTATTTCTAGGTAAAGTTACAGAGCAGATGTGGACACTTTTAAAGGTATATTAAACTAATACATTTCTAAATTTGTACCTTTAGGGAACAAGTGTAAAAAAGTAGGTCCTCCCCTGCATGGCTTAATGCTCAGGTAAAAATGGAAAAAAAGAAAAAGGCTTTTAAAATTTTGAAAACAGAGGGAACAGAACAGGCTTACAGGGAGTATAAAAGCTGTAATAAAGAGTGCAAGAAAGCAATTAAACTTGCTAAAACAGAAAATGAAATACGGATTGCTGAACAAAGCAAGTCCAACCCCAAAATGTTTTTTAAGTATATAAATGGTAAAAAGATGAGGACTGAGAATGTGGGACCATTAAATAATGGGGCTGGGGGGGCGCTCGTGAGCAGCTTCAAGTATGGACGCGTGCTGAAGGAGCTCCTCAGCCCAACGCTCAGAAACAGCAGCAAACAGACCGACAAAACCCAATCCCACACCACCCAAACAGAGGGAAAACACGGAGGAACCGGGAGTGACGAAACAAAATGCCTCCCCCCAAAAGTACAAAAGGTAACAGCGCAGCAAAAGCACTTCAAGCTTTTCGGCATAGGCCCGACGACCCACAAGAGCGGAGGGAGGAGGAAGATCACGCGAGATCTGACTATGAGAGCTCTCCCTCGCGCAATTCAGAACAAAGCACATCGCAAACTCTACTACCCCAAATCCGCAAATTACTAAAAGAAGAACTGCAAAATGTTATCATACCCCTTCAAGCAGACATACAAGAAATCGGACATCAAATAGGGGAGGTGTAAAATAAATACGATGAAATGGTGGAAACTATACAAATTATGCAAAAAGACTTATACGCATCCCAAGCAAACTATGATAAACTAAATCTACAAATGGAAGACCTACAAAATAGGTCTCGCAGAAGCAATCTGCGTATCAGGGGAATCCCAGAAACCTACCCCAACGCTATGGAGGTAGTACTGGAGATATTCCACACACTGCTACCACAATTACAAGATAATTACTTGGAATGTGACCATGCACATCGAGCATTAGCCTGACCTCCATCCGAAATCCTACCAAGGGATATAGTGGTTAAACTACACTTTTACACCACCAAAGAAAAGGTGCTTCAGGAAGCCAGAAAAACAACAAACCTAAACTATAACGGCCATGAATTACAAATCTACGCAGATATCGCACCACAAACCCTGGCTAAAAGAAGGTACCTAAAACCTATAACCCAAATACTGCTGGACAATCAAATACGCTACAGATGGGGTTACCCATTCAAACTACAAGTCGTCAAGGGCAACCAAACATACGCTATAACCAATCTACAAGAAGGTATAAAACTCCTAACCAAACTTGGATTACAAATGCCCCCCATAGACGAAATAATGGAGCCAGAACAACCACGAAAACACCTGCAAAGAATCTGGCAAACCAAAACTTCAAACTCAACCGCAGGCAAACAAAGACTCTGGAATCCGGACAATCTCTATCTCAAAACCAATAAAGGAACAGAATAACCGCAAAGACCGAAACCTAAAGACTGAAATCTAGACGAGTATAATTATAACCCTAAAGTGCAAAATGTGGGGATATACCCCTTTAAAACTATACCCACCGAAAGTCAAAGTTAATATATTTTAGATACTACATATCCAAGATACTGCCCCTACCCTGGAGGTCGAAACAACATCTTGCAACCCTCCACACCCCCCAACTACTAATTCACCCTTTTTTCTTTCAGGTACCCCCCTAAAAAACGGGGTTAAATACTAAGGATAGTAAGACAACAGAAACTTGTATTGTATGCATATATATGTAGATAACTCACTTACCAAAAATGTATAAGGATATATGTATGTGTTTATTAACTATAAAATTACAATACCAAAAGCAAAGCAAAGAAAAATGAAACCAGGAAAAAAGGGGTAAAAATATGCATGCATAATGTATCATGATATGGGATAGACACAAATTTAACAATAACAAAATAAGTCTGCGTCATATGGACACCACCCGCACAAACAACAAACACATGAACTCAATAGATTAAACACTGGTAACTACACAAAACAAGAGGAGAAACCAAAAGAAAAATAACCACGAGTGTCGAATATGAGGCGGACTTAAGAAATGAACTTAAACATAAATGTTTGAATGTACTTAGGACCAGGGGTGAATACCCATAGATATGTATGCAAACAAAAAAGGGAGGGTTTACAAAACCTAAAGATATAAGAAAAAGGGTAAATGGTATTTAAGTAATAATAACAACCCCTATAATAGTAACCATGCTCCGAAATACCACTGCAAAAGCCCAACAAAACATAGGCCCCGGACATGTAAACTATGATATCTAGTGGATACTAGAGCACAGAATAAACAAACGTGAAACTGATTGGTACCTTTCCCTTCCCCCCCACTAACCTCACTAAGCCCCAACTCCCAACCCCTAGCTCCAATAAGCAATACCGAGACGAAGGGTATACGTACGATCCCCCCAACCCTTGAGTTTCCCCAGTCCCATTCAGAATGGCGAAACCCACATGGGAGAAAATGCCACCCCATGATAAAGCGACTTAAAACAACTACTGCGTATACATGGTTTTTTATATTGTTGGTTATATTGTTTTCTACATTGATATGTGTGTTACACTACCCTCTCAAAAAAAAGTCAATAGACTATGCAAGTTGTTACGTTACTCACCATATTGATATTCTATATAATGATCTGTATGTTGTGCGAGCTCCTCAAAAAAAGTTAACTGAATTTACAAATAGTCATATTGTTTTCTATATGAATGTATGTATTTCATTATGCTCACCCAAAACAAGTCAAAAGAATGTTTTAACCTATACTTTTGTTTTTAAACTGAACTGTATGCTACACTATGTTCTTGGAAATAGCCAGATTTTCATGCTAACACCAATACTAAACAAGAGGTTGAGACATTACAGGGGGGAACGAAAACTCCTAGAAAACACCAGAAATGAGTAGACACCGGGGGAGCCCATCTCTAACATGTATATCCCACAATGTCAAGGGATTTAATTCATACCAAAAAAGATACACAGCCTTCAAACAATATCTGAAATATCGGCCACATATTATATTTCTTCAGGAAACACACTTCTCACAATCTTCAACCCCCAAATACCTTCACAAACAATACACACACTTCATTTCAGCAAAAGGACCGTCAAAGAAAGGAGAAGTCACCATATTGTTCCACAACTCCTTAAATATCCAAATCCTAAAAACAGAACTTGACCCCGAAGGCAGATACCAAATAGTGCACTGCCAAATCAATCAAAATTATACACCCTTATGAACATATATGCCCCCAATACACAACAACATAAATACATCCTCTCTATCCTCCCATTATTAACGAAATACCCTAAAGCAGAACTACTGGTAGCAGGAGACTTTAATTTCCCCATGGATCTGGCCTGGGACAGATCAACAACCCACAAACTAAACTACAATAAAAAGACACTACACAAAGTCCATATACAAGTACAGAAACTAGACCTCTCAGACAGTTGGAGGGAGTCCAACATAAATACCAAATAATGGGGCTGAGATGGTTGTAGAGGATGCCAAAATTATAGACCTGTAATCCTAACATCAGTGGTAGGGAAGGTGCTGGAAACTTTGTTAAGGGATCATATCCTTGACTTTGTCTCCAGAGATCATCTTATTAGTAGTAGTCAGCATGGATTTATGAGAAATAGATCATGCCAAATTTAATTGTTTTTTATGAAGTAGTGAGTAAGAATGTGGATTCAGGCACAGCAGTGGATGTGGTATACTTGGATTTTGCAAAAGTTTTTGATACTGTGCCACATAGGCGACTAATGTATAAACTGAGGACTGTTGGCCTTGAAAAAAACATTTGTTCATGGATAGAGAACTGGTTATTGGATCGCAAACAGAGAGTGGTGGTTAATGGAACTACATCTATGTGGGCTAAAGTTCTAAGCGGAGTGCCTCAGGGTTCTGTACTGGGGCCATTTCTGTTTAATGTGTTTATAAATGACTTAGAAGGGGGCATTGAGAGCAAGGTCTCAGTGTTTGCTGATGACACTAAACTATGCAGAGCTTTGGAAACTTCAAATGATGTGCAAGTGCTACAAGCAGACCTAGATAGATTATCAAAATGGGCAGATGAGATTCAATGTTGATAAATGTAAGGTGATGCATTTGGGATTTAATAATCCCTGTGCCACCTACACCATAAATAACTCTGTGTTAAGTGCATCTGTAATGGAAAAACTTTGGGGATTCTGGTAGATAACAGACTTAGCTATAGCAAACAATGCCAGGTAGCAACGGCTAGAGCTAGCAAGATATTGTCTTGTATAAAGAGGGGAATAGATTTGAGAGAGAAAAATATTATTCTCCCTCTTTACAAGGCACTGGTAAGGCCTCATTTGGAATATGCGGTGCAATTTTGGAATCCCATATACAAAAGGGACATCTTGGAAATTGAATAGCTTTAAAAAATGCCTGGATAAGTTTCTAAAACTAAAAAATATTGAGAATTACTGGTATTAATGCATATAGATCTGGTTTTTTTTTTGCTGTTTTAGGCTGTTTTTTTTTGCCTTGGATCAACTGTTAGGTTGGGTTAAAAAAAAAAAAGGGGAAAAAAGGGTGAATAGGTTGGACTTAATGGACGTATGTCTTTCTTCAACCTTAATTACTATGTTACTATATAATATTGAGAATTACTAGTATTAATACATATACTGTAGTTCTGGTTGGTACAGGGATACTATATAATATTGAGATTTACTGGTATTAATACATATACTGTAGTTCTGGTTGATACAGGGATACTTTTCATTTGCCATTTGGAGTTAGGAATGAATTCCTCCCCCCCCTTTTAGATGTTTTTTTTATTTTTTGCCTTACACCTGATTAACTGTTAGGTAGGGTTGAAGAGGATGGTGTAAAGGTTGGACTAGATGGACCTATGTCTTTATTCAATCTCAATTACTATGCTTAAGATAGGTGTAACAGGTGCGTGGGTATTACAAAAGACAATTCAAAAGAAAGGACTTTGCGTACTCCGATTCAGATGCAGCCACACAGGTCTCTTTAGCTTCAAATTACCACCCTTTATTGTGCTCACCAACATTTCCATGTACAAATCACGCCTGACGCGTTTCAGACCCCCCGCGGTCCTTACTCATAGGCACAAGACAGACCGCCATGGTCGCTTCCTTATAAGAGGGTGTTACATTAAAAACAAAAGATAATACGTGATGCATAATACATCATAATATATAATGATCCCGAAGGTACCTTGATAAGTTAATAGATGGATCGACCTCTTATTTGATATAACAATATATATAAACTGGTATAGGATTCTGTGGCTCTAAGATCGCTGATATATAAATAAATAAAAATATAAAAATTCAATTGATTTATATTATTCAACCTAAATACTAGAGCTCCGAAGGGTTTGAATTTTATATACGATGATATGTGTTACATGGATTAATGCGTATTTCATTTTTTCTACTCTATATACCTTATACTTTTATACGTATACTCGGAGGCTCAGTACCCTATACATCACCCGATACACTGTTTTATCCCATTTTTATACTCTATATAAGAACTAGATACATTTTATTATAAATGAATTTAATATAAATCAATTGAATTTTTTTAACTAATTAATGATTCATAATAAATGCCTATATTTTATGAAATAGAAAATTAAATTTAATCGTAAAAAAATATACAAAACTATTTCCATTTGAGAGTAAAGCTTTGTACACACGTCCGGCACACGTACCGGCAAACGACCCCCAATCGCGTCCACACCCGCAACAAACGGACATTTCGGGCGATAATCGTGTGTGTGGGTATGCCCAACCGAACACATACACAAGCGGCTATCAGCCAAAAGTCGTGACTGAGAGGGCTCAGGGGTTGTTCGTCAGTTCGTGCATCAGACTTGTGTACAAGGCTTTTCTATGCAGCAAGGGCACATTTACATATCAACTTATATCACAAACCTTGCTTTTCCAGTTCTCCATCATGCATTTTTCCATCAATATCCTCAGACATCTCAATGGCATTATCTTCTTCTTTCACATCAGGTTTGCAATCAGCATTGTCTTTATTGTTCTCTTGATCTTTCTTTACAGTATCTTCTATCTAAAACAAGTAATAAAAATAATCAGTATTACTAAAAGAAAACAGAATTTTAGCACACCTCTAATCTAAACAATTTACAGGCCTAAATCCATGTAAAAAGCCTAAAGCTGGAAATAAAAACAATAATGTCACTCAAACCCATCTGTGCTTATTCTACAGAAAAAGGGGATTGTTACACACCGTAAAATCCTTTTCTCTGAAGCCGAAGGGGAACCCAGGCACAGCAGGGGTTAAGTACTCCACCTCCAGGAGCAGACACTTGAAATTTTGAAGACTTCACAGGCTCAGGTGCTCCTCCCCTTACCTTGTATATCAAAGCACCAGGAGCAATGTTCCCTCTAATTGGAAATTGTATGTGTGCGCAGATATACATTTCCTGTGCGCATACAAAATTAAATTGTGCGCTACATACCGCAGCACTTATTTTTCAAAAGATTTTTGTGTGCGCACCAATTTAACCTGTGTGCGCATGCCAGCAGAGTTGTGTGTGCGCGCGCACACATTAGAGGGAACACTGACCACGAGCCTGCTTCAGTTTGTCCCAAAGATTTAAAGCGAAGGAGAGTAAGTAATAAAAGAAACATAACTTTTTGGCAAGGAACCCAAACATGAAACTAGGTAACTACACTGATAAGAAATTAAGAATTTAGTTGAAACAACTTAAGGGAGGGTAGTGCCTGGGTCCCCCTTCGGCTTCAGAGAAAAAGGATTTTACAGTGAGTAACAAAATCCTCTTTTCTCTTTCAGCCTAGGGGGACCGAGGCACAGCAGGGGACGTCCCGAAATCCCGACCAGTACAGGGTGGGCAGAAGATTTAATCCTCTCCAAGCGACCGAGGGTCGTCTCAGCTGAAGCAAACACATCTAGTCTGTAGAATTTTATGAATGTGTTAATAGAAGACCATGTGGCGGCCTTGCAAATCTGGTCTATGGAGGCCCCGCGCCGAGCCACCCATGAAGCACCTAGTGCTGTTGTCAAATGAGCTGCAACCCGCAAGGGAGGAGCAGCTCCTGCTTCTGCATAGCAACGCAGAATGAGGCTACGGATCCATCTGGCTAGGGTCTGAGAAGACGCTCTGGAGCCCCTGAGAGGACCGCCAAGAGGATGAACAGTGCCTTGGAAAAACGAACAGAAGGATCCCTGTGAAAGGATAGACAGGATGGTTCTGTGGAGAGAGCTGCCAGTTCTGGTGCTCTCTGAATTGAAGATATAGAAAGGAGGAAAAGAGTTTTCCAGGATAGGAGGAGGAAAACCCCTAGAACTTTCCCAGGATGCGTATCTCAGCCAGACTCGATAATATATCTTAGAGGAAGATGGTTTTCGTGCAGCTAACATAGTGGGTATGACGGATGATGGAATACCTCTTTTATTAAAGATGCGAGATTTAATAGCCACGCCATCAAACTGAGATGTTTGAGGTACGGATAGAATAGGGGAGCTAGATGAGGTCCAGGCAAAGCGGTAGAGGCCACGGATCCTCCACTGACATTTTTAGTAGGTCCATGAACCAAGACCTTTTTAGCCACCTGGGGGCTATGAATATTGTTGGAGTTTTTTCTAGTTTGATCTTTTTTAACCCCCGCGGAATCATGGTTATTGGGGGTGGGAAGGAATATTACAACCGAAATCTCCTTGGGACAACTAGAGCTTCCACTGGTTATGCCTGGGAGTCTCATGTTCTCGGGCAAAATAGGGGAACCTTGTGATTGTGACGCAATGCCATCATACCTATTTCTGGCATCCCCCATCGACTGGTCAAGGTCATGAAAACATCCTGGTGAAGAGACCATTCCCCGGGATCCAGAGTGTGTCGCCTGAGGAAGTCTGCTTCACATTCAATAAAGATTGCCGATATGGATGGTATGTTTCGTTCTGCCCATGAGAGTATGCAATGAGTTTTCTCCATGGCCATGTCGCTCCGTGTGCCCCCTTGGTGGTTGATGTACGCCACACTTGTTTGTGAGTGAGTTGGTCCAATAAGAAAGAGCTAGGAATATAGCTCGAAGTTCTAGAACGTTGATTGACAGGTGAGATTCTTCCGGAGACCAAGTGCCTTGTGTCGTCTGTGACCGTACACTGCTCCCCCCTAACAGACTCGCGTCTGTTGAGATCACCGTTCCACTGAGGTAGACAGAGGGCATTTCCCTTGTGGAGGTTTGTGTTCACCGTCCACCATACTAGGGAGCATCTGACTGACGGGGGAAGGGGGATTCGGTAATCTGGAGAGTGCATTGACTTGTTCCATAGGGTCAAAAGGACAGGTTCCTATGAAAGGTAGGAATCCTACGAGGCCTGTTTTTGGGGAGGAACGTACTCTTCCTGCCTGTGGCTTGAGAAATTATCTTTTCTAACTCGGGGCCAAATAATTGCCCTTCCTTGAGGCAGGGTCAGCAGCCCAAGCTTTCAGCCACAGGATCCTACGGGTGATTGTTACGGATGCAGAGGCCCTAGCAATGAGTCTACTAGATTTTAAGGCTGCATCCCCAATATATACTGCGGCATCCAATAGGTCCTGGATGACTTTTACTAGGTGAGCCTTGGCCAGATCAGATTCAATTTCCTGGTAAAGTTGATTGAGCCATACCTCTATTGCTTTAGCTACCCAGGCCAACACAGGTGAGACGTAGGGCAGCCCCTGAGGCTAAAAAGGATATTTTTAAGAAGGCCTCAAGGCGGCGATCATTTTGGCCTTGCCACTTCGGAAAGAGGGATAGTAGTGGCTCTAGAGTCGGGCTACGGGAGGGTCAACCGTGGGAGGAGAGGACCATCTGTCTATATCTGATTTTGATAATTGCGGTCAGCGTTGCAGGGAAGACCATTCTTGAAGAACGATCTTATCCAGCTGTCCGTAGGAGGGAAACTGTACCGAGGATGTCTTAACTCGGGAGAAAAGTGTTTTGGAGGGATCTACCTCACCTTCCTCAGGCTGAGCCAAGTCCTCGACTGTGAAGGGGGTAGGCACTTGTGATCAAATAGGTCTGTAATCCCTGTCTGAAGTCACTAGCTGTCCAGATTGAAGAACTTAGCCCATGCCGGTTCATACTCCTGAGGGGTCCCGTGTTCTCATTTCCCTTCTGGCGGGACGGGAGCGACCCCATGCTAACCATTGAAAAGCAGGGGGAGTAGAGGAAAGTACTATATACATATATATATGGGGGGGGAGGGTAGGATGGAGAACCCCAACTGCCCTGGGCCCAACTGGGAAAACTGAGTACTATTAGTTGCAGGTCCCGAGACCAAGAAAATTACAGTTACCTACTACGAGATAGAAGAGAAGAGAGACACAGGACCCGGAAAGGGAGGAAGCAGTGAGCCTGGAGAGGTCCGGAGGTGCTAGGAAGAAGCAGTCAGAGGAAGGCTTCAGCAAGAAGGAAACTGTGCTGTGGCAAATGGAGGAAGTCCCGCCCCAGCGATTTGTGGCAAAGAACAAGAAGGATCGCGCCAGCAAGGAGGAGGAGCTCCTGCCCCCTTTACTAAGGCCCCAGGTCTTACTGGACTGTATAGGTGACCGCCCAGGTGCCTGACTAGGAGGGACCGTTATTCTAAGTAAGCGGGAAGAGGCCGATGTGAAGTCTCAGCCGGAGTGCAGTTAAGGGGATCAGCAGAGTAACCGGACTGCTGAGAGCCACAAGCACTGTTCCTGTGAGTCTGCCTGCCCAGATGTTTCTCCAGTTGCGGCTTTCAGCTGGTACATATATGGCAAGGAGTGGGTGAATAGCCCAATGCTGCACTGATGGTTGGTGTTAGAAAGCTGGAAGGGAATAGAATCCAGCTGTTCCCAATTTCTTCTTCAGATCTTGTCCCTGTATTGGTACAGGTGTATAGCAGTCCTACTCCTGAGTGGACACTTGAACTGAAGCAGGCTCCTGGTGCTGTGATATATATAAGGTAAGGGGAGGAGCACCTGAGCCTGTGAAGTCTTCACATTTTCAAGTGTCCGCTTCTGGAGTTGGAATATTTAACCCCTGCTGTGCCTGGCTCCCCCTAGGCTGAAAGAGAAAGCTTATTCCTTAAAGTGATGGCTTTGACAACACAAACCGGAAACCTTTGTCTCTTAATTCTGTAGATGTAACAAAGGCCTGCTAGATAAACCGTAAAGATGATAAATGCTTGATAGGATAAATATACATTAAAAAATGTTTCACAACTACTAGTATTAAGGGGATTCTATGAACTTGAAAATGTAACAGATGTGGATCTAGAGATAATAAGTGGGGTTTTTTTGTTGTTGTTTTTTACTTAGCACTGGGTTATGGTAAAACTTTGAAAAGTAGGTCATTAAAGCAGCATACCTGGTCTTCATTTTCAATTTTGTCACTGACATCCTTCATGCCATCCCCTTCACCTATACCACCTCCTTCATAATCATGGAACTCTGTTGCGCCATCACCAACTGCTTCCTCGATCAGCTCTTTAGGAAGACAGAAACCCTAATAGGAGAGCAAGCCAAATATAGTCAGAAGTTTTTTTTTTAAAAAAAAACTGCAAGCAATGTGTAAAGACTCCTACAGAGTTTTAACAGCAGCAGAATATGTGGTGCAGTGCTAGCAAATGATGATGACATTTGAGATTAAGATGCCTTAATTTATTTTACCAAACAAACTCAAATATTTTGAAACTTTGATTCCTCCTTTAAGATAAAGTGTCCCATATTTTACATTTTCATTCAGTAAAAAAGTTATCACAGGAATTTTGGGATGTATTGCAAAGATCAAATGGTTATAATTTATAGATCCTCCTTTTTATAGAGTGAAAACCAATAAACACCTTAAGAATTACTCTTATCAGAAAAATATTGGAGCATTATGGTGAAGACAAAAATAGTTTAATAATAGCATATAGTGCTACAATAATTAAGATCTTCACAGATGTACTTGTGTTTTTGGAGAATGCCGAGTCATCTGCTTGCACACAGATGGCAATAACTAACCAATTTGGTTTGTACTTAAATATGAACTGGGACAAATCTACTCTTTAAGCATATCAAATTGTGGATTATCGAAGCTATAGACTCCCTTGCCACATACCGGTAGTGAAAATTTAAATATCTTGTCACTACTTCCAAATCACCAATTGAATGTTATCACCACAAAATTAAACCACTTTTTGATCTACCCCTGAATTTCATTGGGAAAATACATCTTATCAAAATGATACTGTTAAGAAAATTCTGTACACGATTGCTCACTCTACATCATATACCCCTAAAACATTCTTCACAGCATTTCTGTGGGGGGACGGGACAAGCTTAAATGAAATTACTAACTCTAGAATGTCCTAAATGCAAAGCAGGATTAGCCTTACCCAACTTTCGGTATTACTACCTAGTTAGTCAGCTCAAATACAGGGAAATACACAACCCACGGAAACTGAAAATATGTTGACATGTTATCTAAAAGGTTCCTTTTTATTACATCCTGATAACCAACTTGTTGGACAAGGGACACCCTTCACAAACAAGCCCTTAAAGTGTAGCTTAAAGCTAATAGAATCTGTGAACAGGAGGGTACCCCTCCAAAAACAACAACAATTGGCTGATTTTTTTTTTTTACATCCTCCATTAGGCATATATCACTCCTGCATTACTAAAACATGTTCGGTATTTTCTTTGTCCAAAATACTGTCAATGTTGATTTATGGCATCACATATGAGCATGCCAAAAAATCCAAAGCTTTTGGAGAGAGGTGCGGGACCTGCTGTATAAGGGGTTTGTATTTGTGGGGAAAATGTACAACCTGGGAATTGTTGATGAAGAAGAACGGGGCAAATATAATGCAATTCTTTTGAGAGAAACATTTTTTTTTTTTGCTAGAAAGGCATTTACACTAAAGTGGATGACTAAACTACTTTAGAGTGCAACACCAAGTATGAAACAAACCTTGCAATGTTTAACAACAAATTTAATAAATGAAGAACTGCACATTTTATGTAAAGGGTGCATAGGATATTAAGAAAGATATGGTTAGCATATATACATATATACTAACAAACTGTGCCTGTTGGTGCACAATGGAAATTATCAGGGAGATTCAATAAAAGTTCTTATCGTTTAAAATGGTGCTAATTTTGCTTCAATCAATCAGATCTTATTTAACATTTGAAAGCTAACATCTGATTGGTTGGGGCAAAATTAGCACCATTTTAAACGATAAGAACTTTTATTGAATAACCCTGTATGTGTGTGTATGTTTTGCTATGTGTGTGTACAGTGGAAAAAATCTTTACACTGGTATATTTTAAACTGTTACTCAGACAGTTACCAGCTTCCAGAGGAACCAAATAGGATAATCCTGCAGGTCTGAGAGTAGACCCAGGCAATCCTGCTACACTGTGTGGTTGAAACTGAAAATTCTAAGTTAATACTTATTAGTATTCACCAGGGCAAGTGGTGATGGTACCTCATTATTATAATGGAAGGTACCTCACAGCATCATGTTATTGTAATAGCATTGCTCTAATAATCTAACATATAAAGAAACATTTCTCATTCACAGTTTACCTAAAGAAATGGATTTATCCTTTATATACTCTTATACAGACCTAATTGAAAAACAAGTTGCTTCAGAGTAATTTTTAATAACGGATAACTGCTTTTTATTTCAGTATTACGGTAAATCCTTGGTATACCTGCCTGGCTTTACCACTAAGCAAAAGGCTAAGGACTTGCAAGCGAGCACCTTTATCCCAACCATTAATAGTGGCTGCCAATTCAAATTGTTCTGTATCAGTCCACTCCCTAGTTACCCCATCATGGATCAGAATTAAAAATGGGTTTGGCAATTGGGCCTGGTAGAGCTACTGAGTCTAATTTGGGAATTTCATCAGCAGGTATAAGGGCAGGAGGATTTCATGTGCAGTAATCAGGGGTGCCCCTTGAAGTATTGTCAAGTCGAATATACTAAACCCCTGTCTATGGTGCACCACTTTGAATATTGACCAGGCCTGTATATTGTATGTCCTTGTAAGTTGGTGTACACTTATCTGTTGCCTCAGAGTTTGTATCCAATAAGGTAAATTGTCTGTCCAATAATCTGTCCTCCCAACAGGTGGTAACAGGATCTTATACACAGGATCTTGTGTTGCAGTCAATATCACTCAAAGCACACACCACAATCCACTTTCACTTTCTCTCCTCCTACCATAGAGAGCAGGAATGTATTGTCTTTTATTACTCACTGATACCACCTGGAAGCTGGAGGTGGTATATAAAGGAGCCTTGGTGTATATGTCCATTAAAATACACATCATATTCTGTGTAGCAGACAAACTTTTTTTGGATTATACTTCCTTTCATATGGAGCAGACACAGGGGTGTGGTTTAAGCTTCCATTTGACCATTCCATTTTAAAATAGCGATCTCAGCTTTGTAAGTAAGCTTATGTATTTTGTATATTTTGTGTTGTACCTAATATAAGTCAGTGCTAAATTTTATATACATTTACTGATGGTCATTTAAATGGTAAGTGAGATAGTACATACATAAATACATATACACCTTTCCTATGTGTAATATCCTATACCCCCCACCACATTGGTAGCTCCTAAATAACTCAATGCAATCTCTATTGGGATATATATATATTGTAAAGGTTTGTGTTCAATAAACAAAAAAAAATTAGATCTTACTTTTTGAGCTAGCTCCGTGAAGAGTTGAGCTAAAATACAGAGCAGTTTTCCAGTACTACGGTGTGTCGCCAAAGACAAACTCAGGTAAAAAAGAATAAGGTCGGAATATGATGAAAGCATTGGAAAGAGACGAACAAGTAACCCACAGCACTGATTGAAAAACTAAAAGGGAAAAAAATGTCAGTAACTTATTTTAGATGAAAAAAATGTAGATAAATGACATTAGATTAATGTACAACTGTTCTATTCTAAAATCGAAATTTAATTACAAACTACAGGTAAAATACAAGCTTTCCATTTAAATGGTTATACATTAGTAATGTCCCTTCTGTGTCCCTTTAGATGATCCCTTCAGATAAGTGAAGACTAATTGGCAATGACTGGTAAGCGGGACTAAAGGCTCTGTTGTTCCTCTCTTGAGAGCAATACCCCACCCTTTGGAAGCATTAATTTAAGTTGGCCATATACATGCAACTTCCACAGCATGAGTGCCGACAGATCACATTGGTATCTGTTGGCACACATGCTGTGGGGACAGTGCACACGGACCCGACTGATCCCCATACGCGGTATAGGGATCGATCAGCCATCCGACCGATGGAAATTCTCGGTTGTTCCTAACTGACTGTAATACCAACTATGGCATGTTCGTCGGCACTACGATCGGTAGACGAGAAAACTCAATCTTAAACCAGGAAAAACCTGGGTACTTCCTATTGGAATCGGAGAAAAGGATTTTGAGGTAAAATATCCCTTTTCTCCATCAGCCTAGGGTAGTGATGCCCGATCCACAGGTGGGCAGAGCGTGGGCATGTCAGGGTCAGACGTAACCAGGCAGATCCAGGGCGGGACTCCACCATCTGGTCCAGTCATTGCTTGGAGTGCTTATCGTGCAGGCCCCAGCATGGGCCAGGTTGGGCACCCATGGCCTAGGGGGACCTTTGCAAAATAGGGACATTGCTAAGTTCCACAAAAAAAAAATCAAATGGCTCAAAAGACTGTATTCGCAAATGCAAAGGCATTCAACCCAGTAAAACTTTATAAAGGTGTGGATGGAAGAACAGATGGCTGTCCAAAAGGTCATGAAAGGCTGCATATGAGGCCCATAATGCTCTTGGAGTGTGATCCGCTACCCGTCACAGTAGACAGGCCCCTGCCACAAAGTAGCAACAATAGTCTGTCATATCCACCATGCTAAGGTCTGCACTGATCCACCGGGAGAATGGAAGGGGCCCTAGAAGTGCACCTTAGTTAAAGCTAAAAGGGCATGCACTATGTTCAGAGAACGTAGGATGCGAAGGAGGAGATGAAGTATGTGGGTAAACAGCAGACACTACAGTCTCCAAATTAAAATAAAGAGGACACCAAATGAGTGTCCCCTACAGGAATGTCTGGATATCCCACCTGGGAGCCAAACGGTGGTGAAAGAACATCAAAAACACAGGGACCTGATCTTTCAGGGAACTAACAGCCAGGGCCTTATTGAGAACTTCTTGATATTGTGTCAAAAGACGACATGAAGGCTGCCACAAATAGTTTTCACAGGAAAACCCTCACTGTTTTTTTAAGTGTCCGTTCCTGGAGGTGGACACTTAGACCCATGGGCCAATGGAAAAAATATACTTCTTGTTCTTTGACAGATTTAAAAACAGATAATGCAGAGCAATGGTTGCAGATAAAGTTATTTTTTGGTGAGGCCAAAAAAGTAGAAGAACAATGGTAAAAACATTGTACATACATTTATATACCCCTGGCAGAATTTTTAATAAGTTAGCACGAGTGATCAGACAAAAATCTTGTAAATACTTTTTCTGTCTGGCATGAACTAAATATTTGTGTTCTCCCCAAAGTGACCAGATGATACCAAGGTCTGGAAACTATCATGACTACTCAATTATTTACTTTTTATAACTGTAGCCACTGATGGGCCAACTTGGCATTACATTTTAGATGCATTTCATATAGAAAATCGGAGTTGGCCCCATACACAGTATTTTAGCTACATTCATATGACCATCAATTTTTACTTTTTTAAGCATAGAGAAGCACCTCTATGCTTAAAAATAGTTTAACTTAAGCCTACATTTCTAGGTGGTGGTGTGCTTGTGAAGGTTCTCATTCATCCAGGTCATGTTATGTCTGTTGGATTCAGTTAAACTTTAACAGGGAGATTCAATAAAAGTTCTTATCGTTTAAAATTGTGCTAATTTTGCCCCAACTCTCGTATCCCTTTCCTTTTCTTGAATTCAAAACAGAATTATAAACTTAAAACGCTTGAAACTTAAAAGTTATGGAAAAGATAATCTAGACAATCACATAATAAAAGCAAAGGCTTTCCCCTTACAATGTAGAATATACCACCTTCTATTTTTCTTTAAGGGGGGAAAGCAATAGCAATAGCCAAGCTCCTAGGACAGGGACTCTTTCGTATCCCATTCCTTATTCCTTTTGAATTCAAAATAGAAAATCTACTGGGCAGGGTGCCATAAAAGAGAATTGGCCAATCAAGTTGCTAGATAATACAGGTATATAGGTCAGGGAGTGCAGCACCTAACTTGGACTTAGGGTTTGGCAGGACAGGTTCCCTGGTGTGTTTTTTATTGCCCCATATAAACTTCCTAAATCCATAGCACATAGTTAGATCTCCCCTGTTGGCAGAGATCAGTAGAGCTTGAAAAAGATAATGGACTTTATGTAGGAATATCATTTTGACCGTTTTAATGCAATTAAAGAGAAAATTTTGAAATGGGTACTATTTTTAAAGGGTATGTTCCCACCCACCCCTCCCCATACAAAAATATGCCAGGAAATGGGCACAAACCTTGACCTCACAATGTTTATATATCTGAAAACTCTCTCCAAATGTACTTAATAGCCATCATTCCCTTGCTGCCTTCTGCTTGTCATACATACTGTCCATTTGGGAGACAAGACTTCTCTCTCCCTCCTATATGTCAGCTACTGCACCACTTTGGTCAATTATTGGGCATCAAACTGAACACTAAATCACTCTCCCCCTTCCGAAAAAGCTATAACAATGGTGTGTTTAGGGGGGATTACTGGTGCCTGGATTCCCCCTTTCTACCCTGCTTAGTGCCGTCTGCTGTTCCACTTTTCCTGGTGACCATAGAATTACATAGATTGTTACATTGTTAATTGAGCTGCGAGTGAGAAGCAGCGTTTTTTTGTTTCAAAAATGGATCCAGTCTGCCCTGTGACAGAAGCATAAGAAAACTGTATCAATATTAACCCTGCAGCTGACTGAGGTGATTGCCGAGACTGGGTTTATATACATTACTTACTGTACCTCCCCACTGTGATGGAGCTTAGTGAGCATGAATTAAGAAATCCTGTAGGTGGTAGCAGACTATCAACATTTCATTACATATATTATATACACAGGAGTGAATGTGAGCCCAGCTCAATATCTTTAATAACAGAGTGTAATCTTATGGCTAAGGGTTCTATGCGAAGAGCAGTGAAGAGAGTGGGCAGCCCTGCCTTGTCTTCATAATATTGACTGATGCAGTAGGATAGTAATACAAGTTTACATGTTGAGTAATAATATAAATAATTAAATAAGAGCAGGAAGTGTGAAATGACCATGCTCATTTAATCCACCATCAATTGTCAAGCTTTTTCCTTGGTCAGTAAAGCAGTCATAGCAAAGAGATGCACTAGCTGGAGGGTGCATCTGATGTGATCAGTTGTCTTGTGATAAAATTGAGGTGGTTTTTTTGGGGTGATACACTTTCGTTTTTCTGCCATTATCAAAAGTTGAAAAAAAATGTCCATGTTAATGCTCTATATTGGGGGTGGTAGTTTTTGCAACAGATCGAATCCTTCCCAGGTTTGGTAAGAACAGTAATACTGGCCTTTAAGTGAGATGGTGTTGGAGTTGAATTGTTTTATATTACACACTCAAACCTGAGGCATTGCTTATCTGTAAGTGTTTGTTTTTTCTATATATTTAATAGTGTATTATATTTGTTTTAGGAGATCATGGTCTTGATTATGCATATCAAAACCAATTACCAGCAGGGGTTATTGATGTAATGGGGAGGGGCTCAATCCAGGCACACTGGCCTTTGGATCAGGGGGTCTCACTCAAGGTACGTTGTCATGAAAATAGGATGTCTGCCATGATCCCTAGTTTATAAAGTAATTTATGGCCATCTTTCAAGGTCATTATGGTAAGCGGTCTTTCTGTTGTGAGATGCAATGTCTGAATGGGGGCCCCCATTTTTATCTTCATTTTGGTGCGTTTGGGGGGCAGATTCTGGGAAATTTGTAATGGTGTGCCATCCCTATTCTTCAGGCCTTGGAGTTGAGTTGTGTAAAGGATCCTCTCTTTAGTTTAAAAATAGTGCATTCTGACATTTCTAGGAGAGCATATCCAGACCTCCGTATATTCCCGGAGGTCAGTAAACTGTTGTAGCTGGGCCCTTATTTTGGTTATCACCGTTTTCACCTGGCAGCAATATATGGCTTTATCTACTTGGCGCATTTTAAGTGCAGGAACATGGTCCCCTAAAGCATTCACATTAGCAACAGGTTTTTTGTTTTGTGTGTTAAGGTGATGACTGACTCCATTTTAAAATAGTTCCCCAAGGTCTTTCCTTGGGTTTTTTTCTGGGGGGTTTGATCGTTACACAGCACAAAACTGACCAAATCATTCTGGCTGTTTGCTTTAGGAACTTAAGTGGCATTTCTTCATGGAACATGGCAAGGCTCACCCCACCCACCCATCCTCATTTTTAATGTTGAACTAGTTTTACTGAAATGTATTCAGTATTGCAGAATTGGTGCCTTGAATAATACCCAAAAATAAGAACTAAGGCTCAGGTTTGTATAAATGACAAATTACAAGGAGCTCAATTATATATATTGCATTACTGGTTACCAAAACACGCCACTTTTCAAGATTTTTTCAACACTCCTTATACTTAATTATCAAGGATTCAACATCTACTACTATGAAAGAGCATAATTTCTTCTTACTTCCTCATAAAGACAAAGCAAGATTGTTTGACAAGAACTATTCATCATAAATGCATGCCGATTATTCCTTATATAATCCTAAATAAAAAATGTTATCATCTTTCCCACCCGACGTTAACAGGTTTTAAACAGGCTGTGAACATATGCAATTTGTAATATTGTTATTAAAGTAGCTTTTTCCAATCTAGAGGCACATCTTTGGAACGTAAATGTAAAACGAAATTACAGTCTAGATAAACCTGAAAAGAGTTCTCTAAGGTTTCTAATTTTACAAATTTTGCCAAGGGTTTGTACCCTTGAAAACACCTTTATGAACAAGACATTCCACTTTAAAAACAGAATAGAATGTGTAAACAAGTTTCAGCAAGTTCTGCCATTGTGTCTACCAACTAAGAATATTTAAAAAGTAGAAGTCTGACCATATGCTTGTCTTTAATGCAATCCTCTCCATACGATTTCAGTCTCTCTACAAGCTCTGAGACTGATGATATAATATTCTGCAAACGCAAAGCTTTTAGGTCACTGCACATATCTTCTGTCAACAATCTGGTTATAAGGTTTTGTGGAAGTCTGTCTTCTGAGCATTCTTCCCCTGTAGGATACAAGACAAAGAAAAAACAAACAAAACATCTTGATTACACCTAAAAAAGAAAATAAACAAAACATATAGAATCGTTCTGCTGGCAGATCACAGTATTTTGCAAAGCAATAAAAACATTGGTGACAATCTTTGGTAAACTAGCATTACATTTTGACAAAAAGTTAAAATATGAGATAAGGGTAAAGGAATGTAACATTTTTATGGGATTTCTTACCTCCTTCCTCTGTTACAGTCTCTTTAAATTCATTTTCTCTCTTTTTTTCAACGAGGCTCTGCACAGCACAGAGAACGGATTTGATGGTTGACTCCACTTTATTGGAAAAATCTTTGATGTACTGTACATCTGACTCTTGATTTCCTAAACAAAAATAAAAAATCACCACTACACTGTTTGACACTTTGCAATGTATTTCTTAACATGAATGCAAAGAATATCAACATTTCAGTAAAAATTAAAATAAGTCTGGGGAATCGAACCTGCAACCACATGTACTCTGTACATGTATAGCTTTATACCCCTAACTGAATAGAGCTACTGAGTAAAATACATGTAGAATCTTTATCTTTTGTTAGCAACATAATGGAAACATAAAAACAAAAGCAAGCCTGGTTAATTAACCCATGACCTCATAGGCTGTGTTTGTAAAACAATTTAGACTGGTGAGCCATACCATATTTAAAGAATAAGGTACATTAAGAAACTTTTTTATTCTGTTCCTAGCAAAATATAAAGGTCAGTAAAATCCAGACTTAAGTATTGCTCTAGGAAGGCTGGATTCAATTCACATTGCCTAGTAAATAAACTGCAGGAAAACAAGCATATTTTTAAAGTCTTATCAGGGACTTCCATATTCATGCGTACACATCTGTATAGAAAATACTTTGTGCACGGAGACAGTGAATAGTGCATGATTGCTCTTTGAAGAAAACACGGGCTGTGTATTGTACTAGTAACAAAATGGAAGCCTTTTAAGTTACAGAATCTATTTCTCTCTTATTTAAGCGCAACTTACTAGATAAGAATCATACAATGTTCTGGGGAGAAACATACCGTAAGTATATAAAAAAAATTAAGTTCAGTCTTGTTTTAAAGATCTTACTTTTTGCTCTGCCCATTGCCTGCAAACGTGATTTCCACAGAGTGAACTCTCTCATTGCAGTTCGGATCTCTTCCCTTATGTAATGAAGGCTCTTAAGAAATGTAATGTGCTGAACTGTATCCTTCACATCTGTCTCGGGAGGAACAAACATGGATTCCACCTCTCTTAATTCAATAGCAATATCTTGCATGGTGTCGAGTGCCGAGGAACATGCCTCAAAATCACTCCTACAATATTCCAAAATGAAGAAATGTTAATTTAATTATTTTTAAAGGAGCCTTTATAAGTTGTTACTAAACAGAGATCCATTAGTGCATATCTGGATATGCACACACATTTATATTTATTAACAAAATTAGAAAAGTTCTGTACTACACTTACCAAGCATAAAATGGAGTTTCACAAGACTTCTGCCGAATTTTATATATTTCATTTTTTTTCTCCTTAATCTCCGTAAGCCTCTTGGTTACAGTGGAACTCAGCTGTTGCCAGGCAGGGTCTGATTTACGCATAGCACTTGCAGGGGGTAGTAATGTCGAACATACAGGAGAAGGACAGCTGCCTTCAGCAAACAAGAGGTATTTGTTGGATACTAGTACTTCAGGTTTGATAGTGTCTATGTTATCTCCCATTTTCTGCTTTATGTTTGTGCTAGAAATCTCTTGCACAGGGCAACAATCAATAAACCAAAGCAACTGTTCCAAGATCATAGTGCACTGCATGGTTAGATGCTGCAAACGCTCTACCCACTGTTGGACCCCATCCTGAGGTGGGAAAGCAATTTGGTAGTCATTAGCATCTCCCATTCGTAAGCTGATCTCCTGAATGCAGTTTAAAAGATTTCTGGATTAAATAAAAGAAAAATAGGAATTGCATTACTAATTCTGAGAGCTTTTCTGACACATACAAAAAAAACAAAAAAGTTTTTGTCAAACCTTTGACTCAGGAGTATAAAATATAATAGAACAGAATAAATGGTTCTGAGATTCCTTCAGTCATATAAATACATATATTTTAGTATTTAATAAAAATTACTTATACTTTAAAGGGACACTAAACCGTCCTATTAATGTTCCTTGCAAATGTAGCTACTATGCACAGGGAGGCGAGATTTTTAAACCAAAATTTACTTTTGCTCTGGCATGTCCCGGGAGATACCTCCCTACATCTTCCTAATTCTTGTACTGGAGTGACAGCCTTGGGTCCCTATCCATCACTTAATAATGTCCCAGATTAAATTTGTGGTTTGGAATGTGAGTGGCTTACAGAATAAGATTAATCAATCAATGGTTTTTCGCCACTTGAAAACCCTTAAAGCACAAATTATATTATTACTTAAAACACAACTAGTAGGCCTGCTGTGCCACTTAATCAAAATCCTTGTCACATCCTCCAAATAATCCTATGATAGGAGCGGTGGGAAGTGCTCAGCCTAAAATATTAATCTCCCGGCTATACTCCTATTTATAAACCCCAAGCACTGAGTAAATAAACATCATGGGAGTTAAATATCGGCCGTATAACAGATAAGGAATGGGATGGAGCCCTAACAGCCCATAAACTAGCCTCACACAAAGCATCTGATAGACTTACGCAAATATACATACTACATTGTGCTTATTTAACTCCAGTTCACATCCCTAAATTTGAGACAAATGCCAGCCCATTTTGCCCCAAGTGTTACCTAAACCATGGCACATTTTACCATATGATTCGGTCATGTCCTTGAATACAAGACTACTGGTACCAAATCCTAACTTTTTTAACATGGGATCCTCTATTGGCCTAGATCCAAGGATATGCCTGTTAGGCATAACTGAACAGGAACAGACAAATACCAAAAGATATTCATATATTCAGCAATTTTTGAAGCCAAAAAACTTTTAGCTAGGGTCTGGATACAACCCACAGTTCCTGATCTACTACAATGGAAGGCACTGGTTAACACTTCAATTTTTTATTGCCAAAAAAAAAAAAAGATCTACCAACACAGAAGATGTCCAATCAAATACGATAAGATTAGGGGTGGTTGGGAATCCAGATTGGACCAAAATAAGCATTTACATTGACTAACCTGGGCTTATGTTAAGTAAAATAGATTTAACCTACATTGAAAATTGCCAAGCCAAAATGCTTTTTATGATTGAACTATACCTTCTATTCATAAGATAAAAAATCTTCGAGATAATTGTAAAGCAAAAATGGGTTATCGAGTATTGTTTTTTCTTTGTTTGAGTTAATCCGCCAAGAGCAATATTCTTATTTATCTATAGAATCTATACCAACACTGACAGAACCTCATTATCGGATATTTCCATCAGAGTATACTCATACTGACCGATAATATTCTCACTCAGTTTGGTATAAAGAAATATGATTGGAAACCAAATAAACCAATAAGTTCAAGATTTTGTATGGAATGCCAAACCTTTTTTTGAAGTAACCTTACAATTGTAAAACTTTATTTAATGTTCTTCTCTGCTGGTACAATGGTGCATATTATACTTATGTTATAATAAACAAAACCTCCCCTTGGAAGAGATGAGGTCTCTAAAGGGGGCGCAGGTAAAACATTTTGCCCACCAGGCGCATCGGAGGGACGTCTTTGTGGAGGACTTTGTGGCTAGAGTTGTCAGGGAGGTAATATTGTCCTGTGGAAGAAGGATTTTGTGTATGGATGCGTCGAACATCATCCCCCGGAATACCATTCAGCGAGAAGGATAGAAGAAGCATTTTATCAGATTTATGACCCAGCCAAACTGGGCTAAGGTCCTGGTGCAAAGTGCTAACTGTTGGTATGCTACGGCTAGGGATGCAGCATTTATCAGCAGGTAGTCCAAATGGAAGAATGAAAATTCCCTGTAGGCGAATGAATGCCACCTGACAAGCCATGATCTTCGTAAACACTTGAGGGGCCAAAGCTAAACCAGAGGGTAGGGCAGTAAACCGAAAATGACTGTGACCTATGGCAAACCTCAGAAAACTATGGCGGCCGTTTCAGATGGGGACATGCATGCACACATTTTGGATGTCCAGAGATGCCAAAAAGTCCCCTGGTTCTATGGCTAGAATTGATGAAATTAGGGATTCCATTTTGAACCGGAACATAACTCAACAGCAGTTGAGGGCTTATAGGTCCAAGACCACATGGAATGAACCATCCTTCTTTGGTACCAGGAAAAGGTTTGAGTAGAATCCCCGAAATCTTTGAGTTATTGGAACTTAAGCAATGACCTGTGCCTGCAGCAGGGACTGTACACAGGAGTGTAGAGCTCTGCGGCACATTGGGCATATTGGGATCCGAGAGGAGAAGAATCAGGGAGGAGGGGGGATGAAAATGTTATTTTGTAGCTGCAGGTAATGACCCCTTTGGGTCCAGGCATTTGTGTGCCCCTTATCTAATCTTGTCAGGGATAATCATGTCTCTTTAGGCCCCCGGTTTGAAGCTTTCCCTTTAGTTAGCTCAAGAGTGGAATGGTCTCTGTCCTTGTAGGAGCAAGGAGAGATATGTAAGGTGTAGGCTTATGTTCTGTTAGAGGAGTGGGAAGAACAAAAGGAAGATGATCGTCGAAAGGAAGGAAAACGCCAAGCTCGGTTTTGGGGGGGAAGAAAGGTGCTCTTTCCCCCCATGGCCAGGGTGATGATATTCTCCAGTTGGGGCCCAATAAAAGTCGGCCTTAGAAAGGGAATGTTAACTAAGGCCTTCTTAGAGACTGAGTCAGACACTCAGGCCTTGAGCCACAAGGATCTTCTTGCCACCGTGACTACTGCTAATGATGTGGCTAGACTCCAGAGCCGTGTCCCCAATGTATACCACTGTATCTGATAACTGCTGGATGATATCCAGCAAGGGAGCATTTGAAGGGTCCTTGCCTGGTATGATTGATTCAGCCAGACTTCCATGGCTTTGGCCACCCATGCTGACAGGGGAATGGTGGATGCCCTGGAAAGTCTTGCCACTGGAGGATCCACCACTGGGGGTACTGACCACCTGTCTGACCAACTGTGGGAATGTACGATGGAAAGGTCACAGACAGTGTCTTGGTGCATCTGAACAAGGACTTTGAGTGGTCCTCTGATTCATCTGGATCCTGACTGTTGAGGACATGTAGATCCGCCTTAATGAGGTTGTTAACGTATATACTTCAGTATAACCTGATCCCAGTATAAGCCAAGGTACTGATTTTAACAGGAAAAACGAGTAAAACTCATTGACTCGAGTAAAAGGGTTGACTTTCTCCCATAGACAGTCCTATAGAAAGCCTCATACACAGCCCCATAGAAAGTCCAATACACAGCCCCATTGAAATTCCCATACACACCCACATAGAAAATACAATACACATATAAGTCCCTAATAAAGTCAATATTTATTATGATTATGTGTATATAAAATGCATTTATAAAATCTATTTTCTGAACGGTTTCAGAAAACTAATTAGTAGAATACACAATTCTAGTAAAGCTAAAAAATGAAACCTGAAGAAAAAAAAAACAAAAAAACAAACAGGTGCAGGCATTTTGGAGAGTTCTATACCTCATAATCATCCACTGTTCTGTCAGTACAGTAAGAGAGCTCCTCTGTTTTACAAGAATCTTTAGAAGATGACCGGAAAACCCCTTGCATCGTTCAATGTTTCCCAAACCAACCTCCTATGTATAATTAGAAAAAGATATAAAGATTACAGAGTTAATTAAAATCTTATCTTATACAGTAATGCTGATCTACACCACACTGTGTCATCTGAAAATTTGGGAGTAGGAGCGGGTAGACTGGGAAAGCATTTGACAGCTCACAACATTGAGAGTTCCCATCAAGGTTTATTATATGTACCAGGTTACGAGGGGACAAGGTTATTTTCTACATGTTCTGTTTATGGCATGAGTTATAGGTTATTTTTGTCAATACAAAAAAAATTATATGCAGTGTAATAACTCAAATTTCTCTTTGAACATCACATTGTATACTATGTATATGTGTTGTACTAGTGGATCTAAGTTTTGATCAGTTGAATATAGACATTGTGTATGCAGCAGACTCCACAAGATGAGGTTTTATTCTATTTCTATGTATTATCTCGGGGGGGAACCCAAAAAACAAATTAAACATTACAAATGTGTATCATCCTGCTAGCTTGATGAGAGTAAAACACATGATTGTTGTTCCATGTTTATAGATAATAAATCTGTCACTTCCATTTTTTTTTTATTGATTTTGGCATTGCAAATGACGGGGCACTCGCATCCACTTTTTTTTCGGTCAAGTGAACTTAAGAACGTGATCCTTACTGCACTAGCATGAGCACAAGGTTTTAGATCAGTCCTTGGGAGAGATCTCAAGATCCCATTTACAATGTATATTGGTTAAGAACAATCAAGGGAAACTTCATACTCACACAGGATACGTCAGTCATGTCAGACAATATGTCTGTGGAAGTTAAGACTCGCACACACGTGCGATGTGTCCGAACGTTTGTTTCCGGCGATAATCGGCCCGGGTATGGGTCCTTTATTGACCGAAACAGCCAGTCGTTTGGAGATCTGCCCGGTTGGTCGGTCAACGTTCTTCGACCGAACGGCCGTTTTGGCCGATAAAGCATCCATACACAAGCCGATTATCGGCTGAAACAAACATTCGGACACATCGTGCGTCGTGGGTCAGGACCCGCGATAGCGTGTGTACGAACCTTTAGAATACTGCATTTCCATGAAAACTAGTTACTATACAAGGTGTTAATTTACACTGGCTCCTAAAGTAGTAACCAGCATGGATTTAGGAGGAATAGATCTTGTCAAACTAACTTGCTTGGCTTTTATGAGGAAGTGAGTAGAAATTTAGACTCTGGCATAGCAGTAGATGTAGTTTACTTGGATTTTGCAAAGGCTTTTGATACAGTCCCTCATAGGCGACTAATGTATAAGCTAAGGTCTGTTGGTCTGGGGAGGCACATTTGTACATGTATAGAAAATTAGTTAATGAATAGAATGCAGAGAGAAGTTGTTAATGGAGCTTCATCATTATGGACTAAAGTGCTAAGTGGGGTGCCACAGGGTTCTGTGTTGGGGCCGCTTCTTTTTAATCTATTTATTAATGATTTGGAAGTGGGTATTGTCAGCAAGGTTTCTGTGTTTGCTGACGACAAAACTTTGTCGACCATTAAAAACTTCAGAGGATGTGCAATTGTTGCAGGGGGATCTGCTAAGTTGCAGATAAGATGTTGATAAATGTAAGGTGATGCATTTTGGACTTAAAAATCCTTGTGCTGCTTATACTATAAATGGCTCTGTGTTAAGTGAATCCCTGTTGTAAAGGGATCTTGGAGTTTTGGTGGATAACAAACTTAAAGAAAGCAACCAGTGCCAGGCAGCAACAGCCAGAGCCAGCATGATATTGTCTTGTATAAAGAGAGGTATGGATTCAAGGGAGGAAAATGTTATTCTCCCTCTTTACAAAGCATTGGTAAGGCCTCATTTGGAATATGCAGTGCATTTTTGGAATTCTGTGTACAAAAAGGACATCTTTGAAATGGAAAGGGTTCAGAAGGGCAACTAAATAAATAAGGGGATTGGGGGAGTTTGAATATGAAGAGAGACTGGAAAAGTTACCATTATGTACGCTGGAGAAAAGGCGCTTGTGTGGGGATATGATTACTGTGTATAAATACATTAACGGGTCATACAATAAACGATCTGGGGCATTGTTCACCAATAGAGCATGTCAGAGGACACGTGGACATCCCTTAAGACTTGAAGAAAAAAGGTTTAGGCTTTAATTTCGGAAAGGATTTTTCCCTGTGAGTGAAAAGCTATGGAACAGTCTTCCAGTGGACGTAGTTATGGCAGGTTCATTGGTCAGTTTAAAAAAAAAGCTGGATGAGTTTCTGCAAACAAGGAATGTTGCAAGTTACTGGTATTGATACATAAAGTTGAGTTGATCCAGGGAAATTTACGATTGCCACTTGGAGTCAGGAAGGAAGTTTTTTCCCCTTCATAAATTTGGTGGGGTTTTTTTTTTGCCTTCCTCTGGATCAACAGTTAGGCAGAAAATGAGGATATTGCTAGATGGGTTGGACTGGATGGACGTATGTCTTTATTCAACCTCAAATACTATACTAGGAAGTAAAAGGTAAATGGGATAAAAGCTGGGGGAGAATCCAGAAGGTGGAGTTTCTTTTTGACAGAAAAGCTTTTTGGATGGAAGATTGGGGATAGAAGCTTAGAAACTGTGGATGAAGACTGAGGACAGGGTGAAAGCCATGCCAAGAGGATGCCATGTGGGATCTGCTGGATGCAGGCCAGGAGAAGAGCAAGATTTTGTAAAGTATTATATATATAATACATAAGTGTGGTATTTTATAATGGAAGCTGCAGTGGTATATATCCTTATAAACATCACTCAGCTATGTCACTGAGTGGAGCTGCTTCCTGTCATTTCATAACCAATGTCTCTCTCCTCCTCCACAAAGATTTGTTTAACCATATAGATGCTGGGATGTTCCTTTCTACTGGGTTTAAGTTACAGAAGGTAGGTGGAAATATGGACAAGGCTAGAATATAAAATGTGAATGGGGTGAAGGAATCCAATACTTATGTATTATAAAAATACATAAGTATTTGGATTACTTACGTGCTTCTATATGGTCAGGGAACTCCTCGGTTGCATAATATCCTTATATTACACTGTAAGGGGTGCATTATCCCTTATATTATAAACATTGTGTGTTTTATGTCTAAATATTCTTTGTTTATTGTAACAGCAAATTGATTAGGAAACATTACATATTTGTTTTCAGTGTGGCTTCTTTGCTTAGTGGCCCAAAATAACAGTTATACACATTTATATATAAATACCTAATAATGCAATACATATAAATAAACCTTTGAGGGGACAATCTCTTTTGTCATCAAGCTAGGAAGCAACTATAGGATTTCTAGTAATCTTGGGAACAATCCTGTGTGCTCTAATACTACTAGATGTGGTCAGAATTAGGTTTTACATGCACAGAACCAGACTCAATCTAAGTTTTACTTTTGCTTAAAGTACAGTGCAGTTATTAGGAATGAGAAATTCAGAGAATAAAGAGTCTCTAAATGTATATTTTACCCCAGTTATCTCTTACCTTGGTGGGGGCCAATAAAGCAGTTTCCAACCTACAACTGCGTGCAATAGATCTGTAGAAATACTTTTGACACCCATTCCAAGTCAAAGAAATGTCATCCAGTACCCTGAAAAAAAAAAATAACAGATTATTATAAAGATTTTGTAGTCAAAAACATTGCAAAACAAAACATGCCTTATGCATTGCATAATTAGTGAATCCTGCTTACCCTAAATATTTTTTTTAAGGGACTCAGGCTTTACTATAAAAGGTAGGTTGCTTTTGTAACCATACCATAATAAATGCATTTGCAGGACGATGAACAACAAAATACTGCCAACTCCATGAAGCAGCAGGATTGTAGAAATCTAGTTTGTTTGTGGCACATTCTTCTGAATGCCATTAACTAATTTGTACAGAAAGTGCTCCATTGCCAACAATGCTGTCTTGGTAATAAATGCTTTAGGCAGCAAAGGACCTTTCATAGAACACATCATTTTTCTAACACAATATCCTTCCATCCAGGTCTTTGGAAGGGAAAACCTTCTGTTGCAACTCTGCTTTAGAAATTCTGTAGTAGGAAACTGAGGGGAACATTTCCAATATAGTTCTTTGTTTTTAAAATGTATAACTAAAGTATTCTAATATTTGATGTAGTCCATATGCATTGTATTCTGTATTTCTCTTTATCTGAAACTGGATGATAGTAAAGCTTGGGGAGTCATCCACTTCTATGTAAAACCAAACAAAAACTCTATCCATTGCTAGAAACACACTGTGTGCATTATCTAATGTTCTAACAAGCATGATAATTCCCTTATTGCTGAAAATAAAAGCATGTTAATAAAGTGCTGTACATTCATTTACATGGTAAATAAACAGAGAAAACCACCTACTCTGAATCTGTCTCCAGTGCACTGCTATATGAAATAGCCAAAGCGTTATGAAGGTCCAGAGGATGAAGACAAAGCACATCCTGAAGGCTTTTAGTACGAGTAAATACAAGACCTTTCCGGTATGATAAACCTAAGACATGCATTAAAACAGATATTCAACATTAGTCCCAACACTTGACAAAAATTGTGCAATAAAATGATGCTTCATTTAATATAAGTAATAACATTTAAAGGGCATCTCCACCCTCATTTTAAACTTTTGATATACTGTAGGGCATGCCCTCCCACCCCCAACCGCTATATTCTTACTTAAAAAAATCAATTCCCATCTCTACTTACAGCACCTCATTCCCTCGCCGCTCTGGTCCAGCTCCCCTGCCTGCCGGAACTACAAGCAGGGGGCCAGACTGGCAGTCGCAGGTGTGATTGCCATCAGAACAGTGCTGGAACGAGGTGCTGTAAGCAGAGATTGAAATTGATTTGTAAAGTAAGAATATAGCGGTTACTGTGGGGGGGGGGGATGTCCTACAGTATATCAAAAGGAATTAACGCTACATGAGTAGCAACCAGAGAGGGATCGGGAGGGAGGGGGAGAAAGGGCTCCACTGCACATACCAGCAGTAACTGAAAGGACACAACAGAGGAAGAAAGCTCCTACCCTTCAGTTTCCTGGATTTGAAGAGGCACTACAGGAGAAACATAAGGAGCAGGGACGTAAGGTAAGGATTTTTTTTTTATTGTACAGAGGGGCCAGTAGTTGGTTAATTTTTAGTATGGGGGGGTGGATATGCCCTTTATTAATATATTTTTAACTTTAGTCCAATAATTACAATTATTTTCCTATTATGAGTAAGATAACATACATGACTATTCTCACACGATCACAAGATTATATGAATATACATTGCCAAGTAATTTCAATTAGTAAGTCATACCAGATTTTGAGAGCATTTTAAAGAGTTCTGACAACGCTCTCTGCTTCTGCATTAGGATATGCTTAGCTTGTGACTTCTGCTTCTCTTTTTCAGCATCTTTATCAACAGAAAGATTCTGGAGCTCCTTCACAGACACAATGATTCCTTCTGCAATAGTAACAAATGTATTACAAATAACTGTAAATATTCCTTACTATGTAACATACAGTAGTAGCTGAGATTACATAAAGACTCCCTTCTGCAGCTGTTACATAGATTATTACGTTACATTTTATTTCCCAGCATAAGTAAAAGTACGTTAGTGTGTTATAAGACAGAAAAAAACCACCAATTTTTTAAAATATCAAACACATTTCCGTGTGTCTATGAACGAGTACTTCTAGCAGTGCTCTTTATCACCAGAAGTGAACTGTCAAAGATCTGCTGATTTGCAAGTTAATTTTTTTATCCAATGTAATAGTCAAGGTTGAAAAATGACCTATGTCATCTAGTACAAAATTTACCATACACCAAGGTTTGTGCCTACTTAATAGTTGACCCAGAGGTAAGATGGAAAAAGTTTAAAGGGGCACTTGTACACTGGTATCAATACATCAAGTTTATGGCTGTATATTTTATTTTGAAAATATTGTGTATGGAGTTTACATCCACTTCCAAACAACCTTTAGCTGTTCTCATAAGCCCAGTTATTCTATCACTGTACTTTTTCCTACCTCTGCATGGACTTTACATTTAATTAGACAGACAGCAGGGGAAAAAAAGTAAATGCAAAAGGTTTGCATTTTTATCAAATGTCCCAAACAATACACCAGCTAAAGGACTGTCTGGTAAGGAGGCTGCAGTTTCTTTGCAGAACAAAGGCAATACCCATTTTCTTTTCTACATACTAATAAAGAGATTCCTTCATATGAGAGGTCCTATTGCCTTGTTAAGAATAGTGCAAAAATGAAAAATATTGCATTAAATAATTATACAAGAGTCTGTCATTAAAGGGTATCCCCACCAACAAATATGACAACTTATTTCAGTTTAATTTAAGAACTGGAGGTAAAGGAGCTATGCCTTCAGTTATTCAATTAAACCATCAGGAGATAGTAGGGAAAACAGAAATTACCCATGATTGGGCCCCATCTCCGCTTCCCCTCACAGGTCCAAACCATAGCCAGCTGCCTTCAACAAACTTGCATGCGTGTAAATTGTGCATGTGTGTAAAAAAGGGAGTGTAGATGGAATTGTCAGAGGAGCGCAAACTCGGGTAAGTTCTCTGTGTTCCCTTCTGTTGGTTTAATTGAAGAACGGGAGGTAAGACCTAGTTCCTTTACCTCCCGTTATTCAATTAAACTGAAAAAAGTCATATATGTTGGTGGAGATACCCCTTAAGTAAAGCTGGGTACACAGGCCAGATTTACAGCAGATGCCCTATTTCATTGGAAGCTGTCTTTCATCAGCAAAAAAATTGCCTACGAAAAGTCCTGTACTTTGTACAGGGAGATTGTTTGGGGGGCAAGCAGCCACTATCAGCAGCCTATACTAAAGCAGACAAAAACTTGCGGTCAAGCAACCTCACGGTCTACAATGGTAGTTTGTAAGCAGTTTTTCCCACTGGACCTGAAGCACTAATACTTTTTTTTCTTTTTACATTATTTGGTTGCTTTCTTTTTTTTTTTTTTTTTTTTTTTTTTTTTTTTGTTTACTTCAGATTTATTTTCTTACCTGCAAAATCATCGAGGTTATCAAAGAAACTAGGCATTTGGCTATTCTTCATCAATTTAGAGCACAACTTCCTCATTCTCTTAGTAAGAAGAGGCAGCCTTGACAGGAGATAATCTGCTGAATAGATATTCTCTGCCTGTAAAAGCAAGTGAAGGATGTATTGCATATACAAAAGTAGAAACATTCTGCTACAAAAAGTTTTAAATTCTAACAATTATATTTACAGAGACAAAAATATCAAATAAAATTGTTATCTCAACCAAAATAAGGTATCAGAATTATTTTAAAATAACATTAAACCAACTCCCCTTGGGTGTGGATGGGAAAGCTAATTTGATAAAAATTATATTACCTAATATTCATTATATTGTGTGGCGTTTTCCTCAGATATTTTATCCATAGGCTGGATTTAACAAACATACATTAAAGGCATAGCACCTCTGGATTTACATACTCATTAAATAGTGGCCTGAATCACACATCTATTTTACTGGTACCAGGTACAGGTTCTGAAACCTTTTGATAGTCGGATTTTCACAAGCATGAAACTTAAAAGTTCCTCAACAGATTTTGAAAGACCCTGCCTTCCAGGCTATAGGATATTAGCAGATAACTCTTCAGAACAATATTACAGTACTCTCAGAGAATTTCTAACTTTACTATTAATATGGTTAATCTAAAACACCTTACCTAGCTCACTACCTAGCTCACTTACCTTTCAATATTACAGCAAAGTTACAACAACTGTCTGGCACTATCATTTTGCCATCAATATTACGATTGCAATATTGATTGTTAACATTATCTGGAAGGAACATCACCAGGTAAAAATGCTGCTCCACTCAACATTATATTCTATTCAAAATTTATCTCTGATCGAACGCCTAATCTATGTAATGACGAGGTAGTGTATGGCTAGCTAAAAGGGGATCTGCGATCTCCAAACAAGATGATGTTTTTTTATTTTGGATTGTTAACTTGAATTTTCCATTAAATCTGTAGTAGATTATGTAATACCATTACAAAGACAGGGGTCCTTGGGTTACTTCTTACACAATGTAAAGCTGCAAAAAAAAAAAAAAAGGCAAAGAATTCCAGAAAATATTATTTGAGTTGATCCCCATAGCTGCATAAATTGCGGGTGGAGTCTAATGGGGTATTCAATATAAAATTACAGGAGAGTCCTGTTTTATAGTTTTCACAGTAAACATTAAACAATAAAAGAAATTAACAATATATAAAGAAAAGCACATACCAAACCAAACCTTGGTTAGAGGTAGCATAGTAGGCATCCTCTCCATCAATCCAGCCAGTACTCAGAGGGCCAGCACTTACCCCAGAGTTTCCCCTCTTAACTTACCTGTGCTATATTTCCTGTTTCGTAAGTCCCAATTACTGTCTGATATTGCCCCTTGTACATCATTCAGGGGCCCCAAATAACCTCATAACTCTCATATTTTCCCCTAAGGTGGGCCATGAGATGTTTCATGACATGCACACTATTAATCCTGTTTTGTCATGTTGGGGATTTGGGACTGTCTCCAGTATATAGGGATTAGACAGCTGGCTGAAATAATGACATGTTTGATCAATTCTTTTTCTGTTTTGAAAAGGTCCAGGTGTGGAATATTGAAAAGAGCTAATATAGGTTAAAGTAGAATGGGTCGACCTATCATGACCATCACTAGTTCTTACACTGAGGCACAGTAGGGGGCCAGTTCCGGGCACAACCAGTAAATACCCAGCCTTTCCTTCTTGGGACCTGGGCCATAAGCAACTCAAAGTGTGTTAGTTGTGGAAATTTGCCAGTACACATATGACAGTGCAGGAGAAAGCAGAAGAAACCAGGAAGAGATCGAGTTACAGTGACTTAATGAGGACTGAAGGGGAGGAGGGGGGAGAACAGGACAGCACAGCCCACAGCAGGGAGTGCCTTCCACTCGCTGGCCCTCCTCACTCATGGGTCTGTCCCTTCCCTTGAAGCCCTCCTTGGTCCCTTCACACCAGCCCCCTTTGGCCCCTCCCACTCATTGGGCCCCCACGACCCATCACTGTGCAGGGTCCCTTCCCTTGCAGCCCCTTGGATCTCTCATATGCAGCCCTAAGTGATCCCTCCCCTTGCAGGCCCCCCATTGGCCCTCCCACTTGTGGGCCCCATGGCCAATCACCTACTGGCACCTCAGACCCATAACCCCCCCCCCCCCCCCCCCCCCCCCCGAAAACTGTAAAAACAATGTTTTTAGGAAGAGGCAGAATCAGACCAAAAGTTCAAAATTGCTGTTATACTTTTTTCTGAAGAGGGGGGCTGGGGGTATGGGTCTTAGGTGCCACCAGGTGATGGGTCATGGATACCCCATGAGTGGGATGGGACATAGGGCCTACGAGAGGGAGGGGCCACAGGTGGCTGCAAGGGGAGGTGCCATGGGGGCACATGAGGGGGAGGAGACATGTGATCCTGTTACAATATTACACATAAAAATATAAAGATCTTTAAAAATATGTAAAAAAAAATAATGAAATAAATTGCAAAAATACTCAGGAAAGCAATTCCTGTCAAATTACCATTCATTGCCAAGTCATTTTTGGACCACAGTTTCCCTTTAAGAGGCATCCAGCCAGCAAAATAGTTTTGCATAGTCGGCAAGCCCTCAAACGCTCACAGGCTAAAAATCCTCCTGAGAAACCAATCTAATTCTCCAAAACAATGAGGACTGGGATGAAGAGTTATGGGCCCATAGAATTACCTCTCCTAAAATTTAAGATAAACTGAAATTATTTGTCCTACATAGAGCATATCTAACATCTGTCCTATTACAAAGGAACAATCCAACCCATACTTGCCCTAAATTCCAAAAAGAATCTTGTGCACTACTAGCTACAAATATTACAAAATATTTCTGCATGATAAGATCTGTTCCGCCGAAACCCTAAAGGTATGTCTCCTGGGTATTATGGAGCACCTGTCAAAGAACAAGTTCCAAAAAATGTTCATAGCAGACATGCTCTTTACAACTAATATAGGTTAAAAAATACCAAAATAGGGGTACCTTGTGAAACTTATTACTGTGATGAGAACCCACAGTTCACCACCCCACATTACAAATTGTAAATAAAGCTATATGTCTAATGCTTAATTCATGTAGTATTTATAGAAATTGGTACAAGAATTGTTGCTTGTTAAAGGGCATGTCTGCCCCCCAAACAAATATCTACTATGTTGCAGGAAATGCCAGAAAACCTCGACCTTGCGATGTTTAAAACACTGAAAGCTGTCCCCAAATCTACTTAGGAGCTTTCATTTCCTCGCAGCCTTCTACCTGTGTTTCATGCCTTTTCCATGCACGGAAGACGAGCAGAAGGAGCTTGACCAGCATCCACTCCTGTGATTGGCAAATACATCACGCCTTAACCATCTGAAATCTTGGTTACACCTTGATTCTAGTATATGAAAAGCATTTTTCAACCTACAAAAATGGTTTTGCTATATTCTAGATACACCAAAAAAATCTCTCTCCCCATCCAACAAACATAAAACCACCATTTAACATTCATAGAGTTAAATAACTATATTCTGATCCCATGGTATCTGCAAGCAGAATTGTGATAAATTCTTACCAGTGCCTCTTCCTCTTTCATTAAAGCTGTCCTCAGAACTAAAATCTGTTGTATATGGTTTCTTTTAGCCAAACATTCTCTCTGGTCCTCACAGAAATCTAACTGTTCTTCATGGACAGTTTCAACCAGGGCAGGGCCGCATGCTTCAGACAATGCAGTCTCAAACTTCTTAGTGTATTTAAAAAGTGTTCTGGAAGAAAAAATTTAAACAGTCTTCTCGGTAGCACAGAATTCCAAAAATGTGTCCCATAAATGGAACAGCTACTTAGGGATGCATATACCCTTTGAAAAAAAACATCCTCTTGTTGAATTTTATCCATTTTAGATACGAACCTGTGTGTCTTTTCCACTGACTGTTTAACAGACCAAAAAGTGACATCATTCCATCTGGATATTTTCACAAAATCCTGCAATAAATATAAAACAAAATTAAAAGTTCGAAAACTTTGCCCCTTACAGCCAATCATGTGCATTATAGAACATGCCTCAAATTATTAATCTGATTACTACAACCCAGGTCTAAATAAAAACTATATTTACAGAATATTAAAAGCTGCTTCATACAGCTGTTTCTGTGGCTCATAATCATAAGGTATGACTGCCATCTAAGGCTACTTTGATACGAATGACTGTTCGTTGTTCGTGTCTCATTGTCACTGGCGGAATCTCAGGGTTGTTGCTAGGAAAATGCTACATGCAAAACATCTGGAACCATTAGAAAAAGGAACAATTGTTTGTCAAGGGGATAGGGCAACCCAGACAGAAGTTTAGCAGCAAATTGGTAGTAAGCATTTTGTCTGTTGTACTCCTGGTTTTAAAGGACAATTATACTCACCTTCCCTCCGCTCCTCTTCTTAGGTCTGTACCTTTTACCCAGGGTGAGGACCTGAACCGAAACAATATTGGAAGGTAGGAATTACCAATCCTATATTCCTGTCCCAACTACTTTTCATACTTAACAGTTTTTTTTAAACTTTATACACAATAATATACAGGTCCCATCAACCCTTACCAACTGATTAAAGTCATAAATCCACAGGTAGATGGGGAGAAACCAAAAATTGCACAGGCTGTGCTGTAATAACGGTTTATTATAACATGTTTGTTATCATTCATCAAGTGTCAATCAGGATGGACACTTGATGAATCACTTTATTACAATAATAAAGGTTGCGTAAAAACGGATACATGTGTGTGAAGCATAGCCTGTGCAAATTTTGGTTTCTCCCCATCTACCTGTTGATTTATGTGTATACTGGAGATTGGTGGAAAGCTCCATTGAGACCTGGATGTATGGTCACACAAAGCTGTGCGAAGATCAGGTTCACTTCATTATCCTCCCCAAGCAGTTCTGCAGTGCTGTTTCTAGAAGTATAACTATTAAACGAGTAATGGAAAAAATAATGGGTTAAAATATAAACTGCTTCCAACAGAGTGGGCCTTATACTCTGTGATAATAAGGTCTAAATTATCAGGCCTCCCAGATAAACAAAAAGTTGTAAATGAAGTAGTTATTGGAGTTAAAGGAATAAAGTTGGAGGGTGTGCATGTGAGGTTGATGTTTTAATTTAATTTTAAGATTATACATTTAACACTAGACATTTAAAAATGACAAAATGAACCAACCTACTCATTTTGTTAAAAAACTTTGTACAATATAAATAATACTATTTATATTAGTTCAGTGTGTGCAGCAGGTTTTTTTAATTACTCAAAACTAAACAGCCTGCGCTAGAAAAGTTGCAAATGTGGGTAGAGGTTTTATAAATGTTTTGTCAGTTGAATCAGATTAATTAAAAATAAAAAATTTTTAAGAGTGGGTTCTTTGTGTTTTTGACGCTAGGGGGCGATTCCATATTATAAACCGAGGAAGCAATGCAAAAATCTCTGCCTGAGATTTAGCGCTTTCCAGGGTTGTGGACAGGTAGTTTCCTAAACTTAATTTAGGAAACTTTGCACTTCCCACACCTCGCTATTTCCAAATATTTTTTAAAAATGGTGCAGGCACTGCAGAGTTGGTGTAAAACCAACGCTAACCCAATAATACATTGGCTTTACACTGAATCGGGTATTTAGCACCCAATATTGCATCTCCCTCTTAATAGTTTAGAAAAAGGACCCTGAAAAACAGGACTAGAGAGAGGTCCTATGGCTGGACAAAGGGACATCAAGGAGAATTGAGATAAGTGAAAAGTTTTTAAAACCTTACTCTGAGACAGGTGGCTTAAATGTGCCGGTTTCTAAATAATCAGTGGTTTGATACCACTGTATCTGGAAATGCATGCATTTTATTGATATGAATGCAAAACATGAACTCACAGAAAAAAAAAATCCAGATAAATTGCAGTCCATTTTTTCCTATCATGCATTTGCATTGCAATATGGCTTCTACTTTGGGCATGCAGTCTGATTGCTCAACATTGCCCAGATTGCAGTGCAAGCTGACAATAGTGTGGCCTCAACCTTAGTGTCTGCTCCTGGATTTTGGTGCCTAAACCACATCTGCTTAGGGGTTCCCCTGTGGCAGACAGAGGATGTAGACTTGGCATTTGAGATAGATGGGTAAAGCTTTCATTGTGATTTCACAAATAAAATCTGAGCCAAGCTTAAGCTTACTTGGCTCATTTGGTTCAGAAAAACATGCCAAATTGGCTTAAGAGATTAATATAAAGCTTTTTTTTCCTGTCATGTAATAGCAGCAGTCATCCATCAGGAGGCATTAGTAACCCCATTATTTACCTTTTCAGGAAATGTTCCCCAATCACATTTATAGGGCGATGTAACACATTTTTATAGATGTAATTAAAGGACAAGTATACTCACCTCACCCTCGCTCCTCTTCCTCCATAGCTGCATAGTACCCAGGGTGAGGAGCTAAAATCGCTAAGTCCTCACCCTGGGTTCTTTCTCTAACTCCTGCACTACTTACCCCAAATCTGCTTCGCCGATCGCTTCGTTCTTCCGCTCTTCCTGCTTCAATGACAGATCGCGAGGCAGCCAATAGGAAGATACGCTCTGCAAGGAGGCGTGTCTTCCAATTGGCTGCCTCGCGACTGTCACTGACAGTAGGCGAGAGGTGGAACAGTCTGGATCGCCGAAGCAGATTTGCGGTAAGTAGTGCAGGAGTTAGAGAAAGAACCCAGGGTGAGGACTTAGCGATTTTAGGTCCTCACCCTGGGTACTTTGCTGCAGTGGATCGGGGAAAAGGTGAGTATAATTGTCCTTTAATAAGTTAATTTTTATAAAACCCTCATTGCCCAACCCAAATTATGTTTTATATATGTATTATGTAGTGGAAATTTAAACTTCAAGAAATGAGCATTTAGGAGCATGTGGCAAGGGTGGTTTTATATAGATTAGGAATCACCAGAAACTAAAAGACTGTTATAGAGTCCCATATACAGCTAATCAAGGAGATTGAACAAAACCTATTAAAATCGCCTGGTTCCTGTTTAGTCAGTCACAGTCTGACACACCATATCTTAACACTTGATGAAATGTGCCAGCTCATAATCTAAACAGTTGTAGGTGGAACAGAATGTAAGTAATAGAGTTTTTAAAAGGGTTAACATTTTTACCCAAAAATGCTAATTGAATGGATATATAATGGAAACTAATGTCTGTTAAGAAAATACTAGTTACTTGTAATAAATGTCATTATACAATACCAAAATTAACATGCAACTTAAACAGTTATTACCTTGAAAGGAAGTGGTCTCCCTAAAACATTCTGCAGCAACTTGACATTGGTATTTCCTTGTGAATCAGGGATCAAGCATTCCTGAATACTTGTAGTGACAGACCGAACCTCCTGAAACAGCCTATGGTTGAAATGAAAATGATCTTGTAAATAAACTCATATACTTCATGTGTTTTCAACTTTTTTTTTTTTTTTTAATTACCTTCCCCCCCCCCAGTTTTTTTTTTTTTAAAGAGTGATACAAAACAAATCATTTTTTTATTTGATAAACATTACACATTATAATCCTGAACTTCTGAAAATTATACAGTTTCTAGTCAGCACAATATCTTAAATTTAAATGCTTTTATTCCACTTGCAGCAGTGGGTTTGAATTCTCCCTTGCACACTTACCTGCAAGAAGTTTGCATGTTCTCCATGTGCTTGCAGTTACTTCCGTGTTCCCCCCACAATCATAAGACATAGATAGGTTGTATGTGTGAAATAAAGTGCTTAGAGATTGTAAGCTCTTCAGAGAATCAATAATAATAATAATAATAATAATAAAGTATAAGAAAGGAATACCGACTCCTACCTCCCTTTTACATTTATTAATTTATACATGAACAAGTTTATATTTTACATGAACATACTTTGAACAGTACAAATACATTTTGTTGCAGTGCTTTTGTATGGTGTTTATCAGGGTGTGGGCAGAAAAAAAAATAAATAAGCCAAAGCAAATTTTAAGTTAATTTTTAGAAACTGAAAAGCTCACCTGTTATTTTCAGGTCTAATAAATATTGGTGGAATCTGTTTTAGAGTGTATTTAACTATCCATCCCCAATGAAGAGCAATGAGAGCCAAACCAGCTGGGTCTAAAGTTGCATTAGCACACACTTTTATAAACCGATCTCGCCACACAATACATTCCAACACCTAGAAATAAATTTTTTTTAATGTAAATATGGATGGAAAACAGTCAGTGGTAAACAGTGAAATAATGGAAAGTGAAAGACAATATTGAAATGAAAGGTGAAAGAGGAAAGGAAAGAGGTTTCCCATGCTGGTGTAAAATATCAAGCTCTACTGTGCTAAATGGCACCTACACTCCCATTTCCCAAGGGAATGTCAAGCATGTCCAGCATGCACACACAGTGCAAAAGAGTGTGGACGTAGACATAGGAGACTGGCAGAGAAGCTGGCCCTGGCCCTTTTCTTCTTTTCTCCTACAGGTTTTACTGAAAAACAGGAGGTAAAACATAGTTTATTTACCTCCCATTTCTCAGCATTCCTAACTAACCATTCTATTTGCAGAGTAATGGCTAAGCAGGTGAGCATTTCAACTTTACAGCTGCCTGGTGCTCTCCTGACCTCTATTCTTCTACATGTGTGGGTGTATACAAAAGAATAAGAGAATGTCGAATGTCAGGGGACTAGACCATGAAGTTGTAAAAAAAATTTCAAAGTTGCCACAACAGCTCCTAGTAGAAAAGATCAGACAGTAATTGGCCTGTGCATACCTTGTCTGCATTTCTAGTAAGATACCAAGGAAAACCCAAATGGGCCAGTCATCAGTCAACCACAGAGAAAAAAATGATTACATGTAAATACAGGGCCAAGCAGAAAGTAAGCCATGAAAAGTAAGAGGGTGGAATACATTGTGAATGTAGAAGGAGAGAAATGTTGATTAGGCCCTGAAATTATACTAAAAAAGTTACATATTAAATTAATTTTTAAGACAAACTGGCATTATAAAGACAGACTAGATTAAACAGCAAATAAATTTTGATAGAAGAAAAAAAAAATATTATAAAAATTTACATCTGGACCAACAGACTGTTCTTTACAAAATACTGTTTGTCCTAACTGAACGGTACTTTAACGCTCAGTCGTGTCAGAAAGTCATGGGCCATTGGGCGGACTTCAATGGATACACAATTGGTAAGGCCAATTGGTATTTAAAGGAATTGTACAATGAAAAAAGGACTTTGCCTCATTTCAATCTATAAATGAATACATGTAAGCAGCACATACTCTGATGTGCTTGTGTTGCTGCATGACTAATCCAATACTTGTTTTGCTCAAGCTCAGTCTCTCAGTCATCCAGCCGCCTGCCAGACTATCTAACACTGTGAGGGCCAACCATGCTCAGTAATCCCAATGAGGTAGCAATTTGAGAGGGAATTTCCCACCATGCAATTCACATACCATCTGTCACCATTATAGCTACAGGAATAGTTTATGATACTAAGGAGCTTGATTGACAGCTGAAATGTAAGATGTTTCAGACTGCAGATCTTAAGAAATAGGGGACAGATCAACAAAAAAATTATCCAGTGATAGTTAGGAAGAATTATAGTTTCCTGTAATGAGCAATTTAAAAAAAAAAATAATTCCCAGTGTACATATCCATAACTACCAACAGACTACCAATTGGTTAATCTTCTTAGTATCCTATTAGTCAAAATGTGCATGCCTAGCATAAGTTTGCTATACACAGGTAATAAAGAGTCAATCTAGTTACTAAATGTTTTTTATTACAATATATTAAAACTCACCTCTGAAGCAGAATCGTTTGTTAATGTAGAATGGTTTGACTGAAGGCACTCGCACACATACGTATCCCAAAGGTCAAAAAAGGCAGTAAGGTGAGCTACCAAAGGGTGAGGAATTGCCTGATTAACTGATGGATCTTCCAATAAAAAAAATAAAATATTGAAGAGAAAAAGAAAAATGGAAATTAAACTACCAAAGCAAAATAACAGGGAAAATAGTAAAATCCTTGTTTTTCAAAAAAGGCTTTTTGCAATTTTTTTTTTTTCTTGAATTCCATCCCTAGGGAGGTTTCTTTTTATTGAGGCAAATAAAATTAACAAGTTTTGTGACACAGTTGCAAAGAATATTACGTTTAACATCATATTATTACAGTATGTACATATGCCTGAGATTGTTCAATGGTTCACGGTTTAATAACAAAATAACATCAACTTAAACTAATAAACGTTGTCATTGGAAAATAAACATTTTCGATTCTCTTTTTGTTTTTCTTTTTTTTAATATATTTGTAGATGGTTAATGACATGTGGATCTATTGTTGGCAGGATTGGGGTTCTAATGGTACATATCAGTTTGGGGTTCAATTATCTATCGTTTAGCTGTTGCATGTATCAGGGGAAATATCCCAGTGGTCCCACACCTTCTCGTACGTAGTAGGGCTACCTCTATGGGTGCAAGTTAGTTTTTTATACGGTAGTGTTACGTTTACTGCATGTTTCCAGTTTTTCAGGGTAGGTGATGTAGCTTGCATCCATATTTTAGCTATTTGTTTCTTAGCTATGAACAATACTTCATTCAGGAAGATTTTGAAGTGTTTATCAGCTGGTGTTTTCGAGAATATTTAATAGACAGATTTTAGGATCTAGTCCCACTGGAGATCCCATTTTATCATGGAGAAATGTTATCACCTGTTGCCAGTAATCTTGTATCTGGGGGCATGACCAAATAATGTGGTAGAAGGTGCCAGGGAATTGGTTGCATTTAGGACAGTTTGGGCTGCGGTCTGCTTTATATCTGGAAATTTGATGGGGGGTTAAAGATGCTGTTTATAATAAACAATTGTGTGAGCCTGTCCAAGGCCTTAGATGAAAGCTTTCCACAGGATTCCAGTGCCTCGTCACATTCTTCTGTGTCTATTGGGCCTATATCTATTTCCCAGGACCTCTTTTTTGATTGTATTACTTGGTGGGAGTGTGGGGTATGTAGGGCTTTATATATGGTGGATATTAGTTTGGAGGAGGATTTTAGGCTAAGAATTCTTGGTAACGGATTGTTCTTGTGGAGGTTCTTTGAATTGGGTTTAAAAGGAGTGTCTGAGTTGTATATATCTAAAAAAACATATTGTGGGTAATTGGAATTCTTCCCTGAGTTGGTTGAATGTTTTCTTGTGTTATATGGGATAGCTGGAATATTCCGTAGTTGAACCATTGAAATGGTTGTGGTATTGTGAGGAATTCAGGGAGATTTTTATCGTTCCACAGTGGAGTTTATGGAGGGGGGGGGATTTTTAATTTTTTGAGGGCTAAATCCCATATTTTGAGTGCTTGTTTGAGTAGTGGGTGGGTTTGTGGGGGTATTTTTGTGCCTTTTAATCCCCTACTTGCCAAATAGATTGGGTATGGGTAAGTGTTTGCATCCGGGATTCTCAGAATCTGCAATATTCTAAGTGGTTCGGTGTTATAACAGTGGTATATATGTGAGAGTTGGGAGGCTAGATAATATAGATTGTAGTCTGGCACTGCCAGTCCCCCCAGGTATTTTGGTCTCTTCAATGTCGTCCAGCTCATTTTGTGTCTGTTGGGGCCCCAAACAAAGGACTTTAATAATGATTCCATGATTTTAAAATATTTCAAAGGTATATATATTGGAGCGTGCCATAGGTTATATAGCGCTATTGGAAGGAGTATCATTTTTAGGAGATTTATTCTTCCAGTGATTTCTAGAGGAAGTTTACTCCAGACTTGTATTTTAGTTTTGGTGGTAGCAATGAGTGGTTCAATATTTATAGTCTAATGTAGTCTGAGGGTTTTTTGGAAATTTGTAGCCCCAGGTATTTGATTACATCTGTTATGGGGAGCGGATGTTGGACTCTGGGCTTGGGTAGGTGGGAAGGTGTCGATGGGGAGTATTTGTGATTTGTTCCAGTTGATTACCAAACCATTTAAAATTGTGAGTGCTCTATTTAGGGAGGTTCCCTGGTCTGGTAGCTATAGTAACATGTCATCAGCATATAATCTGATGATTTCCTTGTGGGGGCCTATCTTAAGGCCTGTGATATATGGGTCGTTTCTCAGTTTGATGGTCAGGGGTTCAACGACCAGGGCATATAAGAGTGGGGAAAGTGGGCATCCCTGTCTGGTTCCCCTTGTCAGGGAGAAGGGTTCTGATGTCCAGCCGTTGGCTATTAAACGTTCTTTGGGGTAGAGTAGAGAATGTGTAGCCAGGTTAGGATTGAGGGGCCAAAACCATATTGAGTTACCACTCACCAAAGGAAGGACCATTCCACAGAATCAAAAGCCTTAGCAACATCCAAGCTGATTATGCATCTGCTTCCAATTAGGTCATGTTGGGCCTGTAGATTCAGGAATAGGCGTCTCGTGTTAAGGGAGGTGTTCTTGTTTGGGATAAATCCTGTTTGGTCAGGGTGGATAAGGGATTGTATGAGTTTATTAAATCTAAGTGATAATAGTTTGGCAAGGATCTTTAAGTCTACTTGTAGTAGGGAGATTGGGCAGTATGACCTGGTTTAGGTATAAGTGTGATAAGGGCCTCCGACATGGATTGTAGTAGAGTTTTTTTCTGCAAACATAGCATTATATAAAGTTAATAGTTGAGGAGCCAGTATATCGATGTAGTGGGAGTAAAATTCAGTCGGACGTCCGTCTCTTCCTGGTGCTTTGTTGTGTGACATTAGGGATATTGTGTGTCTAATGTCTATTTCTGTTTACGGGCTTCAAGGCACTGCCAATCTTGTTTGGATAGATTGGGGAATGGGATGTTTTGCAGGTAGGCGTCAATTTCTGCTTGGTTGTGTTTTGTGGTCGAGGTATAAAGGTTGGAGAAGTATAGGGCGAGAAATTTTGTGACTTGTTCTGGGTCTTCCAGTTGGGTGGTTGTACCTGTGTTAAGGGTAATAGTGACTGGGGGTTTATGTTTGTGATGGGCTAGAAATGCCAGGAGTTTCCCACATTTTCCACCAAATTCAGAAATTCTGAAGGATTGGAATTATTTTTTATTGGTTGCTTTGGCCATTAAAATTTGATCTGTGGTTCTGGCTTGTAATTTCAGGGCTTGTGCCGTGTCTGGGGTTGGCCTGGATTGGAACTGGGGTTAGGTGAGATAGGATAGGGTAGAAGTTGAAAATGGTGGTAGAGTTCCGCATAGCTGGGTTATCAGCAAGGTTTTAGGAGGTGGGTTGACAGTGTTCAGTTGGAGAGTTATCCTGGTTTCTCGTTGTTAAATTTTTTTGGCACCTACTATATGGCAATAGGTGAGTCAACCTAATATTAACCTCTGAGGTGTATTGAGGTTGGTGTCCTACATCTGGACATGATAGTAGTGGTTAGAAAAAATTTTTGTTGGTACCAGGGGGAGTCCTGGGGGAGGTGGGTAGGAGAGGGAGTTTGTGTTCTGTCTGGTTGAGTTGTTGGTGTGGTAAGGTATACCTTAAGTTCGATCTGGAGCTGTTGAGGAGGTTGTAAGTTTGTAATGTACCCCGCACGTCATAGACATGCAGGGTACATTATGGCGTATTTTGTTTCAACTCTGGAGTTGGCGTTTGACTTCTAGGACTTGACTTGTCAGGCATAATACTGTGTCCCTGTCTCTGCAATTGAGAAACTATCTGGTCCATACTTCTGTAGCAGTAAGTCCTTCAGAAATTTGGCTGGGTCTTTTCCTTCAGCTCTCTCTGGGAGGCCCACGAACTGTACATTGTTTCTTCTCTGGCGTTATTTGGGGTTGTCATGTCGGGCCTGTAGGGATCGCAAGGCCGCACCTGGTTGTTGAGTGTCTCTCCGCAGGCCCGGTAATCCGTCCTCCAATCTGTCCTCCATCTCTGTGACTGCTGTATAGGTTATGCATGTCATGTCGGAGCAGGGATATGTCGGTTTTAACTTCTTCTAACTTAGAAGTAAGTGTCATTTGGCATGTGGAGATCGCATGGAGGAGCTTTTCAGTAGTGTTATCTGGTGCTGTTTCCTTATCAGCGGGCTTGGCAGAGGAGGACTCGGCTTGTTCAGCGCCATCTTTGTCTTGGTGTCTGAACTTGTCCAGTTTGGCTGAAACGTCTTGGTTTTTTCATGGTGGGGACATGTTTTAGGGGTCCCCCTGTTAGTAGGAGGCTTGTCCCATTGGTTAACCAGAGGTTAGGTCAGGTGTTGTGTCTTAGCACTTGCTTAGGATTTGATTTCGGATATTAGACCACGGAGCTCTTAAGTTTTGCTGCTTGCCTCAGTCCATGCCAGGCCATGCCCCCCCCCCGCTTTTTTGCAATTTAACTTTAAGACTTACTGTATGTCTTTAAATGGAAACTTAACATCAAAGTAACCCCTTTCCCTAAAACACATTCTAGTTAAGGGATGTCCAACCTGCGGCCCTCCATTGCAGAAGAAACAAAGGAATGCTGGGAGTTGTATTTTTTAAACATCTGATCTGGAGGGCTGCAGGTTTGACATCTCTGTTATAAGTTATCCCAGTCCATCTGGGACCAGCCTCCTACCTGCAGCTGCAGATCTGACTGATGCACTTCTACAGGAAGAATGTGCTTCTTGCAGAATAGTTTAGCTTGTGAAGGGGGAAGGGCCGAACCAGTTGGTGAAGGCATTTAGAAGGTAAGTTTTTTTAAGTACTAGTAGTACTATCAGGGGTGAGGACCTAGCATCTTTTTGGTTCTCCTTTAAGATACATACCTCGATTTACTACACAAACAATTAGTTTAAATTACTCACTCAATATATGGCAATCATAACAAAAGTTAAACAAAATTTAGAGAAGAGACAAACCATACAAGGTAAAATATTAAAAGATGCAGTATAACTCAGCATTGTAAAGTGTAGGATGAAAAAGGAAAAAAATGACAGACCAAAATAAAAAGGTAAACAGACAAAGGAATGTGAACAGGATGTATGTATAGTTATATTTAGTCACTTGAGTTACACACTGTACAATTCTACTTTAATTTTGTACAGTAGATGCCTAAAAATGTCTGTATATATACATGTAATTAAGAAATGTTTACCTTTGTGAAACTCAGCAGCAATTTTCAAGGCACATGTTTCTTTTAATTCTTTGACCCAGTGTTTTTCTGTAAATAGCTGCTTCTCTCGATCAAGCAACAGCATTGCTCTGTCAAATAAAAATTTCCAGATTATACATAGCAAAGTCCCTTTTACATACCTACACATTTTCATGAATAAGCGGTCTTCAAAATCAATAAATTTTATGTTTAATGGGGAAGTTCAGTGCAAATTCATATGCTTTTCAGAAAACAGAGAAGCATTTTTTCATCCCAATGGCCTTAATCTGCCAATTCAGCATTGTGTCTGTGTATAAATAACTGCAACCGAAATACTGACTTCCTGACTGTTTGCAGGACCCCTAATGGAGACACTCAAGTCTCCTCTCAAGTCCGGGAGTCTGGGGTGGTCTCGCAGGAGTGTGGGAGACCACCCCAGAATGAGGGAGACTCCCGGACGATCCGGGATAACTGTAAATATGGTTGCCATAGAAATGGAAGGGTAGGTTCAAAATCCGGAACTACAGAGACAAAAACTACAGAGTACAGCAATTAGGACTGAAATCTCATCCTAGCAATTGCTGTGGTAGCAATTCCCACTCTCCTCCCCAGAACACAATGCCACTAACCTTGCCTCTCTGCCCCTGCCCCTCTACACATCCTGCTCAATGTCTGTGCTGCAGGTTTTTAAACTCTATAACCTTGTATTTAGGGGACATTTAAATACAATATTTATTATTGTGTGTGGTTTTTCAAGACTTTTTTGACTATAGTTGCCTCTTAAGTATGGTTGCCATGTTATAGTTGTTCCAACATTACAGTAATAATGTAAGGTAAGATTTATAGTTTATGGCCAGCATTAAATTGTATCCATGGTTATATATTTAAAAGTAGGAAGTTTTGTATGTAAAACCCATTGGTTTCTAAACTTTTCTGATAGTACCGCACTTGGCAGTGCAAAATGCAGCACAACTGTACCCTTAATGCTGAAATTTTGTGAATTTACGGTATTTATAAATTTAACAGTAAATTTGACAGAATGGTGGGAGAGCAGGGGTTAACACTGGGATCCCTCATGGGCTTGGTTGCTGGGGCGACCAAGTTTGTATCCTTGGGACAGGGAGAATAGAGTACGATTGGTGGACAATGGTTACCGGGCAAAGGTAAGAAGACAGAGGTGTTCTATTGGCTAAATAGGATGGCAAGGCATGATGGGAGAGGAGGGGCTATGAAAGAAATTCAGTTACCTCAGCTTTCTGAACAGCAGCAGAGTCTTCAAAGGCGGCTCCCACCCGACCCAACCCAATAGAATTATTACATTTTAAAAAAAAAAAAAAAAAAAAAAAGTTATATGAATATATATATTTTGAATAAAAAAAAAAAAAAAAAGGAAATAAAATATTTTATTGTCGCAGCTGGAAGGGAATGGAAAAATTTACTTAAATATGGCTCGCGGCCAGGTGTTAAATTGGCGGGGCCACAGAAATATGGTATAGGCAAAAATATGGCTCACGGCCAGGTGTTAAATTGGCGGGGCCACAGAAATATGTTATAGGCAGCCTGAAGTATGGTTTTGCTTCAGGTATGGCCAGTTGCTTAAATAAAACGTATTTCTGGTTTGTTATATGTTTAAATAAAATAGCTGCGGCCTTTTTTCCACCCAATGCTGTTGTCAGTGTGTTTATTTAGTTAATTAGCAATACAGCATACCGTGCCCATGTATTAATACAATTTAACTATAACCAATGCATTTTTACATACCACAGACTTAATTTTATAATTTCTTTCCAAAGGTTTCACAAAAATTTTCACTATGAAAATTTAGAGGCACATCATAACCTACCTGTTTGCCACACTGTTTAACATCTGTAACATCTGATTAACTGATTCAGCTCCTGTGTCAAAGCTGAGTGTGTTTGTAGCAATTTCCAAGTACTGCATGTTCCAGCGTGGATCTAGGGGTATACAATCTTCTAAAAAAAAAAAAAAAAAACAGCAAAGTGCACTTGAAAATTTATTTAAGTAGGATTACACAGAGAACTTCATATGAAATGAATTTCAACTGGTGTACTTTTATATATACTGGTATAGATTTATTTTATTATAATACATAAGTGTGATGTTTTATAATCGGAGCTGCAGTGGTTTATATCCTTATAAAAAACAGAGCTATGTCAGTAAGTGACTCATTTCTTATATTTCTTATATCCCACTGCTCCTCCCATTCCAGTGGTTATGCCTTCATGGCTTTTTTTGCAGTGTAACTTCACTAACGGAACCTGCTGGAGATGCTTCCTGTCACTAACCAATGTTTCTCTCCTCCTCCACAAAGATTTGTTTGACCGCATAGATGCTGGGCTGTTCCTTTCTACTGGGTTTAAGTTACAAAAGGTAGCTGGGGGGATGGAAGGTGGGAATAGGGACAAGGCTGGAATTTAAAATGCAAATACGATGAAGGAATCAGATACTATGTATCTTATGTATTGTAAGAAATAATGCGCCCCTTTACATCATAATATAAGGATATTATGCCACCTCGGAGTTCCCTGCCCAGTATAAAAGCACTCTGCCTACAGATGGGCACTCTGCCTACTCCTCGGTTGCGTAATATCCTTATATTTCACTGTAAGGGTGCATTATCCCTTATTTAATTGATTTATTAAATATGTATGAAATTCTAAGAAAAAGCAAGCTAAATGTATAAAAAGACAGTATTGTGCATAAAACGTGCGTTATTATTACTATCGGCAAGATCCGCGTGGGTCATTCACCTAATATCCTATCAAACAAAACAAAGTGAAACTCCAAAACATTTTATATTTCTGCATGTACATATTGGTAGTTGTATTCCAAAGTAATAGCACAGTATTCTTATCTAGCAAGGCTACTTATTAGAATTTTGGTATTCAGTTAGATCAAGGTGCATTAAGCCTTTCTCCGCTCCGTACCCAGCGGTCAGCTGTAGAATTTTGGTATGTCAAGCAAACTGCCCAAACAATGGCGATCCAGAGGGTTTGAAAGAATCTTTGAACTGACATCAATATCTCAAGACAGACTTACAAATAAAGCAGACCATACATAGACAAATCTCAATCGTACAATTGGCATTGGTCCAATAAAAGGGTTTTCTTTTTTCAGATACAACCGAATATTGTCCTACGATCAATGACCGGAGATTGATACATGTATGGGCCCTTTAAGGCAAAGGTGCCCAACCCATTTTATCTCAAGGGCCTCATGTGCCGCCCCTGAGCACCTTTAAGGGCCACACAATAGATTTTTAGGCCTTTATATGTTATAATCAAAATGTGGAGCAGGCCGAGTCACTAATTACAAACGGTGTCTCACAATGAATGCAGGAAATTTTCATTAGTTTGCAATCAGACCATTGCAGCCCTAAACACTGTCTGGTAAACTGGGGGGCTGACCGCAATGGTTTGTGAATTGGAGGGCTGGCCTCCACCCATGATAATGACATTTTATAAAGAATGGTCTTTTTAAAATATGTTGATATATCCTACTTTGTCCTCTGGAATCATTACTGTATGCCTGCAATGCTACCCGATACCTCATGGAAGTGGTATTCCACATTATTGAACTTAGCAAAAGGGTCGCTACTGATTGTAATTGGGATACATGAAAGGCTGCTTTAAAAGCCTGGTACAAACAGGTTGACAAGGACTTTTTTTTTTTTTTTTTTACAAACATGTCCCTTCTCTTGGAATGACTGATTTTACTTAAAGTTGAGTGATCGGTTTGTTAGGAAATTGTATCTCAAAATTTTTTCCCAATCAACCATCATGGCCGTAATTTGTGACCAAACACATCACTCCTAAGTTTTCAGCCTGTGTGTTCCAGAGACTTTGCTTTTAAAACAACAACTCCAGCAAATACGAGCAATTTCATTTGGGGAACTCAAACATCGTATAGCAGATGGGTTGGGATGGAAATTGTTTTGATCTTATGATGTATGATCACATAACATAGCTGTGTAGTATTTTTCCCCTCAAAATCTACACGATCTAGTGTATGATATTAGCAAAGATTCTTCAAATCAATTGTACAATAGCAAAATGTATACAAACAGGTACCCAGGATAGTTTACTAGCTGTCACCCCTCTCTTTAAACATGAACACACTAAATGTACACCTAAAAAGCCTGGTTAGTATTTACATTGGAAGCATGATGTAGACTGCATTAGATTCACCCAGTGACAACGAAAGCTGCCTGAAATCCGGAGGGTGTTAGAGTCCTTCCTATATGAGGAAGACGACTGCTAAAAGTCTACTATAAATGACAGAGGAAAAATTAACAAGGCAAAAGATGAATTTGAATTTAGGAGAAAGACATAAGGTAAGTGACTATATGGTGTGCATGCCCTTAAAGTGTTATCTATACTTAAAAAAAAAACTGACCCACTATACTTTGTTCGGTTTTAAAGTCCGAGCTATAGATTGAGGTGCCTTCATTTTAAGTCAAAGCACTTACAGAGAAAGACCTGTCACTCAAATCATCAAAATTCATAATATAAGCACCCCTCCTCCCTGACCTCTTACTAGGATCTTTGCAACAAAGTTTGCCTACCATATATCTGTCAGTCTTTCTATATCTCTGTCAATCTGTCCACCAATCTGTATATATTTATCTAACATAGGTGAATTTGGCTGGAAGACCCACAGTTACCCAGCAGCACCTAATTGCCCCCCACCACCACCTCTCCAACAGCAACTTTCTGCAATCCAGAAACAGCTGATCACCAAATTGACTTGCATCCATAATCAGCTGTTTGAGGTACATAGGGATCAAGGGGCTATTGGTGACTGGCAGGCACTGTTTGGATCTGCAACAGAGGGCAAGACAGAAGTAGAAAATGATCAGCTGCTGCCTGTGCACACAATACTAACCCCACCATCCCTGCGATCATTACTGTGTGCACAGAACACTAACACCACATTCCCGATCAATAGTGCCAGCCACAGACTGTGCAGGAAACAATCACCCCCAGCCCAGAGTTCAGTAGTGGCAGCCACTGCAGAGTACAGACAACAGTACACCGAACCCCACCCCTCACACAATCTGTATTTTCAGCTGCTGGAGAGTGTGCACGTAACACTACAACCCAACGTTACATCCGCAATACATGTCAGCTGGAACACTAAATCAAATCTCTCCCACTTCTTACATTATTGGCAGCAGAAGAACATAGAATGTGACAGAGGGGGAGGATGTAACCTGTAGGCAGTGGAGTCTCACAGTACTGTGCCTGCATCTTCATAGAGAGACACTCGGCCACTTAGAAGGGGCAGGACGAGCACGGTCAGGAGCTGCAAAATGTCGGCAGGGAGGCTGTGCAGAGCTTATAAAGGTCACCAGACCATCAAGAAGGCAGTAAGAAATGGGAGGCAGTTAGGAGCACTCACTAAACATCAAAAATTTACTAACATAGGCAAATACAATTATGTATAAAAGTTGTTTATGTGAGTACAGTGACCAATTAAGATTGAAACTTGTATTTATGAAGCACATTGGTTACATTATATAGCCTCTCCCCAGTCATCTGCTGCTGCTTCCTTACACTTACGCCAATATATTCTTAGATTGGTGGGAGACAGAGGTGGCACTGGGTGACACCCTATATGAATTAAATAAACACATCCTAAAATTGGCTTAGTTTTATGGATGTTTTTGGGGGTTTTTTGTGGCATGGACCTCCCACACAAATGTATTGGAGAGCTGAATCAAAATCCTTACTACAGCTTTCCTACCTTTAAAGCATTCCCAGAAGCAATGTAAATTTCTAAATGTCATAATAGAGGGCAAGAGAAGGACAACTGGTCATTAAGTTATTTTGAAAACCAACTGCAACCAACTCCCTCCAGCAGACCCACATTTATGAGGTATTCCTAAAATGTCAATCTTTTAAGGGACAGGAGGAACTGTACTCATGATGGGGACTCTCCAATAGCTGCAAGGGACTTAGAAAACAGACTTAGCACCTCTAACCTCTAAAAGACAAATTTGACGGCAAGCTAGAACAACAATCTAGCTGATAAATTATGCAGAAGCCATTGTGCGAAGACAACGATAAAACTGACTCAAATGAGGAGTTTAGGGACAGTACTGGTAGTGCTATATACAAGAGCAGAAAACACTACAACAGTGAGTATGTGATATATCTACTTTCCTGTCCCTGCTCGATGCTCTATGTTGGCAAAACAATACAAAATAATCAAAGTTCTCATGTTTTTAATATTAACAATACCTAATTCAGCAGGGAAAGAAATACTCCTTTCCCTCAGTGTACATAAGCCCTGATACAGGCCTACCTGGAAAAGATAGCTAAAACTAATAGCTTTTCATGAAACGTTTGATGTTATTGGTATAGCAGAAAAATGGCTAAATGATTCACATGACTGGGCAGTACACATAGGTTATTTCTTGTTTAAACATGATGAACCGGAAGAAACTCTCTGGGAGCCATTGCAGACCTATTTACCAGAGGCTGCACGGCCAATTGCACGTAAGTATTTAACGCCAGCAGATAGCTGGTGTTAAATAATTAAGTGCCGGTGAGACCCACCTAGTTACCTCTTGTAAATCAGATACAGGAGATTTGCCAAGAGAGCTTGCAGATCTGGGTGAATCTCCCCATAAAAGTCCTACCAGAGAGACGGGAAGATAGCCAAGAAAATGCAGTATTCTGGATACCTAAGGAGGCCAGGATCTGAAAAAGTAGACCAATGATCTACTTAGATTTAGCTACTTTTTTTAAAAGGATACCAAAATAGGAGAGGAACCTGCACACCTAAACCATAGAGGTAGAGTAAAATGGAAATGTGCTGGGTGCTCCAGCACCGCAGCCAGCAGTATGAATAATCCCCGACAGATATAGCTGGGCACACCAGTCTTGACAAACCAATTACTTTTATTAGTGATGTTTGCAGTGCTGGTTTTCGCTCCGCCCCCCACAAGATTGTGGATATCTGCAACATCATCGCACACACAACATAACATCAATGTGCAGTCGCAAGTGTGCGCCTGACGTCACATGCGCAATTCAATCTTTTGGCACCCAGGAAGCTGCTGCAGATATCAACAATCTTGTGAGGGCGGACCAAAAACCAGCACTTCAGAGGAGGAAGCCAGCAACTTTCAAGGAGTAAAGGTAGGCTATGGGAGAGGAATAGCCAAGTTGTTTTTACAATGTACATATCCTTTAATTATAGTGAATACCAGGGTACGTTTAAAAAAAAAAATAAAATAAAATAAACAGCGGAGGATAGGGACAGGTTAAATAGAGAGGTTAGTACTACTATGAAGAGTAACCCTCCAGTTCACCAGCCACAATTAAGTTAACACTGGCTTTAAAACTGGAGGGCTGACTTAACAGTGGCAGCCCGCCCTCAAGTTCTCCAATCACTGTTAAGTTAACAGTGGCTGGTGAACTGGAGGGCTAACCTCACAGCGGCTGCTGAACTGGAGTGCTGACTTAACAGTTACCAGCCAATGGCAACCAGAGTCAGCCTTTCTGTTCACGAGCACAAAGAAACTATAGTTGCCCTTTAATATGAGTGAAGCACGCCAGGGTTTACAGTGTCCAAATTCAAACTTTTAAAAACCTCATACTATTAAACTATACTTCATCCCATCCCCCATGTGTGTTTCTCTTTCCAATCCATCCACCATTTTTGTAGATATTAGACTTATAAGTTTTAAAGATTCATAGGGATGAACTGTCAATCAAAGTGAATGGCATGTTTAGTCACGCCCTCCTACTGCTGTGAATTACCATATCCACGGTCCTCCCTATGAAGTAAATTACCATATCCCTCTAACTATAAACAGTACAGACGCTGCCACTATGTGTAAAGGTTCGTACACACATGCGATTGCGGGTGCCAACCCGCACAATGTGTATTAACGGCCACTTCGGGCGATAAATCGTGCCTTGTATAGGCACGGCTCTTCGGTCAGGGATCATTGCCCAACTGGCCGGGCGGATATCCGAACGATCGGCCGTTTTGCCCGATAAAGTGCCCATTCACGGCACGATTATCGCCGACCCGCTATCACACGTGTGTATAGTAAGCAGGATACGCGTGTACTGGCAAATTAAGGAGAGACTTCGAAGACGTCTCTACCAGTACATTATAATTATTAATAAAGTCACTTAATCTTCAATAAATACTGAGTGAAACTCTCAAACTCGGTAATCAAAGAAAAAACTTTTTATCCCATCTCTCCCCACACACATGTAAAAGCCATAAATGAAAGTTATATGGTAACAAACCTTGTATTATACAGAGCCTGACAGACAGATTCATGTAATTAGCAGGGCTGCATTATTGTAAATTGATTTTATACTGTGATCATTCTAACTCAGACTGGCTACAGGTGTTTTAACTGATTAACCTGTGGCTCTCTATATGCTTTCAAAATACAATTCCAACCATTCCCTGACTGCCCTCAGCTATTAGAGAGTGTCCTTAAGGAAAATGGTGATAGATGTAATTCAACTACACTAACAATAACTGTTTAAATTTGATCAGGCATGGCAACTAAATTCCGAGATAACTATATGAAAAGCTTTTTTTATACACTAAGCACGAAACAATAATTTATGAGATTAAATAGCAAAACAGAGAGCAGCCACACTGCAACTACCAGGCACCAAAACTAATGCATTTAGAAAGCTCAGTTAGGCACCAAACATCTGATAGTTGCTATGCTTGCAGAACAAACTAGCAGCTCTGCTACTAAAACAGAACTAGGACTTGCTGACTCCTGGCTGTTTTATACGGACTCCTTGGCACACCCCCAACATATGATTGGTCAATAATACAAGAGCCAATCGGATTTAAGATTTGTTCTGCACCAATCAGATTTTGAGGGTGTGTTCATGAGACACTAAAACTTTATGAAATCCTCAGAGAAGCTCAGTTTATAATCAGCAGTCAAACTAGCTGCTCTTGCCTTTGTGTTTAGATTTGCAAGTAAGTGGCTGGTTATTTAGTTGGACTGCAGTAAAGAATAATCTTTAGCTTCTAGGTTACTTATCTATGGTGTCATTGTGTAGCAGTCCATAAACAGCACAAACCTGTTGATGTAAATGATAAAAATAGATTTTTGTTTGCGGAACCTGAATTTGCTTAACTTTAGTCAAATAGTCTGCAAAATTGTAAGCAAGCCTAATACATATATAGTTGCGCTACTATTTCCACCATTCCCTGACAAGCACTCTCAAACAGCAGAGGGCAGTTAGGGGTTGTACATTGAAATTATGTAGCAAGGTTGTCAGAATCACTGCAGTATAAATACAATCAGGTTGTAATTAATGCAGCCCTGTTACTTACATTAATTATAAGTGTCCCCCAATTAAGAGATGATCTGATAACTAAATATATATCCACTAACAATGTATTGCTCTATTGCCCAGAGCAGGGATGTCCAACCTGTGGCCGTCCAGATGTTGTTAAACTACAATGCTTAGTATTCCTTGGTTTCTTCTGCAATGGAGGAATGCTGGGAGTTGTAGTTTTCAAAAACCTGGAGGGCTGCAGGTTGGAAATCCCAGACCCAGAGACTTGCATAGCCAGGAAAAACCAACTTGGATACCGCATTATACAGAAAGTGAATGATTGGATAATCCACAGGAATGGCGGCAACGAAAGAGTTCCTATGTTATATAACATAGGAACTCTTTCGTTGCCGCCATTCCCATGGCATAAGTAAAAAGACCTTTCAAATGTGGCAACAAGAACCAAAGTTTATTGCAAGCACTTTCTATACATTTCCTTTAAGGTAACAGGTGTAAAAGGACATCTATACTGAAACAATAGTTATCTTTAGATATCCAATCTGAACTATCTTCTGCTAGGTGCAGTTTTGCTATAACTGGAATGGAGACAGTGTTTATGCAAATCATGTAAATTACATGATGAGAAATTCCCTCTTCCAATGCTGCCTCTTAGTGATTACTGAGCATGCTTGCCCTTATAGACAGCCCGGAGGTCCGGAAGGAGGTGTCGGTTAAGATTGGGAGGAGAGATACTGAGCCTGAGCAAATCAATTACTGTATCTAAGGAATGCAGCGACACACAAACCTCATAGTATGTGCTATTTACATGTATTAATTTATAGATTAAGATGAGGCAAAGTCGTTTTTTCACTATAGTGGCCCTTTAAAGTACCTGGTTCCAATAATTATCCTTATAGTTATTGTGAAAAGTTGCCATGTGAGGGAGTACATCATTATCAAACAAAACAGAAGGTTGGCTTATTACTGCAAACAGATTTGATCATTATACCTTTTTATAGGCAAATTTCAGCCTTTATGTATTTAAGGACAGATAAAGGAGCTGGCACTTTACCACAGCAAAATGAAGACATATAATGTTTCAAGGGGATAAATATATATAGTTAAGGCAGAATTTTGCAACCATTTTGACCCAAGGCCATTAAAAAATAAAGTAACAACCGATTTGTCAAAGACACAGTGATAACAAACATTACATTAAAGGGGAACTGGTCCAAAAAATGACTTTAGGTAAATTGAGGCAAATTGATAGGAATTGCTCCCCTGAGAATATTTGCAATTTATTTCCAGAGTGAGAACTCTGCCTGAAAAGGCTGTTTTTACACAGTTAGAGAGAAGGGCTGTAGATTCCCAGCATTGTGTCTCTCTCCTCGGGTGCCGCACGGTCGCTAAGACAGATGTTGTGTCCGCTTCACCCACCTTGGACTCTTACCTCCGCATACAGGGATCCATGCATCTGTACTATATATATATTAAACTGGGACCCTGATAAGTTGTAATAGATATATGTTCTCCTAGAATCAACAGACACTGAAACAATTTCCAGTAACATAATTGTGTCCATTTTTATACAAGTATAATTGTATAATTGATATTACTATTGAGTGATTCCATGAGTGCATTTTAGGGACACTGCACAACAGATATACCATGACCTGGATGAATGAGAACCTTCACAAGCATATTTCTAATCATTTTGGGGAGAAAACCCTCAAACTTGTACGGCAATATGAAAAGACAGCAAGGAAATTGGCAGACTACAGAAACCACCTGCGATTTAACCTCCGATGCAGACAACAAAGGCTAGTACCATGCAGTATACGTCTGGATTCCACGGTTAAAGGCATCAGAGCCAAACAGATACTGCAAAAGGCTCAACACAGCTCCTAAGTGAACGGCTACGACAGACACATTTTACAGTCGATGCTTTAATGCACACCATTAGTCACTAAAACAGAACCTGCCTCACAGCTACCGGTGTCCATCTGGGAAAGAGTGATGGAGTTCACCAAACAAGCACAGCTTTCTCAGCACTGTAGGGCAAACAAAGGCAACAGAACAAGTTCTCTATTCTGTCATCCCGAACAGCCCCAAAGGAGAACACCTACCTTGGATACAAAAGGAGGATATGTCACTTCATCAAACAAGGAGGAATGGTAGAAACTTGTCTAACAGGACCCTGACCCAGCCAGAAATGGAAGTCCTTGGTAAGGGCTTGAATTTTGCCATCACCCCTAAAGCCATCCCTGTGGTGGATATTATAGCAGCCACAGAAGCCTCTATCCACAGTAATAGGTATCACAGAGTGAGGCAGAACAACTTCGCCTTAAGGTATCTGCACCTTAGCCAGTGCTAAACTCCTTCATCTAACCTGACTACACAGGAAGAAGAGCCTTAACATCCCTCAAGAAAGATTCCAGTATCACATTCTACCGGCAGATAAAGGAAGATGCACAGTGGTACTCAACACCTCAGACATCCATGATACGGTACCATGCTCCTGGCCGATAACACATATGAGGCTTTAACAGAGATCCCACCAGCCGTTACAAGAAAAGAGTCATAGACTTACTACACAGCTTCAAAAGATAAAGCCATTGACCGCAATGTATCATCGCCTCTACCCTGGTGAGGCACATCCATGCATATATGGACTCCCAAAGATACATAAGAGGGGCCCCACTAAGACCTATAGTCAGCAGCATCAACTCTGTAACATACAAGGTGGCAAAATATCTAGCTAACATCTTAGGACCTTTGGTGGGAAGTTCTAAGCATCACATCCAGAACTCTCAGGATTTCACCCAACAAGATTGAAGATATAGTACTCGGTGTAGAAGAAACTATGGTGTCCTATGATGTGACATCTCTCTCACTTGTATACCCACCAAGGAGGCTGTTGACATGGTGAGAAAACGGCTGGGCCAAGACAGCACTCTTACCACAGAACTGATCTCAACCCAGAACAGGTGTGTTCCTTGTTGGACTTGTGCCTGAATACCACCTATTTCAAATACAGGGATAAGTTCTATAAGCAAAAACATGGATGTGCTATGGGATCTCCAGTTTCACCTATTGTGCCAACCTTTACATGGAGAGGTAAAACACAGGCGCTTAATACCTTTAGGGCATAGCACCCAGCCACTGTTTTAGATATGTTGATGACCACCTGGGTTAAAATCCACCAGAAGGAAGTACAAGCTTTCACAGAACACATTAATGCGGTGACCAAACATTAAATTCACAAGGGAAGAGGTACAAAACAACTGGCTTTCTTGGACTGCTTGATAGAAGTTAAGGAAAATGGTAAACTGGAAGTGAGGTTTACAGAAACCCAACACACACAGATCAGTATTTGATGTTTGACTCCCATCACCCTTTAGATCACAAGCTGGGTGTCATCAGAACCCTGCAACACAGAGCCGAGAACATCCCCACTAGCACAGAGGCAAAGGCTAAAGAAATGAAACATCTCAAGAGCCCTTAAAACTTGTGGATATCCAGACTGGGCCTTTGTCAAAAGAAGAAGAAGGAAAGAAAAGAACACGAATACCAACAGTGAAGGGAAAAGCAAGACATGAGGAAGAACATGGTCATCCCATATGTGCAGGGGTCTCCGAGAAATTAAAAGAATTTTCAAAAAACATCGTATCCATGTCTGCTTTAAACCGAACAACACACTGAGGCAGCAATTGTTACATCCGAAAACCCAATACCAAAACACAAGAAAAGCGACATCATATATCAGTCAGTGCAGTGAAGAATGCCTGATTTGTATGTGGGGGAGACCAAACAGCAACTGCATCAACGTATGGCCCGCACAGAAGAGCCAATTCCTCGGGTCAGGACTCGCCGTGTACCTGCATCTTAAGGATAAAGGACATACCTTTGAAGATTGTAATGTTAACTACGGCGAAGGAACATGACTGGTTCAAGAGAGTTGTTAAGGAGCCATTTTTTGTAAATAAAAGAAACCAAGCCAAATAGGGTGGGGGGGTTCGACACCAATTGTCTGCCATGTACAATGCTGTTTTAACACCTTACTCTGGGCGTTCCTATAACACCTCTTAGCCACTATCTAATCACACAACCCTTAAACCTTGCTGTGATATGCTAATTGGGATTTTCCAGGGTACATAATTGCCACAGTTTCTTGTACAAATCATTCTGAATTGAGAAAGCCAGTCGGATGACTAGCGAAACGTCTTCAAGAACTACATTTCAAGTCCAGTTGATCTAATTGAATACAACAGATATATTTTAGGGACACTGGAGTTGACTTTTTTGACTCGTAAGTTTTGTTATATAGTGACAAAAAACATGCTGTAACACAGCCTGCTTTATAAATGACAAGTAGAAAAACAGGTAAACCTTACCAGAAATTGTGGCCTCTAACAGTTTTATTACACTGCACATTTCATTAGGAAGTGGACTAGAATACACTCTACTCAAAGAGTATGCTCCTGCATCTACCGTGGAACGTACATGATCTGTTGTAAAAATAAAAACAGCCTGTAATTCGTTATACTCTCAGTATGCAAGATGGTCATTAAATGTATATATAAAAACCATAAAAAGGTACAAATGCAAAGTAGGAACTTATTCATAAAATGCTAAATATACAGAGCTAAGCTGCAATCAGGATACAGAAATGCCTAAACAATATCATAAATACTGTAAGTCTGAACAGATTCAGCAGTATAATTTTATTTATAACAATGGTTTTTATGATTACCCAGTCTTGCTTAAAAAGATGAGTTATTTGACAGAGGGGGGGAGCTAGAGAGCAAACTGGGCAAGTTCTTGGCCCAGATGTATTTTTTTCTACTTTCAATCTAATAACAGCAGTGAAATAAAAATGTAATTAATTATTGTGCGAACCAATATCCGGAGCAAGTTTCTTAGCCAAGTGACTAAGCCACCGCATCCTCATGGTCCAATCTGAAGCTGATGCCTTTTCAGTGACAAGCTGGACAGAATGGGCAATGACTAAAGGGTGATCCATCCAGTGCGAATCTAATGTGATCGCAATAAATTGAAGATTGTCTCCTGGAGCTGCTTTGCTTGTCCTCTGAAGATCTTGCAGAGTAAGCGGCAATAATCTACAAAGGGTTAAGAAGGGTAAAATAAAATCCAATCTGCTACATAATATTACTTGGAACTACTTTAAAGCAGGAAAAAAAATAATCATGTTTACCTGTTATGTAGTAAACTCTGCCTGTTCAAGGCACAGACTAAGAGCTGTCCATCTCTTAAAATAGTTGACATTACAGAGTCTTCAGTGCAAAGCAAAGCAGAAGGCACCGAGTCAGGCCACATTCCCAAGGATAAAAGAGATCCTTCATTTGTACTAGCCACTGCAGTAATCTTATTTTGCAAAATATCGTGAGCATTCTACAAGGACAGTAAAGTGAAACATTACACAGAAGTCTTAGAGCAATTAGCCACATTTGCCGCTGATGATCATGACTGACAAATATCCCAAACAATACATCAGTTGGTGATTTGTTGTTCATGTGGAAAGGCAAGTGGCAGAGATTTTGTCCCAACACCATATTTAAATACAAATGACCACCCATGATTAACCAACATGCCTGTTCCTTTTCAACTAATCTCACCTGAAAATTGAAACCTAGAATCAGACAGTTCAAAAAGCAATAATAATATATAAGTATTGACCATTTGTGGAGTCAAAAGCATTTCTTTAAATTGTTTTACACATTTCTATTTTTGTGCTCCCTGTGTATGCAGATTTCTCCCTTGCGTCTTTTAGCTGGGAATCCCACCCAGCTACTTTTTTATTCCACCAGGCTGGAAAAAAACACTGTTGTGATTTACTAAAGAATATAGATTTAAGTTTAATAGATGTATGCCAGGCACCAAGGTAAGTATCTCCATTTTAACATGAAGCAGGCTGTATGGGTTTCAATGTACTTATACTGCATAGGTTTAAAGGGCATGTCAAACCTTAAAATCATTAGAAAATAACTACCGTATATACTCGAGTATAAGTCGAGGTACCCATTTTTACCTCAAAAATGAGTAAAACCAATTGACTCGATTATAAGTCGAGGGTAGAGTAGTAGAAGGGAGTGGAAGTAGGGAGTAGAAACATCTGGAGTGGAACTGCACACACTAACCCCAAAACACACTACTCTGTCCCACACACTAACCCCAAAACACACTACCCTGTCCCTGACTTACTCTCCCCTCCAGCCCCAGGAATAAAACCTATTTCCCTGCACCCATCTTCTCACCCTGCCACTACACTACACTACACTACACTACTCCGGCACCCACTTCTCACCCTGCCACTACACTACACTACTACTAATGCTGCAACCTTACCTTTGCGGAGAGTCCGGGCCCCGACATCATGCACTTGATGGAGAATCCGGCTGCCGCGTCCACTGATGGTCGCATCCACTGACGTCACGACTCGCGCGCGGTCTAATTTCCCGCGCCGAGTTGTGACGTCAGTGGATGCGACCATCATTGGACGCGGCAGTTTGGATTCCTCCATCAGTAAGTGACTGACTCGAGTATAAGTCGAGGTTCAGTTTTCAGGCTGTTTTCACAGCCTGAAAACCTCGACTTATACTCGAGTATATACGGTAGTAAAAATAGTGCATTTAATTTTCCCCACAACCCCCTAATTTAAAAGCACAGCATAATATTAATGATTACATATTAAAAGGGACACTAAACTGATGAAATCATGTACCCTGTATCTATTAATGACTGGGAGGTGAGATTTCTTATTCCCACTTTCATGTGAATAAAAAAAAAAAAGCCAGGTTACACAGATAAAATGACTTACCAGAGCTTCACTCGCAGCTTCTCATCACTAGATGGCGCTCTCTCGACCACGATCCTCTCTTTTGCGCATGCACAACTATAATTAACTTAGGAGCAGCTGGTGATAGGACACGGGTGGAGCGCCAGCAGGTAAGCTTATCTGTGTAACCTGGGTGTTCTATTAATCACAGGGGAGGTGGGAATAAACAATATCACCTCCCTGTTAATTATAGAAAAAGATGCCAGCTTCATAATTTCATCAGTTCAGTGTCCCTTTAAAGTGTAGATAACATTCAAGAAAGGTATTCAAAGCTCCCCAAGGACGTAAAGTACTAAATATAATGCTATGCAGATAAGTTCTATAACTTGCCTTCTGACTTGTAAGGGAGTGATGTGAAAACATGAAAGTTTCCTTGCAGGCAGTGTAAAATGCCTTTTCCAGTCCAATGCCTCGCTGCAGCTGTTGAGATATTAGCGTGGCAGCACGAAGAAGAGTAGAAAGAGAATCACAAGGAGACCCTGTGGACAGATTTTAGAATAGTATGAAATAGTCATTCAAAAGGAACAATAGTGCATATACAAAGTGCGCTCCCAATAGTTACCATAAGAAATGGGATAAAAATACAGTACCGGTAGCCACAAACAAAAAAGTACCGGTATGTGCAGAAACTAATATTTTCCATTTACTCATGAATAGTAAATTCATCTGTTGCTCTTCCTATTAAAAATAGGATATACACACCTACCCTCAGTTCTGGATGTGTGGACACAATATATATGTAGAACTTGTATGTGGGGTTTTATAAACAATATTAGGCCACTGAGTTTCTGTATTTTTTAAATGAACAAATGCAAGGAATCGCCAACTACAGACCGGTTTCGGCTTTATTAAGCCATCATCAGTGTAGTGCAGGCCTCTGATTTTACAGCGTGAAGAGCCTATGGACAGACATCACTAATACATTAAATAGGATAGGGAGAGAATTCAGGCTTTGAAACTCCCTTTTCATTTTTTGCATATTGCTGAAAAGTGAATTTCAAAGCCTGAATTCTCTCCCTATCCTATTTAATGTATTAAATGAACAAACTACAGCTGAATTAACTGTTAACAAGGAAAGTTATTGCTTGCTCACACTATAGGGTTTATTTCTATAATGTTGCAAATAAAACATGGCTTGCTCAGAAAAAGAGGATTTTGTTACCATAAAATCTCATTCTGAAGCCGATAGGAAGACCCAGGTTACAGCAGGGGGTTAAGTAGCCATGTTCTCGTGCTCCTCCCTACTACTTTATACATTTATAAGCACCAATAATTTGCCTCAGTTTTGTCCCAAAGAGGGAGCATAAGGAAAATGGACAACAAACAGCAATCGGTAACAAGCCAACATGTAACATGAACTAGAAGCTGTACCTGGGTCCTCCTATCTGCTTCAGAGAAAGATTTTACGGTGAGAAACAAAATCCTGTTTTCTCTTTCAGCCTTATGGGGACCAAGGTTACAGCAGAGGACGTCATAAAGTCCCAAACATCAACGGGTGGGCAGAAAGAATCAAAACTCTGCTGCCTATAGCACCAATTTGACCAGGGGTTAGCTACACTGAGGATATAGTGTATATTTGAAATATATCCAAAATGGTACAATTTGATAAAGGTGTCAATGGAAGACTAGGTTGCCGCATGGCAGATCTGATCCACGTTAGCTCCGTTACATGCAACCCATCAAGCCCCCAACTCATGCAGGTTTTGGCCCCAGCCACTGCATAACAGTGCAGAATGGCTGAAACAAATCCAACGGGCTAAAGTCTGATGCAAGGCCCTAGTCCCCTGCAAAGAATGAACAGGGCCTTAGAATTGAGGAAACATTCTGTATGAGAAATGTAAATCCAGAAAGTACGGACTACATCCAAGGAAAAAAACCTCTTTCCCTTGGGGGAGGAAGGATGTGGATAAGAGGAGGGTACCACTATCTCCTGATTGAGGAGGAACGAGGAAACCACCTTTGGAAGAAAAGCCGGATGAGGGTGAAGCATATCTTTTTTTTCTCCCTTTAGAAGAGAGAAGCATGACCATTCTACTGATAGAGTTGCCAATTCAGATGATCTGTGGATAGAAAAGGGAACCGAAGCCAGAAGATTCAAACAGTGCTCCATTCCAAAGGACTAAGGAGAAGTCCCACGGTAGTACATTGGATCTGCGAGTTGGGCGAAAGAGTGTCTGAATGTCTTTCCTATGCAACAGTGAAAATACTGGACAGGGCAAAACCGAAAACCCAGATTGGTTTTCTAGCTGCTAGCATTGTAGAAATCACAGATGAGGGAAGCCCGCTTTCTGAGGAGAGGTATCAAACGCCATGACGTTAAAAAGAGGCACTGGTGTTCTCGATGGAAAAGGGTCCTTGAGACAGGTGGTCTGGACGAAGCAGAAGGGTTCAGGGCTCCTGGACTGTCAGCGTGAGAAGGTTCAAGAACCAAGCTCGTTTAAGCCACTAAGGAACTATGAGGAAGGTAGGTACCCCATCCCTTTTTATCTTCTTCAATACCGTAGAATCAGGGTTAGAGGAGGAAGTGCGTACACCAGTTTGAAAGGCCAAGCTGTCACTAGAGCATCCAAAAAGTTTGCATTGACATCTATATCTGGCCACCCCCACCAGAGGTACAGTGTCTTGAACACCTCCTGATCGAGGGACCACTCTGCTGGATCCAGGGAGTGACCACTGAGGAAGCCTGCCTCCTCATTCAGTATACCAGGAATGTAAATTGCCGAAAAAGCTAGCAGAAAGTGTTCTGCCCATGTAGTAATTATGGGGGTCTCTGCCATGGGGATTTGGCTTTGAGTGTTTCCTTGATGGTTGAGGTAGGCCACAGCGGTGGCATTGTCTGACAAAATGCGGACACTCTTGTCTTTAAGAAGGATAGTCCAATTAGGCAGAGCTAGAAAATGATCCAGAACATTGATTGGGAGGTACGATTCCTTCAGAGACCATAGTACCCGGGATGTTAAGAGTTCCGTAGACCTCCCTCCAGCCTGTCACTTTGGCATCTGTGGACACCTCTGTCAATAGAGGGACAGAGGTTTGGTCCCATTGTAAAATAAATGACCCCGCTTGAAGATTCTTGAAAGAATCAAAGGATTCCCGCTGTCAGGATTCTAATCAGCTGGACCAGTAGGTAAAGGCAGGAGATCATGAGGGGCACAACATGAGGCACACATGGGACAACTCTTCCTGGCAAGCAGCGCACACAAACTAGACTGCTACAGAGGTCATTTTTGAGACTTTGGAGCAGGGCTGGAGCGACCCCTTGCTGGACATAGACAAAAGCAGACAAACAAGACAAGAGAAACTTATCATATTTTTTTTAAACCTTCCATTAAATAAAATAAAAAAAAATCAGGTCCAACTCTTAAAAAGACAGGCTACCGATGCTACAATGTTTAAAAGTAGTAGGGAGGAGCACCATAGCCTTAACTTTTAACCTTGAAGTGTCTGCTGATGGAGGGTGGCTACTTGACCCCCTGCTGTAAACTGGGTCAACATGAGGCTGAAAGAAATTACATTTTACCAATACACATTTTTATGTATTATATTAGGGGATTCTGAAACAAACAAAATAAGCCAAACTTCTTGACTTTAAACTGCAAAAAAAGTTAATTTAAAGGGACAACTGACTTTCCTTTATCCTTTTCTTTATTTTTAGTGCTGTCAGGAACTTGATCCCTATTTGCTCTCAGTGCTCCGTCACTGGATCTTCTCATGTCTTGTTCAGCTCTCTCCTAGTAATTATGCATGTCTCCTCTTTATGTATCCACCCCCTCCCAAAACTGAGGCACAGCTAGAGTGTGGAGCATGTGCAGTGAAGATGATCTGTGCCCCACTACAGCCAACAGCATTCACCCAGTGATTTTGTGTTATAGTGAAAGTAAAACTGCTTTCCTATGGGAAGGTAAGCAGCACTGGAAGCTGTAATAACTGCTTGAATCAAGATTTTCTTTTAGCTGTAGGAGTTTGAAGGTGTGTGTGTGTGTGTGTGTGTGTGTATATATGTGAGTGTGTAGACTTGATTTTTAATTGATTTCTTTAGGTACAGTGCTACATTGAGACTTAACGGGTTGCTATACTCAATGAAACAACTTTAGATTATCTGAAACTACAATTTGAGACAAGTAAAATTATGGTACACACATTTATCTGTGCTTGCTTTGTCATTAAATTATTAATGTTTAGTGAGTACTCCTAATTGCCCCCCTCCTTTACTCACTGCTTTCTTGTAGTGTCTGCGATAGCCTCACCATGGACACTGCTCTGCTCACACATCTCCCCCTCTCCCTCCCCCATTTTTCATTTCCCTGCCGATTCTCTTAAATGTTGCAGAAAGTGTGCTGGCAGGCTGGCAAAGAGGTCAGGCATGGGTCAGATATTATAATTTCTGCTTCTGGAGTGGCAGGTCTATCCCTGTAAATGCTGTGTTTTCAAATGATGATTTCTCAATCTACATCTCAGATTTAAAATCTGGCAGTGGCATCTTGTATCTTAAGGTACAATTTTTAAAAAATTAGATTTTTTTTTTTTAAAAAAAACCTTTAAAGGGTATGTCCACCCTAAAAACATTTTTTGGATATAAGATTCCCCCTGGTCTCCCAGCCACAACTGCTATATTTATATTTTAAGAAAGCTCCCCAAACTCTACTTACCTCCCCTCTTTCCTCTGCCGCGCTCCCGGCCCTCTGCTTGCAAGAAAATGCAAGCAGAGGGGCGGGACCGGCAGCCGCGTCTGTGATTGGCTGAGCAGCAGGAGGAAAGAGGAGAGGTAAGTAAAGTTTGGGGAGCTTTCTAAACATATCAATATAGCGGTTGGGGATGGGAGACCAGGGGAATCTTACACATTATGGATTTTAAGCTAGGGGGAGAGAATCGGGAGAGGGGGGGAGAAGGGCTGCAGTACGCATGCCAAACTTCTCCCGGAGGCCAGGGAGGAGGCAGAGTCCTATATGGACTCTGCTATCCTCCTGGTGGGCAGTTTTTGGGACTTTGGGGGGGGACTACAGGAGAACCATATGGAGCTGGGATGTGAGGTAAGGATTAAACTACACTACATGGTGGGGCCAGTAGTTGGGTGGATTATAGTTTTGGGGGTGGACATGCCCTTTAAGTAACACAGGCAGCAGCTAACTGCAGGATTGGGTTTATTTGCTCAGAAGGAGCACAGAGAAACAGATAATGCTTATTCATTTTCCTGATCTTAATGCTGAATCAATTAGACATACAGTGATAGAGAAATAAGCTTTACTTTTATAGAATGGATAGTTTCTACATGTAGTGTGCCAGGGGGGAGGGGCTGGGTGTTTGACAGAGCTATAAAAAAGGGATAGGAAGGTCAAAGAAAAAAAAAGCAGATTTAAAATTCTTGGTAATTAATACTAATTACTGAGTAATTAGTTAAATTATTTTCTCCAGTTTACATGTCCTTTAGGGAATGCCCACTCTTAAAACAAAAAAATGGTGACATGTCATTTATTTGCTTTTAACCCAAACTGCTATTTTTAGCACTTTATGAAATACAGTTCGAACCAGATATTTATTGCTAAGTAATGCCCCTCTTCATTTCTGACAGAGGTTGCTGCCTCCTTCTCCTGCTCAATGAGCTTTTAAGAACTTGAGCAAGAAGTCCAAAGGAGGCATATGGACTGAAACCCAATCCCCACCAAATCGTGGCACACTAAAACCTTATGGATCACCATGCCGAACTAGCTAACTGGGACTGATGAGAGACAATTCGGAACCCCACCAGACAGAAAATACAAGCTAATCAAGCTACGATGAGGGATGGCCGCCAAAGCCAACACGGGAGGGTAATGATTAATCTTGGGAGGGTGAGGTTGTGGGATGTATGGGAGTGTAAATGACTAAAAAGGAAGAACCTTAGCTAAAAATGTTACAGTAAAATGAAACCAGTGTAACTACCCCCCCCCCCCACTTGCCCAGGGCTAGGATTTATTTTTTTTTTTTAAATTAATGTTGATAACACTGAAATATATGTTGAAAACAGTGTGCGTGGACTCTCGCCATACCGTTCAGTCTCGGATACAGCTAGATAAATCCCAGGATTCCTGTCCCAACCCCAAGACCAACCCACACCCCCACACACAACATATATGTGAATCCACCAAGGGGGGAGGAGATGGGTAGATATCTATAACAAACTGGGGCTGGACGGAGCGAGAAGAAATGCACACTCCCGGTAGGAATTCCATATATGCGGCAAAAGAACAATTACCAAGAAAATGTGAGTTTTATACAAATGCATGCAAAACCTGCACAAACCAAAAACACCCGAGTTAGTTCTAATGATAACTTTTTTAGGATATTAGCTGGATGTGGTCTAGGTGGATCCCCGCCTCAACACTCAAATCCGGCCGCAAGCTTAACACCAAAAGGAATGCTTGAAGGCTAAAAATAAACAGGAACACAATAAATAAGTGGGGGGGAGTTTCTCCCCCACCCTGGGAAAATTAATGTCGATAACACTGAAATATATGTCTAAAACAGTGTGCGTGGACTCTCGCCATACCGTTCAGCCTCAGATATAGCTAGATAAATCCCAGAAATCCTATCCCAACCCCAGGACCAACCCACACCCCCACACACAACATATATGTGAATCCACCAAGAGGGGAGGAGACGGGTAGACATCTATAACAAACTATAATCAATAACACTGGGGCTGGACGGAGCGGGAAGAAATGCACACTACCGGTAGGAAATCTATATATGCTGCAAAAGAACAATTGCCAAGAAAATGCGAGTCTTATACAAATGCATACAAAATTTCAACAGACCGACAGAGAGATACCCCCAGTTCTGATCTCCACTGGGAATGACCCAGACCGGTCAAACAGGTCTCAAGTAAAATGTATATGTATAGAGAAAATGTATATAGATGAGGGGACTCCCCGGGGTAGACCCATATACCATAAGCAAGTTCGGGTGTGGGGACACCGAGAAACCCCCAACTAGAGTCTCCCCAACCATCCAACACAGGAGGAAGGCAACGCTCTGAACAGAGAAATTGTTTTAAAGTTATAAGTTCAAGGTACAAGACCTAAAGTTCCAAGTTAAGTGTTAATTAGGAACACAAGTTTTACTTAACCCTTTTACCCTTACCTGTCTTTACGCGCCCCCCCCCCCACTTTTCTACACAAACCTAAGTTATGACCAAAAGGACAGTCATGAAGGAAAATCTACATAGAAACAAAACACCATAATTCTAACTTCAACAAAAACTACAGCCAGACACTCGATAAACCCATAAAATAAACACAACCAAAAACAACAAACAAAACCCACCCAACCTCCAACAATACAGCAACACAAACAAACGAAAAACAATAAACTAGTATGCATAACACAATGTGAGAGGACTTAACTCCCCAATGAAGAGATCCATAGCATTTAAAGGGCATGTCCACCCCCAAAACTATAATCCCCCCAAACTACGGGCCCCACCATGTAGTGTAGTTAATCCTTACCTCACATCCCAGTCCATAGGGTTCTCGGTAGTGCCCCCCCAAGTCCCAAAAACTGCCCACCAGGAGGCTAGCAGGTCCATATAGGACACTGCCTGCTTCCTGGCCTCAGGTAGATTTTTGCCATGCGTACTGCAGCTCTTTCCCCTCCCTCCTCCCTCTCCTCCCTCTCTCGATTCCCTCCCCTAGCATAAAATGATTTATATAGTATATTCCCCAAGGGCTCCAGCCCAACCGCAATATTTTTACCTTTAGAAAGCTCCCCAACTTTACTTACCTCTCTCTTTCCTCCGGCGAAGTGAGCTGCCGGCAGCCGCGTCCGTGATTGGCTGCCGCTCAGCCAATCACAGACGCGGCTGCCGGTCCCGCCCCTCTGCTTGCATTTTCTAGCAAGCAGAGGGCCGGGAGCGCGGCGGAGGACAAGAGGGGAGGTAAGTAGAGTTTGGGGGGCTTTTTTAAAAAAATAAATTATGCGGTTGGGGCTGGGAGCCCATGGGGATTACAATATAAAAAAAAAAAAATTCGGGTGGACATGCTCTTTAAAAACTACCAAACACACAAACCACACATCATCTTCTGGCAAGAAACACATTTCACAAGTAAATCGGCTCCAAAATATCTAGACAAACACTATTCCCATTCTATCTCAGCAATGGGCCCTTCAAAGAAAAATGGGGTGACCATTCTTTTCCATAACTCATTAAACGTAACAATACAAAACATGACAGCAGACCCGGACGGCAGATATCTCCTAGTTAAATGTCTTATCGCCCCTGAAGAGTATGTATTAATATCTACGCCCCAAACACACAACAACACAAATTTCTTATCGAAACTATCTCCAAATTCCAAGAATTCACCACCCCAAACACTCTTATAGCAGGAGATTTCAATTTACCCTTAGATCCCAACTGGGACAGATCGAACACCACAAAACTGAAATTCAATAAGAAAAACACTAAGAAACTATCAAATATAATACAATATCTACAACTGAAAGACCTCTGGAGAGAAAAAAATTTGAACTTGAAGGAATACACATTTCTCACCCCCACATAAATGCTATGTGAGACTTGATTATTTTATGGGCTCACTCACGCTACTCAGAAACACAGAAACCGCTTCTATAGAACAATGTGCATGGTCGGACCACAAGATGGTCAAAATTACACTAAACATTAACAAATTAAACACTTATATGTACAGATGGAGACTCAACGAGTCATTACTATCAGACAAAGGTCTAGTTGAACACAACAATATTATATCATTGAATATTTCAAAATAAATGACTCAGACCAAATAAGCTTTCCCTGGGTGTGGGCGGCTCACAAGGCCTATATACGGGGCATACTCATACAAAAAGCATCACAAAACAAGAAAATAAGACTACAAAAAAACAGAGATATCGAACACCAAATACACCTACTAGCAACAGAACATATAGAAACAAACAACAAAGATAGTAAACTTTTTTAGTAAAGACTAAAAAGACAAGAACTACACGCAATATTCTCCACAGCAGTGGAAAAAAAACTAAAATGGAAAAAACAATACTACTACCACAAAGGCAATAAGGCAGACAGACCGTTGGCGAACCTGCTGAATGCTAGGAAAAAAAAACACATTAATAACCAAAATATACACACAAAACGGAACCCTAAACCAGATCTGATCTATAAAACGTTCCACTCATTTTACTCTACGTTATACGAACAAAAACAACAAACAAACCAACAAAAAATCATAACCTTCCTACAGAAACATGTGCCGACCAACATACTCACTCCAGACATGCAAAAAAAATGGCTAACCCAATTACACCAGAAGAAGTTACCCAATCTATCAAGCAAATTAAACCACACAAATCACCAGGACCCGATGGGTTCTCAGGAATATACTACAAAAAACTTTCCACACAACTCACCCCACACCTAACAAAGCTGTTTAATCTTTTTATGGAGAGAGACAAAATGCCTACCGATATGAACACGTCAAGCATCTCCCTAATCCCGAAGCCAGGTAAATCACCATTAGGGCCCAAAAACTACAGACCTATCTCTCTGATAAACCAAGACCTAAAAATCCTCACCAAAATTTTAACAAACAGAATCAACTCATTTCTACCCTCCATAACACACCAGGACCAGGTAGGCTTCATCCCAGGTAGGCAAGCAGGAGACAATATAAGGCGAATATGTAATATAATATCTTATATATTCATACTATTCATACTAGCGATGGAACCTATAGCCAACGCCATTAGAAATAATCCCTCCATTAGAGTAACCAAAAAAAATATAAACAATATATAGTAAGTATGTTTGCAGACGATATAGTCCTTACACTAACATCACCTTTAACGTCCCTCCCTAACCTGTACTCTAGTCTAAAAGATGCAAAGTTTAAACAGAATCTAAATGTAATGGTGCTTTATTATTACTGCATCTGGAGGTTTAATGCATTAGCGGTTTAGCAGCTAATGGTAAGTTACTTTGTTTCATTTTTACCATGTATGTTAAATTTGGCAATAAACCTCCAATGTTTTCCAAAAAGAAAAATGTGGAAACAATACAAATTCAGAACTGTTATGAACATTTTCTTACCAGTTAAAGCTTCTTTTATTTCTGAATGAACTTCTATTAATGCATCACATGTAGTATCTCCCACTACACCAAGACCATGGAGAATACTCTTTGTGTCGAATGAATCCAGTAACACACCATCACTCTCCCCAGAAATGTATAGCTCAATACCCCGATTTCTCATAGCTCTTGATATTTCTCCATGAGATGGATCCATTGTGAGGAACAGTCTGTGGATAAAAAAAAGATGTACTGTAATTATAGAAGCCTGTAAGTATGACTTGAAATGGACTGCAGGCAACTTAACATAAAAAATATCTTTAAACACCGCTAAATAAATCACACAAACTCAACGTTTTACATAGTTGAAAAAAGTGCATTAGAAACACTGAATGTTGGCATAGGAAAAATGTTGATGGGTTTGTGACCACTCACAATCTGCAAAACATTCTTTAGTGTTTCGGTCAAGCTTCAAATATCTGTTGAAATTCACTGTGTGACATATTCCTGTGATGAGAGCAAAGGAATCGTGTAACTTGCCCAGTTTAATACACAGTGATGCAATGTGGGATGATAAAGAAATGCAACTAAGATTGAAATTCCAACCTTTGGGAACATCAGCTCAAACAACCACATTCCATTTATGGTATTTACTGCATTAAAGCAGATTGCAATAGAAGCCCACCCAGTGTTGAGGGTACAGTCTCAGCTGATCGCTGAGCGAAGTCTAGGTTTGGAAGGGGAAGGGGGGTGAAATTACCTGCAGAATAGTATTTTTTGCCCCTTTTAAAGTTCTGTGCACATAAGCAGCACCTTAAAGGATAAGTGCACTGTAAAATCAAGTTATGTTCATTTGGAAGCTGCAGCTTTAAAAATACCATTGCCATATTTATTTATTTTTACCTATGCCCCTCCAGAGCCTAGCTTTGTGCTTTGAAAGTTGCTGACAGTTTGTTACTGGTTTGCTGAATGTTAAGCTCCTCCCCTCTCAGATTTCCTCTGCTTACTCCTGCTTGAGCCTCAAACGGTAATGCCTGTGAGTTCCGTGCACTCTCCTGCTTGAGCCTCAAACAGTAATGCCTGTGAGTTCCGTGCACTTTTTAAAGATAAAGAGCCGCTCCAACCATCTACTGTCTTCCCCTTTAAACTTAGAAATTTGTTCATCCCTCCTGGGATAGACCACTATTAATCTCATGAGACAATGTCTCCACACTTGATATCCCTAAGTTCAGAGACAATCTTTCTAAAGCCGAACGCACTGCCCTACACTCTCTCAGTAACAATACATCCTTGATTATAAAACCAGCCGACAACGGTGGGGGTATAGTGCTACTTGACTATTTGTACTACAGTAACTGTTTACATGACCCTCTTGCCACTTCCGGTTCTTACATGAAATTAGATAAAGACCCCACTCACGTTATTATGGCGAAACTTAAATCTTTATTGGACACTGCCCTGGACAAAACATGGATTGACCAAAATACCTTTGATTTTCTGTATGAAAACTACCCCCGCAAACCTGTGCTGTATGGTCTCCCCAAGATCCACAAAGACCCTATTTGTCCACCTCTTCGCCCTATTGTATAATCCATAGGCTCCATCACACAACCGTTATCCACCTTTTGTGACTTATCTTAAGCCTATTGTTAATGACCATCCTTTATTACAGACACTGGGGACTTTACTGATAAATTAGCATCGATTGGCCCATGGGATAAGGATTGGTTGCTTATCACTGCTGACATTACATCTCTCTACACCAATACTGACCACTTCAAAGGACTTGAAGCAATACGTTATTTCTTTTCTAAAAGACCTTCCTGCCCCCCCCCCCCCAACAACCCCACACACACACACACAAGGAATTCCTGGTGGACTGTTTGGACTTTATTCTCCACAATAACTATTTTAAATTTGAAACAGAATACTTCCTTCAAACTGTTGGGACAGCTATGGGTAGTCCGGTAGCACCATCATTTGCCAACCTTTATATTGGCTTGCTCGAAGAACATCACATCTATACACATGAATTATATCAATTGTACTGCAATAAATTCTTTCGTTACATTATTTATTTTGTTTTATTATTTGGTCTGGTACTACTGCTCAGGCGATAGAATTCATTGGTTTCATGAATAGTCTAGATGAGAAAATTGTATTTACTGCAGAAATGTCCTATAATTCCATTCAATTTTCTTGATGTTCAGATTTTCATTACTGATGGTGTGTTACTTACCTCCCTGTACGTTAAACCTACTGACCGCAATACTCTTATCTGGTCCCTGCTTCCATCCTGCGCATGTTTTTAAAGGTCTACCCAAATCCCAGTTCATGCGTGTTGCTCGGATCTGCAACAACCCTAGGGATAAAAATCACTTTCTTGATGCGATGACTAACTAGTTTGTTTCACGCAATTATCCCCCTGACCTTGTTCAACAAGCCAGAATGGAAGCTCTCCATCCCACTCCTAAAAAGGACGGCCCAGTAGGTATCCCATTCATACAAACTATTACCACTAATTCAACAGCCATCAAGAATAACTTGCAGAAATTTGGGACAGTTATCCAAGGGGATCCCAATATAGGTCCCAACACCAAGGTCATGCCGTCATGTGTCTACCAAAATAAGAGGTCTCTTTATTCCACCTGGTGCAGGCAGATCCTATCTCCAAATATAAAAAGGCGGCTTTCTCTTTCTCTAAAGGGGGTGTTTCCGTTGTTGCAACTGCAATATCTGCAACTCGCTTATTGTGGGTTCATCTTTTTACCACCCCTATACTGGCAGTCTTTAACCTTAAAGGCTATTTCAGCTGTACCACTGATTTTTGAATTTACATGTTGAAGTGTCCCTGCTCCTTGATTTACATTGGCAAGACTATCGTCCCTTTTAAAAAACGGTTTCAACGCCATTAAACTTGCCTTACAGAGACCACCTACCACTTCATCTACTAAATTTGAAGATACCCCTGTGGCCTCCCATTTTCTTAAATGTAGACACCTCATTTCTGACCTTAAAGGGATTGTAATTGACCACATCCCTCTAGAAGGGGTGACAGACACAATCTGCTTCTGCGCAGGGAATCCTTTTGGATTTTCACCCTTGACGCATTACACCCTAAAGGTCTCAATTGTAATTTGGGACTCTCTTGCTTCTTGCCTAAAAGATGAGTTCTATGTATTAATATTGTTTTATTGTTTCTGTTTATAATATGTATTGATTGTTTATATATCTGTGTTGCACTGTTTTTTCTCCATTAGGGGATGCTACTGAGCTCCTTCCTGTATGTATATAAGGCCTATATCTGTTCACTTCACTTTTATGTCTGTCTGAAGAAGGTACCCCCGTGTACCGAAACGTTACACTTTTGCGTACCCGTCTATGACACAATAAAATACATGGGTTTGCAAGACTGATGTGCATGGTCTAGATTATTGCTTGTATGTCTAAGAACTAAGGACTTTGAAAGATTTTAAAGGGCAAGTACAGCCCTAAAATGAAAACTTACATACAGGTAAATAACCCCCCAAAACCCTAAACGGTAATAGTTTGAAATCCGAAATATATAAATCTAACCTGAAATCCTGCACAATGTCCTGTTGCCCCTGTTTCTGCTTCCTGGTTCTTCCAGTTAGCAACTGTCAGTTATGGATTTGACAGTTGACATCACAGCCAATGACTGAATGTTAATCCCCTGTCTGCCTCTTCTGAGCATGCCCAGGCCCAGTACAGGCTCAGTACATATTTCTAAATTGCTCAGTTTCCATAAGACATACAGAAGCATAGCAGGCATACAGTAATGAATTCATAGGACAAAGTATAATATATATCAACATATTTTATAAAGGCCATTCTTTCTAAAAGATGTTCTTAGGAGGGAGGAGTTGTCCTTTAAATACAATTTGTTTTATATTGCTGTTCAAGCAATTGAACATTGATTCAGTAAAAAGGTTTCCCAGTTAAAATATTTACCGGTACCATACTTTTTTTGCTAAGCCTGCCACCCAATTACAGTGCTAGTTTACCGTAGTTATGGTATGTACCGGTATATGTAGATGTAACTACTAGTTTTGTGAGCACCAATATGTTTGTGGTACTGTATGTTGGTTTAAGGGGCATGTCCAGCCATAAAATGAAAACTTACATACAGGTAAATAACCCCCCCAAAACCCTAAACGGTAATAATTTGAAATCTGAAATATACAAGTCTAACCTGAAATCCTGCTTCCTAGCTCTTCAAGTTATTAATGGTCAGTTATGGATTTGACTGTTGATATCGTAGCCAATGACTAAATGTTAATCCCATCTGCCTCTTCTGAGCATGTACAAGCTCAGTACAGGTTTCTAAATTGCTCAGTTTCCATGAGGCCTCCAGAAGCATAGCAGGCATACAGTAATGAATTCATAGGACAAACTATGATACATCAACATATTATAAAGCGGCCATTCTTTCTAAAAGATGTTCTTATGAGGATGGAGTTGTCCTTTAATGCATATAGTGACTACAGAACAGGTTTTTATTTTAAAATAAATACTTAAAAAAACAGAAACATGGACCTCCTGTTTATTCATGTTCATTTTCTAATTACAGGTTTGCAGTAGTGGTGATAATTTCTACCTTATATTCGAGTCAATCAGTTTTGACTGAAACGCGTAAGGCCAGAGGGCGTTTATGTTTTTTAATGTTCTGGCTCAATAAAAGATTTGTTTGATTCACTCACCTCACCTCAGCGATTCTTTTTCCGAAGTGCGCCAATGCCAACTTGGGGGAGTAAGGTGAATGCTTGTATAGTGATACGGACGAAGCGAAGGGTCCGGGGCTGGCAGCACCTGGGCCACCCAGGTGGACGGGTGAGTCATTTTGTTTGTTTGGAGACAAGTGAAATTATTGTATACCGTGCCACAAACAAGCGAGGCAGTTGTGAGCAGAGCGGAGGGTCTGGGGCAGAGGCACCCGGACCACACTGTGATAAAAGTGAGCTTATTGCTTTTTGAAATTATGGAGAATGTATAAAACTAAGTTCAGGATGTACACAGTGTTTTGGCTTTAAGGTCGTGGCACTTGTCTCACTATTGGGATATTGCAATTTATATATTTTTTTGCCTTTATTATAAAAATAAGTATCTCGACTTATACTCGGATCAATTTATATTCGAGTATATACAGTAATGGAGTTCACCAAGCAAGCACAGCTATTTTAACACTGGAAGGGCAAGGAAAGGCAACAGAAAGAGTTCTGTATTCTCCAAGTCACCCCAGAACACCCCAAAGGAGACTAACTACCTTGGAGAAAAAAGGAGAGAAATGTCAATTAACATTACAAGGAGTAATGTGTGAGAAACCTGTCTAACAGGACTCTTACCCAGTCAGAAATGGAAGTCCTGGCTGGTTCCCTGACGGAACCTAAATACCACATATTTCAAATATAAGGTTGAGCAAACAAAAACATGGATGTGCTATGGGATCTCCAGTTTCACACATCATAGCAAACCTTCACAAAGGAAGTGGAAACACAGGCCCATAATACATTCAAGGGCATTGCAATCAGCCTCTGGTTCAGATACGCGGATGAAGCCTGGGTTAAAATCCACCAGAGGGAAGTACAAGCCTTCACATAACATATCAATGCTGTGGACTAAAAAAACTGATTTACACAGGAAGAGACACAAAACAACACACTGACTTTCTTGGACTGCTTGGAAAAAGTCAGGGAGAATGGTAAACTGAAAGTAGAGGTTTTCAAAAAAAACACAATGCTAAAGAAATTAAACATCTCAGAAGAGCCCTTAAAACTTTTGGGTATATGCACTGGGCCATTTTTTTAAAGGCCAACAGTGGCTAACAGTAAAGGGAGAAAGCAAGAGAGGAGAAAGAACACTGTCTTCCCATATGTAGCAGGGGTCTCCCAGAAATTAAAAAGAATTTTAAAAAAACATCGTCTCCCTGTCTGCTTTAAGCCTAACACACTGAGGCAGCAACTGGTGCATCAGAAAGACCCAACACATATACTGCAGTTTTGGTTGATCCAGGGATACTTTCCGATTGTCAGTTGGAGTCAGGAAGAAATTTTTTTGCAGTAACTAATTCACAATCCTGCAAATTAACATACAAACCTGAAGTTTGGGTGTGGGGTTATTGTTATTGTGGAGCCATCTATTACCCCTCTTTCTGTCATTGAAAGAACACCTCCGGGTTCCAATAAGGCATTTAATCTGTCCAGTACAGAAGAACTGTAAACAGAGACAATGTTTAAGCACAATGCCAGACACATAAAACATAACTTTTTCTTTTCATTTTTATTTATTTTTTTTTATCTATAAAGAGTTCTACTAAAACCTTTCACATCTTTTAACCATAGGCATTGTTTTAGTATTTAATTAGCAAGCTGAAGGGCTCCTAACAGTGTGTGGGTTTACCAGCGGTTTCTAAATTCTGTTATGTTCTACATTACTAATTTTTAGGCAGTCTTCTCCCCGTCTCATTATCCCAAAATGAACTTTGTGATTACCCCCTTTAATTTTCTTTTTTTTTTTTTATTTAAAGTAAAACATTTTACATACAGGCACATGATACATAAACTAATTGTGCTTGACCTGTACCATTCCAATGTAATCCCTTTAAGGAACAACCCCTCAAAAAACAAAATGATGATACAAGAGCTTATTTGTCCCTGTTAATTACTAGGTGTGCCTCTCACTACACACACTTTTTATTCTTTCAACATATTAACTTCTCTTTAAGTTTAAGATGCAGTCATAATAAAGCACATTTCACTGGAATCTCAGATAATGAAAAAAGAAAGAAGACTATGAATACCTGCAGAAGTTGACATTGTCCATCAGTAACCAATCTCCTGACTGCAGTGCCTGCACCAGCATTCCATCTACCCATTCAAAGGTCCCACTGCTTTGCCCTTCGACAGAATGCAGAAGCTGTTCTTTGAAGTTGTTGAAATGCTCCACTAGGACAACAAATTCTAACAAAGGTATGCTTATTAAGACATTATTACTTTAAGCCTTGAAGCACAATTTTAAAACTGTGAAAATGTTTCATCAAAATGCAGGAAAACTTGCTTTTCCAACTAAATATAGTAATGTATGTTTTATTGATGAGCCTGTAAAATCTTTATACCTATGGTCTGATGTCATGCTATCCTATATACTAAAAGAGGTGTCGATATGCATGGATCACGGACGCAGAAGCTTGAGCGCCGCGTCATCAACCCTCCTCCCATTGTCCGCACTCCATTGGAGAAGCCGACGCCTACCTGCGCGGACTGCACGGTGGGTGATGGCTTGATGATACGGTGCTTGTGTGCATCCAGACCCGCGCGGGGCACCAAAATGCCGTTTCCAGAAGGAAGAGAGAGAGGTAGAGAGAAAGAGAAGGGGGGGGGGTGGGGGGTGGGGCAAAGGGAAAGAGAGGGAGGGGGGAGTGTGAGAAGGGAAAAAGGGGGAGCTCTTTAAATGCAGGGTTGAACGATTCTTTAAAGATTTGGGGGTTTGCTAGAGCTTTTAGGATACTTAGCTTTAATTTCAATTTTTAAACGATAAGAACTTTTATTGAATCTCCCTGTAGGATGTATCTGAGAAAAAAAAAACCTTACTCTCATGCCTTTAATTAACTACACTTGCTGAAAAACACATGTGCAAGTTAAAATGGAATGCGCAGAGCCCACTGCCTATTAACCAACGGTAAAGAGAACATTAAGCACACACAAGCAAACACACCTGGACTATATTACAAATATTTATACATGCACAATTTTACACAAGTGCAGTGCTCCATGTACTACGAAATTATATATGCACACATGCGAAATATGCCCAAATAAAACACACCAAAATATAAAGTTTGCCAACCTCTTCTAGAAAAAGAGTTGAGCTTGAAGTTCATTTTCTGAATTTGTGAAAGTACCCCTTCAAGTTTGTTTAGAAGGTCAGTGGTAATGCCCCTTCCTCCTTCACCTACAAACTTTGGCTTGTGAATAAGGCTTAGAGTGCTCCATAAACGTAGCAGCATCTCTGGTTCTTCAGGGCATGTATCTGCAGCCAAGAGACTGTCCTTAACTAGTGTTGTTACAGCATTTCCCACCTGCTCCATAAGTTGCTGCCATGGTCTATTGATGTCCGTCTAAATGAGACCGCAACAAAATATATTATATGAAGGGACAAACATACAAGGTTAGGTGTTAAAAAAAAAAAAAAGTGTACAAGTACCTGTTCAAATCCTCCCAGTAGTTCTGTAGTGTCCATAGCACTGTTCATTGCCATGACTTTCAGTTTGTGACCAGTCAAGAGAGACAGAAGCTGAACAAGGCTGGTCTTTCCAGCAGATGCAGGCCCTACAAGGATTACCATCCAGCCCATCTGAACACACTTCATAACAGGCTCTAAGTATTGCAAGGAATGGTGAAGTAGAGAAAGGTGTTCATTAAGAGATGAAGGAGAGTCGCAATTACGAGTGAGTAGTGAATAACCAACCTACGTTTTGAAAGAAAAAAAGTACTATTTACATCCGTACATAATAAAGCATTGGTATTATTAGTTGTTGCTAAATTTGAAAGACAAAACTGCTATATGGCAATGTTGATCTTCCATAGTTACATATATCTAATTATTTTTATTGAAAAAAACAATTTAGTTCAACCCATCTATGCAAAACCCTGCATCCCCTACCCAAAAAAAAAAAAAAAAAAAGGACAGTTTTCTCCAACCGTGCCCCAGTACACAACCAACACATATCTATGTCCAATCTTGTTTTCATCTCTGATTTATTTTAAGGCAGGTAAACATTTATTTTTTATTTAAAAAAATGTAGCCTTGATTTACTCATTAAACATAAGCTTTTTAAAATTTAAAAACCCCTTTGGCTGAAATAACTTTAGCGAGGTGTTTCTTGTAGCCATTTACCAGTTTCTTTTAGCTGTGAGAAATTTAAGGGGTTTCTTGCATGCACAGCTTATGTCAAGTCACCCCAAAGCATCTCAACAGGATTAAAGCTGGGTGCACACCATCTGATATTTAGGGGCAACCGACCAACGTTTCAGTGTATTGGATTTTGGGTGTTTTTCAGGGCAGCTGCGACCAACCTTCTGTTTGTCCCAATTGGACTTTGGTGAAAAAAACATGGGTGATTGTATGGTCTTCTCAGGTGCAGGAACTGTCGGCAGTGGCTACTTTTGCCGTGACCGACAGTGCTTTGTTCTAGCCGACCGCTCCTTAACTTCAATTTCTACATTATCAGCCGGTCCTTGGTGGATTTATAGTATGTTTTGGGTCATGTTGCAGGATTCAGCTCTGCTTTAATTTTCTCTCTTACAGATGGTCTCACATGTTCCACAAGTACTATTTAATACAGAATAGAATTTAAGGTGCATTCTATGATGTGAGCTGGCCAGTTCCTGCTGCAGCAAAGCATTCCCAAACATTTCCACTACCATGTTTCACAGTTAGAATGAGGTTCTTTTGAAAAGAAAGACTGGCGTGCGCTCACAATTACCCAGTGATTCAGTCGGAGCGCATGTGATTGCGCACAAAAATGCAGAATGATTGCGGTGTGATTTACGAATCCCAACCTAGCGCTACCTAAAGCATTAGTGTGGCCATATCAACTTGGCCACACTAGTGCGCACTTTTAAAAGCGCGACTGGATCATACTTAAAAGCACTTCAGTGTGGCCTAGCCCTTAGGGTTAGGTTTTCCGTTTTGAGTGCATTTTGTGACTTGCAACGTATTTTAAAAGATAATGGTAATCACGAGAATCGGTATTCACTACATAATTTGCGGCCCAAATCTATGTGATCTGTTTTTTATCTGCATGCATGCATGACATTTGGTCCAAGTGTGTCCGAATTGCACTTTAAAGGAGAACTACAGTGGAAGAACCACCTTTAAAAGGTAGACATACACGGCATCGATATTCCGATCATTTCAATCAAATCGATCGGAATATCAATGACAGATTTTGGGGTTTTCAATAAGACAAATCTGCGATATTGATCGGTGTATCGAAAAAAAACCTGATATCAATCCTATCTACCAGAACAATAGCTTCCATAGATTTCAGCTTGAATAGATCACCGGTGCAATTTGATGGGTTCTTCCGATCGGATTTTCAATCATTTCAGATGATCGAAAATCCAATTGGGGGAATAATGGACTGTATATGCCCACCTTTAGGTTTGAAGGCTAGAGATACTGCACTTTACATATTGCACAGAATTTACTGACCTATAGATGCATTGGTAGTTTCATAGTTACAGCTATAGACTTACTCAGTAGTGCTAAATTTCCCATGGTGCATTGTCCCTTAGGGGCCATGAAACATTTTCAATCCTTTACAAACATTTGCAACTTTTCTAATGCATGTTGCAGACTGCATTGCATCCAATGCAAGTGATTAATTATAATTGATTAATTAAACACACCTGAAAGGGAGCTGCATAGACTGCAACTTTTAAAGTGAAATATATGTATATAGTAGAATTTTATTTATTTCAACAAATCACTGGTGTTTGCTCATTTGTTCAGTGTCTAGATGGTGTCTAGATTGGAATGTAAAATCTTAATTAAAACATCAAACTTAAATGCATACCCTCCAACATTCCCCTTTAATACACTTATAGAAAACATACAGGCCTTTGTAACAAAAGTTCTTATTGCTAAGAATGGTGCTAATTTTGCCCCAACCAATCAGATTTTAGCTTTCAAATGGTACATAACATTTGATTGGTTGGGGCAAAATTAGCACCATTTTTTTGCAATAAGAACTTTTGTTACATAGGCCTGATAGTAGGGGAGGATTATAATGAGAACTTGATCTTAGCATAGCTCTGTGCAATGCATTTCTCAATAGTGTACCTATTTAAAAGGGAAATGTTGGAGGGTATGCCTAACAAAATAAATTATGTTGCCTTAAATCAGGTGGTAAAGGATGGTGGGACCTGTAGTTCAGCCATTATGCACCAAGTACGAGCTTTTCATTACTGAAAAATACATTTTTCTTTCCTAAATAACTTTTTCTTGTAAAGAATGCTGGAATAAGTAGTTCAGTATCAACTAAGATCATTTTACTCATGTGCTGTAAAATAATTAATGCTACCCTAAGATTTTTTAATATCACTTAGAGCTAGGCCACACTGCTGTAGTTTTTCCGCATTTGCGCTTGTTCAGATCATTGAAAAGCGGCAACGGACTGAAAACATGCGTTTTCGGGTGCGTTGCGTTTGCGATTTGTGTTCCGCATTTTAAATCGCAATCGCGTGCGTTTTTTTAATACGTAATGGAAAAAACGCATGTGCAAACGCAACGAAATCGCACATGAAATCGCATGCGATTACGCTGCAGTGTGGCCGTGCCCTTAAAGGAAATGTTCACCCAAAAAACAACTACAACCCTATTGCTAGATCACAAAAAGTTAATTAAGTAGAGTTAACTCTCAACTTCCCATTGCCTTCTTTCAATCATGGTGCCTCCTCTCCCTGTCCCCACTGGCAACATGAATGCATGCCTGATTTTCCAATGCTTTTCCTACCAGTAGCACCTTCCAGTGTTTAGTAAATATGACAGCCTGGTAGGGGAGCTGGCACAGATTGAGGCTTGCAGTGTGATTTACTGATAGTAGTAGATTTTTTGATCACTTTTTGTCATTAATGAATATGCATTTAGTGCTGTTGTGTGATTGGCTAGTAGTGTAAGGGGGCTTCATTAAAAAAAGCATAAACATATAATACATTTGTCAGCATATATCTCTGGAACCATAGTACATAGAAAAAAGTTGATATATAAACAGCATTATTCAGGGCAGCAATTAACGCCACAACAATGCATGGTTAAAATTACCCTAGTTAATGGTTAAACTACACTTTTCAGCATTTCTTACCAGATATAGTGTTCTCATAACCTATTTATTGCTTCCCTTAAAGATGTGATTTTGATAACATTAAGGACGAGGCCATACTGTAACGCATGGTAGTGCGCCAGAAACGGGCATGCAAGCCAAGTTTATTGGTAAAAATATTTCCAAAATATTTCCAAAATTCTGAGGCACAACTCTGGCCAGTGTGCCTTTAAGAAACTCTGTGGTAGAGGGTGTGTGCTTGTGAGTCTATGGCAGCAGGATCTGTGTGAGTGGGGACTGCACAAGTGTGTGAGCGCCCCAAAATCTCTGAGCTCTGAGGAGTTCATAAATAAAGTGCAGGAGTACCCAGAACTGTATGAGAAGTACCATAACAGGTATAAGGTGCCCATTGGACACCATATCCAGATTTCGTATGATCGTTGGATCATGTATGGGCGATCCACCAATGATTGGCCAGCAGATCACATGATTAGATTGTATCGTCTATGGCCACCTTAAAGGGATGGTCTCTAAGAGAAAATATTCTCTCCTGTAGTTTCCTCTTAACACATTTGTAAATGGTTATCATATGATGGTATGATGGTTATCATATGCCTCTTTACAGGGAAGAATATATCATCAAACCACAAATTACCTTATCACGCTTATCAATTTGTTGATATCCTGCACAGCATACTGAAGATGAGGCCTTACAAAGGCCTTATTAAAATGACTAAGTGAAATTAAGTGAAATTCTCGAGCCTATAGTCTCGCAAAATTTAATATAATCAAAACAGAGATGGGAATCAATATCAACAGTAAGGCTGGGAACACACAGGGCAATTATTTACCCCAACCGAGCTTTCGTAGCGAGTGCTCGGCCGGGACAAATGACTGTTGGTCGCGGCAATAGTAGCCATGGCTGTCAATGCGCACAAACGAACATGCAGTCCATAGGGAACCGCATGATTGGCTGTAATTTACCAACGGAACTGCCGCCCCAAAATTGAAAAACATCATAAATTGATTAGGTGTTATTACAGCAAACCAAAGCATAAGAATCAATCTGAAACCCAGAGTGTAAAGCTAGGTTCACACAATACAATAAATCAACCCGACCGACTCATTTCAGGTCGAAAGTCTCGAATAGTCGGTTAGGAGGAAAAATTTAAATGTGTGTACCTAGCTTAAAGGTGTATTAGTAATAAGCATTTTACCTGCACATTCTGTGGTGTGATGTGAAACTCCCTAGTTCCCATATATGGTGTTAAATCGTCACCAAAAACTTCCTTATAGATAGAAATAACCTGTTGAAAGAAATACATATATGTGGAAAATGTCTTTAAATAAATTTTGTAAGGCAAATTACCCATTGCTAAATTTATCCACATACGAAACTTTAAAACAAAATTGTTGTTAGACTTAAAGGGCAACTATATACAATGTACAGATCACTTAGTATAAGCTGCTTACTTTTATGTTGCTGTCTGGCTTCGTTTCTTCACACTGGCAGAGGTTTGTACCAAGCTGTGTAGTCCCCCTCCCCTCTCTATCTAATCCCCCTCAAGCAGTAAAGGGCTGTATGAAAAGTCCAGGCATGCTCAGTTGAAAGGACTTTGAAGTGCTGATATCCTGTTGACCCCTCCCTTCCAGAGCTAGACTGCAAGCAAGCAAAGTGTGGGAGGAAGTAGCAATATGCTGAAGGGAGGGGCAGAGGGGAGAGAGGACGACAAGTGGTGCGGAGATTCTTTACAAGTAAGTTACTGAGCTCTGCCTGTTCTCTAAGTTTGCTAATTGTTATTTATGTTTGTACCTAAAGTTCTTATCCCTTACCCTGCTTAGCTGAGATCAGTGTCAGTGTAGCAGCAGCTGTAGTGAGATCTTCACAAACACTGTGAAACTCCTTGCTGTCCTGATACATTTCATTTGCTTTAGTCTATATATTTCATAGATTGCACTGTGTGTCTTGTTTGGTATATAGACTATTATTATTTATACTGTATTAGTGTACTTGGTGATGTCCATTTGAGTCACTGGTTTTGCATGTATATAAGATTTTTTTGGGGGGAGGGGCTGTTTTATTGTGTCTTATGCTCATATATTGCTGGGTTAATGATTTATTGATTGTGTTTAGCACTGCAGCATTTGACTGTGTTGCACATGGTAATTATAGTGTGGGTGAAGGTGTGTGCGACAGTACTGCATGGGAGCTTTGGATTGTGTGGGTGTGTGCCTTTGAGTGACAGATGAGGTGTAGCAGCTCCTACAAATCACAGCATATTCAAAGGCTTATATTTCGGGATCTATGAAGAATTTAAAGAAACTAAAGGAACCCTGGTGGTTGGGATGACTTATAGCATACATTAGAAGTAATTTAAAAAAAAATCACTATAATTGCCCTTTAATTAGCTATTTAAACTGTACATATTCAAACCTAAAAAGATATAATTAACAAGAAAATGCACCTTTTCTCTGTCTTTTTTTGTTCTCATTCTTTCTCCATAGATAAGAAATACATGCTGAGATGGGTCATAGCCGTAAAGGGATTGGTCTTCCACCATAAGTTGACACCACCGAAACAAATCGCGTAGATTGAACTCCCATGGTCCACCTTTTTGGCCCCATTTCCTTTCTACCATAACTTGCAGATCAATCTAAAAGGAAATTAGCCATCATGTTTTACATACCATTCCAACTGTAGAAATAGATTATAAAAAAAGATTTATTACATCAAGCAAGATAACCAGTTTCTAAACAGGGTGCTAACTAATGTGTAGCCAGACCTTACACACGTCAATCATTTACTTTATAGTATGTGCCGTGGTTGGCAAAAAAAAAATTGCATCTTCTATAAAAAAACATGGTAGTTGGTTCTTCATATAAAATCCCATTCTTCTTTTGCGACCAACATATGATCGCAAAATAAATGGGGCTAGGCGAGACCTCACAATCTAATGTCGGTTGCAAAAGAAGAATGGGAAAGGCAGTTCCAGGAATAATGAATGAATGTCGCAGATCGGTCGGAGGCCAATAGGAAGGCACGCTCTGCAACAAGCGTGCCTTCATCTATTGGCCTTGTCGCCGATGGGGAGGAGGGGGTGGAGCCTACCAGAGCAGCATTGCTCTAATACTCTGCAGTAAGTTACGCAAAGCCAAGGGTGAGAACCTAGCGCTTCAGGTCCTCACTTGGGTAAAAGCTAATGAACAAAGAAGAGGAGCAGAGGGAAGGTGAGTATAATTGTCCTTTAAGTGCTTCAAAAGCTTGCATTTTCAATAATTTTAATAAGCTAATAAAAGGTATTTAAAGGGACAGTTCAGTGGAAATTATCAATATTTGTTAAATTGTTAGTTTGTGTAATGCATACTTAGTTATTCTAAATATTCTCTTCCATTTTGAAAAATCAGTTGATTTCATACCCTTTGCTATTCCCTGCTGTTGACATTAGTGAGCTGACATTTCAGGTTCTAACAGTCCTTCCCAGATGCACCACTTCCTTGGAATGTTCCTAACAGTAATTTCTACTGATTGGCTTGTTGGGTGGGTCAAAGATGCTCAGATCTCTACAGAGCAACTGAATCAACCCAGGCACTGGGTCAAGGGCAAGACCGTAACGGTCTCTACTAGGGGTCCTTCAAACAGGAAGTCAGTATTTTGGTTGCATTTATTTATACACAGACAAAATGCTGAATTGGCAGATTAAGGTCATTGGGATGAAAAAATACTGCTCTTTTCCTGAAAAGCAAAAACACATAGAAAAAAAGCTGTGGATTGAGCAGTGCACACCTGACTAGAGTAATGATTAGAATAATCAATTAGACCATATACAATGATTAATGCAATTAAAAGGCATTTTTATTGTTTGTGCAAAGATAGCCAACCCCGAAGGGCAATAATAAAGTGCAAAAAAAATAACAATTAAAAACACTTCCTGTGCTATTCCTGGTTACATATGTACATAATCATTATGATATACCGGTATACCCATTCGCTCAGTCATTCACACACCTGTTAGCTACCAAAGATAAAGCACAGTGTTACTTATAGCAGAGAATCTCATATCAATGACCATATATATCATAATGGAACTAATAGCAGTAATGTCCCATCAAAAGTAATAAATATCATAATAGTACAATGTTACAAATACATATTAAGACCCCTGCTAATGACCATTGGTAGCTAACAGGCTCAAAGTTCCATTCACAAATAGGATTTTTTCTAAGTCTTTGCTACTTAGCGAAGACTTAGGAAAAAAATGGGGACAGAGATCAAAATTTGGTGATCACTTCTGATCACCAAATTATTGATCTTTGCCAATGAATGAAAAATCACTTCCTGGAAAATGATTTCCGGGAAGTGATTTTTCCAATCGGATTTCAAATTGGAAAACGGGCATTTATGCCCGCATTCCAAGTTTGTTATCATTCCCAAAGATGATTTGATGATCATCTTTGGGAATGATCAAAAAAAAAAAGGGGAAATGCACATAAAAAAATCTTAAAGTGATACACACCTTTTTTTTTTTTTACCTAAAACTATAAATTAGCAAAAAACTTTGTCTTCTCCAAGCTTCCCAATGTCACCGGTTATATCGGTAAAGTAAACGCAGATACTTATTTGTATGATTTCACGGGAAACTAAGCCTATTTTATAAGGAAATTTTGCAGAGGTACCAAAAAAAGACCGGGCTAAATTTTTAGGATCAGTAAAGTGTGTAAAAACGTGTGTGACTCTCCATACTAACCGGTTTTCACTAAAATACCACTAAAAGGGGGAGAGTGTGTGTGTGGGGTGGGTTGTGGTGTTTTTTCTTGTAACTGCACTTCTACATGCGTCCCATTTGGGCTAGTTGGTGGCCTCGTCTCTGTTTGCATCCACGCATATGGCATACCGTTTGATTCAGGACATGTGGGAGATTGACATTTAGTGGGTTTTTTTGCTTGTCAAGTGGGTTTAGGTAGGATTTCAACCTTTAAATCATCTTATTTTATTTTTCACAAAACCTCCTAAAAACACGGAGTTCTTTGGATCACTGGGTCTGGAATTCTTCATGTATGTATGAAAGCATGGCCCCGTAACGTAGCTGAAGGTGTGTAGATTCCAAAAATATATAGTTTGTGGGGGGAATTTCCAAGTTTCGGGGCTGTTTCCTTAGAAGTAGGGTAGGCTGTTCAAATTACAGAGCACTTTGATTTTTTCTTGTAATTGCATTTGTGCATGTGTCCCATTTGAGCTAGTTGGTGGCCACGTCTCTGTGTGCATCCACGCATATGGCATACCGTTTGATTCAGGACATGTGGGAGATTGATATTTAGTGGGGGGCTTTATTTGTGGGGGGGCATTTCCAAGTTTTGGGGCTGTTTGAAATTACAGAGCACTTTGATTTTTTTCTTGTAATTGCACTTATGCATGCTTCCCATTTGAGTTAGTTGGTGGCCATGTCTCTTTGTGCACCCACACATAGAGCATACCGTTTGATGCAGGATATGTGGGAGATTGCTATTTAGTGGGTTTTTTTGCTTGTCAAGTGGGTTTAGGTAGGATTTCAACCTTTGAATCATCTTATTTTATTTTTCACAAAACCTCCTAAAAACACGGAGTTCTTTGGATCACTGGGTCTGGAATTCTTCATGTATGTATGAAAGCATGGTACCGTAACGTAGCTGAAGGTGCATAAATTCCAAAAATATATAGTTTGTGGGTGGTATTTCCAAGTTTAGGGCTGTTTCCTTTGAAAACAGGTAGGCTGTTCAAAAAACAGAGCACTTTGATTTTTTCTTGTAATTGCATTTGTGCATGTGTCCCATTTGAGCTAGTTGGTGGCCACGTCTCTGTGTGCACCCACACATATAGCATACCGTTTGATGCAGGATATGTGGAAGAGTGCTATTTAGTGGGTTTTTTTGCTTGTCAAGTGGGTTTAGGTAGGATTTCAACCCTTGAATCATCTTATTTTATTTTTCACAAAACCTCCTAAAAACACAGAGTTCTTTGGATCACTGGGTCTGGAATTCTTCATTTATGTATGAAAGCATGGCCCCGTAACGTAGCTGAAGGTGTGTAGATTCCAAAAATATATAGTTTGTGGGGGGAATTTCCAAGTTTTGGGGCGGGTTCCTTAGAATTAGGGTAGGCTGTTCAAATTACAGAGCACTTTGATTTTTTCTTGTAATTTCATTTGTGCATGTGTCCCATTTGAGGTAGTTGGTGGCCACGTCTCTGTGTACATCCACACATATGGCATACCGTTTGATTCAGAACATGTGGGAGATTGATATTTAGTGGGGGGTTTTATTTTCGGGGGGCATTTCCAATTTTTGGGGCTGTTTGAAATTACAGAGCACTTTGATTTTTTTCTTGTAATTACACTTGTGCATGCGTCCCATTTGAGCTAGTTGGTGGCCACGTCTCTGTGTGCACCCACACATATGGCATACCGTTTGATTCAGGGCATTTGGAAGATTGATAATTGACAAGTTTTTTTTACATGCCATTGAAATTTGCCATGATTTTTAAGCTTGAATTGTATTTTTATACATTTTTCCTGAAAATCTATTAAGAAAGCAAAATTGTACACGAAGCTGCGCCCACATCATTGGTGGTATGCATAAAAGAATCACACCATTGTGTAGCTGAAGGTGTGTAGAGTCCAAGAATTTATAGTTTTGGGGGGTATTTCTAATATAGAGGGGTGTTTAGTCTGACAAATCTGAAAAGTTGCTGTAATTGGGCCACTGTTCATTGGCTCACTTTGTGGCTAGTTGATTCCACGTCTGCGTGTGTAACCATACATAGGGCATACCATTTGATTCAGGACATTTGGGAGATTGATATTTGGTAACTTTTTTTTACATTACTTGGGATTTTGGCATGATTTCTACCTTTTGAGAGTGTTTTTTTTCTAATTTTTTAGAAAATCTGCTAAAACTATGAACTTCTACGAAGAACTGCGCCCACACCATTGATGGTACGAATGAACAAACTACAGAATTACGTAGATAAAGGTGTGTAGATTCGAGAAATATATGGTTTGTGGGGGTTGTTTTGTGGGAAAAAACTGCAGACTGTTCAAATTCAGATTTGGCTGAAAATTTTTGCTGTTTCTGAGTCATTGTGCATTGTCTCACTTCATGGCCATTCGCTTCCACGTCCGCGTGTGTAACCACACATATGGCATACCGTTTGATTCAGGACATTTGGGAGATTGATATTTAGTAACTTTTTTTTACATTCCATGTTGTTTTGGCATGATTTCTACCTTTTGAAGTTGTTTTTTGTTCATTTTTTCAGTCAAATGCGAACTTCTATGAAGAACTGTACCCACACCATTGATGGTATGAATAAACAAACTACAGTGTTACATAGCTGAAGGTGTGTAGATTTCAGAAATATATAGTTTGTGGGGGTTATTGCTAAGCTATGGGGGTGTTCTGTGGAAAAAAATGCAGACTGTTCAAATTCAGAGTTGGCTAAATATTTTCGCTTATTGTGAGCCATTGTGCATTGTCTCACTTCGTGGCTATTCGCTTCCACGTCCGCATGTGTAACCACACATATGGCATACCGTTTGATTCAGGACATTTGGGAGATTGATATTTAGTAACTTTTTTTTACATTCCATGAGGTTTTGGCATGATTTCTACCTTTTGAAGTTGTTTTTTGTTCATTTTTTCAGACAAATGCAAACTTCTACGAAGAACTGCGCCCACACCATTGATGGTATGAATGAACAAACTACAGTGTTACATAGCTGAAGGTGTGTAGATTTCAGGAATATATAGTTTGTGGGGGTTATTTCTAAGTTACGGGGGTTTTGTGGAAAAAACTGTAGACTGTCCAAATTCGGAGTTGGCTAAATATTTTCGCTGTTTCTGAGCCAACGTGCATTGTCTCACTTTGTGGCTTGTCGCTTCCACGTCCGCGTGTGTAACCACACATATGGCATACCGTTTGATTCAGGACATTTGGGAGATTGATATTTAGTAACTTTTTTTTACATTCCATGAGGTTTTGACATGATTTCTACCTTTTGAATTTGTTTTTTGTTCATTTTTTCAGACAAATGCGAACTTCTACAAAGAACTGCGCACACACAATTGATGGTATGAATGAACAAACTACAGTGTTACATAGCTGAAGGTGTGTAGATTTCAGGAATATATAGTCTGTTGGGGTTATTTCTAAGTTACGGGGGTATTTGTGGAAAAAACTGCAGACTGTCCAAATTCGGAATTGGCTAAATATTTTCGCTGTTTCTGAGCCATCGTGCATTGTCTCACTTTGTGGCTTTTCGCTTCCAAGTCCGCATGTGTAACCACACATATGGCATACCGTTTGATTCAGGACATTTGGGAGATTGATATTTAGTAACTTTTTTTTACATTCCATGAGGTTTTGGCATGATTTCTACCTTTTGAAGTTGTTTTTTGTTCATTTTTCAGACAAATGCGAACTTCTACGAAGAACTGCGCCCACACCATTGATGGTATGAATGAACAAACTACAGTGTTACATAGCTGTAGGTGTGTAAATTTCAGGAATATATAGTTTGTGGGGGTTATTTCTAAGTTACGGAGGTGTTTTGTTGAAAAAACTGCAGACTGTCCAAATTCGGAGTTGGCTAAATATTTTTGCCGTTTCTGAGCCATCGTGCATTGTCTCACTTTGTGGCTTTTCGCTTCCACGTCTGCGTGTGTAATCGCACATATGGCATACCATTTGATTCAGGACATTTGGGAGATTGATATTTGGTAACCTTTTTTTACATTCCATGGGGTTTTGGCATGATTTCTACCTTTTTCAATGTTGTTTGATGTTCATTTTTTTGGAAAATCTGGTAAAAGTGCAAATTTCTACGAAGAACTGCACCCACACCATTGATGGTATGAATGAACGAACTACAGCGTTACATAGCTGAAGGTGTGTAGATTTCAGGAATATATAGTTTGTGGGGGGTATTTCTGAGTTGGGGGGGTGTTTTGTGGAAAAACTGCAGACTGTTCAAATACAAAACTGGCAACATTGTTTTTGCTGCTACTGACATTTGGCACTGGTCACGCTCTGGGTTAGTTGGTAGCCATGTCTCTGGGTACACCCATGAATGTGGCATACCGTTTTATTCGGGAGGGGTTAGGCTTTCATACTTGAGATGCGTTTGAACTTTCCTCCACAGTTTTTAGCTGAAATTCGCATTTGATTTTGTCTCTGTTTTTACAGTTGAGGAAAAAAGGAAAATGTGAGAAAATAACTTACAATTTGACGAAGAGCTGCGTCCGGGTATCTGCATTTTGATCGAAACTTACCTCACTCATAAAATCCTGCGGGTGTGTAGTTTCTAAAAATATCTCACTTGTGGGGATATTTTAGTTAATTTGGTAGATATTCTATGTTAACTGTCAGTAGTGGTTATACATTTTAATTTGGTGTAATATTCTTGAAGGTGCAGTTTTAGTTTGGGGGGGTCTCCTGTATAGGAAAAGTCAGGTACCTACATATATCTGGTATCGTTGTACTCGGGAGTATCAGAGCTTTTAGAAACCGTAAGATTTTTGTGCGTAACCTTAAGATAACTATAAGTAAAAATGGGTAAAATCCATGAAAATTTGCAAATTTTTCATTTTTTTTACATATTTTACCCATAATTCCAGTAAAATTTCCAGAAAAGTTACAAAATTTTGTTACCATATTAAAGTAGACTTTGTGCTGAAAAAAACAATGTATAATATTCCTGATTTACTGCAAGGTTTCCTACTGTAAAATTAGTCTAAAGCGATTAAGGGCAAAATCCTGAAAATTCTTCTGGCAGTTAACGCAAAAAAAATGAAAATCTCCTGGCAGTGAAAGGGTTAATTGCATTAATCATTGTATATGGTCTAATTGATTATTCTAATCATTACTCTAGTCAGGTGTGCCCTGCTCAATCCACGGCTTTTTTTCTATGTGTTTTTGCTGCTTACTTATTGTGGAAGGAGCACCCTGGCTTCATTGGGGACATAGTTTACCCCTGGTTCTTGCAGTAGTGCCGGGCTATACACAGGCTTTTTTCTGAAAAGTACATGTATTTGCACTGAACTTCCCCTTTAATATCCAAGATGTCGTTTCTTTAATCAATGGCGAACACGGTACAATTGTCTACTACTATTGTTACTATTGAAAACATACTGATATATTCTTGTGAAGGTTCTCATTCATCCAGGTCATGGTCTATCTGTTGTACTCAATTAGATCAACTGGACTTAAATTTTAGTTCTTGAAGACGTTTCGCTAGTCATCCGACTGGCTTTCTCAATTCAGAATGACTTGTACAAGAATCTGTGGCAATTATGTACCCTGGAAAATCCCAATTAGCATATCACACAGCCAAGTGTTAAGGGCGTGATTGGATAGTGGCTAAGAGGTGTTACAGGAATGCCCAGAGTAAGGTGTCAAAACAGCATTGTACATGGCAGATAGTTGGTGTCGAACCCCCCCCACCTCTGTTTAAGAGGTTAAAATCCACCAGAAGGAAGTACAAGCTTTCACGGAACGCATTAATGCAGTAGACCAAAACATCAAATTTACAAGGGAAGAGGTACAAAACAAACTGGTTTTCTTGGTCTGCTTGGTAGAAGTTAAGGAAAATGATAAACTGGAAGTAGAGGTTTACAGAAAACCAACACACACAGATCCGTATTTGATGTTTGACTCCCACCACCCTTTAGATCCCAAGCTGGGTGTCATCAGAACCCTGCTACACAGGGCTGCGAACACCCCCACTAGCACAGAAGCAAAGGCTAAAGAAATGAAACATCTCAGAGGAGCCCTTAAAACTTGTGGATATCCAGACTGGGCCTTTGTCAAAAGAAGTAGAAGGAAAGAAAAGAACACGAATACCAACAGTGAAGGGGAAAAGCAAGACAGAAGAAAGAACATGGTCATCCCATATGTAGCAGGGGTATCCAAGAAATTAAGAAGAATTTTCAAAAAACACCGTATCCCTGTCTGCTTTAAACCGAACAACACACTGAGGCAGCAATTGGTACATCCGAAAGACCCAATACCGAAACACAAGATAAGCGACATCATATACGCAGTGCAGAGCAGTGAAGAATGCTCTGATTTGTATGTGGGGGAGACCAAACAGCAACTGCATCAACGTATGGCCCAGCACAGAAGAGCCAATTCCTCAGGTCAGGACTCAGCCGTGTACCTGCATCTTAAGGATAAAGGACATACCTTTGAAGATTGTAATGTTAACACATTGGCAAAGAAACGTGACTGGTTCAAGAGAGGTGTTAAGGAGGCCATTTATGTGAAAATAAAGAAACCAAGCCTAAATAGAGGTGGGGGGGGTTCGACACTGTCTGCCATGTACAATGCTGTTTTGACACCTTACTCTGGGCGTTCCAATAACACCTCTTAGCCACTATCCAATCACGCCCTTAACACTTGGCTGTGATATGCTAATTGGGATTTTCCAGGGTACATAATTGCCACAGATTCTTGTACAAGTCATTCTAAATTGAGAAAGCCAGTCGGATGACTAGCGAAATGTCTTCAAGAACTAAACTTCAAGTCCAGTTGATCTAATTGAATACAACAGATATACTGATATATTATTGCTAGAAGATTCAAGTTTTTCTTTTTTGACAACCACTGCACATACTATAAGAATATTAAGCACAAAGCTTTTTAACCTTGCAGATTCTTTTAAACCAGGCAATTATTTCCACTGCCCAGAGCACATGAGAAACCTCAATATTTATTTTTATTAATGATGGGCCTAGTAGGACCTTAAATTTATTGAGTTTTTAGGACATAAAAAACAGTCTCCAGCTCATCAATGTTTTAAAATACTCCTATTGAGGTTGTATACATTCACACTGAAGTACTATACCTGATTATTAAAAGTAACCATTTTGGCAATAGTAGACTTATCAATAGCAGGAAACAATGAATTTGCAATAAACTCCATATCCTCATAAGAAAGTTGGTCAACATAAACCTGCAAGACACATGTTGACAAAAAGAAAAGATTTTAAAGATGCAGAAAACTTAAAACCTTCATAGCTCAGGGAAAATAAAGCAACATTAAATTTGTATAAACCTAATACCCCCACCTCCTTCCCAAATACTTGCCTGTGTGAATCTGTTAAGAAAAGAGCGAGGCAGGCCCTTTCTTCCTCCACCTTGATGGAAAGGATTCTGGCATCCAAATATCTTTGTCTTTTCATGCTGCACCTGGAAGCTCACACCAAGTTCAGGAATGTAAACCTCACCCCGATGGTCAAAACAAGCATTTAGTCCCTCCAGTACAGACTGTGATGCTAGATTTAACTGTTTGATAAAAAAAAAAATATTATAAGTGCCAGTGTAATTAGCAAAATTAAACCAATAAATATTTGTTTTTTTAAGAACTATTAATTCGATTTTTTTCTTCCACAGCTAACAAAGTGTACAGTATGTCCCCCATTCTAGGCAAGATCTTAATTAATTACAATCTATACATCTAATGCACTGTTCCTACATCCCATTCTTACTTGAAAGTACACTGCTGTCGGTATCAATCACCTCTTTACCATATGCGCGAATATGGTAAAGAAAAGAAAAAATGTTGGAAAAGTTGTCATTGTCTGCAGAAGCTCTCAGTAGCCTAGATCAATAAAGACTTTAGTCGGCATGTAAACCCCCAAATCTAATTGTTATATTTATGTTTCTGAACCAATATTTAGAGTTAAGCCCCACTGGTGTGATTATGATCGTGTTTTGCGATGCGACTGTGCAGGCCAATGGAACCCTATGGGATCGGCCTCACTACATGCGCTGCCCTCTGAGCCTATTTTGGAGTGCACGCAATCACCATGGTGCGTATCGCATGCACGGATAGGGCTCAATGCCGAAAGTGCAGCACACAGAAGTTTGCATGGAAGCACGACATTTACTTCTGTGGGTCCTAATGGGGCTTAAAGGACAACTCCACCCTCATAAGAACATCTTTAAGAAAGAATATCCACTTTAAAATATGTTGATACATCATACTTTGTCCTATGAATTCATTACTGTATGCCTGTTATGCTTCTGGATGCCTTATGAAAACTGAGCAATTTAGAAACCTGTACTGAGCCTGGGCGTGCTCAGTAGAGGCAGCTAGGGGATTAGTCATTGGCTGTGATGTCAACTGTTAAATCCATAACTGACATTTACTAACTGGAAGATCCAGGAAGCAGAAATGGGATAAACAGGACATTGTGCAGGATTTCAGGTTAGACTTATCTATTTCAGATTTCAAACTATTGCCATTTAGGGTTTTGGGGGGTTATTTACCTGTATATAAGTTTTCATTTTGGGGCTGGACTCGCCCTTTAACTTACTGCTAATACAGCCTTAAGTTACTGTACTGCCCTTGAAGCTCTGTAGCTGTGAAGCTAGACAGTCAGCTAAATAATAAAATAGAATCTTTAATAAACAGAAGTTTGCTTTTTCTTTAAATATTTACTTCTAATGTTCTTATGTGAAACTAATAAAATGCAAAATAACATAGTATAATTAAATATGCACCAGTACCTGATTATTATTACAGTGCTACAACAAAAAATAAAACAATAACTTTAAGTAATCTGGAATAAGAAGTATACCACACCATGCAGGAACGGCAAGGTTTTTAACATCAACGTACTGTATATCTGCCTTGCAGAGCAAATGCGCGAGTGGGCAATCTGCACTGTAGGTGTCTGTATTAATAGTGAATTGCCAAGAGCATTACAAAATGAAAGGCATTTAAGCATTCTGGGATTGTAAATAAAAATACTTTTCTTACTTACTATTATAAGCTGATGGGGTTATTTAGTAAAGCTTTTAGTGGGCCACTTTGTGCTTTTAGTGTTCACTGTTTTTATTGAGTTTTGGACTTTGATACAATGTAAATGACCACATTATAAATCCTATATAATAAAAGCCTAACTGCTGTGTCCATGCTATGGTCTGTGTGTCACTGCAGTTCCTATGAACTCACCACTAGAGGGAGAGTCCCTGCAGTTCCTATTGACACCACTAGAGGGAAAGTCTCTGCAGTTCCTATTGAGCACAAAGAAAGAAAAGATGCTGCACACACCGGTTGCAGTGAATATATATATATGGGTGGGTGGCACTCAAACCTTGTAGGATAAATCACCTGGGTGCTTCCTGTTGATTAAAAATAGACATATAAACAAAGATATAGGAGCACTCCTAGGAATTTCAATGAAGTTTATTCAACACAAACGTGGCAACGTTTCGGCCCTGTGTCTGGGGCCTTTCTCAAGCCTTGTGATACAACATACCATGTGCAAGTTTAAATAGGGTGTTCCTCCTCCCATTTTTCGTGACATCCAATTATCTACACACACAACACAGCTACAAAGAAAGTGATCTATTTCTTTCATTTGAATATTCTTAAAACATATCCATATTTAAAGTGCTTATAGTATCTAAAGTGCTTATAATAATCTTAAAGTGCTATTTCTCTATTTAAAGTGCTGCCATATCCGTTAAAATACTTCTATTTGCATTAAAATAGTGTTACCTTTAAATTAGTGTTAATCTTAAAAATAAGTGTCGTTCTTAAAATCTAGTTATCATAATATATAGAGAAAATTTCAACATGATTTATATAAAGAATCTAGTGACTACTACTGCTATTATCCAAAATATTATATAAAATCTTATAACTACCATTATTTATATCTCCTATTTTTAAACAATACTATTTAGGCTATTAATTTAACGTTCATTCAAAAAACATCTATATGAGATATTCTCATTCAGTCCATGGGGATTAATTGTATTCAATGTTTTTATCCAATATGCCTCTCTTTGTAGCAATATTTTGGATCGATCTCCCCCTCGTCGAAGTGATGGTACATGGTCTATGGCCATATATTTAAATTGTGTAACATCATGCTTATGTTCCAAAAAATGCTTAGCCATGGGTTTGTTAGTTCGCCCATCTCTATGTGCCGTTTTAATAGCAGATCTGTGCCCATCAATCCTTAGACGTAATGTCAGATCCGTTTTCCCCACATAGAACAATTTACAAGGACAGGAGGCCAGATAGATCACATGGGTTGTGGTACAAGTTATTGTATGTTTTATCCTTATAGATTCACCGGTATGAGGATGAAAAAAATGTGTGCCAATGTTCATATGTTTACAAGAATTGCATCGTTAACAACTGTAACTTCCCCCAGGTCTCTTAGTTAACCATGTTGATTCTGTTCTGTAACTCTCAATAGGGTCTCGTTTTTCCAATATGTCCCCCAAATTACTGCCTCTTTTGTATCCAATTTTAGGCCTATCCGGTATGCAATTCTGTAATTTTGGATCTGCTTTCAATATTCTCCAACTCCTCTGTAGGATATTATGAATTTCTGGTGATAAGTCCGTAAACTTAGTGACACATATCATAGGATTTAAAAATGGGAGGAGGAACACCCTATTTAAACTTGCACATGGTATGTTGTATCACAAGGCTTGAGAAAGGCCCCAGACACAGGGCCGAAACGTTGCCACGTTTGTGTTGAATAAACTTCATTGAAATTCCTAGGAGTGCTCCTATATCTTTGTTTATATATATATAAACCTGGGTGGCTGGTGTGTGGTATTAGTCCTGATGACGGCCTGATAGAGGTTGAAACATGTTGACCGAATAAATTGTTTTTGAACGTTTGTTACCAAGACCTGTGAGTGCGTCGTGCTTCTTTGAATATTATATATATATATATTTATTTATTTTTTTTTTCACTTAAAAACACAAATATACAAAATACCAAAATGGATCCCTAACTCAAAGTGCAAAGCAAGTACAGTCAACACACAGTATAAGTCAAGGTATGTAAGTCACAGAGGTAAGACATACTGTACCCAGCCAGTTAGTGTTGAAATGTACAGGCACTAGGGGGGTCCATGTGGGTGATGAGGTAGAGCAGATATCACAAAGAGGGTCCGCAGACCCTTTTTGTGTTCTCTGCTCTTTTTTTAAAAAATAAAACAGAAAATGTTTATTTATGATACATTTAAACCTTCATATGGCATTAAAATATCAAGGAAACATATCACTGCTCAAGTATAGGTTGCAGGTTAATTTTGTAAATGCTTTATTAATAATATTATAATTATTAAAAAAGTGCACTAGATAGGTAGATATGATTGATTGGTTGGGGCAAAATTAGCACCATTTTTAACGGGAATCTCCCTGATTGAATGTATTTTATACATGGTTTGATTACTCCATTCAGAGTGGGCAGTATTGAAATATTTCACAGGATATGATGTATTTTAAGATGTCACAGGATATGTATTTAAAATGCTTTCTACACATGTGCACAACATTTTGGCTTGATAAAGTCTGTAAGCCAGGGGCAGAAACGTTGTTTGTATGCTTCATTGCCAATAAAGGCTTTTTTGTTGTAAAATCCCAAGAAAGCACCTAATATTTATTGGATAATTGGATTTATATATCTTACCTACCAGGTTGCACCAGGGTTGAAACAAAGTTGTTGGACAATACAATAGTGAGTGCCCTCAGCTTGAATTGGTCTAGTAAAGGTGACCATACCATTAGGCCGGTTTTATGTACAATGTGTCACAAAACAAATTGAATGTCGAACAATATATATGGTACATCTTTGTACAATTAACATTGTACATCTGTCTATCAGATGTCAGAACGGTTTAAGATCGTAATTACGATTGTAATAGTATATGACCACCTTAAGATCTTTCTTCCAGGCTAATTGATATTTATAATTTCCATCCCCAATATGTCTGATGTGTTATGAATATATTGGGAACAAGTTTCCTCTGGCTTTATAATTACAGGCAGATTTTTTTTTAATATTTGGAGAGGGTATTGTCCTCTTCAAATTGCTTGATTTTGGAACACAAAAGATGTCCAATCTGCATATATTGGAATAGTCCACTTGGGGGTACATGTGAAACTTTAAGGAGAAAAGATAGATTAGTATCACACCTATGGCGAAGAAGCCCACATCTCTCTACCAACCATATCTTTTTTCAAGTAGCCAGTGGTGAAGTCTGGGTTGTGTTCCACAGATAGTATCAAAGTGTATTTAAAATAAAAATTATATTTACATTTGATTATGTCCCAGAGTCCTAGGGTAGTCAGCGTGCAGGGGCTAGAAAAAAAGTTTTCAGTAGGGACCCAGAGTATCGGTATGATAAGTAAAAAATTAAATCAGATTCAATGTTTCAAACAACTTCAACGGGGGTATATCACTTGCCAGGTAGGATGTTGTTCAGATACCTTCAAGTGAGATATGCCTTTCTAACACAATTTCAAACCTCATTCCCATAGCTGACTAATTTGCCCTCTTGGCGAGGTTTGTAAAACATCTGCCAAGCTAATTTCAAACATATACAAGGTTTTTCAAAACACCCCGGGATATGCTGCCACAGAGGGGAAAAAAGAGATCCTGGGAAGCAGATGTGGGTCCCAAGGCAAAAGAGGAATGGGAAGAAGCGCTTAAAGACCTGTAGACTGGTCTCTACTAAAGGTTCAGATAGACTATCACAAATGTATATTCTGCACAGAGTAAACCTCACCTCATATCCAAATATAAACCAAACTACAACCCATTATGCCCCAAATGTCAAGCAGCACCTTCTACCACCTAATATGGTCCTGCCCTAAGATCCAGAGACAAATACTAATTTTCCTACATGATAAAATGGGATCCCCATTGGGATGTGATCCCAAGATCTGTTTACTAAGTATTACGGAAGATTTACAAATTGATAAATCTTTTAAAGACCTTTCCTTAAGAGATTGTTCCTGGCAAGATTACAGATCGCTAAGACCTGGATCCATGCCCTCCCCCCACGCCTAGCAGACTGGAAAACCGCAGTAAATAAAGTCCTACCATATAAACAAATGTTATATAACCATAGAGGGTGCCCCCTTTAATATACCAAGGTCTGGCTGAGATGGAAATCCTCCCTGAAAAATGTGTATGAAATGTCCTTGTATATAAATGTTTAATGCTCAAAATAATGGTGTGGATATTGAGAACAGCTATGGTGTAACCAATTGCCCCTGATATTAACTAAATTTAATGATGTTGCCTGATGCTCTATTCTATAAATAAATAAAATTCCTCCACTTGTAGGGGATTTAAAAAAAAAAAAAATCGATCAGATTCAAACTTTATCCATCTAGTGTGGTTTGATCTATGCCAGTCAACCAGGTGGGTGAGTTAGGCCGCTAGGTATAAGGGTACACACAGCCCTCCTTGACATTATGTTGGTACATTATAGTCTTCATTACATTATAGGGTTTTTTTCCCATGCATATGAACTGCATTACATTAAATTATAATGGGGGTAAGCACTGAAATAGATATAAAATCTATGAGAGTATTTTGACTGTACGCACCCTTCCTAACCAAGAGATGGATAGTTTAGGCCATTTACATAGGTGTCTGATTTTTAATAGGGGGTGTAGTTGGATAAATATAGCTTTTCAAATGTGTGTGTGATTTAATACCTAAATAATGAAACCTTTTATCTTTCCATTGTAATTCAAAAATTTTCAATAGGAGTTTTTTTTTTTTTTTTTACCGGCGGGGAGTTCGTTGAAGAGGAAGGGGAGTGCTTGATGAAAGAATTTATATCCTTTATGTTAGTGGTGATAGAAATGAATAAAGGCGTAACCAAGATTTGCATACAGCAGTTACTTACTTCATCTAGTACAATCCAATATCCAGCCTTTAAAGCTGAAAGAAGAGGACCATCACGCCAAGCAAATTCTCCTCCCTTACCGCCTTCAATGGGCAAGTCCGTGCCAAAAAGATCAGTCACATCCTTAAAAATAATGTTTAAACCAGTTTTTAAATTTGAAAGGAAAGAGATCTTTTCTATCACAACAATACACACACATTTTAGCAACCTGTTTTGTAGACAAAATTTTGAAGTCCTAGTTACATTACAGTACAATTGAACTAAAAAATAGAGCACAACTATCAAATGTACATACCGTTTGCTCCGATAAGTTAATGCGAACAAGGCAGTTCCCTGATGCCTTGGCTAATGCAGTCACAAGACTGGTTTTGCCAACTCCAGGCGATCCCTCTAAAAGAATCGGCTTGTTGAGCTGTAAAGCTCTGAGCAATCTCTGTGCATTTAAAGAGGTGGTTTCAGCACCAAGGGCATAATCATGCATACTGCCTCCTTCGAAAAATGGTCCTTAAAATATAATGTTTACATGACATTAACACAATTGATAAGAAAAAAAAAACAATAAATGCAATATATTTCTTAATGGGTATCTATACTTCCAAAAATGTAATTTTCAATACACCAACACATTTTTCAGATTTGAAATCCGAGCTGTAGATTCTCAGAAATCTTCATTTTAAATAACAGCTTGTACAGGGAAATACCGGTCACTCAAACCAGGTATGCTAATTTGTGTCCCTCCAGTGACCTCTTACTAGGATCTTCCAAAACATGTCAAAACAATTAATACAACCCCAAATATAATGACCTTACTAATCATATCAGTCTCCTTTATATCTATATCTGTCTGATCTATCTATCTGTTTATCTATCGGTCTGTCTGTATTATATTTCAATCTATATATTTATCGGTCTGTTTACCTGTCTATCTATCATGGTATTCCAAGGTGTTTGGTAGTATAAATAGACACTAGTGAGAGAGGGAGAGATGCAAGCCAGGTCTGCTGCAGGAGTGTGTCACAGGAGGTCACTTACAGCATGTCTGCTTGCTTTTAAGAAGAAAGGGAGAAGTGTCTAATACAGCAGCAGCCCCCACTCCCCCATCCACTATCAGCAGTGTCAGGAAGATTTGTTAATGAGCTGTATAGTGTTGGGTTGTGAAGTCTCTGCAGAATGTATATTAATGTGTCAGCTGGATTTACAAGTGGGCAGTGACTAAGGGAGGGGGGGCAGTTAGGAACAGTTACTAAACATTAAAAATTCACTAGAAAAAAAAAAGCACAGGCACACGTTACATTTAATATGTAGTATACACACACCAACATTGTTAAAATTATAATCAGATTTAGTTTACATTTTTACTACCTTACTACCAAGGTATAATTGCCCACAAGCAATATAAAAATGGTTACAGATTGCTCCTTACCTATAGGTATGTAAAATGGATGAATTCCAAAACAAGTGTCTTTCCAATATATTATTCTCTCTGCGTCTTTGTCATACAACTTTAATTCAGATCTCGTGTGTTCATTAAGATCAACATTTTCAGAGAGTTTCTCACTTAAGAATCTCATGCACTTTTGTCTGGCAAGCAAGGTAGATTCAGCAGAGCAAAAGGTGGTTCCTATTATGCAAAGCAACGAATGTTTATATAACCACATCTACAACTGAACCTTAAATGTGAATTAATTACCGTAGTCTCACAAAATGCATCTTACCTGATCCTATACCATCAATGTACACTAGACAAGCACCATGTATAACAGCAGTGACAGAGTCAAGATTACACCTAGGAACCATGCTGTTCACCATTTCCTTATCACCAATCATGACATTCATGAAGTTTACCCAGGATAATATGTCTCTAACACTAAGTATACAGCGACGGCCAAAATCTTGATTTATAAGCCATTCAATAAAATCCATTACAACTTCTGCTACATCAGCACCTTAAAAAAAGAAGGAAAAAAAAGCAGGAGTTTTAGATACTGCTTTAGTATAGATAAATTTAGTTTCATATTAGGAATTGGACATTAGTTAGAGGAAAATAAATAGACTAAGAAAGATTGGTTTTTTTTTTACCATTATAGTCTGCAGCACCCAGTGACAAACCAGCATGCAAATTGTGCCTGATAATTTCTGTAAGATCTTGACGGTCAGCACTCTGCGGACTCCATATCTCTGTGAATCGGTTACGTAAGGCAGGCGACAGCTATAAACAAATGCCACTTAAAATTAGAACAGTGCAGGAACATATTTACTGAATGCAAGTCATATAGACGTTATAAACAGCTCAGGGTAGTATTGTGATATTTTAATATACCCTATGGACATTGTTTTCTTCTATAAGGCTATGGAGGCAGATTACTGTTTGAGTAAAAATCTTTACAGCTGCTTAGTATTCACCTTTGTTTTATCACAAAAATGGTGGAAATAATGTAATGACTTAGATCCCAAAGGAGTATAACAAGAGAATAAAGATATATAAAGGCAAGCAGAGGGTTCATACATCTGTAAAGCTAAACCTGTACTCCTGAAAAGGAACATTTATCACTTGCAGTTTGGTGCATGCAAATAGAATAGTAATCAATGAGATGCAAATTCCTAGATGATTTAAAGTAAAGTATAGAAAGCAATTAAATAATTAAAAAAAACACTTTCATTTTTTATTTCCTCTTTATCTTCCTATAATAGTTTGCATTTTTAAAGAAAGGCATAAACTTAAAAAAAATTTTTTTTTTTTAAAAATTAGAGCAAAAGTGTGCCCATTGGTGCACAGTGGGAAATGTGGGTGTATGTTTAGCTATATGTGGATACAGAAGATATAAAATCTTTATACACACTACTAAAAAATTTAGGGATTTGTACAAAAAAAAATAAAGGCAAGATGTTAAAAATAAAAGAAATCCTATGAAATGTTGGTTCTATTAGTGTCACATCCCCTAAATGAATATTTAACACAATATACAGAGGCAGAAGGGAACCTATTGGGTGTACCCCAATAGGTATTAGAGGGGACATATATACACACATCTTTTGGATTGTACTGGAAGTGTCAGTCCTTTAGAAATCAGGGGCGTAACTACCAGGGAGCAGGGGGAGCAACCGCAGGGGCGCCCCGGGAACCAAATCTTCTTATTTTTCCTATGACAGATATAGCCTTATCCAAGAAAACAACAGTGGTTTAAACACGGATAGGGGCTCCATCATAGTTTTTCAGGGGGCCCAGTAATTCCTAGTAACACCACTGTTAGAAATACATGTTAAATATACATAAAGTGCAGCCTAACATCTAGTTAAGACAGACATTATCCATCTTATATTTGTTATATAACACTATCACATTTTTCTGTTTGTTTATAGATTTGTTTTGCTAAATCTATACAAGAAGATATTTAAATCCAGGGTTTTGAGAGATGGGCGAAACTGCTAAAATCCGTTCCACCTGTGGACCTGGAAAATGGTCTAGGAAAAATGTACATGCATCCAGAAGTTTAAAAAAAATTAACTTTCCTCATGATCGAGGATCGACCTTTCTGAAAAGAATCTGATTGTAACTAATCAGTATTGGTCTCATTGTAACCAATTCAAATTGGAAAATTATCTGATTGGTATAAGATTCTTTCTAAAAAAAAAAAATAAAAAAAAAGCTGATTGTAACCAATTAGAATTGGTTACAGTCAGATTCTTTCAGAAAGAATTTGATTGGTATGCTTTGTGGAAGAATCTAATTGTAACCAATCAGAATTAGTTACAAATAGATTCTTTTAGAAATAATCTGTTTGGTATACTAACCAATCAGATTCTTTTCTAATCAGAATTGGTTACAATTAGATTCTTTCAGAAAGAATCTAATTGTCTTTTCCCCAGACCATTTTCCAGGTCCCAAAACAATTTTCAGTAAGTTACAGCATAATTTTTACAAAATTTCCCCAAATTCGAATTTTCAAACGAGTCTCGAAAAAATCTGCAAAGCGGTATTCCCGCAAAATCCGTGAATCACGGAAATCCGACGCGGAACTGGGTTCAGATCAGCGATCTGGTCCATCTCTATAGTTATAGTCTCTTATAGTTCAGTAGAAATACAATTGTTGAGCACAGCTTGAATCAATCTTTCCCCTTAAAGGGCATGTCCACCCTTAAAAATTGTTTTTGATATGATGTTCCCCCATGTCTGGTAGCCCCAACCGCATGGTTTGTATTTTCCAAAAGCTCCCCAATTAATTACCTCCCTCGTTCTCCGCTGCATGCCGACCCTCTGCTGCGAGAATGCAAGCAAGGGGCGGGGACCGGCAGTCGCGTCTGTGATTGGCTGAGCGGCAGCCAATCACGGACGCGGCTGACAGTCATTCAGTGCAGCGGAGGAAAGAGGAGAGGTAAGTAAGAGTTTGGGGAGCTTTTGGAAAATACAAACCATGCGGTTGGGGGCTGCAGACATGGGGGAGCAGCATATTAGGGGTTTTACGCTAGGGGGAGGGATAGTAGAACGGGAGGGAGAGGGAGGGAGGGGGAGGGAGGGGGGAGAAGGGCTGCAGTACGCATGACAAATATCTACCGGAGGCAAGGTAGCAGGCAGAGCCCTGCTAGCCTCCTGGTGGACAGTTTTTGGGACTTTAGGGGGGGTCTACAGGAGAACGCTATGGAGCTGGGATGTGAGGTAAGGATTACACTACACTACATGGTGGGGCCATTACTGGGGGGGATTATAGTTTTGGGGGTGGACATGCCCTTTAAATTTCCAACCAATAGATCAACAAGAGCAGATCCATTGGAACCTTCTATAATTAAAGTTATCAATCTGTCTTTCAATACTCACCCTCCCCATTAAGGCCGAGGCCACACTACAACGCACCAAATGGCGCACACAATCGCGAGCGGTATTGCGATTTTGTGCGTGAATCTTGTGCGTTTCCGCACTAGTGTGGCCTAGCTTTAACTCACAGCTGTCACCAGGGATTCCGTTAGAGAGGGATCACTATTGGTAAATGTGTTAGAGAGGGACCACTATTGGTAAATGTTTTAGAGAGGGATCACTATTGGTAAATGTGAGGTCCTATAAAGAACCCAGACTATCCTGTCATGTTTCAATCTTATTACATTTATCAGTTCAGGACACAAGTTCATGAATTCTATGGGGTCTATTGCTTAAATAATGTAATAAACCATTAACAAACTGCACTTCATTGTCTCAGAGAAATGGGCATGGAGATGTTTTTATTTCAGTCCCCCTATCATATATAGCAGGGATAAGCAGTAGATCTCCAGATGTTTGAAAACAACAACTCACAGCATTCCTCTACAAGCACTCTGTAGTTAGGGAATTCTGGGAGTTGTAGTTTCCAAAACATCTGGAGATCTACTGGTTGCCTATTCCTGATCTATAGATATCTCTTACTGTCCAGCAAACAGCAGCTCTCCTTTGTTTCTATTGAGAATGGAGGGGTGGGGTGAGAGACTGTCACATGTTTTACAAAGGAAGTGACATATAAGTCTTGTAACTTCCTACTAACACTCAGAAAATGTTTTGATTCGCTAACACTGCTGTCAATCTAATATTAAGCACACCATTGAATACACTAAAAGGGAAGTGAGAAATATGTTCCTTTGTAAGCTTTCATTGCCTCCCTGTAAAACTTCCTGGGGTGTGGCTTAACAGTCCATTTTGAAGATACCATTAAAAAACAGGAGTGGGGCTGTGCAAGTAATTTTATTTATTTATATTACTATAGACTTTAATGTCATTACTATATATTGGTTAATATTTATATAACTATTTATTTTGTGCTGAAACAACACAAACACAGTCCCTATGTATATTACTTTTACCCATCCCCACCAAAATAGTACCTCCGAAAAACCCAATGTATTCCCCATGAATATGCTTGTGAAGGTTCTCATTCATCCAGGTCATGGTATATCTGTTGTATTCAATTAGATCAACTGGACTTGAAATGTAGTTCTTGAAGACGTTCGCTAGTCATCCGACTGGCTTTCTCAATTCAGAATGACTTGTACAAGAATTGTGGCAATTATGTACCCTGGAAAATCCCAATTAGCATATCACAGCAAGTGTAAGGGTGTGATTAGATAGTGGCTAAGAGGTGTTATAGGAACGCCCAGAGTAAGGTGTTAAAACTATCCCTGTCTGCTTTAAACCGAACAACACACTAAGGCAGCAATTGGTACATCCGAAAGACCCAATACCAAAACACAAGAAAAGCGACATCATATATGCAGTGCAGTGCAGTGAAGAATGCTCTGATTTGTATGTGGGGGAGACCAAACAGCAACTGCATCAACGTATGGCCCAGCACAGAAGAGCCAATTCCTCGGGTCAGGACTCAGCCGTGTATCTGCATCTAAGGATAAAGGACATACTTTGAAGATTGTAATGTTAACATACTGGGAAGGAACGTGAATGGTTCAAGAGAGGTGTTAAGGAGGCCATTTATGTGAAAATAAAGAAACCAAGCCTAAATAGAGGTTAGGGGGTTCGACACCAACTGTCTGCCATGTACAATGCTGTTTTAACACACAATGAATTTGCAATAAACTCCATATCCTCATAAGAAAGTTGGTCAAACATAAACCTGCAAGACACCTGTTGACAAAAGAAAGATTTTAAAGATGCAGAAAAACTTAAAAACCTTCATAGCTCAGGGAAAATAAAGCAACATTAAATTTGTATAAACCTAATACACCCCCACCTCTTCCCAAATACTTGCCTGTGTGAATCTGTTAAGAAAAGAGCGAGGCAGGCCCTTTCTTCCTCCACCTTGATGGAAAGGATTCTGGATCCAAAATATCTTTGTCTTTCATGCTGCACCTGGAAGCTCACACCAAGTTCAGGAATGTAAACTCACCCCGAGGTGCAAAACAAACATTTAGTCCTCCAGTACAGGCTGTGATGCTAGATTAACTGTTGATAAAAAAAAAAATATTATAAGGCCAGTGTAATTAGCAAAATTAAACCAATAAATATTTGTTTTTTAAGAAACTATAATTCGATTTTTTTCTTCCACAGCTAACAAAGTGTACAGTATGTCCCCCATTCTAGGCAAGATCTTAATTAATTACAATTATACATCTAATGCACTGTTCCTAACACATTCTTACTTGAAAGTACACTGCTCTGTCGGTATCAATCACTCTTTACCATATGCGCGGATATGGTAAAGAAAAGAAAAATGTTGGAAAAGTTGTCATTGTCTGCAGAAGCTTCAGTAGCCTAGATCAATAAGACTTTAGGCGGATGTAAACCCCCAAATCTAATTGTTATATTTATGTTTCTGAACCAATATTTAGAGTTAAGCCCACTGGTGTGATTATGATCGTGTTTTGCGATGCGACTGTGCAGGCCAATGGAACCCTATGGGATCGGCTCACTACATGCGCTGCCCTCTGAGCCTATTTTGGAGTGACGCAATCACCATGGTGGCGTATGCATGCACGGATAGGGCCAATGCCGAAAGTGCAGCACACAGAAGTTTGCATGGAAGCACGACATTTACTTCGTGGGTTCTAATGGGGCTTAAAGGACAACTCCCCCTCATAAGAACATCTTTAGAAAGATAATACTTAAAATATGTTGATACATCATACTTTGTCCTATGAATTCATTACTGTATGCCTGTTATGCTTCTGGATGCTTATGAAAACTGAGCAATTTAGAAACCTGTACTGAGCCTGGGGTGGCTCAGTAGAGGCAGCTAGGGGATTAGTCATTGGCGTGATGTCAACTGTTAAATCCATAACTGAATTTACTAACTGGAAGATCCAGGAAGAACAGAAATGGGATATATAACAGGACATGTGCAGGATTTCAGGTTAGACTTATCTATTTCAGATTTCAAACTTGCCATTTAGGGTTTGGGGGGTTATTTACCTGCTAATAAGTTTTCATTTTGGGGCTGGACTCGCCCTTAACTTACTGCTAATACAGCCTTAAGTTATGGACTGCCCTTGAAGCTCTGTAGCTGTGAAGCTAGACAGTCAGCTAAATAATAAAATAGAATCTTAATAAACAGAAGTTTGCTTTTTCTTTAAATATTTACTTCTAATGTTCTTATGTGAAAACTATAAAATGCAAAATAACATAGTAATTAAATATGCACCAGTACCTGATATTATTACAGTGCTACAACAAAAAATAAACAATAAACTTTAAGTAATCTGGAATAAGAAGTATACCACACCATGCAGGAACGGCAAGGTTTTTAACATCAACGTACTGTATTATCTGCCTTGCAGAGCAAATGCGCGAGTGGGCAATCTGCACTGTAGGTGTCTGTATTAATAGTGAATGCCAAGAGCATTACAAAATGAAAGGCATTTAGCATTCTGGGATTGTAAATAAAATACTTTCTTACTTACTTTTATAAGCTGATGGGTTATTTAGTAAAGCTTTTAGTGGGCACTTTGTGCTTTGTGTTCACTGTTTTTATGAGTTTTGGACTTTGATACAATGTAAATGACCCCATTATAAATTCTATTAATAAAAGCCATAACTGCTGTGTCCATGCTATGGTCTGTGTGTCACTGCAGTTCCTATGAACTCACCACTAGAGGGAGAGTCCCTGCAGTTCCTATTGAACCACTAGAGGGAAAGTCTCTGCAGTTCCTATTGACACAAAGAAAGAAAAGATGCTGCACACACCGGTTGCAGTGATATATATATATGGGTGGGGTGGCACTCAAACCTTGTAGGATAAATCACCTGGGTGCTTCCTGTTGATTAAAAATAGACATATAAACAAAGATAGAGAGCACTCCTAGGAATTTCAATGAAGTTTATTCAACACAAACGTGGCAACGTTTCGGCCCTGTGTTGGGGCCTTTTCAAGCCTTGTGATACAACTCCATGTGCAAGTTAAATAGGGGTTCCTCCTCCCATTTTTCGTGCATCCAATTATCTACACACACAAAACAGCTACAAAGAAAGTGATCTATTTCTTTTCATTTGAATATCTTAAAACAATCCATATTTAAAGTGCTTATAGTATCTAAAGTGCTTATAATAATCTTAAAGTGCTATTTCTCTATTTAAAGTGCTGCCATATCCGTTAAAATACTTATATTGCTAAAATAGTGTTACCTTTAATTAGTGTTAACTTAAAAATAAGTGTCGTTCTTAAAATCTAGTTATCATAATATATAGAGAAAATTTCAACATGATTATATAAAGAATCTAGTGACTACTACTGCTATTATCCAAAATATTATATAAAATCTTATAACTACCATTATTTATATCTCCTATTTTTAAACAATAATATTAGGCTTATAATTTAACGTTCATTCAAAAAACATCTATATGAGATATTCTCATTCAGTCCATGGGGATTAATTGTATTCAATGTTTTTATCCAATATGCCTCTCTTGTAGCAATATTTTGGATCGATCTCCCCTCGTCGAAGTGATGGTACATGGTCTATGGCCATATATTTAAATGTGTAACATCATGCTTATGTTACCAAAAATGCTTAGCCAGGGTTGGAGTTCGCCACTCTATGTGCCGTTTTAATAGCAGATCTGTGCCCATCAATCCTTAGACGTAATGTCAGATCCGTTTTTCCACATGAACAATTTACAAGGAACAGGAGGCCAGATAGATCACACTGGGTTGTTGACAAGTTATTGTATGTTTATCCTTATAGATCACCGGTATGAGGATGAAAAAAATGTGTGCCAATGTTCATATGTTTACAAGAATTGCATCGTTAACAACTGTAACTTCCCCAGGTCTCTTAGTTAACCATGTTGATTCGTGTCTGTAACTCTCAATAGGGTCTCGTTTTTCCAATATGTCCCCCAAATTACTGCCTCTTTGTATCCAATTTTAGGCCTATCCGGTATGCAATTCTGTAATTTGGATCTGCTTTCAATATTCTCCAACTCCTCTGTAGGATATTATGAATTTCTGGTGATAAGTCCGTAAACTTAGTGACACATATCATAGGATTTAAAAATGGGAGGAGGAACACCTATTTAAACTTGCACATGGTATGTTGTATCACAAGGCTTGAGAAGGCCCAGACACAGGGCCGAAACGGTGCCACGTTTGTGTTGAATAAACTTCATTGAATTCCTAGGAGTGCCTATACTTTGTTTATATATATATAAACCTGGGTGGCTGGGTGGTGGTATTAGTCCTGATGACGGCTGAGTAAGGTTGAAACATGTTGACCGAATAATTGTTTTTGAACGTTTGTTACCAAGACCTGTGAGTGCGTCGTGCTTCTTTGAATATTATATATATATATATTTATTTATTTTTTTTTCACTTAAAAACACCAATATACAAAATACCCAAAATGGATCCCTAACTCAAAGTGCAAAGCAAGTACAGTCAACACACGTAAAGTCAAGGTAGTAAGACAGAGGTAAGACATACTGTACCCAGCCAGTAGTGTTGAAATGTACAGGCACTAGGGGGGTCCATGTGGGTGATGAGGTAGAGCAGATATCACAAAGAGGGTCCGCAGACCCTTTTTGTGTTCTCTTTTTTTTTTAAAAATAAAACAGAAATGTTTATTTATGATACATTTAAACCTTCATATGGCATTAAAATATCAAGGAAACATACACTGCTCAAGTATAGGTTGCAGGTTAATTTTGTAAATGCTTATTAATAATATTATAATTATTAAAAAAGTGCACAGATAGGTAGATATGATTGATTGGTTGGGGCAAAATTAGCACCATTTTTAACGGGAATCTCCCTGATTGAATGTATTTTATACATGGTTTGATTACTCCATTCAGAGTGGGCAGTATTGAAATATTTCAACGGATATGATGTATTTTAAGATGTCACAGGATATGTATTTAAAATGCTTTCTACAACATGTGCAAAACTTTTGGCTTGATAAAGTCTGTAAGCCAGGGGCAGAGAAACGTTGTTGTATGCTTCATGCCAATAAAGGCTTTTTTGTTGTAAAATCCCAAGAAAGCACCTAATATTATGGATAATGGATTTATATATCTTACCTACCAGGTTGCACCGGGTTGAAACAAAGTTGTTGGACAATACAATAGTGAGTGCCCTCAGCTTGAATTGGTTTAGTAAAGGTGACCATACCATTAGGCCGGTTTTATGTACAATGTGTCACAAAAAACAATTGAATGTCGAACAATATATGGTACATATTTGTACAATTAACATGTACATCTGTCTATCAGATGTCAGAACGGTTTAAGATCGAATTACGATTGTATAGTAGTAATCATGACCACCTTAAGATCTTTCTTCCAGGCTAATTGATATTTATAATTTCATCCCCAATATGTCTGTGTGTTATGAATATATGGGAAAAGTTTCCTCTGGCTTTATAATACAGGCAGATTTTTTTTTAATATTTGGAGAGGGTATTGTCCTCTTCAAATTGCTTGATTTGGAACACAAAAAGATGTCCAATCTGCATATATTGGAATAGTCCACTTGGGGGTACATGTGAAACTTTAAGGAGAAAAGATAGATTAGTATCACCCCTATGGCGAAGAAGCCCACATCTCTTACCAACCATATCTTTTTCAAGCCAGTGGTGAAGTCTGGGTTTGTGTTCCACAGATAGTATCAAAGGTTATTTAAAATAAAAATTATTTACATTTGATTATGTCCCAGAGTCCTAGGGTAGTCAGCGTGCAGGGGCTAGAAAAAAAGTTTTCAGTAGGGACACCAGAGTATCGGTATGATAAGTAAAAAATTAAATCAGATTCAATGTTTCAAACAACTCAACGGGGGTATATCACTTGCCAGGTAGGATGTTGTTCAGATACCTTCAAGTGAGATATGCCTTTCTAACACAATTTCAAACCTCATTCCCATAGCTGACTAATGCCTCTTGGCGAGGTTTGTAAAACATCTGCCAAGCTAATTTCAAACATATACAAGGTTTTTCAAAACAACCCGGGATATGCTGCCACAGAGGGGAAAAAAGAGATCCTGGGAAGCAGATGTGGGTCCCAAGGCAAAAGAGGAATGGGAAGAAGCGCTAAAGACCTGTAGACTGGTCTCTACTAAAGGTTCAGATAGACTATCACAAATGTATATTCTGCACAGAGTAAACCTCACCTCATATCCAAAATAAACCAAACTACAACCCATTATGCCCAAATGTCAAGCAGCACCTTCTACCACCTAATATGGTCCTGCCCTAAGATCCAGAGACAAATACTAATTTTCCTACATGAAAATGGGATCCCCATTGGGATGTGATCCCAAGATCTGTTTACTAAGTATTACGGAAGATTTCAAATTGATAAATCTTTTAAAGACCTTTCCTTAAGAGATTGTTCCTGGCAAGATTACAGATCGCTAAGACCTGGATCCATGCCCTCCCCACGCCTAGCAGACTGGAAAACCGCAGTAAATAAAGTCCTACCATATAAACAAATGTTATATAACCATAGAGGGTGCCCCTTTAATATACCAAGGTCTGGCTGAGATGGAAATCCTCCTGAAAAAATGTGTTATGAAAGTCCTTGTATATAAATGTTTAATGCTCAAAATAATGGTGTGGATATTGAGAACAGCTATGGTGTAACCAATTGCCCCGATATTAACTAAATTTAATGATGTTGCTGATGCTCTATTCTATAAATAAATAAAATTCTCCACTTGTAGGGGATTTAAAAAAAAAAAATCGATCAGATTCAAACTTTTCCATCTAGTGTGGTTTGATCTATGCCAGTCAACCAGGGTGGGTGAGTTAGGCCGCTAGGTATAAGGGTACAACACAGCCCTCCTTGACATTTGTGGTACATTATAGTCTCATTACATTATAGGGTTTTTTCCCATGCATATGAACTGCATTACATTAAATTATAATGGGGGTAAGCACTGAAATAGATATAAATCTATGAGAGTTTTTGACTGTACGCACCCTTCCTAACCAAGAGATGGATAGTTTAGGCCATTTACATAGGTGTCTGATTTTAATAGGGGGTGTAGTTGGATAATATAATAGCTTTCTCAATGTGTGTGTGATTTAATACCTAAATAATGAAACCTTTTATCTTTCCATTGTAATTCAAAAATTTTCAATAGGAGTTTTTTTTTTTTTTTTTACCGGCGGGGAGTTCGTTGAAGAGGAAGGGAGTGCTTGATGAAAGAATTTATATCCTTTATGTTAGTGGTGATAGAAATGAATAAAGGCGTAACCAAGATTGCATACAGCAGTTACTTACTTCATCTAGTACAATCCAATATCCAGCCTTTAAAGCTGAAAGAAGAGGACCATCACGCCAAGCAAATTCTCCTCCCTACCGCCTTCAATGGGCAAGTCCGTGCCAAAAAGATCAGTCACATCCTTAAAAATAATGTTTAAACCAGTTTTAAATTTGAAAGGAAAGAGATCTTTTCTATCACAACAATACACACACATTTAGCAACCTGTTTTGTAGACAAAATTTTGAAGTCCTAGTTACATTACAGTACAATTGAACTAAAAAAATAGAGCACAACTATCAAATGTACATACCGTTTGCTCCGATAAGTTAATGCGAACAAGGCAGTTCCCCGAGCCTTGGCTAATGCAGTCACAAGACTGGTTTTGCCAACTCCAGGCGATCCCTCTAAAAGAATCGGCTTGTTGAGCTGTAAAGTTGAGCAATCTCTGGGCATTTAAAGAGGTGGTTTCAGCACCAAGGGCATAATCATGCATACTGCCTCCTTCGAAAAATGGTCCTTAAAATATAATGTTTACATGACATTAACACAATTGATAAGAAAAAAAAACAATAAATGCAATATATTTCTTAATGGGTATCTATACTTCCAAAAATGTAATTTTCAATACACCAACACATTTTTCAGATTTGAAATCCGAGCGGAGATTCTCAGAAATCTTCATTTTAAATAACAGCTTGTACAGGGAAATAACGGTCACTCAAACCAGGTATGCTAATTGTGTCCCTCCAGTGACCTCTTACTAGGATCTTCCAAAACATGTCAAAACAATTAATACAACCCCAAATATAATGACCTTATAATATCAGTCTCCTTTATATCTATATCTGTCTGATCTATCTAATGTTTATCTATCGGTCTGTCTGTATTATATTCAATCTATATATTATCGGGTGTTTACCTGTCTATCTATCATGGTATTCCAAAGGTTTGGTAGTATAAATAGACACTAGTGAGAGAGGGAGAGATGCAAGCCAGGTCTGCTGCAGGAGTGGTGTCACAGGAGGTCACTTACAGCATGTCTGCTTGTTTAAGAAGAAAGGGAGAAGTGTCAATACAGCAGCAGCCCCCACTCCCCCATCCACTATCAGCAGTGTCAGGAAGATTTGTTAATGAGCTGTATAGTTGTTGGGTTGTGAAGTCTCTGCAGAATGTATATTAATGTGGTCAGCTGGATTACAAGTGGGCAGTGACTAAGGGAGGGGGGGCAGTTAGGAACAGTTACTAAACATTAAAAATTACTAGAAAAAAAAAAGCACAGGCACACGTTACATTTAATTGTAGTATACACACACCAACTTGTTTAAAATATAATCAGATTTAGTTTACATTTTTACTACCTTACTACCAGGTATAATGCCCACAAGCAATATAAAAAATGGTTACAGATTGCTCCTTACCTATAGGTATGTAAAATGGATGAATTCCAAAACAAGTGTCTTTCCAATATATTATTCTTTGCGTCTTTGTCATAAAACTTTAATTCAGATTGTGTGTTCATTAAGATCAACATTTTCAGAGAGTTTCTCACTTAAGAATCTCATGCACTTTTGGCTGGCAAGCAAGGTAGATTCAGCAGAGCAAAAGGTGGTTCCTATTTGCAAGCAACGAATGTTTATATAACCACATCTACAACTGAACCTTAAAGTTGAATTAATTACCGTAGTCTCACAAAAGCATCTTACGATCCTATACCATCAATGTACACTAGACAAGCACCATGTATAACAGCAGTGACGAGTCAAGATTACACCTAGGAACCATGCTGTTCACCATTTCCTTATCACCAATCATGACATTCATGAAGTTTACCCAGGATAATATGTCTCTAAACACTAGATACAGCGACGGCCAAAATCTTGATTTATAAGCCATTCAATAAAATCCATTACAACTTCTGCTACATCAGCACCTATAAAAAAGAAGGAAAAAAAAGCAGGAGTTTTAGATATGCTTTAGTATAGATAAATTTAGTTCATATTAGGAATTGGAATTAGTTAGAGGAAAATAATAGACTAAGAAAGATTGGTTTTTTTTTACCATTATAGTTGCAGCACCCAGTGACAAACCAGCATGCAAATTGTGCCTGATATTTCGTAAGATTCTGACGGTCAGCACTCTGCGGACTCCATATCTTGTGAATCGGTTACGTAGGCAGGCGACAGCTATAAACAAATGCCACTTAAAATTAGAACAGTGCAGGAAACTATTTACTGAATGCAAGTCATAAGACGTTATAAACAGGTCAGGGTAGTATTGTGATATTTTAATAACCCTATGGACATTGTTTTCTTCTATAGGCTATGGAGGCAGATTATGTTTGAGTAAAAATCTTTACAGCTGCTTAGTTTCACCTTTGTTTTATCACAAAAATGGTGGAAATAATGTAATGACTTAGATCCCAAAGGGTTAACAAGAGAATAAGGATATAAAGGCAAGCAGAGGGTTCATACATCTGTAAAGCTAAACCTGTACTCCTGAAAAGGAACATTTATCACTTGCAGTTTGGTGCATGCAAAGAATAGTAATCAATGAGATGCAAATCCTAGATGATTTAAGTAGTAAGTATAGAAAGCAATAAATAATTAAAAAAAACACTTTCATTTTTTATTTCTCTTTATCTTCCTATAATAGTTTGCATTTTTAAAGAAAGGCATAAACTTAAAAAAAATTTTTTTTTTTTAAAAATAGAGCAAAAGTGTGCCCATTGGTGCACAGTGGGAAAGTGGGTGTATGTTTAGCTATATGTGGATACAGAAGATATAAATCTTTATACACACTACTAAAATTTAGGAGTTGTACAAAAAAAAATAAAGGCAAGATGTTAAAATAAAAGAAATCCTATGAAATGTTGGTTCTATTAGTGTCACAATCCCCTAAATGAATATTTAACACAATATACAGAGGCAGAAGGGAACCTATTGGGTGTACCCCAATAGGTATTAGAGGGGGACATATATACACACATCTTTTGGATTGTACTGGAAGTGTCAGTCCTTTAGAAATCAGGGGCGTAACTACCAGGGAGCGGGAGCAACGCAGGGGCGCCCCGGGAAACAATCTTCTTATTTTTCCTATGACAGATATAGCCTTATCCAAGAAAACCAACAGTGGTTTAAACACGGATAGGGGCTCCATCATAGTTTTTCAGGGGGCCAGTAATTCCTAGTAACACCACTGTTAGAAATACATGTTAAATATACATAAAGTGCAGCCTAACATCTAGTTAAGACAGACATTATCCATCTTATATTTGTTATTAACACTATCACATTTTTCTGTTTGTTTATAGATTTGTTTTGCTAAATCTTATACAAGAAGATATTTAAATCCAGGGTTTGGAGAGATGGGCGAAACTGCTAAAATCCGTTCACCTGTGGACCTGGAAAATGGTCTAGGAAAAATGTACATGCATCCAGAAGTTTAAAAAAAATTAACTTTCCTCATGATCGAGGATCGACCTTTCTGAAAAGAATCTGTTGTAACTAATCAGATTGGTCTATGGAACCAATTCAAATTGGAAAATTATCTGATTTGGTATAAGATTCTTTCTAAAAAAAAAAATAAAAAAAAAGCTGATTGTAACCAATTAGAATTGGTTACAGTCAGATTCTTTCAGAAAGAATTTGATTGGTAGCTTTGTGGAAGAATCTAATTGTAACCAATCAGAATTAGTTACAAATAGATTCTTTTAGAAATAATCTGTTTGGTATACTAACCAATCAGATTCTTTTCTAATCAGAATTGGTTACAATTAGATTCTTTCAGAAAGAATCTAATTGTCTTTTCCCAGACCATTTTCCAGGTCCCAAACAATTTTCAGGAAGTTACAGCATAATTTACAAAATTTCCCCAAATTCGAATTTTCAAACGAGTCTCGAAAAAATCTGCAAAGCGGTATTCCCGCAAAATCCGTGAATCACGGAAATCCGACGCGGAACTGGGTTCAGATCAGCGATTGGTCCATCTCTATAGTTATAGTCTCTTATAGTTCATAGAAATACAATTGTTGAGCACAGCTTGAATCAATCTTTCCCCTTAAAGGGCATGTCCACCCTTAAAAATGTTTTTTGATATGTAGTTCCCCCATGTCTGGTAGCCCCAACCGCATGGTTTGTATTTCCAAAAGCTCCCCAAACTCTTACTTACCTCCCCTCGTTCCTCCGCTGCACTGCCGACCCTCTGCTTGCGAGAATGCAAGCAGAGGGGCGGACCGGCAGTCGCGTCTGTGATTGGCTGAGCGGCAGCCAATCACGGACGCGGCTGACAGTCATTCAGTGCAGCGGAGGAAAGAGGAGAGGTAAGTAAGGTTTGGGGAGCTTTGGAAAATACAAACCATGCGGTTGGGGCTGCCAGACATGGGGGAGCAGCATATTAAGGGGGTTTTACGCTAGGGGAGGGATAGTAGAACGGGAGGGAGAGGGAGGGGGGGGAGGGAGGGAGGGGGGAGAAGGGCTGCAGTACGCATGACAAATATCTACCGGAGGCAAGGTAGCAGGCAGAGCCCTGCTAGCCTCCTGGTGGACAGTTTTGGGACTTTAGGGGGGGTCTACAGGAGAACGCTATGGAGCTGGGATGTGAGGTAAGGATTACACTACACACATGGTGGGGCCATTACTGGGGGGGATTTAGTTTTGGGGTGGGTGGACAGCCCTTTAAATTTCCAACCAATAGATCAACAAGAGCAGATCCATTGGAACCTTCTATAATTAAAGTTATCAATCTGTCTTTCAATACTCACCCTCCCATTAGGCCGAGGCCACACTACAACGCACCAAAAGGCGCACACAATCGCGAGCGGTATTGCGATTTGTTGCGTGAATCTTGTGCGTTCCGCACTAGTTGGGCCTAGCTTTAACTCACAGCTGTCCACAGGGATTCGTTAGAGAGGGATCACTATTGGTAAATGTGTTAGAGAGGGACCACTATTGGTAAATGTTTTAGAGAGGGATCACTATTGGTAAATGTGAGGTCCTAAAAGAACCCAGACTACCTGTCATGTTTCAATCTTATTACATTTATCAGTTCAGGACACAAGTTCATGAATTCTATGGGGTCTATTGCTTAAATAATGTAATAAACCATTAACAAACTGCACTTCATTGTCTCAGAGAAATGGGCATGGAGATGTTTTATTTCAGTCCCCCTATCATATATAGCAGGGATAAGCAGTAGATCTCCAGATGTTTGAAAACAACAACTCACAGCATTCCTCTACAAGCACTCTGTAGTTAGGGAAATTCTGGGAGTTTGTAGTTCCAAAACATTGGAGATCTACTGGTGCCTATTCCTGATCTATAGATATCTCTTACTGTCCAGCAAACAGCAGCTCTCCTTTGTTTCTATTGAGAATGGAGGGGTGGGGTGAGGAGAACTGTCACATGTTTTACAAAGGAAGTGACATATAAGTCTTGTAACTTCCTACTAACACTCAGAAAATGTTTTGATCGCTAACACTGCTGTCAATCTAATATTAAGCACACCATGAATACACAAAAGGGAAGTGAGAAATATGTTCCTTTGTAAGCTTTCATTGCCTCCCTGTAAAACTTCCTGGGGTGTGGGCTTAACAGTCCATTTTGGAAGATACCATTAAAAAACAGGAGTGGGGCTGTGCAAGTAATTTATTATTTATATTACTATAGACTTTAATGTCATTACTATATATTGGTTAATATTTATTAACTATTTATTTTGTGCTGAAACAACACAAACACAGTCCCTTGTATATTACTTTTAACCATCCCCACCCAAAATAGTACCTCCCGAAAAAAACCAATGTATTCCCCATGAATATGCTTGTGAAGGTTCTCAATCATCCAGGTCATGGTATATCTGTTGGATTCAATTAGTCAACTGGACTTGAAATGTAGTTCTTGAAGACGTTTCGCTAGTCATCCGACTGGCTTTCTCAATTCAGAATGACTTGTACAAGAATTGTGGCAATTATGTACCCTGGAAAATCCCAATTAGCATATCACAGCCAAGTGTTAAGGGTGTGATTAGATAGTGGCTAAGAGGTGTTATAGGAACGCCCAGAGTAAGGTGTTAAAACTATCCCTGTCTGCTTTAAACCGAACAACACACTAAGCAGCAATTGGTACATCCGAAAGACCCAATACCAAAACACAAGAAAAGCGACATCATATATGCAGTGCGTGCAGTGAAGATGCTCTGATTTGTATGTGGGGGAGACCAAACAGCAACTGCATCAACGTATGGCCCAGCACAGAAGAGCCAATTCCTCGGGTCAGGACTCAGCCGTGTGATCTGCATCTAAGGATAAAGGACATACCTTTGAAGATTGTAATGTTAACATACTGGGAAGGAACGTGAATGGTTCAAGAGAGGTGTTAAGGAGGCCATTTATGTGAAAATAAAGAAACCAAGCCTAAATAGAGGTTAGGGGGTTCGACACCAACTGTCTGCCATGTACAATGCTGTTTTAACACCTTACTCGGGCGTTCCTATAACAACTCTTGCCACTATCTAATCCACCCTTAACACTTGGCTGTGATATGCTAATTGGGATTTTCCAGGGTACATAATTGCCACAGATTCTGTACAAGTCATTCTGAATTGAGAAAGCCAGTCGGAATGACTAGCGAAACGTCTTCAAGAACTAACATTTCACCAGTCCAGATTGATCTACTTGAATACAAAGATAGTCCCCTGAGTTAAAATTTTAATTATATAACATAAGGGATAGATGGATAGATAAGATAGATGGATAGATAAGATAGATGGATAGATAAGATATATATCAGTAGAGGTAGGTCAGCACACCATTATTGCATGCTTGCCCGGGTGTACTTTCTAAAGCAAGAAGACATTAGAAGAAGTAGCAGCACTCACAGGTCTTTCTTATAAAATATAACTTTTATTAGTAAAACATAAAACACTTATGTTTTACTAATAAAAGTTATATTTTATAAGGAAGACCCGTGAGTGCTGCTACTTCTTCCAATAAATATATATATCCCTTATATCATATAAAGTTATAAATTCATGGGGAATACATTGGATTTTTCGGAGGTAATATGTTGGTGGGGGTAGGTAAAAGTAATATACATAGGGACAGTGTTTATGTGTTGTTTAAGCACCAAATAGTTATATCAATATTAACAAAATATGTAGTAATGACATTAAAGTATATAGAAATGTAACGGTTTTGTAATGGAATCTTCAAAATGGTGTGTTAAGCCACACCCCAGGAAGTTTTACAGGGAGGCACCAGGAAGTTTTACAGGGAGGCAATGGAAGCTTAAAAAGGAACCTATTCCTCACTTCCCTTTTAGTGTTGTATCCAATGGTGTGCTTAATAGATTGACATCAGTGTTATCGAATCTAAACATTTTCTGAGTGTTAGTAGGAAGTTAGTAGGAAGTTGCAAGACTTATATGTCACTTCCTTTGTAAAACACGTGACAGTCTCTCACCCCACCCCTCACCTCTCAATAGAAAAAAAAAGGAGAGCTGCTGTTTGCTGGACAGTAAGAGATATCTATATATCAGGGATAGGCAACCAGTAGATCTCCAGATGTTTGGAAACTACAACTCCAAGAATTCCCTAACTACAGAGTGCTTGTAGAGGAATGCTGGGAGTTGTAGTTTTCAAACATCTGGAGATCTACTGGTTGCTTATATATGATAGGGGGACTGAAAGTAAAACATTTCGATGCCCACTTCTCTGAGACAATGAAGGGAGTTTGTTAGTCATTTATTACATTATTTAAGCAATAGACTCCATAGAAGCCATGAACCTGTGTCCTGAACTGATAAGATTGAAACATGACAGGATAGTCTGGGTTCTTTGTAGGACCTCACATTTACCAATAGTGATCCCTCTCGAACACATTGACCAATAGTGATCCCTCTCTAACACATTGACCAATAGTGATTCGGAAACAGAATCCCTGGTGACAGCTGTGAGTTAATTGGGTGGGTGAGTATTGAAAGACAGATTGATAACTTTAATTCTAGAATGATCCAATGGATCTGCTATTGATCTATTATTGGTTGTAAATTTAGGGGGAAGATTGATTCAAGCTCTGAACAACAGTTGTATTTCACGGTGGTGTTTCTACTGAACTATAACACTCTATACAACGCTACAATAAAGAGGTCAAGAATAGAGATGGACCGGATCGCGGATCTGAACCCAGTTCCGCAACGGACTTCCGTGATTCACAGATTTTGCGGAAATTCCGCTTTGCAGATTTTTTTCGAGACGTGTTCGAAAATTCAAAGAAAATTTCAAGGAATTTTTGAACATTTTGTAAAAATTATACAGTAACTTACTGTAAATAGCTTTGGGACCTGGAAAATGGTCTTTCTGAAAGAATCTAATTGTAACCAATTCTGATTAGAAAATAATCTGATTAGTATACCAATCAGATTATTTCTAAAAGAATCTCATTGTAACTAATTCTGATTGGTTACAGTTAGATTCTTCAACAAGAATCTTTTTCAGAAAGAATTATTATTGGTATACCAATCAGATTATTTTCCAATCAGAATTGGTTACAATGAATCTTTCTGAAAGTATTGGATTGTAACCAACTCTGATTAGATACAATCAGATTCTTTCAGAAAGAATCTGATTGGTTAGTATACCAATCCAATTATTTTCCAATTAGAATTGGTTACAAATAGATTCTTTCATAAAGAATCTGATTGGTTAGTATACCAATCAGTTTGTTTCTGAAAGAAATCTAATTATAACCAATTCTGATTTGAAAGAATCGGATTATCTGTTCCCCAGACCATTTTCCAGGTCCCAGAGCCATTTACAGTAAATTACTGTATCATTTTTACAAAATTTTCGAAAATTCCTTTATTTTAAAGGGGAAGTTCAGTGCAAATACATATACTTTTCAGAAAAAAAGAGCTGTATTTTTCCATCCCAATGACCTTAATCTGCCAATTCAACATTTTGTTTGTGTATAAATAAATGCAACCGAAATACTGACTTCCTGTTTGCAGGACCCCTAATAGAGACCGTTATGGTCTTGCCCTTGACCCAGCACCTAGGTTGATTCAGTTGCTCAGTAGAGATTTGAGCATCTTTGACCCATCCAACAGCCAATCAGTAGAAATTACGTTTAGGAACATTCCAAGGATGTGGTGCATCCTGGAAGAAGGACCGTTAGAACCTGAAATGTAAGCTCACTAATGTCAACAGCAGGAAATATTAAGGGGTAGAAATGCAACTGATTTTTCAAAATGTAAGAAAATATGTAGAATAACTAGGTATGTTTAATATAAACTAATATTTTTTTAAAATAGATATTTTCCACTAAACTGTCCTTTTAACATCTTGCCTTTATTTTTTTTTGTACAAATCCCTAAATTTTATAGTAGTGTGTATAAAGATTTTATATCATCTGTATCCCCATATAGCTAAACATACACCCACATATTTCCCACTGTGCACACTTCTGCTAGTATATTTATATTAAAACATTCCTGTGTGTAAAAATTAACACTGAACTTAAATGTATTGTCAAAGAACAGGCTTTAGAGGACAGCAGAGCATATAAATTCACTTGCATAAATCATATGCTATGTTTGAGGACACAAGTTACAGGAACACAGAAGCCTTTACAGTAATCCACTAAAAAACTTTTAATCACCAGTTACCTCTTTTTTGCCAAAGTCACCCCCAGGATTCATTGTAGCAAGAATTCTAAATTTATTGCCAGCTGTCAGAATCTCCACTTCATTTTCATCTTCACCACTGCCTTTTTCAGCTAGCACCAAGATTTTTTCAACTTCAAGAACACTGAAAAAAATGTAAATTTCTGACAAGTTTATATAATCCATCTGAGTAACCCACACAAGAAAAAAGTACATCTAGACAAAGCAAGGGAGCAACTTGATTAAAGAAATAAGACATGCTTCTTGTTAAAAATTAATAAGTATTATTTACAAACCTTCAAAAATTAAAAAAAAACGGGGGGGGGGGAATATATATGAAAACAGCCACCTGTTAAGCCTTTCTAATACCGAATCATCTGCTAAAGATATCTCATCCATTAAAAAGAACCCCTCTTCTTTCATAGCCAATACAAGAGGTCCATCATACCACTCAAAAAGTTTTGAACACTCTCCATCATCCTGTAAAGTAAAACGGAAAATTACACAAAGTGAATTGTTTAAAAACTACAGAGATATTAGAATATACAATTTCCACTTCCTCTCGTTTCACAAAGGTTATCATCAGAATTGTTTGCTTATTTAGAATAAGCAGCAGAGCACTCCTCTGGAAATTTTAAACATTTATTACAAAAAGTACGGAGTTACTAATCTACGCCTTTCAGTCCTCTCAGGACCCAAGTGTGCATAATACACACGAATGCTAGAAATTTCTAATAGTAACAGTTAAAAACTGTAGAAAAAGACTGTAAAAAGAGCCAAATGAAAATAAAGTTACATATAAACCACAAAAAACACGTGTCAAATTATTTTGGCAGTGAGCGCAGAACCTTTGTATACTAAAGTAGCAAATAGGATCACATCAAAAGTGCTATGAATTAAACTTGGCAGTAAGCCCAGATTTATCAATTCACTGCGCGGAAACGCAAATCGCACACGGAATCGCATGCTAAAACCCCCATGTCTAACCAGATAATTAACTGGTAGACCAAAATTCTGGCTAATCAAAAGAGCTACAGAGATTAAAAAAAAAAAAAAAAACAATTTTAAAATCAGATATCTTTCGAAAAAAAATCTTAAGCTAAACTTAATACATACTTCAAGAGTATGTTAAACTTAACGCCCTGAACCTAGGAGAAGATCTAGTCCTATTTATTAATAGGACTAATGTGTAGAGTAATAAAATACTTACCTTACATCCCTGCTCCAAATGGTTCTCCTGTAATCCACCCCCCCAGGTCAACAAAAAAAAAAAAAAAGTGGCCACCAGAAGGATAGCAGTCCATATAGGGCTCTGCCTCGTCTCCCCTCCAGAATAAGTTTGGCATGTGCAGTGCAGCCCCCTCCCCCAACCTCCCTCCCGTTTTGGTCCCCCCCCCCCTCTAGCTCCAAACCCTTTTAATATATTAAAGTTTAATTAAAGGGTGGACATACCCTTTAGAGCATATATGGCCATATTTATCCAAAAACTTCACAATATCGACTTATAAACAATTATAATTGTTACCGTCAACCCCACTGTAAAGAGAACTATAAAACCATGTTTCACAAACCAGGGTCAGGTAATCACACTAAGGACAAATATTTTATAAGATCTACAAAAAACAAGATAGAGGGAAAATCTCATTAAGGCCCCTAGGAGCTACCGAGTCCAATTCTTTAATCCATCGTGTTTCCTTCAGGAGTAACATTTTGTGTGTCAACCCCCTTTTTAATTGTATGTTTTAATGTTCAATGTGGACAAATTAATTGTCTTTATATCCTCTAGGAAGTGGGGTCACTGTAATCCTGTGGACGGCCCTGAGAGGACTGAAACACGTAACTCATACTTTTTGTAATAAATATGTTTAAAATTTCCAGAGAAGTGCTCCACTGCTTATTTTAAATTACTATTTTTCCGGTATATAATATTATATATATTTTTTATAGCTATATATTTATCCTTTATAAAGCACTGACTTATATTAGGCACAAGACAAAATATATACTTACTTAAAGAGCTGAGATTCCTATTTCAATATGGTATAGCCAAAATGGCAGTTTAAGCCACACCCCTATGCAGGGCTGGATTTACCATTAGGCACATGCCTAGGGGCATCTGGGGTTGGAGGGGTGGCTGTCAATTTCCTCCCACCAATCCAACCCCTTTATAGTCTATTTTCTTTCCCAAAAAAGAGAAAATGGGTGTGGTCTGTTTTAGGGGTTGGGGCACCAGGCTCTTTTGGCCTACAGGCTCTTGAGGTTTAAATACGGCCCTGCCCCTGTGTCTGCTCCATGTGAATACTGAAAAGAAGAGCTACACAAGACATGATGTGTATTGTAATGGACATATACACCAAGGCTCCTTATATACCACTTACAGCCTGCAGGTGGTGTCCGTAAGGAATAACAAACAAGACATCCCTGCTCTCCATGGCTAGGAGGAGAGAAAGTGAAAGTAGTTAGAAGTGTGAGACTGATCTGTTTTTGGTCCCTTGCACAGTGTGATGGCTGCAACTCAAGATCCTGTGTTTTTAAGATCCTGTTACCACCTGTTGGGAGGACCGATCTTTGGACAGACAATTTACCTTATTGAATAAAAACTCTGAGGCAATTCTTACGAGAATACACAATATACATGCCTGATCAATATTTAAAGTGGTGCACCATGGGTAGGTACTACTCCATTACTGCACATGTTATGTGGGGAAACTGTTTTGTTATTAATTCATTGCAATACTTACTGTTAAATGTAATTAAAACTGGTTTATATTGTTTAAAGAACATAAGTGCACTGTCTGCTTTGTGCCAGACCACCAGAATAACCCTCTGTGTGCCATGTTACCCATAATCATTCCATAAAGCAGTGATCTGGTACAAATTTGTGGCAGTGATGCTGGTCATACATTTATTCTCCCTGTTTTCTCTGTATTTAAAATGGCAGCCTCAGTGCTCGCTTTCAAGTACTTAGCCTTTTGCTTAGTGGTAAAGCCAGGCAGGTATACCAAGGATTTAATACTGAAATAAAAAGCTGTTATCAGTTATTAAAAAGTTGTAAATATGGAACTTGCCGAGGTAAATGCTAATAAGTATGAACATAGCATGTTAATTTGGATCCTGCCAGGATGCCCAATGGTGTTTAGTTTAAACCACACATTGTGGAAAGATTGTCTGGTTCTCTTCTCAGACCTGCAGGTTTATTACACTTAGACCCCATGGGATTCTAGCTGGCAGGTTGATGCAATAGGATGTAAGGGAAGGGCAGATGGATCACTAGCATATTCGAGTCATTGGATAGAAATCATTAAAGCACAAAAAATCTCTCTCTCCCTCCCTCCCTCCCTCTCCCTATATCATTGGTAATGGAGGGTGAGAAAAGGAGCAATAAGGTGCGAGTGTATCATTGTGCATTTGTCTTAACATCATAAAATTAAGAGAGTTTGAGAGGGACTGCAGCCATGGGATCATTTTAGTAATGAAATGGAGGGAGAGTCAACGGTCACAGTGGGGAGGGTGTATTCGTGGGTATTCATTTAAGAGGTTCCGACTGGCAAAAGGGAACAGATTTGTGATGGGGCACCCCTGATAAGGCAACATTTGGGTTACCAGTTTCCTCCAACCCACTAATGTGGGAGAGGTGGGTGCCATTCAGAAGAGCACAATAGCACTTCTGTCGTAGAATAATGTTTCACGTAGGAAATCTAATTCTTATCTGTTCCATATCTCCTCTGTTGGAATCCCCCAAGCAAAGTTTTGGTTCCTGGGGAACAGGGTAGGGCAGGATTGTTTTGAGGTAGTAAGTTACCCTATGCCAGAATCTGGCAATACATGGGCAATCCCATAAGAGATGCTAAAAATCTGCAGGGGTTTGATGACATTTTGGAGTGAAAGGCCGACATGCCAGATAGCCTGTGGGGTGAAAGATGAGCTTGATGAAGTATATAGTATTGCATCTGTTTATTTGGTGCAGGTGGCACCCAGCTAGGTGGCACCTCTCTGGCTGGAATCATGTGATTATGCCAGAGAGGTGTCTCTTCTGGGCTATCTGGGTGGGCTCTACAGTTGCCCTTTAAATGCTGCAGGTTTCAAATGCTGCAGGTTAGGCCAACTCAAGCTCAGTGAGTTCTCTACTCCCCTTATTTACTGTCAAAGCTGTTGAGAAATTACTGGATAACCTGTCCGTACCCTCTCTGTAATCAGTACTGAGCAATTGGTACTCACTAGAAATAAAGTCTGCAGAAATCTGGAAATACCATAAACCTACAGAATTAAAGTTATAGTTGAACTATTCCTTTAATGCATTGATTGAAGAATCGGAGAAAAAGGAAATATGCCTTACCTTCCGTTCTTCAATCAATTGTACAGGAGCCAGGAACAAAAGTACATTTATCCTACTCACGATCCACCTCCAGCTGAAGTGACAGGTCCCGACTGTTTCTTGCTTCAATTTAACTATAGAGCACATGCTTCAAAAAATATGTTTTACCCACAATTCTAAGATGATTGGATAGTTAGGATTTTTAGCATTTATTTAGGCTAACCTATATTCTATTTTTCCTTTTATTTAAGGAATTGAAGTTTGAACTTACTTTCTCTCTAGATCTTTGACGAACAGGACGTAACCCACCAAGGAAGTCAGAGGTCTCCATGTGCTGATGACAATTGACATAATGAAATGGTTGATTGGCTAGAGCTGCAAAGAGCTGACAGATTGTTGTTTTGCCACAGCTAAAATAGAAAAATCATCACCACATCATTAAAGCTTCTAATCTTGGTCAACATACAAGTGAAAAGCCTGATGTATAAAAGGTAGCATAGATTAAAATGGAATATCAATGGCTTGAAATAAAACAAGATGTATTTTGAAAAATTACACCATACCCTGTATCTCCCACTAGAAGTACTGGCTCGCCAAACTGTAAAGCTCGTCCCACAAGAACTGCAAGTCTTCTCATACCTTGTGTCCATACAATGTGAGAAAATCTAAAATCCAATGCATCCTGCTGGACAGATAAATGGTCTGGGGGAAAAAAAAAAATTATATATGTGTCATGACAGAATAATATTTAAAGGGTATGTCCACCCTAAAAATGTTTTTTAATATAAGATTCCCCCTGTCCCCCCAGCCCAAACCGCTATATTTATATTTTTAGAAAGTGCCCCAAACTCTACTTACCTTCCCTCTTTCCTCCACCACGCTGCTGGCCCTCTGCTTGCGAGAAAATGCAAGCAAAGGGGCGGGACCGGCAGTCGCGTCTGTGATTGGCTGAGCGGCAGCCAATCACGGACGCGGCTGCCGGGAGTGCATTTCGGCGGGGGAAAGAGGGAAAGTAAAGTTTGGGGAGCTTTCTAACAATATAAATATAGCGGTTGGGGCTGGGGGGACAGGGGGAATCTTATAGTTAAAGGGTTTAACGCTAGGGGGAGGGAATCCTGAGAGGGAGGGAGAGGGAGGGGGAGAAAGGCTGCAGTACGCATGCCAAACTTCTCCCGAAGGCCAGGTACGAGGCAGAGTCCTATATGGACTCTGCTATCCTCCTGGTGGGCAGTTTTTGGGACTTTGGGGGGGGACTACAGGAGAACCATATGGAGCTGGGATGTGAGGTAAGGATTACAGTACACTACATGATGGGGCCAGTAGTTGGGGAGATTATAGTTTTGGGGGTGGACATGCCCTTTAAGCCTTATAGTGTGTCAGAGAAGGGTAAACAGTTGGGGACCTGTATGGTCATACAAAGTTAGGGACTACTGGTCCAGAACTAAACAACACAAATTCTTGGATGAAAAGATAACCTTTACCCTTTTCCCAAACCAAACCCTGGGCCTGCTAACCATCAGTGATCTGGACTCTAGGGGTTTAACAGAGTTTCCTTAAATGTCATAGATAGGCCAGCATTAAATTAAATTATAACATTTTATGGGAATCGTTTATGGGAATGTGATATACATATACCAATATCATACTTAGAAAAGGGAGGATAGGCTCTTTAAATCAATACCAGACATGCCGGTCTTATGATAGGCCTGTAGGAGATTTTCCAAACATCTGGAGCGGCATGGAATTTGGGGTTAGTGTGAGTTAACTAATGCCTTAAAACAACACAGATTCAGGAGAATGGTATTTAATTTTGAAAAGATTTCCTTCTGATTCTGTATTGTTGAGGCTTTAGTTGCCCTTTAAATGGACAGCAGAATTCCCATACAGTAATAGCCATGCTGGATTTGGCTATTACTGTATGGGAATTTTGCTGTCCATTTAAAGGGCAAGTAAACCCCAAAACAATACAGAATCAGTAGGCAGTAGTGGTCATAATTTCTACCCTCGACTTATACTCAAGTCAATCAGGTTTACTAGTTTTTCAGGTAAAAATGGGTACCTCGAATTATACATTGATCGAGTATAGAGCAACCAAAAACTCAGACAACCCCACAAAGTATTGCTATAAACAAACGTGCATTTATTGTGCACACCACGACATGTTTCGGACAGTCTAGGTCCTTTCTCAAGTGTGAACACATAATTACTAAACCACCTTTTATATCCTCAGGGTGTTTCCTACCTTTAAAACGAGCCATCAACCCCCTCTCTACGTGCTCCACAGCCCAAGATATACAGAAATGACTGACCAGAAAGTTAATGGGTGGGAGGCTGACTTGTGACATTCCTGGGGCCACCGGTGAGCACAGACTCAGACTTCATTGTGTGAGGGATACAGGAAGTCCCTCCTCCTCTCTGCTGTGTGAAGTCCTGACAGAGAAGGTAAGGGAATCTCGTGTGTGTGTGTGTGTGTGTGGGGGGGGGGGGGTCTGAGTAACCCACGGCACCCTTGAGTGGGCAGGGCTTAGTCACCCGTGAGTGGGTGGCGCCACATGGGGCTGTAAGATAATGGGCCATGGGGGGCTGCAAAGGGGAGGAGGAGACACAGGACGGATTGACAGTTTCAGAGCAGGAAGTGCAGGGGACCTGGTGATGCTGCTGCCATATCACACACAAAAATGTAAATATCTTCAAAACTATGCAAAATAAACAATGGAAATGAATTGCATAAATTCTCAGGGGAGCAATTTCTATCAATTTATCTAAAGTTACTTTTGGACCACAGTTCCCCTTTAATATGGAGGCAGATCTAGGCAGAACCACTGGGAGGGGGTGGTATTTGCACTGTTGGATACTAGAGCTACTTTTGAATTTTAAGAGCATGTCCACTCCCAAGTAAATTTTACACAATACTGGAACCATGTGTAGGTATGTCTCAGGCCTCAACTTATATGAGGTACAGTTAAAATGATTGACACCACTTGTGCTGGTAACTTCAGCTATAATAAAAAAACCGTAAAAAACAAACATAGAAGTGTTTAAAATTTGTAGGTAAAAGCCAAAGATAATTTAAGTTCACTGCAGCCAGTGGTGTGTACCCCACTTGATCACAGCCCAAAATACACACTGCCCCACAGATACTGCTTGTAATGCCATCAGAGAAGGTGGAAACATTCAGAAGAGGGACTAGCAGAATTGGTCCTTAAAGGGCAACTGTGGTCTTAAAACAAGTTAGGGTTAAATGAAAGCCTGCAGTATATCCTTTACACTGAACCAACAATCACATCTCTGTCTGGAGCTGGTGAGAAATTACATTGGGGTGAATGTTCAAACTTCCTGCTTTCAGTAGGTTGAGTGACATCACCTGACCTCTGCCGGCCCATTTCCCCCGGGGGAGAAGCATGCTCAGCTAAGACTTAATGCTGGGGAAATCAGGAAGTACCTGAGGAAAAAATTGACAGTTGAGAAGAGGAGCCTATTAATGTAGACAGGCTGGTCACATGACTACAAGCTGGTCACATGGCTAAAAACAGGAAGAGTTCAACCAGGAAGTTACATTGCTGAACCTCTCCAGCAATAACTTCTCACAAATTTTATCTAGAGATGCGATTTAGGTTTTATTTTGAAGGTGTGATGGAAGGATTTTTATATAATTCTTACTAGTTTGGAAGAATTCGAGACCACAGTTACCCTTTAATATCAGTATTCATTTATACCAGAGAGAAAAATATTGTGATCTTGGTGTTTGGGGGGAATCCTGGTTTGTATGTTTATAATTTCCACAGGTGTTAGCATGCACTTTAAAAGTAATTAAGTTTTGCAGTGCTTGCAGCTTTTAGTCTCGCTGTATGACTAAAGTAAAGTAATTGTAAAAAAAAAAAAAGAACAATCCCTGCCTGACAATATTTGCGCCAATATTAGTTACAAACACTTGCTCCTACCTATCATTTCACAATTACACGTTTAAAGGGTTTATTGGTCCTTAAGGGGGAGAAAGTTAGTTAGGGTTTTTCCTTTTCCTTAGGGTGGTCCTTTAAACAAACATTTATAAAACTTATTTAGCTACAACAATTAAATCCTTGAAATTTTACTTCACATTTCAGCAACTTACCCAGTTGTTTTTGAACATTTTCCCTGGAAAATATATTTTGGGGATTTACTTCTTTCTTAAAGCATTTTTTTATGACCTTTAAGATAACTTCTTCCTCTTCCTGTTTCCTTACCCTGCCTGCCAGAAGCATAAAGCCTATAACCAGATAAAACAACAAATATGTGATTAGCATAGTTTATACAATACAAAATGTATATATTTAAAGAGCCCCTTACCATCATTAGCTAAATGCTGAAGCCAATCATAATCTCTCACAGTCTGTTCTGATAACCTGTATCTCTCTGCCCAACGAAACAAATCACGCAGAGTTATAAAACCATGTTTTCCAGCAAACACGGAGGAACCTCTTCTGTGGGACTGAAAAGAGAAACTTGTACATTAGTATTTTAGTGAAAAGTTTTAGTTTAATATTAATTACCTAATGTTTCCAAACACAATTTTTGTAAATAGATAACTACTATAATCTACTGCCTGTCCAATAATAATCCTGCTGTGTCCAATCCCCCTGCTACACACTCCTGGAGGCTACAGAGTGAACCCCTATTCATAAACTCAGTCAATGATATGGTAGTCTTGCACCAGTTTGTCCACTAATTAAAGAGTGTTTGCATGCTTAAAACAGGTCATGGGTTTTATGTTTGTATGCAAGGGAGTAAGAAATGAACCCACATAAACCCCATGATGAGACATTTCCCCATTCAAAAGTTATGCACAACTAACATCTTTAAGGGTACACAAAGGCAATAAACTTGAAAATAATATGCGGTATGGTATTGAACTGTGCACCCCCAGGAACTCTCGTATTGGGCATAGGCTTTTTAGTTATTTTAGCCCAAACAAAATTTCATTAGCTGAGCATAAGCCATAAACTTACTGATTCAATAAACTTTATCCTTTTTGTTATTAAATCCATGTCATCACATATTACCTGAAGCTCTAGCATGACTGCAACTAGCTTGTTACAGTAAGAGGGAGGAAGACTGCACCTCTTGTGTAGGATGGTTTCTAGTTCTGCACTGGGTAATTCATCAAAATGCAGCTCTACAAATCGGTTTCGAAAAGCCCTTGACAGCACCTATTAGGAACAGAAAAGGGACTAGTTCATATATTATACACACACACAAATTCAAAGGGGTAAAATCATAAAACCATTATACCAGCATACAGACCTTTCGGCCCCCATAGAGACCTGGAGGATTCTGGGTAGCAAAAAGCATAAACCTAGCATGGGCTTTTACGACTTCCTGGGTTTCTGTTATAAAAAGTTCTCTATTATCATCCAGTAGTCGATTAAGAGCTTCAAGTACATCTGTTGGAGCCAAATTTAGCTCATCCAAAATAATCCAGTATCCTTTTCTCATAGCATCAATGAGAACACCTATGACAAATGTAAATATTATAGTCATAGCTATATAAAGAGAAAGGTCTAAAAAAAAACAGCCAGAACGGTTACTCTGATGATTCTTCTTAATATATACTGTAACATCTCACCTTCATTAAATCTGGCAAGCAGCTGCCTTTAACAGAATAAATATCTACAAGAGTACACAGTGGGTTTGGAAATATTGAGGGATAGCTGATGTTAAGAGAGGATAAGTAACTGTGATGTAGTAAATCTTGCAAAGGGATTATTACTTCCCTGAAAGTGTCAAAAAATAGGTTTAGTTCTCCTTTAAATAATAAGTACCTTGGACAGGAAATTAAGATTGGTAATTCTTACCTCCCAATATGGTTTCTGTAAGCAGCGCCAGCACAAAAACAAAAAAAAAAAGCTTCTCCGAACCTCTCTCCTGGCTTCAGCACAATCTTTAATAAAGTTAAGTCCAGGGCACTAACCTGGAAGATGAACTGTGCGTTCTGGTGCTCAAAAAATGATATTGGAAGATGGGCACAATCAATTCTTTATTCCTGGACCCATATACTTTTTCATTTTTTAAAAATTATTTTTTACAGAGTAGTTATCCTTTAAATTAAATACTCAAGCCAATCATTTGATCTGTATTTTCAGTTAAATAAAAATACTGAAAAAGTTATTAAAAATCCATTGCCTGGGAAAAAAAGAAAATAGAATACCTTCTTTAAAAATGAGCCTCCCAGAGGCATCTGAGGTATAACAACCAATGTATTCCTGGATATCAGTATGCTCGTGATTGTTAATTCTAACACAATGATTTCCACTAGCACAAGCCAGCCACTTTATCAAGCTGGTTTTCCCAACCGATGTTTCTCCCTGTATCAGCACAGGGTGAGAACTAAATGAAAAAAACAATAAGTTCTTACAAGTCAGGCATAAAGTACAATATTAATTTTATTTCCATTTGACCACAATACAACAGTGGGTACACAATTTTACAATAACATCACAAACAAAATACTAATGCCAGTAACTACATAGCTTGAAAATATATTTTGACAAATATTCTTAGAATTTTATATGGTCCCTTTAATTTTTCCTAAACATCAATAACAAAGGAATCCCCTTGTCTAGGGCAATATTTTAAAAGGAGCCTATAGCTACAGTCTCTAGGTTAGCAACATTTTGGGTAAGGACATCCTGAAAAACATTTTACCTATCCATGTTTAACAAAGGATTTTGAAATATCCAGATCCTATGCTTAAAGGGTATCTCCACTGGTTTTGGTAACTTTTCAGAATCCATTTCTATTGAAGAACGGGAGGTAAAGGAGCTGTGCCTTACCTTCCGTTCTTCAATAGAACACACAGGAGCCAGGAGAGAAGGTAAGAACTTACCCGCTCGCTCGCTCCCCCGGCGCTTGGTCTGACAGGTCCCGACGGACCTTGTCTTCTATGCGCATAGAAGACAAGGTCTGTCGGGACCTGTCAGACCAAGCGCCGGGGGAGCGAGCGAGCGGGTAAGTTCTTACCTTCTCTCCTGGCTCCTGTGTGTTCTATTGAAGAACGGAAGGTAAGGCACAGCTCCTTTACCTCCCGTTCTTCAATAGAAATGGATTCCGAAAAGTTACCAAAACCAGTGGAGATACCCTTTAATTAACAATATATTGGCCTATGTAATAAAAGTTCTTATCGTTAAAAATGGTGCTTATTTTGCCCCAACCAATCAAATGTTACATAACATCTGTAAGAACTTTTATTGCATAGAATTTATAATAATGTTTATGAAATAACATACACCAGAACTATAAGAACTTTTATTGCATAGAATTTATAATAATGTTTATGAAATAACATACACCAGTCAACTTTTGTAAAAAATAAATAGCAAAATAACTGCCAAAAAAAAGGGAAGCTTTAAATGTATACAAGAATTGGACAGGCAAGAGAAAAACCTGGTGATACATGGTGTGCTCAATGTTAAATCACAATGCAATTATGTTTTTAAAAGCTTTACAGCATAAAAATATTAGCATACAGAGAACCTACCCTGCAGAGACAACCCTACCAAGGTCTCTTAAATTTAAATTCACAGACGTGGTGAGGATATAGGTTTCATCTATAGCAGGTTCTTTATCTCCCACTGGGATCCAGTAGCCCTCTATTTGGACAAATCTGCCGCCTTGTGGCTCTGGAAGAGGCTGAAAGTTTTGAAATGGGAAATTAAGAGATAATGCTTTTCAAACAACAAACATAAAAATTGGCACCAATGTTTTTTTCAACGCTCCAGTAAGAAGTGATGTTTTTTTTTCTCTTTCATTTGCCAGACAAAGTACAATAAGGACTATAGAATACGGTTTGAGTAGCTCACTCATTTATAGATGTACCTAATCCCATCTGAATGGAAGCAGTCTTCTCCCATAATCGTAATCCCCAGTGGTGTTAAGAAGCATCATGTGGCTGCAGGGAGGAGGCGGGATGTCTAGGGATTGTCTTGTTAAGCTAGGTACACACCTAGCGATTTTTCCTCCTGACTGACCGTTCGATACTTTCGAACGGTCGGCCAGGAGGAAGGACTGTCGGTCGCGGCAAAAGCAGCCGCGTCCAATAGTCACCACGACCGATCGTGCGATCCATAGAGGACCGCACGATCGGACGAGGTTTTCCACCCTGTCCGATCGTCCTTTCGTCCGATTTGGACGAACGGTCGATCGGACATGGGCACATTCGAATGCGATAATTTCGGTCCGATCGACCGATACACTGAACTATCGGTCGATCGGACCGAAATATCTAATCGTGTGTACCCAGCTTTAATCAAAATTGCTAGGGTGGGATGTCTGTACAATGAATATAAAAACTCCACACACTCTTCAAAATGGCATTGTTTTGTTTATTAATAATAATAAAAGGCAAACCCTATCAGAACTTGCACCACCTTTACTGTTGAATTCTAGAAATCCTGGTTGCATTAGAGTGTTGTACACCATTTACTGAATTGGTACAGTCATAGTTGCTCAACACCAAACATTTTTATTCTAAGTGGCACACTCTCTGTAATAAATGGGACATTATATAATGCTGTTAATAAAGATATTTGCTTATAGGAAATACGTTTGGACTTGTGCAAAGGGGGGAAATAAAATGTGTACAGTCTTTAGACTTCTGTTTCTATTACTGAACAGTTAAATTGCACACAAAACATTTTTATTGTACTTGCAGTCTTCCTTAATATTACTATGTATATTGTGATACACATGTCTCTGTCCTCCCCTGTACATTGTACCAAAATAGCTTAGGGTGACCAGTCACCCATCCACCAATAACCCCAAGAGAGCACTTGCAAGAAGCACTAAAATAGTTACACATTGCAGGAAGGGGGTGGGGGAGGAATAACTTAGCACTTTAGTGCAAATAACATTCAGGCATAGGCCACCTAGGCAAAGAGCTAGGGCACTTATGTTAAACCAGGGCACAGTGTTCTCCCTAGCATCCCCCAGTCAGCTTTTACTTGTTGAGTTAGAACTGCTCTCCTTGTTCAGCTGTAATTTGCAACACTGTAGTGAGTAGAGCCTGATCTCAGCTACCTGTACTTGGAAACAATGTTCCAAATGAACTGAAGGTGCAGGAAGGAAGGGGGAGGAGAGCAGTTCTAAAATGGCAAGTAAAAGCTGCTGCAGACATTTTAACAGTGGACCTGTGACTAGCAGCCATGAGATCCCTATCCCTGCCTCTTTCTTCCTTCCATCCAACTCTCCCAGGGCCGTCTCTAGACTTTTTGCCACCTGACACAAAATTCTAAATGCTGCCCCCCTTGCCGCAGGAAGGGGTGTGGTTTTATAATTAAAAGTGGGTGGTGCTTTGTCCAGAAGTGTGATGTGGCTTGTCGAGAAGTGGGAGGGGCTTTATACAAGTTGATTTAACTTGTGTCATTATCATTGTATTTACATATCATTCCTCCATTTATTTACAATACATTGAAGGACCCACCCTCTAGTATCCCCAAAAAATCATCTGTCTATCTATCATCTGTCTATCTATCATCTGTCTATCTATCATCTGTCTATCTATCATCTGTCTATCTATCATCTGTCTATCTCTCTTTCTTGGGGTGGGTATAGTCAGAACCCATCCCTATTACAGTTACAGACTTGCCTTGCCTCAAGAGGAATTTGGACAGGACACAAGCGCTGCGCTGCTAAGAATGCAGCCTGTACTGGTCCTGCACGCGCTGAACTAGTGCTCTTTCAGCGCCGACGTCACGCATGCAGAGTTGATCCAGGAAGCTGTGCTGCCTCTGCCGGTTCTGGTACCAGTGACAGATGGACAGATCGGTCTGCAAGCATTCTTCTGCGAGTGAGTGTCAGCATTCAGGTAACACATACCCCCCCGACAGATTAGGCAGTAGAAGAATTTTTTTTTCTTCTTTCCCTTCCCTACAGGGTGCCGCTTCACTACAGAGTGCCGCTCTGCTTTGTGCTGCACACTGCTTCATTAGCGAGGCGGCCCTGAACTCTCCAACTGGAAATTAAAATAGGTGAGGAGTGAACAATTCAAGGGAGGAGACATGGAAAAGCAGATACATACTGTATATCATGTCAATGCTGGCAGCTGAAATGGTTAAGGGACTGTTATATCTCTAGTATTCAATTAGATCAACAGGACTTAAAGTTTAGTTCTTGAAGACGTTTCGCTAGTCATCTGACTGGCTTTCTCAATTCAGAATGACTTGTACAAGAATCTGTGGCAATTATGTACCCTGGAAAATCCCAATTAGCATATCACAGCCAGGTGTTAAGGGCGTGATTGGATAGTGGCTAAGATGTGTTATATGAACGCCCAGAGTAAGGTGTCAAAACAGCATTGTACATGGCAGACAGTTGGTGTCGAACCCCCCCACCTCTATTTAGGCTTGGTTTATTTTCACATAAATGGCCTCCTTGACACCTCTCTTAAATTAGTCACGTTCCTTTGCCAATATGTTAAAAATTACAATCTTCAAAGGTATGTCCTTTATCCTTAAGATGCAGGTACATAGTTGAGTCCTGACCCAAGGAATTGGCTCTTCTGTGCTGGGCCATACGTTGATGCAGTTGCTGTTTGGTCTCCCCCACATACAAATCAGAGCACTCTTCACTGCACTGCACATATGATGTCGCTTTTCTTGTGTTTCGGTATTGGGTCTTTCGGACGGATGTACCAATTGCTGCCTCATTGTGTTGTTCGGTTTAAAGCAGACAGGGATACGGTGTTTTTGAAAATTCTTCTTAATTTCTCGGAGACCCCTGCTACATATGGAATGACCATGTTCTTTCTTCGGTCTTGCTTTTCCCCTTCACAGTTGGTATACGTGTTCTTTTCTTTCCTTCTACAAAGGCCCAGTCTGGATATCCACAAGTCTTAAAGGGCATGTCCACCCCCAAAACTAAAATTTAACCCCTTACTGGCCACATCAAGTAGTTTAAAACAATCCTTACCTTACATTCCTGCTCAAAATAGTTCCCCTGCTGTGCCCCTCCAAAGTCCAGGAAACTGCTGTGTAGGAGCAGTGTGTGACTCATGCTGTGCCTGAGACTTCCTCAACCTCATCAAGGTTGAGGCATGCTCAGTGCAGCCCTCCCTGCCTCTCAGCCAATCACGGACGCGGCTGCCGGTCCCGCCCCCTGCTTTCAATTCCATGCAAGCAGAGGGCCTGAACACTGCAGCAGGGGGGAGAGGGCAGGTAAGTAAGAATCCGGGGACTTTCTAACAATTATATTAATGCGGTTGGGGCTGGGGGAGCATGCCCTACCACATATCAAAAGTTAAATTTCAGGGTGGACATGCCCTTTAAGGGCTCCTCTGAGATGTTTCATTTCTTTGGCCTTCGCTTCTGTGTTAGTGGGGATGTTCTCAGCTCTGTGTTGCAGGGTTCTGATGACACCCAGCTTGTGATCTAAAGGGTGGTGGGAGTCAAACCTCAAATAATTATCTGTGTGGGTTGGTAAACCTCTACTTCCAGTTTACCATTCTCCCTGACTTCTACCAAGCAGTCTAAGAAAGCCAGTTTGTTGTTTGTACCTCTTCCCTTGTAAATTTGATGTTTTGGTCTACCGCATTAATGTGTTCTGTGAAGGCTTGTACTTACTTTTGGTGGATTTTAACCCAGGTGTCATCCACATATCTGAACCAGTGGCTGGGTGCTATGCCCTTTAAAGGTATTAAGCACCTGTTTTTCTACCTCCTCCATATAAAAGGTGGGGGTCTTCACAATAGGTAAAACTGGAGATCCCATAGCACATCCATGTTTTTGCTTATAGAACTTATCCCTGTATTTGAAATAGGTGGTATTCAGGCACAAGTCCACTAAGGAACACACCTGTTCTGGGTTGAGATCAGTTCTGCTGGTAAGAGTGCTATCTTGGCCTAGCCATTTTCACACCATGTCAACAGCCTCCTTGGTGGGTATACAGGTGAAGAGAGAAGTCACATAATTGCCGCAGATTCTTGTACAAGTCATTCTGAATTGAGAATGCCAGTCGGAGGACTAGCGAAACGTCATCAAGAACGAAAATTCAAGTCCAGTTGATCTAATTGAATACAACAGATATACCATGACCTGGATGAATGAGAACATTCCCAAGCATAATTCCCTGTTGTCCCTGAAAGTGTTAATGTAAATACTATAGGGGGGGTGCGGACACTGAAATTATTAATAGAAAAGTATGCTGGCACTGAAGGGTTAATGGTAATACTCTGCTGGCACTGAAAGTGGTAATGGCAATACTATGGCGAAGTCTGCTGGCACTGAAAGTGGTAATGGCAATACTATGGCGAAGTCTGCTGGCACTGAAGTGTTAATGGCAATACTCTGAGAAAGTGCGAACATGGAAAATGTTATTGCCAATACTCCTGGTGGGCTAGACCACAGTACTTGCGATCTGATCACGCTAGGACACCAAGATGGCTAGAAACGACCATGCAACAGTTCTATTAAACATAAAATCTAACCTGAAAAGGATTTTCAGCTCATGTGAATATCTAATCTGGCATCCAAACATAGTAGATCTTACAGTGCTCATAAACTTGCGTGCATAACTTTTTGGACAAACATACACTACTTATGATTGTTTAAAACACATGCTGTTTTTATTCAAAGGACATAATTGAGTGTAATAATGTTACCTAATTGGTTAAAACACATGACGTGGGAAGATTTGGCACACTCACCTTGCCTCAGTATTGCATTGTGGTATTGCGGAAAGGAAAGCTGTGCTATTTTTGATATATAAAATCTCCACAAAAACTTGAAGGTATGTTGGGTAGTGGGGGTGTATAAGAGTATGTCTGCATGTGTTTATTTGGTGTTAGGGGGTATGTTACACCATAAAACTTTTTGGAAAGGTAGGTTGTATTTTGAGAGTGCATAAGTAGGGTGTGCACCCCTGTATCTGTGTGGTAATATGTTTTTGTATTTTTAAAAAATGTACTTTTTTTGATGGTTTAGATATGGTTGTCATAGAAACAGAAGGATAGGGTGGCTTTGCGAGGAGCCCTACAAATGTCTGAAAACTACAACTCAGCATTCAACAAAAGCAGACGTAATGGTGGGAGCAGTAGTTGGTAAACACCTGGAGGACCACAGGATGGATATCCCTGCTATAAAATAAAATGTTGTACTTTAAGTATATTTCTTATTGTGCTTTTATTGTGTACTGTACATTTTACGACTAATTATAAAATTGTTTAGGTGTAGTTCAATTAGCCTCGGACCTAAGTGCATTTTATTTATGGAAAGGTTTACTCAGAAAGTGAACCTATATGTTAAATTGAAGAACGGGAGGTAAAGGAGCTATGTCTTATCTCCAATTAATGTAACAGGAGTCAGAAACTAAGATAGAAAATTCTGCAAGTGTGATCCACTGCTGGTTCTTCCGACAGGTCCGGACAGCTGCCGGCTTTAACTTAACTATAACGCTAATGCACACTATAGTTTAGTTAAAAGCAGGAAACAGTCGGGACCTGTCAAAGCAGCCAGCAGTGGATCATGCTTGCGGGTAGGTTTTCTATCGTCGTTCCTGGCTCCTTTTACAATAATTGAAGAATGGGAGGTTAAGAAATAGCTCCTTTACCTCTCTTTCTTCAACTCTGTGTATAAAATCCTTGGTGCCCTTGCACCAGAGAAAGGATCATGGCTTTCAGTGCATCATCCTGTAGTTTTTAATTATGTTGGCTAGTGCTTACACTGAGAATGGAGGTTAAAGACAATTTTGGCTAGTTAACAACAACTTGTATGTTTTTAATGGACGATGAATACAAAGGGATGGGATCAAAACCTTGTTCTAGATTTAAAGGCCTTATGTAACCTGTCTAAAGGCTAAGGCCACACTAGAGCACATTCAAGCGCTCCAAAAACGCATGCGCTGCAAGTTGCACGATGGGAGCACATGCAATTGCACATAAAAATGCAGATCCCATGCGCTCTGATTAACGGATCACAGTGCAGATGCCCAGCAATGCACTAGTTTGGTGACACTAGTGTGCCACAACACTGGTCATAAAAAAAAAAAATCAGGAAAGGAAAAGTACATGTCATGATTTTCACCAACACACGTAAGTAAATTTGGCAAAAGTGTAAATGAATTATATAAAATAAATTTATCTTGAAATTAATAAATCTGACTTTATCCAACCACTATCACACTAACAGCATATACCTGTAAAATTTTAGTAATTAGGAGGAACAGACCTGTTTGATCATATTTTTTATATTTCCTTGTACAATGTAGCGGCATATTAACCCTTGCACCACAGAATGGGAAGCTCTATCCAATTGTGTTAAGAAGCCAAGGCAAAATCCCTGCAAGACAGGAAAATGTTAAATATGAATTCAATTTAAGTATCTTATCCAGTCAAGAAAGCTGAAGAACAGGAATAATAATAGCCTGGGCACATGAACGTAAAGCCATCTGATATAAAGTAGTAAGAAAGGGGAATTTTTTACTTACTGTAAAATACTTTTCTTCAAAGCTACAGGGGGGCCAAGGAGACGCAGGGGGTTAAGTGAGCCACCTCTAGGAGCAGACACTAAAGGAGGCCACACACGCGATTCACACAGCATGTGTGCCGACAGATCACATTGGTATCTGAACCGACCAATCCTGATATGTGGTATGGGGATCGGTCGAGTCGACTATGTGGCCATACAAAGAATGATCAGCTCCCTTTACTTAAAGTAAAAGGAGTTGATACCGACCAATGGATATTTTACATCTTTCCCGACCATTATGGAAACTACAGTCGTTCGTCAGCACTGTGATCGGCAGTTTCAGCCCTACACACTGGTGATGATAAGTAAAATGCCGCCGTTCCCTTTCTATAAACAGCGCTACTTAGAACATGGAAATAAGTCTGCCAAATTATTGGCTCGCTGACACATGGCACTATAGATCAAAACAACATTTCGGCTATCCAATCTCAAACGGGTGAGGCGCTTACTAATACCTTAGACATCCTGGCAGTGTTGACTCAATACCATAAAGCGCTATATACAACAAAATATACAGCATCCCAGGAACAACTTGAATACTACCTAACAAACTCCAACATCCCAACACTGACCAATACAGACAAAGAAGCTTTAGAAGCCAAAATTACATTAACTGAACGAGGGACTCCGCTCCACAACATCAGACAAGTCTCCTGGCCCAGATGGCCTTCTGGTGGAAATATACAAAAAAAATATAACACACTTCTTCTACATCATTTACTAACAAACCTCCAAAAAACTATCTAGCTCCCAGTATGTACGAAGCCCAGAGCAGGATTATCCACAAGGCAACCCTAGGCAACTGCCTAGGGCCCAGCTTCGGAAGCAGTAGCAGAATTACAGTCTATACAATAGATGTAGCAAAAAAGGGGCCCCTAAATGATGGCCCTGCCTAGGGCCCCATATGATCTTAATCCAACTCATCGAAGCCCACATTATGTTACTGTTAAAAACTGACAAAGACCCATGCAACTGTGGGTCTTACAGACCCATTTCATTACTAAGCACAGACTATAAACTACTAGCTAAGTTGTTGGCAAATAGATTGCAGATAATATTTCCTACAATTATACACAGTGACCAGATGGGCTTTATGCTTGAAAATTCCACCTCAATTAAAGGGAATGTCCACCCCTTTTAAAACTTTTTGTTATATAGTAGGGCTTCCTCCCCCAACCACTATAAAAGTTTTGTCAGAAACTCACCCGAACTCTATTTACCTTAGCTCCGGCGTACTGTCTTGGCCCTCTGCTTGCATGAAACTGATCCAATCATGGATGCAGCTGCTGGCAGTGGAGAACGCCGGGGGAGAGAGGTAAGTTGAGTTCGGGGGAGTTTCTGACAAAACTATTATAGAGGTTGGGGCTGGGGGAGGAAGCCCTACTATACCACAATAGGGATTTGTGCTAGGGTGAGGGAGAAAGTGGGAGGGGGGGAGGGCTGCAGTGCACATGGCAAAATTCTCCCGGAGGAGAGACAGGAGGCAGAGTCCTATATGGACTCTGCTAGGCTCCTGGTGGCCAGCTTTTGGGAGTTTGGGGGGCATAGCAAGGCAGCCATTTGAAGCTGGGATGTATGGTAAGGATTTTTATGCACTACACAGTGGGGCCATTAGTGGCTATTTAGAGTTTTGGGGGTGGACATGCCCTTTAATATCAGGAAAACACTTGTACAGGCTCCAGGCTTATACTATCACTATATGCTCAAAAAGTATTTTACTCTGTGGAATGGTGATCCCTGTGGATCTGTTAACAGAGAGGTTTGGATTTGGCCCTCAATTCATCAAATGGACCAAGCTTCTATATAAACATGCTACAGCTGCAATATATATTAATGGAGCTTGCTCTTCCTCATTTCTCTTGGAGAGGGGAACGAGGCAAGGTTGCCCCTTTGTCCACCTATCTACTTGCTTTAGCTTTGGAGCTATTAGCCATAAAACTCCATTCTGCACCCAATATACAAGGCCTAAGCCTGGAAGCCCAAACATCCCTGTTAAGTTTGTATGCTAATGATCTAATATTATATCCAACAGACCCAGTAGACTCCCTAAACACAACATACAACAATATAACGGAATTCGGTCCCTACTCAGGTTTGCACATAAACTGGAATAAATCTTGCAACTTCCCCATTGATCAACCCATCTTACAATCCCTATCATTCCAAAACACTATTCCAGTAGTGCAGGAATACTTTGGAATTGTAATTACAAAAAAACCCCAATGTATTTCTTCAAAGACATATTAACCTAATCAAAATTATTATACTTCCGAAACTCCTATACGCATTACAACACAGCCTAAGATTCATTCCATGCACATTTTTCCAAACTCTCAATAGTCTAATCATCGCATTTTCGTGGGGATCTGTCAAAGCCCAAATTAAAATTAAACATTCTACAATGCCCCAAAGCCCTAGCTGGACTGGCCCTCCCAAACTACTATCATTATTATTTGGCAAGCCAGCTCAATTATTTCCAGAGCTGGGTAATCCTGCCACCACCCGAACCTCAAGACACCCCACCTCCTTCAATATAGGATGTGGAATGCATGTTACATGCCTACCTGCCCTCTGAACCAATTGCATTTTTAGAACAAAAACTAAATGAAATTGTAGGAGGGGGCACTGTATAACATACTCTGCAACACAAGATTTGGCAGGCTGTCTCCATAATGCTGGGGGTAGTGGGTGTTACTGGCAACTCTCCACTCTGGCAAAACAAAAAATACCCCAGGCTGGCATAATTTGCGGTGTCAGAGATAAGGGAACGTAAAGGTATCTGATACTTCCCTCGAACTACAAATGAGGATATGTTTATGCCCTTTTCAGAACTAAAGCAAAGATATGATACATTTCCCAACACATTCCTATTTAGGTATATACAACTAAGATACTGCCTTTTATCTGAATTTCAAAGTTTAACTATCCCAATAGTTAGCTGGAAATGAGTAGAGAGAAGAATAGTCTCTCAGATATATGCCAGCCTGATAGACACTAATTCAACTACAGATACGCCCACCTAACATAATAAATAAATGGACCAGGTATATCTCAGAAGACAGAGAACTGGGAGGACCTATCGGAGACACACCTCAGGGCATCACAAGCTGCAAACAAATCGATTCAATTCTATATTTTACATCAAGTATATATGACACCAAATAGATTGGCTTGTATGTCCTGCCAGAGAGAGGCAGAAATTGAACCTGGACTAAGACATTGGCTTCGTCAGACTTCATAGGAGCCCCCGAGGAGCTGAGGACACCGCAGACCCCACAAATGGATTCTTCAGAGAATCTAAGGATTCACAAAGTTATTTGGCCCATTCGGGTTCCTGAGTAACATTTGACATTGGTTCTGAGGGTGGGTCGTGGGAGATGCTGCAAGAAATACATAGTGTAAGAGTGACCAGCTGCCAACTTCTGTTGCCAAGCATATAATTTATACACTTTAACTGATAGGCCTTTGGAAGCCTTAAGCTGGGTACACACATTAAAGATGTTTGAAAGATGACAGGATCTGAAAGATCCGGTCTGCCATTTTCCAAAGATCAGGAAACACACAGTCCTGAGCATGCATAAGGAGAAGGCTCAGGACTATGTATTTACCACAACCGCAGTTGACTCCCCGATAGGGAGACTACCGCGGACGAGAGAAATTTTAGGTCTTTCAGGAAAGACGATACACACACTGCCGATAAAGCCCCGAAACGGACAGATTTTAAGGAATTCTGGAGTGTATACCTCCAGTGGAACAAAATTGTCTCCATAGAAGATTCATAGGCAAGACAGCTGAGAAAATTGGAAAAAAAAATTTCTTTTTTACATTAAATAAACCCTCAGGAGCGGAGATGGAAACAATTCCCAAGAGGGAGGAAGTCCTGCCCCTCCAACCAATCAGGTGCCAGACTGGTACTAAACAGTGCAGGAAGCCAAAGGCATGATCGATGGCTTCCTAGGCGCAGTGTGGGGGGGTTTAGGTTCGCGTAAATAAGCAGTTCCAGCGCTATACGCGAACCCCCTCCACTGCATGAGTAGGGAGAGACACGCTCTCATGCCGCTGTTCTCGTTGTGGGTAAAGACCCGATCCTGAATCCTGATGCACAGAGGAGTATCCAACTCGTGAAGCATACACTTAGAAACCGAGGGAGGCATCTGGTGCCCAGGTATATAGGGAAGAACCTCTAAGTGTCTGCTCCTAGAGGTGGCTCACTTAACCCCCTGCATGTACTTAGTCCCCTTGACTGGCTGAAGGCGAACCTTACATAGTAAAAAATCTTCCAAGCAAACATTTTCTGCTTCTGAACGGACAGGCATTAACATATTGTACATCTTTGTCTACGCAGTATTTCTCACCTCATACAGAGAACGCTGTATGTTACTACATGGATTCGCGGAGGCATATCTTAAGGCTCTACACAATGTTCGTAGGCTGTAGTGAGGTCTGTGACCAGTGCCATCTACAAGGTCTGAATTACACTTTTTTCTTATTGCCAAGTAAAAACTGCAACAACAAAATTATTAGAATGACTGAATAACAAAAATTTCAGACAATTTTAATAAATCTTTGGGCCTTACATTTTCTAAAGGATACAGGTACAACAAATACATTAATAACAAGGAAGCCCAGAGACAACCAGGCTAGGAAGTGCTTGGGTCCCTCTACTGGCTTCAGTGAAAAGTAATTTAAAGCAAGTAACATTCACCTTTTCTCACTCATCCTACAAGCATTACCCAGGAAGTACATGCAGATATCCGAAAGTTGCGTAAATGCACTAGGTCAGTTATGGCCAACATGTAGCACTCCAGAAGTATGAAAACTACAACTCCCAGAATTCTATAGCAGCAAGGGGGGAGTTGCAGTTTTCAAACGTGGCGTGCTACAGGTTGGACATCCCTGAACTAGGTAGTAGGACATCCCCTAAATCTCCACCGTCTGCAGAATTTTGCCCCTAAAGATGGAGAATGTGTCAAATGCCTATAACACCAGAAATTTATCTGGAGGGCCCACACCACACCCAGGGAAAAAATCTTTGCATCTTTTCAATTAGCTGTCTTGGGTGAAATGAGAGGCCACAACAATATCTTGGTTGAAGCAAAAGAAGAAGGTGTAAGCAAGCATGTTGTTAGAGGCACTCGGGGCCCATTCTTCTGGGAACGTCTGTTGGGGATAATTTTTTCCTTGAGTTTTTAGTCACCCAACTAAATTCTTCATTTAAAAAGCCTGTTTGCAATAAACACCCTGGTATGTATTTTTATCTGCATATAACATGTGTCAGAGACCTTATTTATGGAAAGAGTTGACTGCATTGTAAAAGCTACACACACCTCTCTCCAGAATTGGGTTTTCTAATTTTAACATAAATGGCTTAATTTGTGCCTCTTTTGAAATAGTCCTTCCAGTGGTGTACCTTGAAGTCCTTCCCTATATCTAGAATGTTTATCCAAATGTGGCCTCTTCTGCCTTAAAGGAGAATTATACTCGGGCAGTAACAGACTGCTTTCTGTCAGTAAACGTCAGTTTTCAAGATTCTCCCCCTTTCATTAACATATGTTTTCTAATGTGAAAGATGAAATTATTATCAGCGACAATGATTTTGAGAGGGGCCAAAAAGAAGCCAGTAACAGCACTGAGTCCCACAGGGATATTCACCCAGAGGCGCAAGCTCTCTGGGCAAATCTCCCATTCCAGATTTACCAAAGGTTGTGAGACTTTGGGTGAATCTCACCCGCACGTAAGTATTTACGCAGCCTCTGGAAAATTGGTTTGCGACGGCTGCGTGAGTGCCTCTTCCGGAATTAACGTGATGCTAACAGACTGTAAATCGGTTAACGTGACGTTATGGGCTGAAAGGAGCGATAAGAACCTGCGCTTCTCTGCAAGTTACCCTGCTAGATTATTGGTAAGAAGTGTTCCCTGTCTGAGCATGAGTCCCCTTTGCCTTGAGTGTAAATGGAGTCTACTGTCCACCAGAGCAGGGACATCCTTTAAATAGGCACTGCAGGACAACCATATGGAGCAGAGGAGAAAGGTAAAGAATTTTTAACACTACACAATGGGGCCAGCAGTAGGTTAAATTTCAGTTTTGGGGGTGTACATGCCCTTTAAACACAATGTTCAGATTCACTGTTAGCTAAGTTTATTATATTATTATAATTATATATAATTTTATATATTTATATTAATAATATATTATATATTATATTATTATAAAAGTCTATATATAAAGCCTCTCCCTCTCCCAAAGAATTGAAAAGATTTAACAAGTAATATTTAAAATTAGAGATAAATGTTGATACAAAACCCTTTTTTTTTACCTGATGATTCCATGGACAACGGCTTTATTTACATTGAGGCATCTAAGGTAGTCCATAACAAGTATCTGCAAATCACTCTGATTTTCCAGTTCTTCTACGTAAAGTTCTGTGAATCTATAATGTAAATAGTTATAATGACCATTTAATATTCTATTGATCTATCCATGCTTTAATATAAAGCACTGGATGGATGGCCTCTTCCCTCATTTTAAAAACCAAAGGGCTGGGGGGGTAAGAAAGCCTGTTGTATGGATCCAGTGCACAACTATGAGAAATGCAAAGATTTGCTAATGGTAATTGAAGTAAAAAAGGTTAGACGTTAGGACCTTCCAGACTGGGGTTACCTTGACGTGGTTGGAAGGCTTTTCATTCATGTGATCACAGTAATGTATACTAAAACCCCTTTGTTTATAAAGAATGCCAGTGTGCAGATATGATATTGTATGGGGCCTAAGAATGTGCATTGATTATATTTTCTATGTTTGTATACATATACATACATACACACATACATACACACATACATATATACACACACACGCAATTAGTAGCACTCCAGCTTTGTTGGATAAAACCAAGGTGTGTCCCAGTCATAATAGAGATAAAGAAAGGTAGAACGGTGCACTCAGCTGGATTTCTTCAACACATTTTATTTGAGTGAAAATGATCAACATGTTTCGGCCATCTTTGGTGGCCGTCAGATGACCACCAAGATGGCCGAAACATGTTGATCATTTTCACTCAATAAATGTGTTAAACAAATCCAGCAGAGTGCACCGTTCTACCTTTCTTTATAATATATAATAAAGATGGAGCAATCGCAGGACTATAAACACGAACAAACTTTAATTTAGAGATGATCAACGCATTTCAGCCTATTAATGCAGGCAAAGGCTGGTCACATGGCTGAAAACAGGAAGTGTTACCAGGAAGTTACATTGCTAAACCTTTCCAGCAATAGCTTCTCACAAATTTTATCTAGAGATGTGATTTAGGTTTTATTTTGAAGGTACGATGGAAGGGTTTTTATACAATCCTTACTAGTTTGGAAGAATTTGAGACCACAGTTACCCTTTAAAAACAATGGTAAATTTTCTAATAATGTATATATAAAATTGACATTTCACATAAATTGCTTAAAGACTACATTACCCAGAGGCTTCTATCATAACTGTCAGTTAGGGCTACCTTTGCATATCTATATAACCAGGGTCCGCTCTGAGCGATTATGTGAAATGTCAATTTAATATATACATGATTAGAAAATAAGATGTATAGGAACTCTGTCTTTAAAATTTGTCATTGTTTTTAATGTTATTTTTTATATGACTTTAATTTTAAGGGCACTTAGCATTTTACTATGATGTTTGCACTTTTACATGAATCAGTTTGCTAATTAGTACTTGAAAGTATGTAGCCACTTGATGTTGCCGATTGGCTGGCTACTCACAAACGGGGGGAGTGGTTTGGGTTGTGGGTTTTTAAAAGTTATGATACACTGTGTGTTTGATCCTGATGACGTCCAAAGATTGCGGCTGAAAGGCGTTGATGGTTTCTACATTAAAATTTGTTTGTGTCCTGCGAGTGCTCCAAGTCTCTTATCGTTATCTTCTATTTCACATTTGGATTCGGCACCAAGGCAACTGTTACCTTGGTTACGTGAGTGCTGCCGACTATATAAATATATATTAGCAAAAGTGTGCCCGTTGGTGCACAGTGGGAAATGTGGGTGTATGTTTAGCTATATGTGGATACAGATGATATAAAATGTTTATACACACTACTATAAAATTTATTTAAAATTAAATCTAAATTTATTTATTTTAAATCTATAAGGACTATCTATAAGGATTTGAACAGTAAAAAAAAAAAAAAAGTAAGAAAGAAAGGCAAGATGTTAAAAATAAAAGAAATTCTGGTTCTATTAGTGTCATATCCCCTAAATTAATATTTTACACAATATACAGGGGCAAAGGGGAACCTATTGTGTGTACCCCGATGGGTATTAGAGGGGACATATATATATATACACATCTTTTGGATTGTACTGGAAGTGTTAGTGCTTTAGAAATACATGTTAAATATACATAAAGTACAGCCTAACATCTAGGTAAGACAGACTATCACATTTTTCTGTTTGTTTATAGATTTGTTTTGAAAAACCTATACAAGAAGATATTAAAATCCAGGGTTTTGAGAAATGGGCGAAACTGCTAAAATCTGTTCCGCCTGTGGACCAGGAAAATGTTCTGGGGAAAACATACATACATCCAGAAGTTTAAAAAAAATAAATTTCCTCACAATCAAACTGTTTTTCGAGCTTCCGCATTATATTTTCGTGGGACACCGAAATTTAAAAAAAAATTTAATTTTAAAGGAATTTTCAAAAATTTTTAAAAATGATACAGTAACTTACTGTAAATGGCTCTGGGACCTGGGAAATGGTCTGGGGCAATGTTCCCTTTAATTTTAAATCAGCTGTGTGCACAGAGATATATTTTTTTCAGAGCGCATATAAAGTAACATTTTTGTGAAAACAGGTCTGGGGAACAGATAATCAGATTCTTTCAAAATTGGTTCAGAATTGGTTACAATCAGATTTTTTCAGAAAGAAACTGATTGGTATACTAACCAATCAAATTCTTTCTGAAAGAATCTGATTGTAACCAATTATAATTGGAAAAGAATCGGATTGGTATAGGTTATATTTCATTTTGTTCACATGGCCTTGTGGATTGATATACGGAAATCCGTAGCGGAACCGGGTTCAGACCCGCGATCCGGTCCATCTCTATTCTTGATTTATTTATTGTAGCATTGTATAGAGTGTTATAGTTCAGTAGAAACACCACAGTAAAATACAACTGTTTTGCAGAGCTTAAATCAATCTTCCCCCTTGTATGTATGTAAATTTCCAACCAATAATAGATCAATAGGAGATGCATTGGATTATTCTCTAAGTTATCAATCTGTCTTTCAATACTCACCCTCCCCATTAACTCACAGCTGTCACCAGAGATTCTGTTAGAGAGGGATCACTATTGGTTAATCTGAGGTCCTATAAAGAACCCAGACTATCCTGTCATGGCTTCTATGGGGTCTATTGCCTAAATAATGTAATAAACGATTCACAAACTCACTTCACTGTCTCAGAGAAATGGACATAGAAATATTTTCCTATCAGTCCCCCTATCATATATAGATATCCCTTCCCGTCCAGCAAACAGCAGCTCTCCTTTTTTCTATTGAGAGGGGAGGGGTGGGGAGTGAGAAGAATGTTTTACTTTGCTAAGACTGTCACACGTTTTACAAAGGAAGTGACATAAGTCTTGTAACTTCCTAACACTCAGAAAGTTTTTGATTCGCTAACACTGCTATCAATCTAATATCAAGCACACCATTGGATACAACACTAAAAGGGAAGTGATAAATACGTTCCTTTTTAAGCTTACATTGCCTCCATGTAAAACTTCCTGAGGTGTGGCTAAACACTCCATTTTGAAGATTCCATTACAAAACAGGAGTGGGGGATTATGCAAGTACTTTTATTTATATATTTTGCCTTATTTACATTTCTATATACTTAATGTCAATACTACATATATGTTAATATTGATAAAAATATTTAAATATTTATTTAGTGCTTAAACACAAACACTGTCCCTATGTATATTACTTTTACCTACCCCCACCAACATAGTACACGGAAAACCCCAATGTATTTACCATAAATTTATAAATGTATTTATATTATATAAGGGATATATTTTATATATTTTGTCACAAGAAAACACAGTTTTAAAAAATGTTTGAGGATTTCTACAAGGGCAGTTCACATAGTGAAGCATGATGGAGGAGGTAGTAAGATGGAGTGGGAATGCCTTGCTGTTGAGATACAATCTGTTTTTATCCTACTATCCCTCCCATTCTTTCAGTTCCCTGAGCCTAACACATGGCACAACCAAAATCTAAAGATATTCATAACTATTTGAAATGCTAGTCATCTATAACCAGATAAATATAAATAGCATCTCTCCACACAGTGGGAGCCCTTGTTAGACCCTTTCCTCCCCTTAGAGCAGTACAAGTTGTTTGTCTAAGTGTCAAGCTACCAGTCTTTATGGGGGATCAGGTGATAATGTTTGTATGAGGCATTAGTAAACTCAAAAATTGTCAGGTCATGGATTAACTATTGAAATAAAAAAACAACACCACAAGAAATGCTTATCAGACATTGAATAATAATAATAATAATCATCAAAACTAGCTAGCATTTTCAAACAAACCTTTTTGTTGCTACAACAGCAAAATAAACATTTTGACACATGTTGGTTTCAAAAATCAAATAACCCCACATACCTATTTCTTATTCCAGGGGGTAGGTTTCTTTTTCCAACATCAGTAGCTGGATTCATACATGCAAACAGCCTAAAATCAGGATGTCGTATCAGGGGCTCTAGACAAGAAATATGTTATTATGCAAATTACTTTGGTAGCATTTTGGACATCAATTAAAGTATTAGTTCACTGTCGAAGTGAACATTGCCTTTTAAGCATTAAACGGCATATCTGTTGTATTCAATTAGATCAACTGGACTTGAAATGTAGTTCTTGAAGACGTTTCGCTAGTCATCCGACTGGCTTTCTCAATTCAGAATGACTTGTACAAGAATCTGTGGCAATTATGTACCCTGGAAAATCCCAATTAGCATATCACAGCCAGGTGTTAAGGGTGTGATTAGATAGTGGCTAAGAGGTGTTATAGGAACGCCCAGAGTAAGGTGTTAAAACAGCATTGTACATGGCAGACAGTTGGTGTCGAACCCCCCCACCTCTATTTAGGCTTGGTTTCTTTATTTTCACATAAATGGCCTCCTTAACACCTCTCTTGAACCAGTCACGTTCCTTCGCCAGTATGTTACATTACAATCTTCAAAGGTATGTCCTTTATCCTTAAGATGCAGATACACGGCTGAGTCCTGACCCGAGGAATTGGCTCTTCTGTGCTGGGCCATACGTTGATGCAGTTGCTGTTTGGGTCTCCCCCACATACAAATCAGAGCATTCTTCACTGCACTGCACCGCATATATGATGTCGCTTTTCTTGTGTTTTGGTATTGGGTCTTTCACCAACTGTCTGCCATGTACAATGCTGTTTTAACACCTTACTCTGCGTTCCTATAACACCTCTTAGCCACTCCTAATCACACCCTTAACACCTGGCGTGTGATTGCTAATTGGGATTTTCCAGGTACATATTTGCCACAGATTCTTGTACAAGTCATTCTGAATTGAGAAAGCCAGTCGGATGACTAGCGAAACGTCTTCAAGAACTACATTTCAAGTCCAGTTGATCTAATTGAATACAACAGATATACCATGACCTGGATGAATGAGAACCTTCACAAGCACATTAAACGGCATCTCCACCCTCTATATAATTTTTTGCTTTTTTAATGTAAGGCATCTCTTCCACCCCTAACATCTATATTAGATTTCTAAAAAAAAGAATCTGAACTGTACTTACAGCCCTTCGCTCCAGCGGAACAGTGATCTGGCTCCTCGCTTGCAGGAACTAGCAAACAGGGGCCAGCCCGGCAGCCGCAGCTGTGATCGGCCGAGAGGCAGCCAATCACAGCTGCAGCCAATAGAGAACACCGCAGGCGTAAAGGGCTGTAAGTATAGTTAGGATTCTTTTTTTAGAGGGATCGGGAGGAAGGGAAAGGGCTCCACTTCGCTTGCCACTGTCCTCTCAGAGGACAAGGAGAAGGCAGAAACCTTTCATACAGGAAGAAAGCTCCTACTCTTCTGTTAAACTCACCTAAAGAAAAGATTACCTGGACGATAGGTCCAAAGTGTCTTGTAGACCCAACATTAGCACACCAACCATTAATTACAAAAATGACAAAGTATGCCAAAAAACAAAGGTTTATTAAACACCCTCAAAACCTGTGTGACACTATACTGCCATTGTGCTACAAGTGCTTACAGATTATAATGAACCTATACATTAAAACCAACATATTATTGCAAAAATGAGTTAAAAATACCTAAGTCTATAATGTGAGGAATGCTAGGGAGAGAGATCCATATAAATGCCCTGGATTCAATTAGTTCAAACAGCTGTGTGCAAATGATGAATAGTTGTCCAGCTCAGAACAAGTGTCCTATTGATACAATGGCATCCCAAGGAAACTCACTTCTCACCAGGGCCGCCTCGCTAATGAAGCAGTGTGCAGCAGAGCGGCACTCTGTAGCGAAGCGGCACCCTGTAGGGAAGGGAAAGAAGAAAAAAAAAATCTTCTACTGTCTAATCTGTCGGGTGTGTGTTACCTGAATACTGGCACTCACACTCACTGGCAGAAGAATGCTTGCAGCACGATCTGTCCATCCGTCACTGGTACCAGAACCGGCAGAGGCAGCACAGCTTCCTGGATCAACGTGACGTCGTGACGTCAGCGCTGAAAGAGCACTAGTTCAGCCTGTGCAGGACCAGTACAGGCTGCATTCCTAACAGCGCAGCGCTTGTGGCCTAACAAATTAGACTGACTTGGAGTGCCCTGTCCAAATTCCTCTTAAGGCAAGGCAAGGCAAGTCTGTAACTGTAATAGGGATGGGTTCTGACTATACTCACCCCAAAAGAGATAGATAGATGGACAGACAGATGATGGACAGACAGATGATGATAGACAGATGATGATAGACAGATGATGATAGACAGATGATGATAGACAGATGATGATAGACAGACAGATGATTTTTTGGGGATACTATTCTAGAGGGTGGGTCCTTCAATGTATTGTAAATAAATGGAGGAATGATATGTAAATACAATGATAATGACAAGTTAAATCAACATGTATAAAGCCCCTCCCACTTCTGGACAAAGCACCACCCACTTTCAATTATAAAACCACAACACTTCCGGCGGCGAGGGGGGCAGCATTTAGAATATTGTGTCAGGTGGCAAAAAGTCTAGAGACGGCCCTGCTCTTCACCATTAGCAGACACAGGTTTCTCCCGGAAGAACCGGGCTTAGTCAGGGCTCTTTTCTTTAGACGAGTTTAGCTATTTTTATTACCCACTAGCACAGCATCTAGATAGGTACTTAACCCTGTTAAGTTACGTACATTATTTTGGTGGTGTGGAGGTCTTGTGTTGTATTAATTTTCCTACCCTTCCGTTTTCTGGACTTTGGACAAGTACTGCAGAAGTAGAGATGCTACATGCACTTTAAGTAAAGAACGAGCGGTAAACTAGCTATATCTTACCTCCCGTTCTTCACTTAATGTACCAGGACATAGGAAAGAACTTACCCGCAATGCATGGATCCTCTGACAGGTAATGATATAGACACACATGCTATTGAAGCAGCCATTACCTGTCAGAGGCTGCAGGTAAGTTCTCCCCTCTCTCCTGGTACAGTTAGTGAAGAACGGGAGGCAAGATATAGCTAGTTTACCACTCGTTCTAGTTTGCGCATGGGTGCTATAGCCGGAAGCAGACAGCCCCTGTCAGGAGCCAGTGGTGGACTGCACTGTGGTTAAGTTCTCTCCTGGTACATTAAGTGAAGAAAAGGAGATAAGACTAGTTTACCTCCCATTCTTAACCAAATGCTTAAAAGGCAATGTTTACTTTGACAGTGAACCAATCCTTTAAAATGCAACTGTGGTGTCCATACAGGTTTCCTTTATTTTAAAGAGCTCTTTTATACCTTTCAAACAAGAATAGGATGATTTCTCTAGATTTCCTGTGTCTTAAAGGATATGTAGACTGGGAAATTTGTTTTTTTAAATTACCCATTACTGGAAACTAAAATTCTTCTCAACTACAACTGTGCTATTTTTGTTGATCTGTCCCCTATTTCTTTAGATATGCAGTCTGAACATCTTACATTTCAGCTTTGTGCTTAGTATCAAACTTTTCTGTTACCGTAATTTAGTTTTGCTGCAGCTGGAATGGGGACAATTAGTATGTTAACTGCATGGTAGGAAACTCCCTCTTCCAATGCCTCCTAATAGAGATTACTAAGCATGCTTGCCCTCAAAGAGTGTCAGATAGTCTGGCAGCGGGCTGGGGGACTAAGCTTGAGCAAAATAAGTACAGGATTGAAGTCACGCAGCAACACAAACACATTTAAGTGCTGCTTACATGTATTAATTTATAAATTTAAATAAAGCAAAGTCACTTTTTCAGTATACAATTCCTTTAAATTATAGGCTTTTAAATTTACACTCAGATGGTCAGAATAAACCAGGAAGTGTTTGACAGTCACATGATGTGATGTATAGTTCAGTAAAGCAAGTAAATTTAGCGCTGATGGAAATAGAAAACGTGTGCTTTGGTGTGTTCTTTCATCTTTATATTTTATATATCACCCAATCAATGTTATAGTTTATGCTTCCCTGATAGACGTTACAGATCAGTGTAAGCAGGAAAGGTTGTTATAATTTTGGATAGATTGCAGCTAGAAGCATGATCCTGGGGTAGTTTAAAAGACGACAGTGTGCTCTATTTAATAGGCACTTTATTACATAAAACAATGAATTTTAGTGAAACTTAAGGAGGAACATTTTTTCTTTTTCCTACAAAAAAATTATGTGCTTACTCTTTAACACGGGGTCTATAAACAATTAACAAGAATACATTAGACTGCACCTTTTTAAAAATACTAAAAATGACTTTTACCTGTGTCTCCTCTATCCAGTAAGACCAGTGACTCAGATGAACCCTCAAGTAAACCACACATGCATTCCAAGGTTTCAGCAGCAGCAAGGTTTATTTCATCCAATAAAATCCAATCTCCTTTCTTTACTGCTTGAGCGAGGGTGCCCTGAGGAAACAAAAAATAATAGTATATGTTGGATTTTTTAGTGATATTGACCAATTGAGAAAAAAAAAATGCCCCCACAAATCAATGTAATATCAGATTAGTGCAAGTTTCACTATTTTTTTCACTGTTTTTTTTTTTCCCAAAGTCAACACTTTTTTAAATTTAAGTTTCTTTTTTCCATCACCCCACAAGACTCCCCAAGGACAAGTGCACAATTAAATTACAAAGTGTAAACTGCAATTACCCGCACAAGAGAATTTGCTGAAGTTTAGGTGCTAAAAAAAGGTGAATTGAATGAAGGGGTCTTCCACACAGATTTTAATCAGATGTCTCATGGCAACAGTATTTGAGACTTTACATGAGGATTTTACTTTTGGTGGGGAGAATTGGGGGTTTATCACAAGAGTAGAAAAGGAATAAGAATGACTATGATGCCATTGGCCAAAGTTTCTATTAGAACATAAGGGCCAAAAGACCCGCGGGTCATGATGGCCAGCTCTTCCGAATCTATGCAGGGAAAGGTACCTCCTGCCCAATTCCCACGTAGGGAGCTGGTGGACTATGCTCAGCACCACTGGCTCCATTGCAGTCCAGCAGGGGAGAAGTCCGTCACTCCTGAAGCGGACACTTTTAAAACTGAAGGAGGCTTCCGGTGCTGGTGAGTTAATATAGGAGGGGAGGAGCACTGGAGCCTTAAGTTTTTTTTTTTTTTTTTTTTTTTTTTTAAAGTGTCCGCTCCTGAAGTGAGGGTACTTAACCCCTGTGTTCCTGGGTCCCCCTGAAGGCTGTAGGAGAAAGGACATTTTGGTAGGAATATTTCATACAAAATGTAATGTCTATTCTAGCGATTGCCTCGTAAATGGATGGATAAAGAGATTAGAGAGGATACATAGACAAAATAAATAGATATATCATATGAATTTAAGAAGGCACTCCGTCAATATTTGCAGTGCTGGCAATATACACATATGTAACTAGATGTAATTAAGCAACCTGAAATGCTGTACCTCAACAAATGCAAACAGAAGAGCATTTTCAGTCATCCTCATTTGCTGTTGGGCTTGATTCAGACGAAGGGAGAATCCTTCCCATTTTTCTTTTAAGAGGTGCTCTGAAAAAAACCCAATAGTTAGATCAGGGTTTCTCAACCTTTTTATCTGTGGGGACCCCTTGAAACAATGTGTGTGTCTTGGCAAACCCCTACATAAAATTATGATTATAAATAATTTTTCTCATGCATCAAATCATCTAAATACATAATTTATACAAATATAAATGATGGATCTATAAATATATATTTTTGAAAAAAATGCACTCAAATTCACTGCAGGGGGAACGCTTACATAAAAACAATACTCTTTTTTATTTATCTTTCAGACATCAATAGACCAAACATAACTCATACAAAATATTGTAAATATATAGAAAAATATATCTGTATTCATCAAAATGGTGGATCCATACAGTTTCTGTCAATCTCTTCAGGACCCCCCAGAAGCACAACTTGGGGAGGGGGGGCGACAGTATATGGACACTGGTTTGGGGGGGGCGACGGTATATGGACACTGTTTTGGGGGGGCGGTATATGGACACTGTTTGGGGGGACGACGGTATATGGACACTGTTTGGGGGGACGACGGTATATGGACACTGGGGGGGACTGTATATGGACAATGTATTGGGGGAATACTGTATATGGACCCACTGTATTGGGGATTACTGTATAGAGGCACACTGTTTTGGGGATTACTGTACATAGAAACTGTATTGGGGTATTACTGTATATGAACACTATTGGGGCTTACTGTATAGGAACACTGTATTGGAGCTTACTGTATATGAAAACTCTAATGGGGTTTACTGTATATGGACACTGTATTGGGAGATTACTGTATATGGACACAATCAGAGGGCTTCCTGTATATGGACATTGTATTGGGGGCTTACTGTACAACACAGTGTGGGGGGGACAAACTGTGTATTAACACTAGGTGGGGCACTTACTGTATATAAACACTGGACATTTACTGTATATTAACACTATGTGGGAACACTTACCGGTACTGTATATTAAGATTATGTAGGGGACTTACTGTATATTAGCATTGTGTGCGGGGGGACACTTACTGTGTGCTTACACTTACTGTATATTAACCACCGCCCATGTGATGAACAGTGGAAGTAGTAGTAGTAGTACTGGGGAAGCACCGGAGGATGTGGCGGTTGCACGGGGAGGATTATGATTCTTTTAGGAATTGGCGGTTTACTATCTTATATACGAAAAGAAGGTTTTTAATGATATGTGCAGACTGCCTGCGCGCACACACTAGAAACACACTGTAGAAAGGGGATGTGCGCCACAGGGGGATGCCGATTCCATCAAGAACCGGGAATTTATTTATATTAATATAAGGCAAGTTGATTTGTTGAGCATTTTTTAAACAAAGTTGCATTAACAATTGTTTTGAAAAATACAGTAAGCTTATCTTGTACTTCCTTGGATGTAACTTCCTGGATGCAGGGTTTTTGTTTTTTTTATACAAGTCATTAAAGGGCAAGTTTACCCATCAATTGAAAATTTAATATAGGTAAATCTAAATCAGTTTTCTCATATCTGACCCACATAAACGTCATAAGTGTAAAGCCTACAGCTTGAAGGACAGCTGTACTTTATTTTTCATTTTGCACTTTATTACCTAATTTGCTAACCAGATATTTAAAGGGCATGTCCACCCCCAAAACTATAATCCCCCCAACTACTGGCCCCACCATGTAGTGTAGTTTAATCCTTACCTCACATCCCAACTCCATCTGGTTCTCCTGTAGTCCCCCCCCAAAGTTCCAAAAACTGCCCACCAGGAGGCTAGCAGGTCCATATAGGACACTGCCTGCTAAGCTGGCCTCAGGTAGATTTTTGCCATGCGTACTGCAGCCCTTCTCCCCCCTCCCTCTCCCCCCCCCTCCTCTCCCTCCGTTCTACTATCCCCCCCTAGCTCAAATCCCCAATATTGTGCTCCCCATGTCCCCCAGCCCCAACCGCATGTTTTTTTTTTTTTAAAAAAGCTCCCCAAACTCTTACTTACCTCTCCGCTTTCCTCCGCTGCATGAATGACCGGCAGCCGCGTCCGTGATTGGCTGCCGTCAGCCAATCACAGACGCGACTGCCGGTCCCGCCCCTCTGCTTGCATTCTCGCAAGCAGAGGGCCGGCAGAGCGGCGGAGGATCGAGGGGAGGTAAGTAAGAGTTTGGGGAGCTTTTTAAAAAAACAAACCATGCGGTTGGGGCTGGGGGACATGGGGGAGCATAATATTAAAAGTCTAATTTAGGGGTGGACATAGCCTTTAAGGATAACTATTGTTCCCATTGCGGCAAAGTAAGCTGGCCCCTTCCTCCAAGCAGTTAATCAAGACTGTGAACTACTGACATAATCAAAGACTGACTGCTGTTTAGCCTCATCTGCACATACTAAAGCTTATAAAAAGCTCCTTGAACAAACAGAGAAGGCATATACCTTTGCCAGGAAGGAATAGAAATTATTTAAATAAGTTACAAATGGATGTCAAACTGGTAAAAATAGCAGTTGAGGTTGCGTGCACATAACTGACAAGTCACCAGTATTTTGTTTTACGAGTGGACATGCCTTTCATACACTGCTCTTAAAAAGATGAAACAAGGTAAAGGGGCAGCGTGATTCCCAGTTACACCCCTGCCCCTCACAGCACGTTCCCACCACTCCTGCCTTTGATTATGCATTCAAATAGTTCCTGGACAATAGCAGCCAAGATAAATGTGAAGAAAGTCATTATCTAATATTTGTATTTCTTTATACTTACCATGGAGTGCTGATCTCATGAATTTTTAGCACAAAACTGATATATGTAGCTCCTAAAAACTCAATGCAATCTCCTACAGGAGGAGCAAAATATGCCTTTTCCTAAACCCCTATGTCAACACATGATATCATATAGAAATAAAATACAAAAGCATATGCATATGGTATAGTATATCATAGTTATAACAGGGGTTACCCAATCTAAACCGACAGACCACTCCTCAAAATATGGGCCAAATAGATAAATAGATGGCACTCAGGGGGAGCAATTTAAAATGTCCCAAAATGCCATATAAGGCCTTGATAGAGATCATGAACTACTTAAAGTTGCTCAGAATAAGTTAAATAACTTAGCAATTATAGACCCCATAAGCACATAATAAACGGTTAGTAATGATTACAACATGGCTATAGAACCACAACTGATATTTAAAGCTACTAAGAGTGGTGTGGTGTCCTGAAACACCATACTTACCCCTACATAAAAGCTTTGAATATTCAGGGTACACCTTCCATACTCTACTTTACAGAGTAATAACCCCCCAAAATGGTAAGCCAAAGCAACCAAGAGAGACAGTGGTAAAAAGGCAAGGTTGAAAACCTTATAACCCAAGGCACTCCAGGAACTAAATTTCTGCCCTTACTGCCAAGATCCCCAAGGCAGATACTGAATTATCAATGGATACCTACACTCTACACTTACAGTATGTTAGTCAATGTGTTTTTAAAATAATAATAATACTAATAATAAATACTAATAATATTATCATTATTATTAGTATTATTAATACTGCATGCCTTTGGACCACTTATAACAGGTGGATATTTTAATACAATAATGAACCCAAAGCTAGACAGCTCAAAATCATCCACTCCTTTCCCTACCTTACCTTCTAAGAACTCCCTTCAAAACTTTCTGAAAGCCTGCAACATTGTGGAAGTTTGGATATTACTACATCCAGATGAAAGAATATACACATTTTACTTGGCTCCCCACTCATTTACCAGACAGGGCTTTACCTTTGTCAATGGTGAATGAATGAAACATTAACAATCATTTAATCAAAGAAAATAACACCTCTGACATTACTGCAACCACTTTATAGGCAGCTCATAAGATAGTGATGAGAGGTCAGCTACTGCAAGAGCCAGAGCTCCAGAGCCAAAAAATTTAGAAAGGGAATCAAAACATTAACAGAAATCTACACAGAGTAGCAACTCAGTCAAGATTTCAAGGAAAACACTACAATACCTCAATCAAGTCAAAAGTAAAACGGGGAAACTGTTGACACAGCTGAAAAGATACTAGGCTTGCAAATAAACTAAATCAACATCTTAAGGCTCATACACACGTGCAATCATGGGGGCCAACATTTTGCTCGACATCATCCCTCTAAAGGGTAAATTTGTTTATTACCTTAGAAAGTTATCTTCTATGTTTGCCTATTATAATGAAAATAAAAAAATTTTGCCGTACAATTGCGTACAAACCCCGACCACATACAATTCTTAAAGGAAAAGTACACTAAAAAAAATAAAGTGTAAATGGAAGCTGTATCTTTAACTAACCATCTCCCCCCTTTTTTTTTAGGTCCCTTCAGAGCCTACCTGTGCCCCAGTAAAGTTCAGGACATCTTGGATCATGTATGTAGTCAGCTAAGTTCTGCCCCCCGAGACTTCCTGGTTCTCCTTGCAGACTGTGGCCAAAAATCCATCGTCAGCTTCCATTTACACTTAATTTGATTTTTGAGTTTTGATATTTAAACAATAAATCTACCTACTCAAAGGAACAATAGGGGAAATTACAGACTCCCTTTTCACAGACCGAGTTAAACATTTGTCAAAAAATAGCAAAGGAAGGAAATCACCCGACCTAGATGGCTTCACTATGCTCTACTCTAAAACCTTTGCTAACTCCACATTTCCTAAACATGACAAACAGCATTCTTGAGAAAAAGAGATTTTCTTTTTATGATGGATCCATGATAATGAATACATGGCCCACAAATTACAAAACTTTTTAAAAAAAGTGGACAAAAACCTGAGACATTACGAATGTACCCAGCCACACACATAGGAGCCACAACTGTGGCCAGTACCTGGTGCACCCAGGGGATGGGAAACAAGGTTCTTATACAGTGGGCAATGCAAACTAAAATATTATTGCTATTCTTTATACAATGATGGTGTGTTTATCTTTAGTTTTTGTTATGTTTTCATTATTCTTTAAAAACTCTTACAAGACCTAATGAACAAAAAAAAAAAAAATTTAAAGGTAAGAAATAAATCCTGTAAATCTTCCACCCAAAAACTACCTCTGCATAAATGGTCTATTGTATTTTTAAAAAGCATATGAAGGTCCCTGTACTGGGATAAGGAATAGGACATAAAAATATTCTTGAATTAGAGACACAATCCACCTGGTAAAAGATTGTTTTGTTAGAAGCAACATAAAAAGAGCTTAGTAGATTTCCTAAATGATTTTGTTCTATCAATATAAATACAAATTGCCCAGAAAACAACCAACATATCAAACAGTTTTCATTAGATGGCTTAGGACAGGAAATTACTGACAGTTTGTAAACAGAGGAGTTACCGTATTAAGTTCCTTAAAGGGCAGGTCCACCCCCAAAACTATAATCCCCCCCCACTACTGGCCCCAGTATAAAAATCCTAATACCTTACATCCCAAATCCAATTGGTTCTCCTGTACCCCCCCCCCCAAAGTCACAAAAACTGGACACCAGGAGTACTACAGTCTATATAGGACTCTGCCTCCTGTCTCCCCTCCGGGAGAATTTTGCCGTGCACAGAAGAGCTCTCCTCCCCCCTCTCAATTTGGTCTCCCTCCCCATAGCATTAAACCCCTTTCCCATAATATAGATATTGGTCCCCCAGCCCCATCCGCATTACTATTACAGCAAGGAAGTCCCCCGATCTTTACTTACCTTACCTCTCTCCTTCGCCATTCTACACAACCAGCAGTCGCGTCCGTGATTGGCTGCCTCTCAGCCAATCACGGACGCGGCTGCCGGTCCCGCTCCCTGCTTGCAGTTCTATGCAAGCAGAGGGCCGGGATTGTGCGGAGAAGGAGAGAGGTAAGGTAAGTAAAGATTGGGGGACTTTCTTGCTCTAATAGTAATGCGGTTGGGGCTGGGGGACCAATATCTATATTATGGGAAAAGTTACTTTAAAGGGTGGACATACCCTTTAATAACACAGCTTTCTTTAACCAAATAATTAACTTATCCTTCTGGCAGTTTTAACAAACCCAATGGCTTGTTTTAGTAAAGGCCTAGCGGCCGATAGGTTGTGTGTTGGTGTAACTGCAATAAAGAGGGATTACCCCTTGTAAATTATAAATGACTGGACAGCCCTACTTTCTTTATTCCTTAGTCTTGTTTTAGTAGTCATTTTTTAACTTAAGATTTATGGCATGTACACACATACATACCATACCAGGCACAGCAGTGGTTAAGAACCACCCTCCAGGAGTGGACAGAGACTTTAAAAGGAAGTAAAGAAGTAAGGCTCCCCATTTCCTCCTCTAGTAAATACCTACTTGCAGCCCCGGTAGCTTCCTTAAGTTTGTCCCAAAGAGGGAACAAAGGTTCAGAAAAAAGAAAAAGTGACAACTAGCCAAAAAGAACACATGCAAACTCACTAAAGAAGAAAAAAAAAAGGAGGGCAGTTCTAGGTCCTCTTGAGCGGCTTCAGAGAAAGATTTTATGGTAACAAATCCTTCTTTTAACAGTCTACCAAGAGACAGAGAAACTGAAGACAAGAGGTTCAAAAGGTAAAGGTGGCCATACATCTATGAATATTACTTACCCGACCGAGCGCTCACGCATGTTCATCATGCTCCCGAATCGCTTCTCCCATCGTATATTTGACCGACATGTGATCCAAAATCCCATTCATTTTGCGATCGCATGTCGTTCGAATGTAAGATCGGGAAAAGCAGTTCCTGCAGCATCGATGAACATCGCGTGAGCGCTCGGTCGGGTAAGTAATATCTCATAGATGTATGGCCACCTTAACCCTGGAAAACACATAGGATCAAAGAAAGATCCCGCAGCTGAAAAGAAGAATGGCAAGGGGGAAAATGCGAGACTCCCCACAAAGAAGTTTGAAAATACTTCCTATCCACAAGCCCCTTTGATGGTTGAGGAAGCCACCGTTGCGGTGTTCTGACAATGTGGACATTCTTGCTTGGTGCAATGGGAGAAGGCTAGGATGTCTGTCTGTAGTTACAGAACACTGATCAGGATTCCTCTGAAGACCAACAACCCTAGACTGTCTAAGAGCCACATACTGCCCCCCATCCCATCAGGCTGGCATCCATATCACTGTCCCCAATGGAATGTAAAGGGATTTGCCCCACAGAAGTTTGGCATGCCCTGTTCACCAGTGATGAGTCCTGGATTTGAGGAGGCCAAAGACTCAATGGATTTGTCCAAAAGACGCAGGATGTGGTGTTGAAGGTGACCAATATAAAACACCCTGTAAGGACTAAATCCAGAGAGGATACCATCTTACAGACCAGACGCATAGTCTAACAAACAGGTTGGTTATGGACATTGTCTGGAAGGCCAGATGCATCAAGGAAAAAGCCATGTGCCAAATAGGGAGGTGCAAAGATCTAACAGGGTTAATTATCCAGCTGAACTGCCACAAAATCTGGGGGTACACAGAGAAGTGCTGGTGAGCAATGTCCAGAGAGGGCACCTTGATGAGAGGTTGTCCACATAAGGAGTAAATGGCCTAGCAGGTGTCATGGCCTAGAAGGCCATGAGACCTGCCCTATCAGGACCCAGCCCAAAGAAGAAAGCCGGCCAGCCAATAAGATTGCAACTGTAGTGAGGAAGCTGACCTAATATAACAGAATATCAAATGTAATTTTGGGGGTGGACATGCTCCCTAATATCTGCTGTGCATGGGTCCCCCTGTGGCTGAAAGGGAAATGTCTTTTTATTTTTTTAAGAACAGGCTGTTTTACACGATCACTTACCCACTCAACAGGAAATAAGGACAGAACACATGAACTGTGTTATTAGGACTTTTTCTTATGCTGACGATATGCTCCAATTTTGTAATACTTACAACTCACTAGCGCCGGCATCATGGAAAATGTTGCGTTTTCTACTTCTCATATAAAGAAAGGCAACCCCCCAACCAGAAATGCTATGCTGAAAACATCTAAATCAGCCCCTAAATGTACTTACCCGACCACTTTCCCTTTGCTGACCGGCAGCCACATCAGTGATAAGATGAATCTCAGTCATTTAAAGATGGGGCTGCTAGCCCGGCCCCTTCTGCAGTTCTGTGCACTGAAGCAGCAGAAGAGGACGTGACCGAGGGAACGAAGGTGGGTAAAGTACATTTAGGGACTGATTTAGGTTTTTAAAGGGTATGCCCCCAACACAAACTTTTGGCATTATGCTAACTGCCCCCTAAAAGCTCATCCTCACAAGGTTTTTGATTTTAAAGCTGCTGGTAAACCTACTTACCAGCTTTTATTCCCCTTCAAACATAGAGTATGGGGGTGGGGGGGTAGGTTTGACTTCCCTTATACAAATTATTTTGGCTGTAGAGATACCTTTTAACCTGTGGTGAAAACGGACACCAGTAGGGGAAATAATCACAACTAAACCTATCATAAAATGTAATATTTACAAGGGATGTGAAAAAATCATACAAGATGACTTAAAATAATACACCTTTCTATGCAATAAGACAAATGTTTCTAAGCTTACCAGTATCACCAGAATGCACCTTATTCAGAGCAGATTTAAGCACATGTTGCATTAATTTTAATAGATCTTGCCACCTTTTGTGTCTGTAGCAGGTCTGAACATGGCCAAGAAATGTTATGTTCTGTTTCCTTGAGAATGTGTGAGAGAAAAGCTCTTCAAAGTTTTCCCTGAGAGGAAGCCAAATCAGTTTATGATCTACAGGCTTGTACCTGAAAAAAAGAAAGATTTGATTTGGATATTTGCTGGATATTTTTCAGAACAGAGAAACATTTTCCTGCAGCGCATGGGACAACCCAATAAATGGGCATATGAAGGCAAATTTGCCAGCTTGGGTAAAGAACATTGCAGTGATTATGCAGCTTAGGGAACATAAGAAATAATTTGATACCGGCCGAAACTTCTGTTTCCCTGTCACTTTAATAGCAGCATTCACCAAACATAAGTTATTCTATTTAGTGCAATTGCCATTGTGATGTGGCGAAATTACCAACAGCTACATTAAATTCTTTACTTTCTCATTTATTTAACTTTTTATTTTTAACTTACCCTCCCAAGAGATCAGCAGCATCACTCTGTTGATTCATGTTTACAACACGAAGACGCTGACCTGACCAAAAGAAGAAAAGTATAATCAATTAAACACACAAAATTTAACATCCATCCATCCCAATCCAAGTATACTTATGTTTAGGAGATGAAAAAAAGAATAGATTACTTTACAACTTTAATACACCCTTTCACCCCCCCCCCCCCCCCTTTTTTTTCTTACCTCTTTAAGGTAATTAACCTGTGTGCTGCAATCTGGTGGTGGATTGAGTAATCACCTAAGTTAACTGCATAACTTCCAAATGTCAAGATTGTCCAGGACAATATTTTACTTTTCATATTGTTCTGTGTTGCTATCTCTTTACTCCAAGGGGACCCTCAAACATAGGCTTTTGGTTTGGGCCCAGACAATCTCGCTCTTTCCTCAGTTGATTAATTCCTCAAATATATGACTATCTTGTACGATGACCAGGACTTAACTACCACAGCCGAGTCTAAACTGAGGACCCCGTGTCAAGGTAAATAGTAGGCATAGGAGTATGCAACCGAATTTCACAGATCGTCAGTGAGCATGCTATGGAATGAATGTGCTTTAAATAGTCAGTTTAAGATTGGTCTTGCAGATCCTGTCAAAGACGCCTTAGTGAACTATCCAGCTCCAGGCTCATTGGACGAGACTATTGAGAGAACTATCAGAATCGACTGCAGATTATAGGAACGTCGACTAGAGAAGCAGGGAAAATCCTCTCCTTCTCAAAGGCCACCTTACTCTCTGCAACCCATTTCTGCTGTTTTTTCCCGTTCTCTCTCCTCTTCTATTCCTACAGAGGAACCCAAAAGGGGACTGTGGGAGCACTCCTGTGGCAAAATTTCTTTATAACAAATAGTGGAAGTGCTACGGATCTGACCAAAACATTAGAACAAACAAGAAAAGAGATGATCAATGCACATTCCTGAGCCCCATATATCATAATATCTATGCTAGTGCAAACAGTAAAAACAACTGTTTATGCACTAGCATAGATATTATGATACATTGGGCCCAGTAATGTTGCGCACTGTTTCTTTTTCTGTGTTTTTACGACAGAGGAACCCATGCAGCTAGGGATGCCCAAGTAAACCCCACTGAGAAGGCAAAACGCTTTCAGAGGGCCTACTGAAGGGGCCAAAGTTTACATTCCTGGCAGACCCACTGAGCACCTTTTCTCTAAGTTCAAATTACTCACAGGCCAGGTGCCAAGAAACTAAAGCGGTCTTGTAATTTTCCCGATTCGGTTCCCTGGTCTGAGGTAGCTCCAGAACCCATTGTCCTTTCTAAGCTCTCACTCCCACATAGTGTTTGCCTAGAATTGTCCTCCTGGCAAATGATCTAATTTTTTATTTGTTACTTTGTTTTTTTCGATTCCAGGTCCCATAAAAAAGGAGTTGTCTCAGTTATTCATTAAGCATATTTTTGTCTTCATGGTATTCCAGAAAACTTTGTTTCGAAAGAGGGATGCCATTTGTTTCTCATTTTGCTCTCATTTTGGTATTTCATTGTCTTTTACTTTTTATTTCAGAGTCCAATGAGCAGACAGAAATTTAATCTCTGGTGCAATATCTTAGATGTTTTGTATGCAATTTTCAGGAGGAAGTGTTGGACTTTTTATTTCTTGCTGAATTTGCTTACAACAATTTGGTACACTCTGCTGGGTACTAACTCACAAGGTTTATGCCGCTAGACTTGTCTCTAAATTTCATTAAAAGTTCTGTGCTAAACAAGGTCCAGTGTGACCGGAGGATCCTCCTCAAGGGGAAAACAGGGAGTAATATCACATGCCGATCCTAACCTCTTCCCGCGTCACTCCTTCCTCATCTTCAGCACAACATTGGGTTAGTCCTGTACTTTCCTCTAGATTATTTGGATTTTCATTGTATTTCCAGGATTCTTCGAATTTCATCTATCTTCGCCTTTTCTGAGATTCTATTGGTTCTGCTCTTTTTGGGCGGCAGATTTGAACCTCCTTCTGCCATTCCTGGTTCCTGCTTATTCTATTCCTCTCATTGGCTCTTCTAACCCATATAGGTTCCTATTTCCTCTGCTCATTTACAGACTTCGACTCTCTCTTCATCCCCAATACATTGTTTGGCTGTTTGACTTCAGTGTTTAATCTTGCCTCTGTCCCTGACCCTGTTTCTGCCTACTGTTTTGTACCACACTTTTGGTTCTCCAGCTGCCCTATTGGCGGTGTCCACTTTCGCTAGTATTTCTACATTCTATCAGAGTATCGTCTGCCTCAGCAGATACCTTGCTTTCTAAGTCCTTGGGGACTTACCATGTCTGGTAAAGGAGCACCAAGCCTCCCAGAAAACAAAGGAGTGCCAAGCCTCCCAGCAAACAGGGTCTTGACTATAGGTGAAGTTAAAGGTGAAGACTGGGATATTTGTGCTGAAGGGATACTCCAGTATTGCTAAAGCATTACAATTATGCTTTTGCAGCATTTAATCATAAAAATGTATTAAAGGTGATGAAGTGATATTAATGGCTGTATTCAGATGTCGCCCTTGTGACTGCACAATTTGTGGAAACTTACAGACATACCTGGTCAAACTTGTGTCCGTTGCGGGTAAAATTACAGCGGATATTTCAATTAGGCCAAAACATCAGGCCTTAAGGTAATTATTAATATGCCATGTAATTATTTCACAATTTTCCTTTCTCTAAAGTGACTTAAACCTGGGTCTTATATAATAAATGTATATATTCCTGTTAGCAGTATTGTTATATCCTCCTTAATAAAAAGCAAATGTGTTAAGTATTGGATGGAATTATAGGTATTCATTTTACCCAAACATGGTTTTAAGATTTTATTTAAATATAACTTCAATATCTGCTCATTGTATATTTGTATTTCTAATGGGTTACTAGGTGGGGTTAAGGGGTTAAACGCTTACCAATAATGTGTATTGTTAATTAATGTACACCTGATTAGAGGTGGGTTTTCAAGTCTCAGTTATAAAGCCTTGCTCCGATCTGGAAGTACAGGAGCCTATGTTTGAGAGTGCATGCGTGGATGAAGCCCGTCAGGCATGTTACTTGTAATTTTAATGTAACACACGAAAAGAAAAGACAATTTAGCTTTACCGACACAATGAAAGATCGTTTTATGGGAGCACTGCTCAACCTATCTTTTTGTACGCTTAATGGAATTTTAGGCCTACAGACAGGGCTGGGGCAGACGCACCCATAGATCAAATGTGGTGAGAAACACTTATCTTTTTGTGATGACCAATATTTAAGTGGGACTTACAAGTGCATAATATTTAAGTGAGACTAATGGCATACATACCCGGGTCTCCCATCATTCTACAGTGGGTAGTATGGCTAACCAAGGACTTGTGTTTCTGATGTGATTTTCTACCTTTACTGTACCTTGAATGCATGTTTTATCAAGCACACCTGTATACATGTCCCTTATTATTTACATATAATTTGGATAATTATATAAGTGAGAGGATTATGTGTGTACGTATATATCTGGCATATTTGGCTATTCAGTTGATAATAGTGTCCACCGTGATTATTAGGTTGCATAAATTCTTCTCTGCATACTGCAATTTCCAACATTTATTTTTAGGTAAGTTAAAGGTTAAAAATGGAAGAACACTAGACACAGATATTGAGGCACAAAAGGACTCCAAAGAATAACTGGCCTACTGGAGCAGGAAGTACTTATTAAACCTTAAGATGTTGTCTGCTGCTGTTTACAGTAAAAAAAATATGCACTTTATTTTTTCCAAATTGTAAATCTCAAATCTCTAAATACACAACTGATAAAAGGATAATCAGTCGTGTGCGATATGATTGGCCTTTCATCCATACTGTGTGTACCCAGTATTATTAAGACAGATTTGTTTGTACTACATTAAAGGGCATGTCCACCCCCAAAACTAAAATTTAACCCCTTACTGGCCACATCAAGTAGTTTAAAACAATCCTTACCTTACATTCCTGCTCAAAATAGTTCCCCTGCTGTGCCCCTCCAAAGTCCAGGAAACTGCTGTGTAGGAGCAGTGTGTGACTCATGCTGTGTCTGAGACTTCCTCAACCTCATCAAGGTTGAGGCATGCTCAGTGCAGCCCTCCCTGCCTCTCAGCCAATCACGAACGCGGCTGCCGGTCCCGCCCCCTGCTTTCAATTCCATGCAAGCAGAGGGCCTGAACACTGCAGCAGAGGAGAGAGGGCAGGTAAGTAAGAATCGGGGGACTTTCTAACAATTATATTAATGCGGTTGGGGCTGGGGGAGCATGCCCTACCACATATCAAAAGTTAAATTTCGGGGTGGACATGCCCTTTAAATGAAAGACTTAAGCAAAGAAGATTTTCCCAACTTTTTGTCACTAGAGCATACCGTATACTATTTGTTAAAAGGATTATTCTCATCCTTTAAATGTTACTAGCTAAAACATTAATATAATATGTATGTATTTCCATACAATAATTACCTGCAACATGAGCAAGATACTGTACAGTGGATGTCTTTCCAGTTCCAGTTTCTCCAACTAGTAAAACAGGCTCTCCTTTGTGAACACATACAGCAAGCTGCTCAATTAAAACAGAGGATGGCCGAGTGGCTGCAAAATTGTTCTTCTCTCTGTTTTGAATAAATAACACAAGCCCATTTTTTATCTAAAGATTTAAACACTTATTTATGACCAGAGAAAAAGTCAATATTAAAGGACAACTCCAACCTCATAATAACATCTTTTAGAAAGAATGGCCTCTTTAAAATATGTTGATATGTCATAGTTTGTCCTATGAATTCATTACTGTATGCCTGCTATGCTTCTGGAAACTGAGCAATTTAGAAACCTGGACTGAGCATCTACTGAGCCTGGGCATGCTCAGAAGAGGCAGACAGGGGATTAACATTCAGTCATTGGCTGTGATGTCAACTTCCTGGTTCTTCCAGTTAGTATCTGTCAGTTATGGATTTGACAGTTGACATCACAGCCAATGACAATGTTAATCCCCTAGCTGCCTCTACTGAGCATGCCCAGGCTCAGTACAGATTTCTAAATTGCTCAGTTTCCATAAGGCATCCAGAAGCATAGCAGGCATACAGTAATGAATTTATAGGACAAAGCATGATTTTTTAACATTTTAAAGTGGGCATTTTTTTCTAAAACATGTTCTTATGAGTGTGGAGTTGTCCTTTAACAGGCAAATTGTCCCCAAAAATGGGAGTTTAATGGACAGTAAAATAGATTTCACCAAGGCCTATTGAGAGACCCAAGCATTACCCACTGAAATGGACTTCCCCCAATCATCCCTCCACAATGTATGCCAAGCTCAATTTTTGGTCTCAAAGACTCTTAGGAAAAGCATAATGCACAAAGACTTAGGTAGGGTGCCTGGGTCACCCAGTAGGTCTCAGAGAAAGAGTGTACGGTTATCACCACATGAGGAATTAAATATCACCAAAGAGATATGCCAAATTTTGTCAAAGGATTTTAGCCCTGATCACTGAAAGCCTATACTCCAGAAGGGACAAATTGAAAGAGTAGAATGCTTTGCCTTTCATAATGAACGAACAAAGAACTGAATAATTTAATTGCTGCAGTGTTGCATAGAACTAAACACAAGAACATTAGCTTAAAACTTTCTATCTTGTGAATAGGGCACAAAAATGTGGCATTTAACATATACTACAAGGGCAGTGACTGCTGTTGTCCTGATACCATAATATATTGCATATTCTAGCCTAACTAAAAAAATACCAATAATGATCTATATCATAGATTTATAAATACTGCCTTTTGTCACTAATCAATTCCAATTTTTATAAATAAGCACCATCATAACTAAAAATGCTACCAGTTTTAACTGAAAAAGAAACCTACCTATGTGCAGACGAACAGTAATTTATTCTGGATTAAACTGAAAAAGCATTTACTGCAAAAGTCAAAGTAGGTTAATTTCTTGATAAATTGCAACAAACTAAAAAAAAAAAAATTTCAAGATTACCGGTGAAGATGTAAAGTTTCTATTTGCTTTCGAAGTATCTCCACCCTCCCCACAGTCACATCCAAATCTCGAACAGCGATTTCAGGTTTATAAAGGTAACAGTAAAACTCTGCCTGTAAATTCATAATATAAAAATGTAAGAAACATTATTAATGCCAAGTAGAGATCGGTAAAAAATATATGCTCTTGCGACAAAATATTTAAGTAGCTAGAGCCTAGCAATAGTTAAATCAATCAGCGTGAGTAGCAATTTGGAAAAAAAAAAAAAAAAAAAAAAAAAGATTCCCTCATTCTATAGGGAAATCATACCATCTATCACAGGTATATAAATAGAATACTGCAGGTTTTCAACATGCACACATGCAAATGCATACATGCATATACACTGTTTATGCAAAAGCACCAATCTTACCTTCTGTTTCGAAATATTTAGTTTGCTTCCAATTGCTTCTGCCATTCTGAGTCTACTTTCTGGCTTTGACAGCATGGCGGTGAAGCAGTCCAGTGCCTGTTGCAAAAGACACAGTCATGGGACCATATAGACATTGGAGTATTAATATTATTTTGGATTTACATAGTGCAAACCTCTTCTGTAACGTTTTACTAAAACATGTATTCATACACATCAGACCCTGCCCCTAAGAGCTTACAATCAAAGCACATTTATTTGACATATATCAGTATGTGTCAATTTATGTGCAATCAATCACTAGAGTACAAACAAACTCCTTTCAGATGTGTCTAAGGGTGGAATCGAACTCAGTGCTGAAAGGCATCAGTGCTAACCACTGAGCCACCATGCTGCACTAATGTATATATACAACCAATTAATAATACAAATATATTCACGCAGCAAAACAATTTGCTTTAATCAATAAAATAAAGATTTTAATAGTCTTGTCATTGCATTGGATGGGGCTTGGGCAGGTCTGGTGTGGTGTGTAGTGTCTGGACAGAGTCAAGGAGTGTCCACTCACATACCACCCATGTCCCCATCTGTACCAAAAAAATGTGTGCAGCTTTCAAAAACAGAAATGTCTTACCTCATAGAATATATTTAATGCTGTGCTGGATGATGTACTGTCAAAGGTAGGACTTATTCTGTTGCACCACTTCAATAAATCCCTAAGAGAAAAACAGTTATTAGATGTGCAAACTATTTTAATTTCAAAAATTATTTTACAAAAATCCCTTTGCAGGGCATCCAAAGAATTAAACCCTGTCATTGATTTTAAAGCATTAACAGTAAAGTTGAGCTCAAGGAGGTATTTCTGTGACCAGGATGATGGCATATAAAGGTCAAATTTTATCTGTCCTTTGGGCCTTTATCAAAAGATGTAGAAGGAAAGAAAATGTATGTATGTATGTTGTTACAATAAACACTTTTGGATTCACCTGATTAGTGTGCTCCCCCATATCTTTCTTGTGCTAGAAAACGGCTTTAAACCAAACACACTGAGGCAGCAATTGGTACATCCGAAAGCCCCAGTGCCGAAATATAAGAAAAGCAACATCATATATGCAGTGCAGTGAATTGTATTTGTGTATTTGGGGGAGACCAAACAGCAACTGCACCAACATATGGCCCAGTACATAAGAGTCAATTCTCGGGTCAGGACTCAGCCATGTAACTGCATCTTAAGGGGAAAAAAAGGACATGTCTTCGAAGATTGTAATGTCAACATCTTGGCAAAGAGGTGTCAAGGAGGCCATTTATGTGAAAATAAAGAAACAAAGCCTGAATAGAGGTGGACGGTTCGACACCAACTGTCTGCCATGTACAACGCTGTTTTGACACATTACCCTGGACACTTTTGATAAGTCCTTTTAGCCTCAATGCATCCACACCTTGATTTTAGAAGGTGCCTAACACCTGGCTGTTATATGCTAATTGGGACTTTCCAGGGCACGTAATTGCAAACAGATTATTGTACAAGTCATTCTGAATTGAGAAAACAAGTCAGATGACTAGCGAAACATCTTCAAAGAACTAAACTTTAAGTGAAGTTGATCTAGCTGAACACAACAGATATACCATGACCTGGATGAAGAATTCAGCTGTGGTGTACAGACTGCCGTCTACAGCATCTTTACCCGCATTCCTCTCCGACTTGGTTTACTTTTTCTCGCTCTACTGACTGTCCTGATTCTAGGGGACTTTAACTGGCCCTCTGGTTTCCTATACTCAACCTAATTTTTTGTTATTTTTTTTAAACTCAAGTTTATTAAAATAAAACTTTAACAACATGTCTGTGTCAGTGTCTCAATTACATATTAGAAACATATGGCAGTACATTAAAAAAGTTTCCATACAAAAACAGAGTTACTCTTTACAGATTGTTTACATTTTTATAAAACTTTTATCATTACTGAAAAAACATATTACAAGCAACTTTTTCTCTTTTCGGGCCTAAAAGGATTTAATGGAGCTGGAGGGAGGGGGTAGATATGGTTGGGAATGTGTGCTCACAAATCCAACATTACAACCAGAAGCGATTGATATGTGGACAATCCTAGATAAGGTGCCAGAAATCTGCAGGTGTTGTCTGACATTTAAGGCACCTGTTCGGATATGAGGCTGAAATGCGATGCAGTCTTGCAGGAGATAGGTAGGCCTGGTTTACAATATATAGTTGTATTAGTTAATTATTGACGGATGGTAAAGCATTCACATGTGAAGATCAGAGATCTCCCCATTCATCTTCTGAGATATCGGGTATATTTGTGGTCCATTGTTGGATTATTGAGGTGCTTTGTATGTCAGTCTGGGAATTGATGAGGTGAGTGTACAAACCTGAAGTCAGGCCTTGTAGGCCCTGGGTCTTCAGTATACCGATTATCGGGTGCTTTGTTAATATTATTTTCCTACTTAACCTCATATGATCTTCAACAGTGGACTAATGCTAGTACTCATAAGGATGGCCACTTCCTGGATCTAGTGTTCAATAAAACTCATTTTTTGAAAACTAAACCCTTTCTCACTTTCTGATCATCATCTTATCACTTTTCAGGCTCAACACACTCTTCTTCCTCCTGTCCCTCCTTCTTATGTGTCTGCTCGTAACACTAAAGTCAGATCTCCCAGAACTCGCCTCATCCCTTTCCTCTAGTCTCTCTTCCCTTTTGACCGTTGATAACCCTGACTTGCTTGCCAACAACTACAGTATAACTCTATCCTGACCAACACAATAGACTTGCGCACCCTTGTGTTCACACAGTCGAGGGCCCTCTAATCCTCGTCCGAGGCTCAAACCCACTTCCCTGTTTTATATAGAGGTGCACGTGTGCTGCTGAACGTATGTGGAGAAAGTCCCGTACAAAGGCTTACCTTACTCAATTACAAGTTCATGCTGCAATGTCTTGGCTCTGGGCTCCTGCTAGCGAAACAAAACTACTCAGAAACTTACAAATAACAAATCTGTTCTCCATCTTCAACTCCCTTCTGCACTCTAGCCCACTGACACTCTCCAGGAATTTGCACATTACTTCCAGAGTTTGCAGAGTCCATCCGCATGCGCATGTCTGGTCCTAGCGATGACTCAGATTATGTTGCCCTCATCTCCCTCTACTCTTGGGTCTTTTAATCCTGTGACCCATTTAGAGGTCTCTCACCTGCTTCCGTCCTGTCCACTCATGACATGCCCTCATGATCCAATACCCTCTGTAATCATGTGCTTACCCCTATATTAATCCACATTTTCAATGCCTCCCTTTCATCTAGAATTTTCCATTCCCTATTTAAGCATGCAATTTAAACCTATACTAAAAAAGTTTGGCTAACTACTTTCTGGTCTCAAAAGCCTCTAAACTGCTAGAACAATTAATCTTCTCTCTTATCACCAACTACCTTCATACCTATATCCTTTGCAGTCTGAATTCCGCACTGCACATTCCACTGAGACGCCTCTGCGTAAGGTTGTGAATGATCTTCAGGTTGCCAAGGCCAATGGTCACTTCTATTCTTATCCTTTTTGATCTCTCTTATGCTTTTGGCACAGTTGATCATTCCCTCCGGAGGCAGATACTTCACTCCTTGGGCATTCGAAATGAAGTAGCATCCTAGTTTCTATCCTATCTTTCTAACCAAACTTACTCTGTATCATATGCTAATAACACCTTCTCCAGTTCGGCAAAGTGTAGGGGTAGCCGCAGGGATCTGTTCTTGGCCCCTTATTGTTCTTCCTCTACACAATTTCCTTGAGAAATGTCATTAGCTCTTTTGGCTGCATGCAAGTATCACTTAAATTCAGATACAGAAATCTACTTGCCCACCCCTGCGCTAACTTCTGACATCCAATCCCTTGTTTCAGTCTGTCTCCATGCCATCTCCTCCTGGACTAATCATTTTCCCATGTAAACCTGGTCTTCATTTTCCCTATCCAATCAGTACGCTGCCTAGGGGGTAATCATTGACTTCTCTCTCATTTTCGAACCACATTAACTATGTTACAAAGACCTGCCGGTTTTTCCATTGCAATATAGCTACAATCAGCAGGTTCCTAAACCTCTACTGCTATGCTTATGCATGTTCTCATCCTATCGCGCCTGGACTACTGTAACCTACTTACTGGTCTTCCGGCTTCCAACCTCTCTCCCTTTCAGTTGATACACAACTCTGCTGCACGTATTGTTTTGCTCTCTAATAAACAGGATCCTAAATCTCCTCTGTACCGGACAACAACCCATCTCCCCATTAACCCTTTAAGTGCCACAGATCGTATATTCACGTTCTGTGCATTAAATGCTCAAACTGCCACAGATAGTGAATATACGATCTGTGGTTTTCCCTTTAAAAAAAAAAAAAAAATCTGCCCGTGCTAGGGGCGATCAGGGGGCAGAATTTAACTCCACCCCTAGCCCCCTCGATCCCCAATCAGTTTTGTCAAAAACCGATGTGGGGATCGGGAGATAACTTACCTTTCTTGCAGCAGCCGGGAGCACGAGGAAGAGCATGATTAGTAGTAATTAGTAGAGTACTACCTTTTTCGGTCTCCCAATTTACCCTCCCAAAACAGATTTTATCAGATTCCCAGCATCCCCTCTGAAATTAATCCTGTGTCACTCCCCTCACAGAGTTAAAGTGGGTACACACAGGACTGATCCTGTCATTTTTCAAAAATCAGGATACACACAGACCCGAGCGGAACGTTCAGGACTGTTTTGTTTCCCTCAACCGCAGCCGACTCCCTCTATCAGGGAGACTATCGTGGCTGAGGGAAATTTTTGTTTTTTCCTTAACGGGAACATTCGGCGTGCTGACGTTCATTTGAGAGAGCCGCCATACACAATGCAGATAAAGCCCCAATTTCGTTGGACCCAATGGTATTGGGGCTCTAGTGTGTGTACAAACTTTAGACACACAAAAATATTTTTTTAAAAAACAAGTTCCCCCTGTCTTAGCTTACACTCAGGGGCTTAACTACCAGGGGAGCAACCGCAGGGGGCCAAGAGCAAAAGGGGCAGCATCTTCTTATTTTTCCTATGCAGATGAAGCCTGCTCCCACTGTGGATGTAGCATGGATAGGGGCCCCATCACAGTTTTTCTGGGGGGCCCAGTAAATCCTAGTTACGCCACTGCTTAGAGTAGTGTGGAAAGAGGGTTTTAACCTTTCCTCCCGTCTATCCATGTATAATCAGATGTAAAAATGAACCTGGATGTGCCTGCTAGCATGATAATGCACGTTGAGAGACAGCACTTCTAGCACAGGGGAAGACACGCCCCTGGGAACTAGCACAACTTCCCCATGCTGCTGCAAGCAAACGAAAGGGGAATTTTAAAATAAAAAAAATGTAGGGGGCGGGTTGGGGAATACACTTTAAGCTGTAGTTTGAATTACACAAACAAAATGACAAATAACTAGTCCCAAATCTATTAAATTTTAAATTTAACTTCACATTGAAAACGCAAGACTCATTAATACAAACTAATTTGTAAAAAAGCAGTAAAGTTAAAGGTATTTTGCAACTATATAAAATGTGACATACCTTTAAGTGTATAATATTGTTTTAATTTTGACATCAAAATCTATACATGATATTTACCTTAGAGATAACCCTCTTCCTTCCAGGTTATATCTTTTGTCCCCTTGTTTTTGGTCCTCTGTTGATTCGGTTTCTTTTTCCAAAGCGGGCAATGCCAAATGTTTATCACCAGTCAACTGAATATATATATCTAATAATCGATCTATGGCAAGGTTTAAGTTTGGATGTAAAGTTTGGAGTACCTGAAAAATGGGGAGTTTCATGACTGGCATCTTACCAACATAAATAGTTAGGTGTATTTGTGTGTGATGTGGCACATACCTCTTTCAGTTCTTCTTGACTCATGTTTCCCAGATGTATTTTGGTCCAGTACTTGTCCAGTAATGTAGCATGACTGTTTTGCGGCCGATACCATGCGCCAGCACTAGAGCTTAGCAATCTGAATATAAGTAGCAAAACATATACAAAACTTCTACATATATCAATTTACGGATTATTTCAGACAAGCAAACTGTCATTGAAATTACTTTACAGTGTGTGCTTTTAAAAATTGGTTTCTACTATCCTTTACCTAACTCAGCAAAGAAAAATGCTGCCTAGAGACCAATTCAACTCTTATAGCGTGTTGTATTAAAATCCTCAACTGCTAAAAACACATGCTAACCCAACTACGGCATACCATAGCATGGGTTTATGTGTTGAATGCTACAGTGTCAGGATCTTCACCTTGCTCTCAAATTGGGTATTAATATTGTAATTTCTTCAGGGTAGGGGCTGGTGTAAAAGCAAAAAAATTGAAAATGCACTGGAAAACCGTTTTCATACATCCTGGAATAAAGCCATTTTTTCTGACTTACAGAAATTAAAAACCCACGGTCCTGCTTAAGAGGTTTCTACCCAAGGAATTTGTTCAGAACTTTATAACTTATCTGGTTTCTCAACAATAAAGCGGTCTATAAAAGTTGCAAAATGCAGCATCAAGAAAATGCCTGAAATCCCCAACAATGTATGAAAAGATATTCCAAGCTAGATACAGAATAAAAAAAAACATGAGCAGGCACAGAATGTGCTTATCCATTTTTTTCTACCTTACCTTCTAGTAGCAAACAGCTGAAAGCCCGGTCCAACTTTTATACAGTCGCCCCTTCCAGGAATAAGCAATTCTCCATTTTCCAGAACAGGAATTAGCACAGATATCTACAGAAAGATAAAGTGAGTTCCTTGAAGATAATATTACTTGCAATACCAGTTAATCATCATGTATTGTTTTATTCATTTATTTTTTACACAAGCTTAGTTGAATATGGCTACTTACCACATCCAAAGGGGCATAATCAATATCCTCTAGAAGTATCCAATGTCCATTGGCAATGGCCTGGGTCAGTGATCCTGGCTGCCATACAAACTCTCCAGGTATGTCTGTGCAGCGATACATTCCCAATAACATCTAAAAATATATTTTGGACACCATAATTTTAGAGAAACAGAGCATGCAAAAATCACTGTTTATCCTTAGTGCAACACCATTACTGGAAAAAGTGAAGTGTGATGTTTAATGATGTTGGCAACAAAAAACTAAAATCTGGCCCTAAGGCACCAGACATACAACCAGCTTTTGAAACACATGATAATTTGTGGTCAGTTTCTATTCAGATCATACCACAACACAAGGGAACTCAGAAAAAATAAAAAAAAGTCTACAAATGCACACTAACTTTGAATATGCGTATTTTTTTTTAACCTCGGCACACAGGTCCAGACAGAAATAAGCCAAAAAAATATCTTCAATGTCAGACAATCAGAATTTAAGAGGGCAATGTAATACTGAGTGCTATCATACAATCAGTGAAAAACCGCTCTACAAAATATCCAAAACATTTTAGTGTTACATTATAGAGTTTTCCATTCAAACTTATGGGTGTCAAGTAAAGTAAGTATACTTTTTTTAATTGTATATCATTTGTTTTGTAATTCAATACAAAATACTATACTTTCGATAGTGTTATTTGTTATGGTGTTATTTTGGAGCCTAAATCTGTATCCTATTCTCACACATTTGGTGACTGTTCAAGTTCTCACAAGCCATTACCAAGTGGATTGTACCTAACCAAAAGACCACTATGATTTAAAGGGGCCACACCATAGCAGAGAGGTGCAACTTCAGCAACTGCTATTGGACTGTTTCTGCAAGGTTTTTAGAGCTTTTTATTGTTTTTAAATCGCTATAATAAAGTTTGTTTGCAACCTTATTCCTGTGTGCAGGTTTTTTTTGGGAGCTACACAGACCTTGCAAGCATCGAAACAGCACAGAATAAAGCCTGCATAACCCCTAGTGGTGGATAGGCACATGTGAGTGTTTTAAGAATTTTAATATATGGAAGTGTCATTTTAAACTTTACTTTTTATTTTTAACCTTTTCCCTACCAACACCCCCAAGCGCAAGCAAGAAACAATATACAATTTGCAATGCAGCCATCCCACTGAAGTAGACATTCCCTATCACACCAGTGCGCAGAAGTAACCCCTTCTACAAACTTTCTTCAAGTTCTTGCTTGAAAACCTGTCTGAAATTTCGGCCCCAACAAGATCCAAAATGAGGAAGCAAGAAACAAAACTATGCAAAAGTAAGTCTAAAAAATATTTTGAACCATATAATAATGATATTAGTATCCTAGTTTTCAAGCACTATTCCAATGTACATGCCATTTGACTAAAGCCTAAGATATGTGTGGCTTAGCACATAATGCTCTTTATATGATCTTTGTGTGAATGTTCATTCCTTCAGGCAATGAATTGATACTGAAGGCTTTGATGTTTTCCTTAATTACTAAGGTTGGCAACATTCTTGCAAGGCTTATAGATGCCTCAACAATGAAGTATTTAAAATCAGCATTTATTATGATACTATAACTGCTATGCATATTAAAGAGTATCTCCACTATAGAAAAGCGTTTTGTTTTTATATATATATATAGGGGAAGTTCTGTTCATTTCTGGGGGGGGGTGTCTGCTACTGTGCTGGGCAGGCTGTCCGTTAATGTGCATCATCACATGCATATTCATGATTTCTGCCACACCAACTTGACCCCAGTGATGCCTGATGTAAACAAAGCCTTTCCTCCCTGTCTGCCACGATCTATTCACAGCTGAGACAGTGCAGGGAGAGACAGAGGGGGGGGGGAAGTTATAAGGTTCAGCCACACAGCTTTATGCAAGAAGGTTGGGAGAACTTGCTTTTTTTTTATCAACTGCAAAAGTAATAGAATTTATAGGAACTAAATTGTGTGTGTGGGGGGGGGGGGGGGTTTGGAATGGAGACAGAAGGTGTATTTCGGAGAGGATGCTGGGAGTGTAACTAGCTGTATTGCAGGGGGGTCTGGGAGACAGAAGGTGTATTTCAGAGGGGAGTTGGGAGTTTCACAAGCTGTATTGCAAAATGCTCTTCTAACAGCACCATATTAGATGGACATACGTCCATCTAGTCCAACCGTTATACCCTACCCATAATGTCTGTATAACAGTTACATAGTAACATAGTATTGGAGGTTATATAAAGACAAACGTCCATCTAGTCCACAGCCAGTGTCCTTCCCTCTGTGTCACAGTGAGTCCCCCCCGTCCCTCAGTCAGTCTCCGTCTCCCCCCTCTGTCCCGCAGCCAGTTCCCCCATCCCAGTCAGTCTCCCTCTCCCCCCTCTGCCCCGCAGCCAGCGGCCCTCCCTCTGCCCCGCAGCCAGCATCCCTCCCTCTGCCCCGCAGCCAGCATCCCTCCCTCTGTCCCACAGCGAGTCCCGCAGTCAGTCAGTCTCCCTCTCCCCCCTCTGCCCCACAGCCAGCGTCCCCCCTCTGTCCCACAGCCAGCGTCCCCCCCTCTGTCCCACAGCCAGCGTCCCCCCCTCTGTCCCACAGCCAGCGTCCCCCCCTCTGTCCCACCACGTCCCCCCCCCGTTCTGCAGTCAGTTTCCCTCTCCCCCCACTGCCCAACATCCAGCATACCCCCCTGTCCCACAGCCAGTCCCCCCCATCCCGCAGTCTCCCTCTCCCCCATCTGCCCAATAGCCAGCATACCCGTCCCAGCCAGTCCCCCTCTGTCCCGCAGTAAGTCCCCCCCATCCCGCAGTCTCCTTCTGCCCCCTCTGCCCCACGACCAACGTCACCCATCATGCCACAGCCAGCGTACCCCTCCATGGCTGTACCCTCTGTTAAACCCCCCCACCCCTACCTTGTAGAGGGTCTGCTTTCGCTGTCTCTACTCGCAGAGTCACAGAGATTTCCGGTTCACAGTCCGAGACACTCCTCCTCACGTATGTGAAATAACGAAAAGCCACACACGGATTCACATACGAAAGGAAGAGTGTCTCAGACTGTAAACCAGAAAAGGTGGGGGGGTTAACAGAGCTGCCACGCAGGGGGAAGCTGCCAAGAAAGGGGAGCTGCCACGGAGGGGTGCACATGTCACTTCTTGTAGGGATTGTTCTTATATCTATGGGAACGTAACTCCTACGTTCCCATTGGCTGTCGGCTGACAGAGCAGGGTCAGGCAGTCCCGAATACGGAAATTAATAAATGGGCATGTAGGAAAGAATGCACACGTGTAGAGAGATAAGAAAGCAGGCGGGTACGAGAAGGAGGAGGATCAGATGCCTGTATAGCGTACAGGCATCAGAGACTGGAAATCTTTGAAAGTAGTGCACAGAATAAGCTGAAAATCAGGGTGTTTAAATTATATCACACTACTATTAGAGGAAATGTTATATTTTTCAGTGGAGATACCCTTTAATATATAAAATGTTACCTTTGTGTTAGTATCAAAACACTAAAGATTTGTATACACACTCAATTTGCCAGGCGGATTAACAAACTACCCCTGACCGAACGCACACACGGATGATTCTCTGCCGAAACAGCTGGTGTGTGTAGAGCTCGGCTGCGGGTGTCGTTGCTCGCTCGCAAATTGAGCGTGTGTACGAAACTTAAGACAGATTTACAGACAAACTATTTTAAAATACAAATTTGTAACATGACTTTTCATGTAAGGTAATAGGTTAAGCTATATCTACCTTACTATCGGTTTGATCTCCAAGTTGAACCTTAAGAATGTCAGGTGGCTGCTTACGTCCAGTAATAGCTGCCAAGTATTCAACTAAGGCAGTTTTTCCACATCCAATTGGTCCTTCTAAGAGCACAGGATTCTGATAGGAAACTGCAAGAGCAAGGCTATGAAGATTTGTGCAAGTAGATTCCACCAACACAAGTTGGTTTATATTTTTCTCCTAGAAAACAATTTAAGAGGTACATCATTTGCATAATTTACTACCTATCAACTTCATCATACAATCTCCAGATAATGCAGATTAGCAAAACCTTATTAATACTCAAATTGCTTTAAAATTATGGTATTAAATACAGCTGCCTAGCTGCAATTCCTTTTCCACACCAGTCAGTTATGGTTAACCTATGCTGCAAGGCTGATCAACCCCCCTACATGACAATTTCACCAGCTGAAAAAATTTAGCTGTTAATGTAAAAAAATATATACAAAATATAAGTCAGCAAAGCAGCACCTTGCTAGCTGCCTTATAAATGTCTCCTAGCCCCATCGCTGGTCAACCGCCATGGGGGTACAATTAAAGTAGTATGGTTAGGTGTGTTAATTATCCAACCCAATCAGCACTCAAAATAAAGGAATAAAATCAATGTCTTGGCTTCTTAAAATGTATGTTTTTGCATTTACCATTTTGCATTTTACCCCATGTTGTCCTTTATGATGTTTTTTTGCCAGGATGACTCCACAGACAGGCACAACACTTTGACAAAGATCCCCTGAAACAATGTATCCCTGTGTATATGTCTGTGATTTGTCTTTCTGCCATGTAGACTTCTCTGAGTTTGCCATCAAAAGGCCCTTTTCAATATTTAGGATTTGCAGTTCATCCAGGAATCTGCAAGATAAACAGTATAATATTAGCAATTTTAGCATTGTCTATGTTCAGAAATTTTGCATTATGCAACTTACTGAAGCTTGAAATAAATCAGTTCATCTGCACTGAACATCTTCTTTAGAAAGATTTGCCTATTTATATCAGACATACATGTAACCAAAGACAAGCAATGAGCAGTATACCTGTGAAAAAAAAAGGAAAGAAAAAAAGCACATGAATAAAAACCAGGCAAATGGACCACACTAGATCAGATATATTATTCTAAGCTTTATATTAAAACACATGGTTGAATAACCAAAGACCTGAGCTTTAAAAGGAAGACATTGTTTAAAATTGAGGTTACTTTTCCCAAAGTGAAATCCCTTGTATAGAGGGGCTGGACAAATTCCAGGAGTCATAGTGACTAGCAAGAGGTCAGGAAAATTTACTGTTGGTCGCTATGGCGGTTTTTCAAGCATGCCCAATCACCATTGGCCGGACACTGGCCTCTGCCGCTGGTGAAACCATCTAAGATTTTTATGCCAGACTGACAGATACCCGGAAATATTGGCCAGTTGGACTGAAAAAAATGCAAACCACAAGTGGATGGGTGCAGATGTCTCAAACCCCCACCCCTTAGGGGCCTAGGAATTTCATATACAGATGAGTCGCACTTCAAATGTGTTTAATTGTGAACCACACACATCAAAATTACAATGTTTTGGGGCTGTTGCCCTTTCCTCAGGTGATGTGCAAATAACCTACAAGATACATATTGTTACCAGAGTGTCAATATATAAAACAGAGTAAAGAAATATAAAAAAAAAAAAGTAAAAAATTTAAAGTGTCCATTTTTTGCAGCCAGGACACTCATTGCAATTCAACATCCAGTTGGACACATTCCCAAACGGAGTGCCGCCAGGTGTTTGAAAACTACAACTCCCAGCATTCCTTAACTACAGAGGGAAAATAGGGGATGCTGGGAGTTGTCAAACATCTGGGGGCAGATGGTGCTAGAAAGCGGAATATAAACTATTTTTTTCAACATAACAATGTCCTGAAGTTTAGATCTAAATCAGCAAAGGAAAATCAATGTTCTAAAATGGCCCAGCTAGAGCCCAGTGCCTAATCTGGGTATTAACCTATGGAGTGACCTAAAGTAAATTGGGAATAGGAGAATTGGAACATTTTTGCAAGGAGTAGTGTGCTAAATTGATAGACTGTTATCCAAAACTATAAGGATTTGATATGATTAAAGGGACACTAAACTCCCCTAAACCCAAAAAAAACAACTATTTGCCATTCGTTTGTATTATTCACAGGGAGGTGAGAACGCTTATTCTCACCAACCTGTGAATAATATTTCGCTCGGGGGACCTGGAACTTACCTTACCACCGCTCCACTCGCAGCTGCTTCTTCACTGAACAGCTGTTCTCTCCCAATCGCGCTCCCTATCTTTTGTACTGGCGCACATGCGGCTGTCAGTGAAGAAGCAGCTGCGAGTGGATCGCGGTAAGGTAAGTTCCAGGTCCCCCGAGCGTAATATTATTCACAGGGAGGTGAGAATAAGTGTTCTCACCCCTGTGAATAATACAAACGAATGGCAAATAGTTATTTTTTTGGGTTTAGTGTTCCTTTAATTTATTCCTTATTTACCGTATATACTCGAAAAATCAGCCTGAAAACTCGGACTCTGTTTATACTCGAGTCAGTACCTTACCTGAGCATTCCGGCAGCAGCACGATCTTTCTGTGTACTGGCGAGCTGGCCTGACGTCACTGCCCGGCGCCAAGCCCGGCGCCGGGCAGTGACGGCAGCCGGCGCGCCAGTACACAGAGAGATCGCGCGGCTGCCGGAAGGCTCAGGATACCGCACCGTACCTGCCAGGAAGCCCTTGGATGGAGGAGAGCCCACAGGGAGAAGAGACCACAGGGAGAAGAGACCACAGGGAGAGAGACCACAGGTACAAACTGGGTGGGAGGGTGAGGGGGGCATTCAAGATGTTTGGGAACTACAACTCCCAGCATGCTTTATTAGCTGGGAGTTGTAGTTTCCAAACATCTTGAATGCCACCCTCACTTGGCATTCAAGATGTTTGGAAACTACAAGTCCCAGCTAATAAAGCATGCTGGGAGTTGTAGTTCCCAAACATCTTGAATGCCAAGTGAGGGTGGCATTCATGATGTTTGGAAACTACAACTCCCAGCATGCTTTATTAGCTGGAACTTGTAGTTTCCAAACATCTTGAATGCCAAGTTTCTACCCTCGGTTTATACTCGAGTCAACAACTTTTATTAGGATTTTTAGCTGAAATTGGGTACCTCTGTTTATACTCGAGTATATACGGTAAGTAAATAAATTGACTGTACCTTTAAATTGTGTCTTTTTATATTATTCTATCCACTTTGCAAATGTACATTTTAACATTTATGTTACATATTTATTTTGGATAAATACAAACATTTTCACATTCCAAATGAAGTTAACAAAGACAATCCAATAAATCATAGTAATTGATTTCTTCCTGATTCTTATTATCATTGGGCCAGTTATTCAACCTATTAATACTTGTATTCAAGCAATATACTTGGCCACCTAGCAGGTTATCAGTCAAGATGGTCTAGACAGCTATTTTGTATCATTGTGGAACAATTTATGTATTTGACTTTGTATAAACTTTGTATAAAAATACAAACAATGTACTCACCACCGGACAGTTAAATCATGACTTTTAAGAAGAGGCACACACACACTCCAATCCCACATCTCTCGAAAAGAAGATGTATCTTGTTTCAAAAATCTGTAAGCAGCTTCCATTAAGTCTCGCAGTTTCATTCTTCTCCGCCCATATCTGACAGAACCAGAGTCACAACTTTCTAGAAAGAGTCTCTGGAAAACTGGTGAAGCATTCTGAAAATAACGCAATGAAAACCTAAAAATAAAAAAAGTTAAACACAAATAAATACAAAATAAAAGTATTACTTTTAATATGATTGATATTGCTTAATATAATGGCCCACACACAATCATAGCAGCCAAGATGTCAGTTTAAATTACCTTTTCTGTTTTTGTCCAATTCTCTGACCTTAGTGAGCATCCACTTAATTTTAGCTACACTGCTGTAATTAAAGACGAATGAAACCCAAAAACAAAGTTTGAGTAAGGCTGAGGCCACACTCTGGAAACAGACATGCAAACGTTAACATTACCCTTTAATTAGTTACACATATTAGAGTCACATACACCTGTGATAAGATCAGGTTTACTTTTGTTAACCCACTATCTGCAGCATAGTACATAGTGTTTGTATAAAAGTGTTCCATTTAAAGTGTTCCCCTTTAAATAGGTACACGTTTGAAATATGCATTGTACCAAGGAGTGCCGAGATCAGGGTAACTACATCATTCTCTACCAGCAGCAGCAGCAGCTCTGCACTATGTTGTTTCTGTAAGTGTACCTATTTTAGGGGAATGTTGAAGCATATGCCAATTGCAGCTCTACACAATGTTGCTTCTACAGGTTTACCATTTAATGAAGTACTGTTGGGTATAAAAGTTATTTTTGTGTAATAATCCTTTCTGGCTTGATGTCACAAGTTAGAATAAAAAACATTAAATGTTCAGAGTACTGTATCTATTTTAGAGGTTTTCTTAATTTATAGCAACACATTACATGCGTCATTAGTACATTATACTGCAAACCCCTTTGTTTTAAAATAAACCAAATAATCACTTACAGTTAACTAGAAAACATGAAAAAAATCTATTAGAAACATTAAAGGAGCCTGAGAACTCTAGAAGAAAGCTATGCAAAAGGCTTTTCAAACAATATGCATTGTACATTTTACAGGTGTTATACAGTTATAAAAAAAATTCTGTGTTTGAAACATGTAGTGACATGCCTTATATAAAATAGTTGTATATACCTTGTCCCTGTAAATTTCTCCAGAATTCTCCTCTCCTTATATCTTAAAGGGCATCTATAGTTGGAAAATTAACTTTTTTTTTTCTTTCTTTCCATGTGTTCTATAATTCCCCCCAACCCCCAGAGTGTATTTACATTTTTCAGATTCCCTCTCTGTCCTGAGATACACAAGTTAGAAGAATACATGATTGCATTCCTCTACTCCTACTTGTACTGTCAATCAAATCCCTGTGACGTGATCCTCTTCCCTTATTAAGGAGGAGAGAGGGAGCTTTGATGGCAGAGATAAGGCTACACTTGACCCCCTTTGATAGACTTCATGTCCTGATCTCTCTCTTTGTGACCCATCAATCAGTGGAGAGATCTGTGTCTCAAGGACAGTTTGCTTTCTATTGGCCACTGTGCGTGGGTGTGTTTTTCAGGATGTTGAACTTTTAACTCTTACTGCACATGATAAGCTTGTTGGTTAGCCGGAGTTGAGACATGGAGGAGGTAACAGTGGAGAGGGGGAAGGGGGGAGTGCTGCACAGAGAGATCTGACACCATGGAAAAACAAAGTCACTGACAGAGATAGGATAAAGGCAGCACAGAGTACAAGTTTAACTTTGCAATGGGCCAATGTGTTTTTTTTCTATAGATGCCCTACTTGGTGTTTTTGGAAGTACTATAAAGTAATCGGAGTGTATGCTTCAGCACCACTCATATAGAAGTTAAAAAGTATATTTAGAGAGGATATAAACAGGTTGCACAATTGATTCCCCGTATTTATCAAACTTAAACTGTGGTAACTGTGGCCCAAAATGACCTTGGGTAATCTGACAGGAATTGATTTCCAGAGTATTTTTGCAATTTACTTTTTTTTAGTTTTAGAGACATTTACATTTTTATGTATGATATGGTAGCAGCATCATCAGATGCCCTGCACTTCCTGCTGTCAATCCATGTGACAGTCCTTTTGTGTCTCCTCCTCATGGGACACCATGCAGTCCCCTTGACCATTTTGTCAATGGTGACAAAATCAGTCACTGTGTTACCCTCTAGGAAATCACTACATGGGCCAAAACAAGCCTTTAAAGGGCATCTCCACCCACCATATTAACTTTCATCTATATTGCAGAGCATACCCTCCCACTCCCAACCGCTGTTAGAGGTTTAAAAATAGAATCCAAACTCTACTTACAGCTAGTCATTCCAGCATCGTTCTGGTCCGGCTCCCCTGCCTGCCGGAATTACAAGCAGGGGGCCGTACCGGCAGCCACAGCTGTGATTGGCTGAAAGGCAGCCAGTTACAGCTGCCAGCAATAGAGAACGATGCTGGAACAAGGATCTGTAAGTACAGTTTGGATTCTATTTTTAAACTTAACATAGCGGTTGGGGGTGGGAGAGTATGCCCTGCAATATAGATGATGGTTTTTACGTAAGGTGAAGGATTACAAGAGAGGGATTGGGAGGGGGGAAAAGTGCTCCTCTGCGCATGCCACCATGCCTCCCGGAGGCAAGACAGGAGGCAGAGACGGTTGAACAGGAAGAAAGCCACTACTCCTCAGTTTCCTGGACTTTGGACATGGACTACAGGGGAACCATAAGGAGCAGAAATGTATGGTAAGGATTTTTTAAAACTGTACCGAGAGGCCAGTAGTAGGTTAAATTTTAGTTTTGGGGGTGGACATGCCCTTTAATAGCAAACTCACAAAGAAGAGTCCCTGGTCACTCTGGAGCACTAACTGGCTGTATTGTCAAGGAGTTGGTCAAAAATGTATACAATCATTTTAGGCATATGCCCTTTCCTGCTAATTGCCTGGTTCAGAAGGAAGGTGAGATAGGAAAGAAGTTGGCGACCGTTACGGTGAGCCTGGTGCAATGAACATATAATATAGCCTAGACATATCTCTTTATATTAAGTACAGTACAACTAAAGGAGTCCCTCCAGACCAAACATTTTCAGTATTTTACTCAAACCTATTTTTCATTCCCAAAAAAAGACAGATCCTTCTGCCCTGTGCCAGATCTGAAAGAGCTCAATATCCACATCAAAAAAGCTTCAACATGGAATCCTTATGTTCTGTCCTCCTACCAATCGAACCAGGAGACTTGTTAGCATCCTAGGACATCTAGGTCGCTTACTTACACGTCCCCATCTATGAGGATATACTATTTGTAGACAACCAATTATTGCAGCAATGGACACCTCTCTGTTTCACTGCTGGGGAGAATAAAGACTACCCAAAATATACCTATTCAGTGCTAAACCCACTACTACAATTGCACCTACAAAAACTACAAAGGGCAATCAACCTGGTCTGTGCTGAGGTATACACCAAGATGTTTTAAAGAATCATTTGACCATTTAAAAAGGAAATATTGTTGGGAGTCTTGTAATGGCAGAGGAATCCTTACTCCATAGGCTTTGGATTTGCTGTTCATCTTTAACCCAGATATACAAGCAAATTGGTCCAGTATCCCATAAACTGAAAATAGAGATATTAGAGGCTGTGTGTCAGGGGGGGGGGGGGGGAAGTGATAACTTGGCTTCGATTGAACTGACTTTTTCCACGTATACTTGGGTTGGTGCAAATGCTATCAGTTTTATGTAAAAGGCAAACAGTTGGGTTGACAGGTGCCTTTACCTATGGTTGTGTATTTAGAGGGCTATCACAAATGTTTTATTGTGGCTTTTGGCTCATTATAGAGGCAGAGGTTCGCCTATATAAGTTCAAAAGGGAGACCAAATTTGCTCAGCACCGGTTGTAAGTAGGTCCCAGTCAACCCTTTAGAAAGCCTTCTCCACATCTAACAACAAAAGCATTGATGGGTTATGCCCCGATAGGGCCGACTGAAGGACCACCAGAAGGTTTGTGATAGGAGTGATCAGGATGTTTGAAAATGTTTTACAGTAGAAGGATGTAAATCCATCGGGCCCGGGGGATTTTCTGGTTTTTAAATTCTTTGATTGTAGCCCCAACGTCTTCTTCGGTAAAGGGAGTTAGTAGTCTAGAATGTTCCTGCGATAGGATGGGGAGGTGTATTTTTTGTATTTGCTGGTTAGTAGTATGTGTGTATGAGCGATTGTTTTTCCGTCATAACTTTTGATAATAGTCAGCGAAGTGGTTTGCTATCCTTTCTGTACAGTTGCTATCCATACTGTTTGGTTCCCTGGCTGTCTCGTAATGGGGTGGTATGTGTTTGCTGTTATTGTTTAGTTAAGTTAGTTGGCGAGCATTGGGTCTGGTTTATTACTTTTGGAGTATAGAGGTTGGTTTCTTAACCTCTGTGCCTTTTTTCTCCGTCTACATCAAAAAGTATTTATTAACAAAACAAACCCTCCTATAGCGCCATTGAGAAAGCTCTGATCTTGGGGTGAAAGCGCATTTAGAGCTTTGATGCATTTCAGTTTTTATCTTTTGTAGTTGCGTGGCCCTCTTGTTTCTGGATAATTTATAATAGTTCTAAGATATTTTTGCTTCTTATTGTCTTATATGTGCTGCCATTTGTATTTATTTGCCTCTGATGTGCTGCCCAGACAGTGGAGAGGGCAACTTCTGGGGTGGTGTTCTCCTTAAAATACTCCTTTATGGAGATCTTAAAGGACAACTGTGTAGGGTTTTTTTGTTCTATTCCCTTCCCAACCCTACCTCAGTATTCTTTTCTGCCTGGCTTCCTCTTCCATGGTAAGGTTGCTCCTAGGCCCGCCCCCATGAGATCTGGCTTGCATTCCTAACAGGTAGGTCCAAGGATCTAGCTGCCGTTTGTTGCGCGTGCCTCCCACACGCTCTGTCATTGCGCTTGTGACTCGCGCGTCCAGTGACATCACTGCGTATGCGCCCGGGGCTTTAGGCACGCAATTACGATCTCCGCGTCCTTCATATAATGCAACCAAATCTCACACCATCCGTGGTGACATCCTAATTGCACACAAGCAATGAGATGATGGAAGCGCACACTGTTCCTCAGAATAATCTGTTTATTGCATCACACAAACAACGTTTTGAAGATAGCTATGTCTTCTTCATTAGGTTAACCCACACAACAGCCCCCTTCACCTTATATAGATCTAGTAATCAAACAGCTCCTCCCTCTTCACCCAGGAGGAGTGGTTAAAATCTGGTGAAAACCACAAGTCCTTATTTTTAGTATTATCCTTCATGTTAACAAGTGTCCATCTGAAAATGCCCAAAGTTCATTTAAGTAGTGAAAAAAAGTTCAGAAATATTTCCTTAGAAAAGAGTTCTTTGTGAAATGAAGCTTGACGTTTCAAATTCATACTCTGCTGTGGAATAAAGTAAGTGTACATATATACATTGTATACCATAAAATCCTATTTAAAAAAACATTGTAGCCTTCTTGTTCAATTGTAACTGTTTTATTACATATAAAAATGGAAATAATCCACTAGATGGAGACATCACCACTTCTTAAGGCTATGTACAAAGATTCGCTATCGCTCTTTATTGCCCCCTTTTGGCAATGCACTGAGCGGATAGTGGCTCTCAGTGCATTGTAACTGGAGTTTGCTTTTGGCGAATCTTTAAAACAAGCTATCTGATGGCGTTCGATATTACGTCTTAAAGTGCCGTTTAATGGCTCAGTACATTGGTTGCATCAGTTATGTGACACAAATTTTGCATAACGTCGCAAGTGCCGTTAGTTGTGTCTTAAAGTCACGTTAACGCTTGATACATTAGTTAACGTGATTTTAAGACACAAATAGCCGGTAACGGCTCTGTACACTGCCCTATATATACATGAAAATTCAATTGTATCTATGTAGTCACTGCATTAAATGTACTGCATTCTTAATATAATACAAGATCAATACCCTTATATTTATGACTTATTAATCAAGAACAGTGACCAGGGTTACCCAATGTATGAAAGAGGCAATATTCCCAAACGCCCAAGAAACTGTTCAGGCCTTATTCCTCATTCAGACCCCAAGGATTGAGTGTGTTGAGCCTGTCAACCCACATCGCTTCCTTTCTTAGGAGCATTTTGTCAAAATCCCCTCCTCTGGTATGTTCCTTTCTAGCACTTGCCATTTCACCTGGGAAACCTGGTGTTTTAATTGAAAAAAAGTGCTTACTTATTGGTGTCTCGTATCTTGAGCTGGTTCCATCGTATTTAGCAATACTCCTCCTTCTATGCTCATTTATTCTGGTTAATACCAAGAATTACTTCCGATTTTACAATAGATACTTCTTCCAAGCCCAAGGGACCAGTATGGGTGCCCACTTTGCGCCCACATGCCAACAATGTGGTGGCTGACTGAGAAGAAGTATGTATTAGATAACATGGAGTGGGAGGATAAAATGAAGTGCTACACACAATATGTAGATGACATTCTACATATGGGACGGTGATCTGGTATCATTGAAATAATTTGAAAAGTTTATGAATAATGCCCACCCTACAATGAATTTTTCTTTGAATGTTGATGAACGTAAAATCAACTACTTGGATGTAATGGTTCTGAAATGAGAAAATGAATTAACAGATTTGTATGTAAAAGATACTGATCGGAATAATTTACTTAAAGCGGACAGCTTTTATCCCAGAAACACAATCCAGAGTTTACCATACAGCCAGTTTTTAAGGGTTCGGAGGATAGTCAGTGAAGAAGGAACATGTAAACATAGACTTAAAGAAATTCAAAGGCCGAGGATATAATAGCAAACAGCTAGAAGAACAATGCGAGAGGGTAATGATAATAGAAAGAAATTACTAAAGGATAGAGTTAGAGGCACTAATAAGAAAACTGAAAGGATACAGTTTTTCACATACAACACCAACTAAAATGCCAGTGTGTAAAAGGGTATGTAGGAAAAACCAGGAGGGAGGTAAAAATCAGAATAAATGAGCATAGGAGTATTGATAAATATGACATCAAAATGAGACACCAATAAGTAGCACTTCTTTCAATTAAAACACCAGGTCTCCCAGGTGAAATGGAAAGTGCTAGAAGTAGTAAAGGAACATGCCAGAGGAGGGGATTTTGACAAAATGCTCCTAAGAAAGCGATATGGATTGATAAGCTAAACACATTCAATCCTTGGGGTCTGAATGAGTAATCAGGCCTGAACAGTTTCTTGTGAGTTTGGGAATATTGCCTCTTTCATACATTGGGTAACCCTGGTCACTGTACTTGATTAATAACACGTAGGGCAGGACTCACTGTGTGTAGTCATTGGTATGTCTATTATAAAGGTGCAATGATTTTAATGTGAATATAATAAAGCGATATTGGTTTTACTCCTCGTTCTCAAGCCTGGTTGCCTGCCTCATACCGAAGGGAATATCCCTTGTATCCTACATAAATATAAGGGTATTGATCTTGTATTATATTAAGAATGTTGCACGTTAATACAGTGACTACATAGATACAATTGAATTTTAATATATATATATATATATATATATATATATATATATATTGTATATTAAAGGACATGTCCACCCCTTTTTTTTAACTTTTCATATACTGTAGGTCTCCCTCCCCCAGCCCCAACCGCATCATTATATCCAGAAACTCCCCCGATCATTACTTAACTTCCCCCTTTCCTCCGCCGTACTGTCCCGGCCCTCTGCTTGCATGAAACTGCAAGCAGGGGGCCGGACCAGCAGCCGCATCCGGATTGGCTGAGAGGCACCCATTCACGCAGCTGCCAGCAGTGGAAAACGCCGGGGGAAAGAGGGAAGGTAAGTAAAGATAGGGGGAGTTTCTGGACATAAGAATAATGTGGTCGGGGACGGGGGAGGAAGCCCTACAATACCCCAAGGGGATTTTACACTAGGGGGAGGGAGAGGAAAACGGGAGGGAGAGGAGGACTGCTCTGAGCAAGCCAAAAACCTCTAAGAGGAAGCCACAGAGGCAGAAACAATTTCCCTTCCTGCAGTGCTCCTGGTGGTCAGTTTTTTTTTTTGGGAGGGATATTACAGGAGAACCATTTGAAGCTAGAATGTAGGGTAAGGATTTTTATACACTACAGAGTGGGGCCTGGAGTGGGTTAAATTATAGTTTTGGGGGTGGACATGCCCTTTAAAAAGGGATGATTATCTAGTGGATTATTTCCATATTATAATATGTAATGAAACGGTTACAATTGAACAAGAAGGCTAGAATGTTTTTTTAGAATAGGATTTTATGGTATACACTGTATATATGTACACTTTTTATTTTATTCCACAGCAGAGTATGAATTTGAAACATCAAGCTTCATTTCACAAAACTCTTTTCTAAGGAAATAATTCTGAACTTTTTTTTACTACTTAAATGAACATTGGACATTTTCAGATGGACACTAGTTAACATGAAGGATAATACTAAAAATTAGGACTTTTTTCACCAGATTTTGCACAAACCACTCCTCCTGAAGGAGACACAGCAATCTCCGAAACGTTGTGTGTGTGATGCAATAAACAGATTATTCTGAGGAACAGTGTGCGCTTCCATCTCATTGCTTGTGCACAATTATGATGTCACCACGGATGGTGCAAGATTTGATTGTATTATATGAAGGGAGCGGTGATCACCGTCGCATGCCTAAAGCCCCGGGCGCATACGCAGTGACATACCGGACATGCGAGTCACAAGCGCAATGACATCACCGAGCGGGTGGAGGGGCACGCGCAACAAATGGCAGAGACTACACATGTACAGCTTAAAACCCCAAGCTATCTAATAATTTTAGGGTACTATTTCAATGTACATATCCTTTAATAATCTCTAGCCAATCCTTTTACAGATAAAGCAAGGAAGCATGTGACGGAGGTCAGGAGGTGTGGTCTGACACTGCACATACACACAGATACTTCACCCAGTTCTAACAGGCTTACATTTACTATAATACAATTTATTTTATATTGGTATTTTATGGGGGGTTGTTTTCAGATTCTGGAATTTAAAAAAGTGGGTTTAGTTCTTCTTTAAGTGTATTTATGTCTTGTTCTTGGGAAAGCAGCATTCCATTGCGTCACCAAGTGACTGGGGATTTAGCCTTATTAGGTCTTTAATTGAGAGATGAAGATATACATGGTTGGACCAGGAGATCTCTGAAATTTGAATATAAATCATCTCACCACCAGATTGAAACCCCAAAAGGGATCGTAAACAGAATGCATAACTTTAGAATATTTCCCTTATATTCTTTTGCTCATTCTGTAATGTTATTATAAAAATTTACAATAAAAAAAATGTAAAAAACCTAACATTACGATTCTTGAATTTAAAAAAAAAAAAAACTCACGGAAGGACATCAGGATAGCTATTCACTAGCTTGCTCATTGCCACACAAAGCCTTTCATGGAGATCATGGTTTATCTGGCCCCCAGCTTTGATCAACTCTTCATTTCTCTCAAGGAGATCCAACAGCAAAGGTCGAAGTTGTCGCCCAATGAGCAGTGTACACTCCTTGTCCAACAACAACTGGGCTAAAATATTAAGGATAGCTTCTCTGTCTTGGGGGCTCCATATCTGCAAGAAAAAGATAAACCTAGTAGTAGTCCACAGTTAATCAAAGAAAGAACAACAGATGGTTTTGAAAAAATGTGAACACAAATTCATAATTCTTAAAAATGTTTAAAAAACAGGAAGTCACATTATACTCAACGAGATTTCAATTTCCTAGTTACTATCATGGCAGCAGTCACCAAAATGGGTTAATCCCCTGCAGGTACCTGGACAGTTGTAAAAGTACAAAAGGTATAAGGAATCTAAATCTACAGGAAAAGAGGGGATGGGTATTTTGGGGACTGCTGCCATGACAGTGACTGGGAAACAAATCTCGATGAGTATGATTTGATTTCCTGTATTCCCCAGGTCACCATGGCAGCAAATCACCAAAATGGGATATACCAAAGCTAAATAATGGACAGGCAACATATAATGCTAAACACACACAATTTTATTAGGCATCAGTCACAACAGATTGCAAGACATTTCTTCCAAATCCGATATCTTCTGAGGCCATCACATTCTATTTGTATTGACGTATGAACGTTTTAATTGAAGACCACTTTGGCGTTTTGCAGGTCTTTTGACACCTTTGCTTCCGCTGCCCAAGAATACGCTAGTGCTTTAGTAATAAGTGCCTTTAACCCCTCTGGGATTCTACTATGTTACAGTGGTCACATTGTCACTTTTTATGAGCACATGTTGGTCTTGGAGTACTTCTTGAAACTCCCACAGAGCCATTTTTACTGCTCTCAGCTCCCTAAGATTTGATGACTCTCTCCTCCTGTGCCATGGGCCTTGAGCAAAATTGTTCTGTAAGAGGGCCCCTGTTGCAGAAGTGTCCATTGTTATGGAGATTAAGTTTAGATGATGCAATGGAAACCTTCTGTTTAGGTTTTTCAGGCTGTTCCACAACTCCAGATTTTTTATTACTGCTGACGGAATTGTCAGAACTTTGTTGTTCTGATGAGGTATCCTCGTCTTGGATTAGAGAAAGTGCTGAAGTAATCTTATGTGTCACCTTGACCACTTCATTGGAAAGAATGTGGCTGCGATAAGTCCCAGAGCCTTCCTGATGGAGTGCACCGACATTCAAACATTCTGTATGAGATGTTGTACCTCCTGCTTTATTTTTTGTCGTCTTACTACTCACAGCTTTACATTGTTAACATTGGTTCGAAATAAGACTCCCAAATAGACTAATTCTCAGCTTGGTCTTAGGTTGCTCTTTTCCAAGTTAAGGATCCATCCATGTTTCTGGAGGATCACCATTACAGTCTTAATATCTTCTAATACTTTTGACTCTGATTCTGCTACAATTAGGATGTCATTGAGATAGTGATAAATCACTACCTCTTTTTCCTTATTTCTACCAGCAGAGATATTAGGATCTTTGTAGATTCTTGGTGACTGAGACAACCCAAACGGTAGACTCATAAATTGGAAATGGCCCTCTTCGACTGCAAGTCGTAGAAACCTTCTGGAACCAGGGTGGATCGGCACATGTAGTTAGGCATCTTTTAGGTCAATGCTGACTAACCATGAGTGTCTGTACACTGCCTGAATGATTGTTAATGGCAACTCTATTTTGCATTTTTCACAAATGCGTTCAAGTTCCTGAGATCCAGAACTGGTCTCAGTGGTCAACAAAACCTTCTGAACCAGAAAAAGTCTTGAATAGAAGCTTTTTCGTCGCTCTGTTTCTGGCATAGGCTTGATGGCTGTTTTTTTTTTTTTTTTTAAATTGGAACACGTAGTCCTAAATCAGATTCATCCCCTCCTGGGTAGTAGGACGTCTGAACAGGAGGAATCGATCTTTCTTTGGGAAATCCAAAAATTGGATCTTGTAGCTCTGTTGGATTATACGCAAGACCTAAGAATCTTTTAAGTTTGAGGCCCAGATCTTGGAGAGATTCTTTAGCCTTCTTCCTACATCTTGGCCGACACACCCCTATGGAGGTTTTGAAGAGGCGTTTTCTGTGTTCATAGCTTTTGAGCTTGCAGACTGTGTTTTAGGCAAAGAATATAACCGCCATAAAGAATGCTCCCAAAATATAGTCCCCACTTTAATTCTCACGCCATCTTACCTAGATCCCTTGGGGTGACTTGGCATACTGCAAGGGGTAAAAGGCACTAAGCTTAAAACAAGAAAAAAATCTCAACCTAAGACACAACCAAAAGCCTAAAGCTATAATAGGAGGCAGAGTTAGAATCAGACTAAATTTGCACCAACAAAAGGGGAGCCAGGCAAAGTGATCCTCAGTAGAGGCAGGCTGCAATAGAAACAGGCTGCAAACAGAGATCGTCTGCCAACACAGGCAGGACATGTGTCCAAAGTCTGATCCACCAATGGGTAAGGATCCATTATCCAAACAGAAAGCGGCCGTCCTCTTCCAACATGAAGCGGCCATGTGGAGTGATGATGTCACCACGCCAGAAGCGTGGCAACCATCTTGGAAGGAGAAACAGCACGCCCACGGTCTCTACACCCAGTCACGACTGGCTTACCTTCCTCGCAGGCACTCCTTTGAAGGAGGCGACACGCAAGAGCATGAGGCTAAGGAGACAGTGGGGATAAACTCAGCTTGGAGCAAAAAACAGTGATGGTCGGTAAACTGCAGAGGAAACTCTGTAGGTCCATGGAAAGAAAGAAAGAAAGAAGGGGGGGGGGGGGAAGTATGATAAGGGGAGGGTACCTTTATATCTTTGTACTTTCACAACTTCCTGTCCAGGTACCTGCATGGGATTAACCCATTTTGGTGATTTGCTTCCATGGTGACCTGGGGAAACATAGCTACACTGCACTGGTTAGTATTGCAATTGATTTATCTTTAAAGGGACAGTTCAGTGGAAATTATCAATATTTGTTAAATTGTTAGTTTGTGTAATGCCTTCTTAGTTATTCTACATATTCTCTCACATTTTGAAAAATCAGTTGATTTCATACCCTTTGCTGTTCCCTGCTGTTGACATTAGTAAGCTGACATTTCAGGTTCTAATGGACCTTCTTCCCAGGATACACCACATCCTGGGAATGTTCCCAACCATTGGAATGTTCCCAACAGTAATTTCTACTGATTGGCTGTTGGATGGGTCAAAGATGCTCAGATCTCTACTGAGCAACTGAATCAACCCAGGCACTGGGTCAAGGACCAAGACCATAATGGTATCTATTAGGGGTCCTGCAAACAGGAAGTCCGCATTTCGGTTGCATTTATTTATACACAGACAAAATGCTGAATTGGCAGATTAAGGTCATTGGGATGAAAAAAAACTTATGATTTTTATCACTTTTAGTCATGTATTACAGTATGCACTTCACACGTTATTAGGGCTTTTAATTAGCCCATGCAATATTTGAATTTTTACACTTTTATTCATATTTAAGTATTTTTATTATCACATGACTTTTGGACTTGTGCTTGTACACACCCCCAAGGGGGTGTGTCTTTACATTTACACTTGGCTATTTAAACCCACATTGTGTTGCTCACATCACCTGATGAAGGGGGTGTATCCCTCGAAACGTCGCATTTTTGTTGTTTTGATGTTTGGCTTTGAATAAACACGTTCTTTTTTGGAGTGCAGTCCACCTTGCATTTATATTACTGATTTATTTCCCTGTGGAGTAAGGGAATTTGGACATCTTTGCACCCACCTGGGGATTAGTGTGCATATGGGACACTCATATATACTTGAATATTACAGATATACCATGACCTGGATGGATGAATATTACAGATATACCATGACCTGGATGGATGAATATTACAGATATACCATGACCTGGATGGATAAATATTACAGATATACCATGACCTGGATGGATGAATATTACAGATATACCATGACCTGGATGAATGAACATTACAGATATACCGTGACCTGGATGGATGAATATTACAGATATACCATGACCTGGATGGATGAATATTACAGATATACCATTGTTACAGAGGCCCCGAGATATAAGCCTTTGGTTGAAGTATGCGGTGATTGGTAGAGGAGCTGTCTAAAACAAACAACACGACTCATCGTGCAACAAAGGCAACACCCACACACCAACTCCCCCTGCACGCACACACTCTCCCCCCACACAATGTACCAGGGGCAACTATAGTCAAATGCGGTAGGGCAAACACAATCAATAAACCATACCCAGCAAGATGAGCATACACCTATAAAACAGAACCCTCCCTCCCCAAAAAAATATCTTATATACATACAAATCCTGACTCAAATGGAACCTAATACAGTATATATAATACAGTAATACAGACTATATACCAAACAAGACACACAGTGGCAATCTATGAAATTAAGACTAAAGCAACTGAAATTAACAGGACAACAAGCAGTGTCCTGTATTTGTGAAGGTCTCACTACAGCTGCTGTTACACTGACTCTCTCTTCAGTGATTATGATCTCAGCTAAGCAGGGGAAAGATATGAACTTTAGGTAAAAATATAACAATTAGCAAAGTTAGAGAACAGCGGAGTTCAGTAACTTACTTGTAAAGGATCTCAGCACCACTTGCTCCTCCTCTCTCCCCCTCTGCCCCTCCCTTCAGCATATTGCTACTTTATCCACACTTTGACTGCTTGCAGTCTAGCTCTGAAGGGAGGGTCAACAGGATGTCAGCACTTCTTTAAAGTCCTTTCAACTGACAATGCTCGGACTCTGTATACAGCCTGTCACTGCTTGAGGGGGACTAGACAGAGAGGGAGGGGACTACACAGCTTGGTACAAACTTCTGCCAGTGTGAGAAACGAAGCCACACAGAAACATGGAAGTAAGGCAGCTTATACTAAGTGATCTATACATTGTATACAGACAAAGTTTTTTTTTTCACTATAGTTGCCCTTTAAAGACTACATGGGCTGTGATTACTTGCAACAAAATGGATGCTTCATTGATTACATAATTATTTCTCACATGCACTAAATGCAAATGACTAGAGAAAAATCTTAAATGTAAAAGTGTTCTGGGGAGAAAAACCTTTCATATAAGGATTAAAATAAGATTTATTTCAGTCCTTTAAATATTTAAAATGCTAGTCTATTCATATACATTTCCCTCTTTACCACAATTAAAATCACAATTTTATCACAATTAAAAAGAAATGTGAGAATTAAAAGTATATTAATTTATATATATTTATTAAGACAAATTAATGATTTGTAATGCTAATATTTAAAAAGTTAATTATTAATGAGACATAAAATAGCTATTTGTTAATTGACATAGAAACCATGGGAAATCAGGAATAATAAATAAAATGACAATATAAATGTCATTATATAATAAAGGCGAAAATATATATATATGGCAATATCCCAATAGTGAGACAAGTGCCACGACCTTAAGGCCAAAACAATAAAACTTAGTTTTATACATTCTCCATAATTTCAAAAAGCAATAAGCTCACTTTTATCACAGTGTGGTCCAGGTGCCTCTGCCCCAGACCCTCCGCTCACAACTGCCTCGCTTGTTTGTGGCACGGTATACAATAATTTCACTTGTCTCCAAACAAACAAAACGACTCACCCGTCTAGCTGGGTGGCCCAGGTGCTGCCAGCCCCGGACCCTTCGCTTCGTCCGTATCAGTATACAAGCATCAGGTGCATGCTTGTAATATAAATTGCATTACCCCTTTAAAATGACACTACTGATCTCTATAGGGAATTACATGTATAGTCAAGAGCATGATGACCTTTTTAGACCAATTCATATTATAACCAAATTAATACAAATAATAAAATAATCACATCAGTGCAATAACAGAAGGTGACTAAGTGATAAACTGTAGTATATCTCAATATTTGTAGTGTAATTTTTAAAGGGGTAAGGTTATATATTCTCATTTTATTACTACTGATTTCCTATGATTTCTTTGTTGATGATCTAATTGCTATATTATATCTCATTCATTCATTCTTAAAGGGCAATTATAGTGAGAAAATTGGTTTTTTTTTAATTTCTTCTAATGTATCCTATAAGTCATCCCATCCACCAGGGTACCTTTAGTTTCTTTAAATTCTACATAGTCCCCGAGATATAAGCCTTTGAATATGCTGTGATTTGTAGGAGCTGCTACACCTCATCTGTCACTCAAAGGCACACACCCACACAATCCAAAGCTCCCCTGCAGTACTGTCACACACTCTCTCACCCACACTATATGTACCATGTGCAACATATAGTCAAATGCTGTAGTGCTAAACACAATCAATAAACCATTAACCCAGCAATATGAGCATAACACACTATAAAACAGACCCTCCCTCCCCAAAAAAATATCTTATATACATACAAATCCAGTGACTCAAATGGAACACTAATACAGTATATATAATACAGTAATACAGACTATATACCAAACAAGACACACAGTGCAATCTATGAAATATATAGACTAAAGCAACTGAAATGTAACAGGACAACAAGCAGTGTCACTGTATTTGTGAAGGTCTCACTACAAGCTGCTGTTACACTGACTCTCTCTTCAGTGATTATGATCTCAGCTAAGCAGGGGGAAAGATATGAACTTTAGGTAAAAAATAAATAACAATTAGCAAAGTTAGAGAACAGGCAGAGTTCAGTAACTTACTTGTAAAGGATCTCAGCACCACTTGTCCTCCTCTCTCCCCCTCTGCCCCTCCCTTCAGCATATTGCTACTTTATTCCACACTTTGATTGCTTGCAGTCTAGCTCTGGAAGGGAGGGGTCAACAGGATGTCAGCACTTCATTTAAAGTCCTTTCAACTGACAATGCTCGGACTCTGTATACAGCCCGTCACTGCTTGAGGGGGAGAGTAAACAGAGAGGGGAGGGGGACTACACAGCTTGGTACAAACTTCTGCCAGTGTGAAGAAACGCTCCAACCAGAAACCTGAAAAGTAAGGCAGCTTATACTAAGTGATCTATATATACATTGTATACGGACAAAGTTTTTTTTTCACTATAGTTGCCCTTTAAAGGATATTAACATTACAAATTATTAATTTGTCTATTTTAATAAATATTTATAAATTACTATAAATCTTATTATCACCTTAAATTTCTTTTTATTCTTTATATCTTGATCCTCCTTCCTGGGGACCAAGTGTTGCTTGGGTACACCCAAGTAGGCAGGGGATACGTAAAGGTGATAAAAGACCACTCAATTACTCTATATCATCTCCACTACATCAGAATTAAGCCACATAGGAGCAGACTTTTTTTTTTTACATTTTCATTCCATTTTACATTAAATGTGAAATGGTTTAAAATGCCTTTTCGGCTAAATATGTTTAATTGTGAATGCTAACAAATACCTTAAAAGCATTTTGATGAAAATGTAATCTTTACCTCAGAGTTACTGTTACCTTTTGGTTTCTTGTGATGCAGTAATCACTTGGCGTGATATACTGTGGGAACCTGAAGGTAAGGAGCGCTGAGTTAATGCCTCTAACGCCGAGTTGCTTTGCTTATTGTACAATTTGAAAAGTGTGATTTTTTTTTTCTATATGCAACTAGTTCCTCATAAGTGTAATACTTTGTCAATTTTATAGGTTTATGGCTGGGAAATTGCAGCAAACCTGCGTATACTGCACCTATTTAGCAGAGGGATGGAGCCAATAGAAAAATAAATCAAGAAGTGATCATTATTTGACAAGCAAGTAATATATTTTGGGTAGCGATTTTCTATCCTCCCGTTGGGATGAAATTTTAACGTGCCTTTTCTTCTCTAAAGAATATCCTTTAGGTATGTAATCCCTCTACGAAGATCCACCCACGTAAGGTCAGAAAGTACATACATCCCATCACTGGGTAGTACAGTGTCTGGACTAGAAAAATATCTTCTTGTCCTGGCACATATGAATCTTTAGGCTGAAATCGTCATGGGTTGTTTTAATCTGCAATTTTAGAGCTATAACAAATTAGGTGTTCCAGCCTTTAGCTCTCTGTTCCTTTATACATAGGATAGCGCATAGGAACACACAAACGCCTAAGGGCTAGACCACACTTGCGCGTTATTTACGCGTTTGCGCACAAGATTTGGTAATAATGGAAATTGACAATCCCTGCCATTTCCGATGCGCATGCAATTGCGCATATGCTTCAGTTTTGGTAACGCATACGTTCACCATTTTTGGTGCGTTAACACGTGCGTTTCCATAACGGGCAATGGCAAAATCGCATGCGCAAAAGAAAAATCTGCTCTGGAACGCTCTTCCTCGCTACAGTAGTTACAGCTACTGATCTGCTTCACCTTATGTCTCATCCCCATCTCCTCTAGACTGTAAGCACTCGGGCTGGGCCCTCCATCCTATTGTACTACAGTAATGCTGTAACTTACCACACTGAATGCTGCTGGACCAGCACTTACATTTTTAGCACTTTGTATTACTTGCACTACCCTTGTATGTAACATGTATGTTTTCCTTATGTATTTTAATGCAACTGTAAAGCGCCACAGAAGAGGTTAGCGCTATATAAATCCACAATAATAATAATAGCATACATACAATCTTAATCAATGAGAGATGGGGCATTTAACAGTTCAGTCGTTTTTACTTTCCTGTGTAATAGCATTTACAGTTTTTGGATCACAACGACCAGCTTATATTTGAAATCTTATGTGAATACAAACAGAACATTATAGCCTATATTAGCTTACTCTCAATGAAAGGTTAGGATTCCTTTCTCAGACCATAATACAAACACGGGGAATGGTGTTTTGAAAATGGGAAATGCTAACGTTGACCAATTACTGCAAGGTTATGAACACGAGGCAGGCAGCGTTGGACAGGGAGCTGCTTGCTCTCGTTGCTGCTTTAGCCCTGAATAAGGAACATTTGTCTGTTTACTTCTATTCACCCCCACCTGTTTTGACAGGAACTTGTTCAGCTCCCCGCCGCTCCTCTGAGCGATGGTGCTGAGCCCGGATAAACTCAGCAGAAAGTTCTCCATATCCCGTGTTAAGGAACGGAGCCCGAATTCCGGGCCGTAACCGCTCTACAAACACCAGTCTCGTTCCACACGTGGGAACTGCAACAGCGTAACCAAATACTTCCGGGTCCCTGGACTCGTCATCGAGGTGCGACCTCTAAAGAATTTTGCAGCCGGAACCAACCGCCTGAGAGGAATGTTACTAAAGTCAGACTGGTTTCCGTGATTCTTTGCGGACAATAAAAAAATGTAAACCGGGTTATATTGAGTTTCTTTGTCGGACATTGAAATGTATTGTGGCCCTTACAAAGGACAACCCGCGATTCACCTTAAATGGGCCCCTGCTGTAACTACGGAGAACGTGTGGTACAAATAGGAAGCAGATCTTTCTCTCTGGTACAGTCGTTTGATCAATAATCATAAATATATATTGCTTCAGATGAGCATTGTTTGTTGATCCGCCAGGCCTTATTAAGCAGTATATGGACGTTTGTCGCATGCGAAATATGCACAGCTGTACCTGCAGCACAACACACGGCTGTAGGACAAAGCGTACATACACTGAGTGATCGCCTGATACGGCTTCAGATTCGAATAATCAACAAGGACCAGCGGGTTGCAGGTTGGCTCCACATTCATACGTGTGTACAGAACTGGAGGCTGAGGCCACACTACAATGCACCAAATCGCGCTCGCAAGCGTTATCACGCAATTGTGTGCACCATTGTCTTGCACGTTGTTCTTTTGCGCATGCAATTTTGCCATTGCCCATTATGGAAACGCATGCGTTACCAAAATGGAAGCGTATGCGTATCGTTAATGGCAGGGATTTTTGCGTTCCTGCGATTTCCATTATAACCAAATCTTGTGCGCAAATGCATAAAAAATGCGCAAGTGTGGCCTAGCCCTTAGGCGTTTGTGTGTTCCTATCCGCTAGGACACGTTGTAATGTGTCGAAAAGCTTCGTACACACGTACAAGTTCTTGGCAAATGCCCGCTTCAGTCAATAATCGCACATGTGTATTTGTACGCCTGTGACTATCTTCCAAAACAGCTGTTCGTCACTGGGGGGGTCGTTTGTCATGTGACCAGTCTGCCCTGTGTATGAACCTTTAGAAATAGACCACAATGTTCTATTTTCTTAAGCGCATTTACGGTCCGCTGGTAAGAGTTATAGCGTGGCCTCAGCTTAAGGGCTAGGCTACCATGTCACATTTTAACACGTGACTAATTATGAGTTTTAAAGTGCGCACTAGTGTTGGCAAATTGTTGTGCACTGCTATCCACTAATAGTAGCATATGAGAATCTCAGAGCAGTGCATGTCAATGGGGGGGGCATTATACTGTATGTACTACGCTACAATCATATTTTTCTGCGGATCACGTGCTCGATTGCGCGACATAGTGGCGGATGGAAACACAAGCTTTTCAATATTTCGGCAAAATTTACCACTTTGCGTGCATTCAGAGCCAGAAAATGTTGTAGCCATGGTTTGGTTTAATTTCACAGGAGGAGAACTTGCAAAAAGTAGGGAAAACTAAAAAAAATAAATAAAAAAGTTAAAATTTTACTAGTCAAATACACTTGGTTGCCACAGATTAATGCATTCAGTCTGCTGCAGATTAATCCTTTTTTTTTCTGTGCAAAAAGAATTAACTGGATTTGACACTATCGGTTTAGAAAAGTTTTACAGTAGGAAGCCGCCCCCCCCCCCAGTAAATAGGGAATGTTATCAGTCCAATTTTTTTCCAGCACAAAGTGTTTCACTGGATTTTTGGGTACATTTTGTTCTTAAGGCATTTTTGTTTGTAGAACACAAGTTTATGATCCAAAATCATACTGTTTCTAAAAACACTGGTTAATCTGAGAACAACAATAACAGACATGTATGTACTCCACTTTTTCTGTCTCCAAAGACTCTAAAACTAAAATAAATTTATGCCACATTAAAATGTTTAAGCCCTTCTGACAGTTAACGTAGGATAACCTCAAAAATCGCTAAAATAACCCCAAATGTGGGATATTTTTATAAACTACATACCCCCCAAGTTTTTATGAGTTTTATGGGTTAGTTTCAGGTGTCCGGACACAGCTGTTAATCAAATGTAAACTTTTTTTTCATGTTATCCTTAGTTTGCTAAAATAGAAAATTTGAGACAAAATCATAAATGAAATTCACACAAAAACTTCAGCAAAAAGTTTGAAACCAACACTAATGTGTAAGTCTAACTTTTTCTTACTATACTGTACTTACACAGAGACATGACCACAACTAACTCCAAATGGGATGTATGCACAAGTGCAATTACAGAAAAAAAAAAAATCTGTATTTTCAACAGCTTCTGCTTTTTCAAATGAACCCCCCAAACTTGGAAACACCCTCTGAAAATATATAGTTTGTGGGATCTACACACTTAAAGCTACATAACTGTACCATTTTTTCATACATACATGCAGATTTCTGGACGTAGTTCTTCATAATCCATGATTTTAGGAAATTTTGTGGAAAAAGAAAAAAAAGAGCAAGTTGATTCACAGTTAGATATCTTACTTAAAGGGTAACTGTGGTCTTGAATTCTTCCAAACTAGTAAGAATTATATAAAAAAAAAAAAAAACTTCCATCACACCTTCAAAATAAAACCTACATTTATTTTTTGAGAAACAATATTTAAAATTATATATTTTTGGAATCTACATAACATCCACAGGCAATTAATTGTAGAATGTCACACTTTTAGGACATTTTTATAAATAACTGAAGAAAAAAAAAATATTAAAAGAAATAAACCCAAACCCACATGACAAGTTAAAAAAAAAAAATCAAAGAATAAGAAGCGCACACCACATTTGTGCATTTTCAGATTATTTAGTTGATAACACACACAAAACATTGTGTAATCCACTAAAGAAACCTGGAAACGCAGTGTGGTGTGTGCATTGTTATTAGACAGTGTTATTTTGTTATTTGGCCCTCCAGTACATTAGCATTAGCATGTTGTTAGCCCTCCAGTACATTAGACAGTATTGTCAGCCCTCCAGTTCATTAGATGGTGTTATTCGGCCCTCCAGTACATTAGCATTGTTGGTCAGCCCTTCAGTTCATTAGACAGTGTTGTCAGCCCTCCAGTATATTAGACAGTGTTATTCGCCCCTCCAGTATATAAGCATTGTTAGTCAGCCCTCCAGTTCATAAGACAGTGTTGTCAGCACTCCCATTCATTGGAAAGTGTTATTCGCCCCTCCAGTATATTAGCATTCTAAGTCGGCCCTCCAGTTCATTAGACAATGTTATTTAGACCTCCAGTTCATTAGACAGTGTTGTCAGAACTCCAGTTCATTAGACAGTGTGGTCAGCCTTCAAGTACATTAGACAGTGTTGTCAGTCCTCCGGTTCATTAGATGGTGTTGTTGGCCCTCCAGTTCATTAGACAGTGTTATTGTGCCCTCCAGCACATTAGCATTGTTAGTCTGCCCTCCAGCTTATTACAGATAAAATGGGGGCACTTAATTACTCTAGAGTCTGTCAGCCTAATCCAAATTCTATGCACAAGACTCTTATTTATCAGGAGTGGGCCCTTGCATATGTTGGAGGCAGGGTGTTGCTGAACTACCACTCTAGCTAGAATGTAATAAATGGGTGCCAGTGGTTCTTGAACTTTAAACAGTATCTTATTTATTAACAATATTAATAAGGCAATTCGCACAATAGAGGTGGCATAGCATGGCACATATATCACATAAATACTCACAAACCAGAGGAATCGGAATCAGCTTGTTAGTGCCACCTCAGCTTTGTAATGGAATCCTCTACCCCTTATGTCTAGCACTATGTCCCTTTTCTTGGGTAGTATACCCAGGACTCTACTCTACTAAATCTCCTTGTTGGAGCTCAGGCTGCTCACTAGCTACCCTACTCCTATCTGATCTATAATAGAATCTAATCTCACAATTAACTGAACCTACCTGTTATTTAGGTCCCAGGCTCATCCCTCTCCTCTAGGGAAACTCCAGGAAGTCAGAAAGAGGGTGAGTACATGTATGCTTCCCTTTTTATTCTTTTACAGTATACTGCCAGAACAAAATACACTAAAGGGTAACTAGTTTATCAGTTCCCTACAGTGTTGACAGCCCTCCAGTTTATTAGACAGTGTTAGGTCATCCCTGCCGTTCATCAGACAGTGTTATTCAGCCCTACAGTACATTAGCATTTTTAGTCAGCCCCCCAGTTCTTTAGACAGTGTTGTCAGCCCTCCAGTTCATTAGACAGCGTTGTCAGCCATCTAGTTCATTAGGACTGTGTTGTCAGCCCTCCAGTTAATTAACCAGTTTAGTCAGCCCTCCAGTTTATTAGACAGTGTTGTCAGCCCTCCAGTTCATTTGACAGTGTTAGTCAGCCCTCTAATTCAAAAGCCAGATCCTTCAGTTTATTTGCCTGTTTCTGCTATCTTAATCACATCATACACTTGGAAATATCAAGGGCAACAATGTAAAATGGTAATAGATGGGTGTAACCTTAACAAAATAGGTGTGGCCTTAGAAATGTGTACATGGCCAAAAAAATCATCACATAAATGGGCGCCACAACTCCCCACCGATTTGTCCCTCATACCTCATTGGCATTTTTAAATGTTGGAATGTATAACACAGCGGTCTTGTTCGCTCCTATGAGCACAGCATTTTGGTACGTGTAAACAAGCCCTTATATGTTCTCATTAGCCCTAGTGTGAACAAGCCCTTATATGTTCTCATCTGCCCTAGTGTGAACGAGCCTTTATATGTTCTCATCTGCCCTAGTGTGAACAGGCCCTTATATGTTCTAATCAGCCCTAGTGTGAACTGGCCCTTATATGTTCTCATCTGCCCTACTGTGAATGGGCCCTTATATGTTCTCATCTGCCCTAGTGTTAACAAGCCTTTGTATATTCTCATCTGCCCTAGTGTGAATGGGCCTTTATATGTTCTCATCTGCCCTAGTGGGAACGGGCCCTTATATGTTCTCATCTGCCCTAGTGAGAACGGGCCCTTATATGTTCTTATCTGCCCTAGTGTGAACAAGCCTTTATATGTACTCATCTGCCTTAATGTGAACGGGCCCTTATATGTTCTCATCTGCCCTAGTGTGAACGGGCCCTTATATGTTCTCATCTGCCCTAGTGTGAATGGGCCCTTATATGTTCTCATTAGCGCTAGTGTGAACGGGCCCTTATATTTTCTCATCTGCCCTAGTGGGAACGAGCCCTTATATGTTCTCATCTGCCCTAGTGTGAACAAGCCTTTATATGTTCTCATCTGCCCTAATGTAAACGGCCCTTATATGTTCTCATCTGCCCTAGTGTGAACGGGCCCTTATATTTTCTCATCAGCCCTATTGTGAATGGGCCCTTAGATTTTCTCATCTGCCCTAGTGTGAACGGACCCTTTTATGTTTCTCTCTCCTAGTGTAACGACCTTTATATGTTCTCATCACCCTTAGTGTGAACGGCCCTTATTGTTCTCATCAGCCGTAGTGTGAACAAGCCTTTATATGTTCTCATCAGCCCTAGTGTGAACGGGCCCTTATATGTTCTCATCAGCCCTAGTGTGAAAGGGCCCTTATATTTTCTCATCTGCCCTAGTGTGAAAGAGCCCTTATATGTTCTCATCTGCCCTAGTGTGAAAGAGCCTTTGTATATTCTCATCTGCCCTAGTGGGAACGGGCCCTTATATGTTCTCATCTGCCCTAGTGGGAACGGGCCCTTATATGTTCTTATCTGCCCTAGTGTGAACAAGCCTTTATATGTTCTCATCTGCCCTAATGTGAACGGGCCTTTATATGTTGTCATCTGCCCTAGTGTGAATGGGCCCTTATATGTTCTCATCAGCCCTAGTGTGAAAGGGCCCTTATATTTTCTCATCTGCCCTAGTGTGAAAGAGCCCTTATATGTTCTCATCTGCCCTAGTGTGAACGGGCCCTTATATGTTCTCATCAGACCTAGTGTGAACGGGCCCTTATATTTTTTCATCTGCCCTAGTGTGAACGGGCCTTTATATGTTCTCATCTGCCCTAGTGTGAAGGAGCCTTTATATGTTCTCATCAGCCCTAGTGTGAAAGGGCCCTTATATTTTCTCATCTGCCCTAGTGTGAAAGAGCCCTTATATGTTCTCATCTGCCCTAGTGTTAACGAGCCCTTATATTTTCTCATCTGCCCTAGTATGAACGAGCCTTTATATGTTCTCATCAGCTCTAGTGTGAACGAGCCTTTATATGTTCTCATCTGCCCTAGTGTGAATGGGCCCTTATATGTTCTCATCAGCCCTAGTGTGAACGGGCCCTTATATTTTCTCATCTGCCCTAGTGGGAACGAGCCATTTATGTTCTCATCTGCCCTAGTGTGAACGGTCTTTATGTTCTCATCTGTGCTAATGTGTACGGGCCCTTATAGTTTCTCATCTGCCCTATTGTGAACGGGCCCTTATATGTTCTCATCAACCTAGTGTGAATGGGCCCTTAGATTTTCTCGCGCCCTAGTGTGAAGGGCCTTTTATGTTCTCATCTGCCCTAGTGTAAACGAGCCTTTATATGTCTCATCAGCCCTAGTGTGAACGGGCCCTTATATTTTCTCATCAGCCTAGTGTGAACAAGCCTTTATATGTTCTCATCGCCCTAGTGTGACGGCCCTTATATGTTCTCATCACCCTAGTGTGAAAGGCCCTTATATTTTCTCATCTGCCTAGTGTGAAAGAGCCCTTATATGTTCTCATCTGCCCTAGTGTGAAAAGCCTTTGTATTTTCATCTCATCTGCCCTAGTGGGAACGGGCCCTTATATGTTCTCATCTGCCCTAGTGGGAACGGGCCCTTATATGTTTCTTATCTGCCCTAGTGTGAACAGCCTTTATATGTTCTCATCTGCCCTAATGTGAACGGGCCCTTATATGTTGTCATCTGCCCTAGTGTGAATGGGCCCTTATGTTTCTCATCAGCCCCTAGTGTGAAAGGGCCCTTATATTTTCTCATCTGCCCTAGTGTGAAGAGCCCTTATATGTTCTCATCTGCCCTAGTGTGACGGGCCCTTTATATGTTCTCATCGACCTGTGTGAACGGCCCCTTATATTTTTTTTCTCTGCCCTAGTGTGAGGGCCTTTATATGTTCTCATCTGCCCTAGTGTAAGAGGCCTTTATATGTTCTCATCAGCCCTATGGTGAAAGGGCCCTTATATTTTCTCATCTGCCCTAGTGTGAAAGAGCCCTTATATGTTCTCATCTGCCAGTGTTAACAGCCCTTATATTTTCTCATCTGCTGCCCTAGTATGAACAGCCTTTATATGTTCTCATCAGCTCTAGTGTGAACGAGCCTTATATGTTCTCATCTGCCCTAGTGTGAATGGGCCCTTATATGTTCTCATCGCCCTAGTGTGAACGGGCCCTTATATTTTCTCATCTGCCCTAGTGGAACGGAGCCCTTATATGTTCTCATCTGCCCTAGTGTGAACAGGTTTTATATTTTTCTCATCTGTGCTAATAATTTTTTACGGGCCTTATATGTTCTCATTGCCCTATTGTGACGGGCCCTTATATGTTCTCATCAGACCTATGTGAATGGGCCCTTATTTTCTCATCTGCCCTAGTGTGAATGGGCCCTTATATGTTCTCATCTGCCCTAGTGTGAACGAGCCTTTATATGTTCTCATCAGCCCTAGTGTGAACGGGCCCTTATATGTTCTCATCAGCCCTAGTGTGAACAAGCCTTTATATGTTCTCATCTGCCCTAGTGTGAACGGGCCCTTATATGTTCTCATCAGCCCTAGTGTGAACGGGCCCTTATATTTCTCATCAGTCCTAGTGTGAAAGGGCCCTTATATTTTCTCATCTGCCCCATTGTGAAAGGGCCCTTATATGTTCTCATCAGCCCTAGTGTGAAAGAGCCCTTATATGTTCTCATCTGCCCTAGTGTGAACGGGCCCTTATATGTTCTCATCTGCCCTAGTGTGAACAAGCCTTTATATGTTCTCATCAGCCCTAGTGTGAATGGACCCTATATGTTCTTATCTGCCCTAGTGTGAACAAGCCTTTATATGTTCTCATCAGCCCTAGTGTGATGGGAACCTCATTTCTCAACTGCCCTAGTGTGAACGAGCCTTTATATGTTCTCATCAGCCCTAGTGTGAACGAGCCTTTATATGTTCTCATCAGCCCTAGTGTGAATGGGCCCTTATATGTTCTCATCGCCCTAGTGTGAATGGGCCCTTATATTTTCTCATCTGCCCTAGTGTGAACGGGCCCTTATGTTCTCATCTGCCCTAGTGTGAATGAGCCTTTATATGTTCTCATCAGCCCTTGTGTGGAACGGCCCTTATATGTTCTCATCAGCCCTATTGTGAACAAGCCTTTTATATGTTCTCTCATCTGCCCTTGTGTGAATGGCCCCCTTATATGTTCTTATCAGCCCTAGTGTGAACGGGCCCTTATATTTTCTTATCAGCCCTAGTGTGAATTGGCCCTTATATGTTCTCATCAGCCCTAGTGTGAATGGGCCCTTATATGTTCTCATCAGCCCTAGTGTGAATGGGCCCTTATATTTTCTCATGTGCCCTAATGTGAAAGAGCCCTTATATGTTCTCATCTGCCCTAGTGTTATAACAAGCCCTTATATTTTTCTCATCTTGCCCTAGTATGAACGGCCTTTATATGTTCTCATACAGCCCTAGTGTGAACGAGCCTTTATATGTTCTCATTTGCCCTAGTGTGAATGGGCCTATATGTTCCCATCAGCCCTAGTGTGACGGCCCTTATATTTTCTCATCTGCCCTAGTGGGAACGAGCCCTTATATGTTCTCATCTGCCCTAATGTGTACGGGCCCTTATATGTTCTCATCTGCCTAGGTGGACGGCCCTTATATGTTCTTATCAGACCTAGTGTGAATGGGCCCTTATATTTTCTCAACTGCCCTAGTGTGAACGGGCCCTTATATGTTCTCATCTGCCCTAGTGTGAACAAACCTTTATATGTTCTCATCAGCCCTAGTGTGAATGGGCCCTTATGTTCTCATCAGCCTTGGTAACAGCCTTTATATGTTCTCATCTGCCCTAGTGTGAATGGGCCCTTATATGTTCTCATCATGCCCTAGTGGAAAGGGCCCTTATATTTTCTCATCTGCCCTAGTGTGAAAGAGCCCTTATATGTTCTCATCAGCCCTAGTGTGAAAGAGCCCTTATATGTTTCTCATCGCCCTAGTGTAACCGGCCCTTATAGTTCTCATCTGCCCTAGTGTGAACAAGTCTTTATATGTTCTCATCCAGCCCTAGTGTGAAGGACCCTTATATGTTTCTTATCTGCCCTAGTGTGAACAAGCCTTTATATGTTCTCATCACCCTAGTGTGAATGGGACCTTATATATTTCTCATCTGCCTAGTGGGAACGAGCCCTTATATGTTCTCATCTGCCCTATGTGGGGCCCTTATATGTTCTCATCAGCCCTAGTGTGAATGGGCCTTATATGTTCTCATCACCCTGTGTGAATGGGCCCTTATATTTTCTCATCTGCCCTAGTGTGAACGGCCCTTATGTTCTCATCTGCCCTAGTGTGAATGAGCCTTTATATGTTTCTCATCAGCCCTTGTGTGAACGGGCCCTTATATTTTCATCAGCCCTAGTGTGAACAAGCTTTATATGTTCTCATCTGCCCTTGTGTGAATGGCCCTTATATGTTCTTATCAGCCCTAGTGTGAACGGGCCCTTATATTTCTTTCAGCCCTAGTGTGAATGGCCCTTATATGTTCTCATCAGCCCTAGTGTGAACAAGCCTTTATATGTTCTTCATCAGCCCTAGTGGAACGAGCCTTTATAGTTCTCATCAGCCCTAGGTGAATGGCCCTTATATGTTCTTCCATCGCCCTAGTGTGAATGGGCCCTTATATTTTCTCCATGTGGCCCTATGTGAAAGAGCCCTTATTGTTCTCATCTGCCCTAGTGTAACAGCCCCTTTATTTTCTCATCTGCCCTAGTATGAACGAGCCTTTATATGTCTCATCAGCCCTAGTGTGAACGCGCCTTTATATGTTCTCATTTGCCCTAGTGTGAATGGGCCCTTATATGTTCCATCAGCCTAGTGTGAACGGGCCCTTATATTTTCTCATCTGCCCTAGTGAACGAGCCCTTATATTTCTCATCTGCCCTAATGTGTACGGGCCCTTATATGTTTCTTATCTGCCCTAGTGTGAACGGCCCTTTATGTTCTTATCAGACCTAGTGTGAATGGCCCTTATATTTTCTCAACTGCCTTAGTGTGACGGCCCTTATATGTTCTCATCTGCCCTAGTGTGCAAACCTTTTATATGTTCTCATCAGCCCTAGTGTGAATGGGCCCTTATATGTTCTCATCAGCCCTAGTGTGAAACAGCCTTTAATATGTGTCTCATCTGCCTCTGCCTAGTGTGAATGGGCCCTTAATATGTTTCTCATCAGCCCTAGTTGAAAGGCCCTTATATTTTCTTCCATCTGCCCTAGTGTGAAATAGCCCTTATATGTTCTCATCACCCTAGTGTGAAAGAGCCCTTATATGTTCTCATCTGCCCTAGTGTAAACGGGCCCTTATATGTTCTCATCTGCCCTAGTGTGAACAAGCCTTTATATGTTCTCATCAGCCCTAGTGTGAACGGGACCTTATATTTTCTCAACTTCCCTAGTGTGAACGAGCCTTTATATGTTCTCATCTGCCCTAATGTGAACGGGCCCTTATATGTTCTCATCTGCCCTAGTGTGAACGGGCCCTTATATGTTCTCATCAGCCCTAGTGTGAACGGGCCCTTATATGTTCTCATCAGCCCTAGTGTGAATGAGCCTTTATATGTTCTCATCTGCCCTAATGTAAACGGGCCCTTGTATGTTCTCATCAGCCCTAGTATGAACAGGCCCTTATATTTTTTCATCTGCCCTAGTGTGAACGGGCCCTTATATTTTCTCATCTGCCCTAGTGTGAACGGGCCCTCATATGTTCTCATCTGCCCTAGTGTGAACAAGCCTTTATATGTTCTCATCTGCCCTAGTGTAAACGGGCCCTTATATGTTCTCATCTGCCCTAGTGTGAACGAGCCTTTATATGTTCTCATCTGCCCTAGTGTGAAAGGGACCTTATATTTTATCATCAGCCCTAGTGTGAATGGGCCCTTATATGTTCTCATCTGCCCTAGTGTGAAAGGGCCCTTATATTTTCTCATCTGCCCTAGTGTGAACGAGCCCTTATATGTTCTCATCAGCCCTAGTGTGAACGAGCCTTTATATGTTCTCATCTGCCCTAGTGTGAATGGGACAATAATACTATGTGGTGTAGTGCTCCTCCCTACTATTACCCATAAGGCTAGAAATTACTACACCCTACAAATAGGAGGGTGCCTCTAGGAAAAAATGTATACCAATAAAAATGCTGCCAACCACTTCCAAAGAGTGGATATGGTCTGGCCAGTTCCTATAAAAAAAGGCACACACTAAATACCCATGGATGAAAAAGGGAAAAGTATATCAAGTATATCTCTTTCAAACTACCTTTATTTGCCGTGGACACTCTTGAATGCAATTATACATTACAAAGCATATTTGTTTATTACTTCCCCTATACACACATAAATCTAAATATATTTTTATAATGATACATATCTCTATATACATAAAACAATTGAGGCTGAGGGGCTATGGACATACGATGGTCTGTACGGTATCCTTACCACTCCCTTGGACTTGTACAAATATGGTTCATACAACATTGGAGTTATTATCAGAGTCAAGATCAGTACTGCATTTAGTATGTAACCACCATCAGATAATTCACTCGTGACACACTCTTGAATTACCAGTGCATTTTAGAACCACCTACGCGACGAGGATCATGAAGAGCAGGCCATACGCGTAATCATATGGGTGTACTTATAACGACGATATGTCATAGTATCCAAACCAAAATTATTATCTCCAACCGTTATTCAGGAGGGGTATCGGGACTTGGTTACATTATCACGGAGTAGCACTTCTCCCTGTACCTAGTCCAAAGATCACTCTGCCAGAAACATTTTGGGTTTCTTCGCCTGTCCCGAATCCACCAAATTATCAGTGACCGGTATCAGGTCTTACTACAACTCCCAGCAGACCCTCGGTATCAAATTCTTCACCCGTCCCACCTCCACACAAGATTTTCTTCCCAGATTACTGCACACACCATTTATACACATGACCATACTCACAAACTCCTCAATGGACGCCGCTATAGTTCAATCAGCAAGTTCATGTCCAAGCTTGGGCTCCTCCGCCATTAGCCCCTCAGCCTCACCAAACACCGACGCACGTTTCGCGCCCTAACCGAGCGCTTTGTCAGGGTAATGCGTCATCACTCTAGCGCCTCCTTTTATTTCCAATTCTTAAAGGCACATGTTCAAACAAAAACTTTTTTTCTTTCCATGCCAAAATGACAATACATATTAATGCTTGCAATTTCCAATGGCTTTCTCTTATCAATATTTAATTCTTTCTTAGTGTGAACGAGCCTTTATACAGTGGTTTGCAAAAGTATTCGGCACCATTGAAGTTTTCCACATTTTGTCACATTACTGCCACAAACATCAATTTTATTGGAATTCCATGTGAAAGACCAATACAAAGTGGTGTACACGTGAGAAGTGGAATGAAAATCATACAGGATTCCAATCATTTTTAACAAATCAATAACTGCAAAGTGGGGTGTGCGTAATTATTCAGCCCCCTTCGGTCTGAGTGCAGTCAGTTGCCCATAGACATTGCCTGATGAGTGCTAATGACTAAATAGAATGCAAAAGGTAGGGGCTATAACAGCCATAAACTACAGATAATAGGGATGGTCTACATCCATGAGGATGGGTGCTTAGTGGTAAGAACGTAACAATAGAATATAAAACAAAAGAGACAGAAAAGCTCCACTATGACATGGGACCATATGTTCCATGGCACTCAGCCATCATATCTTAATAATGATAATATATGTGGTAGGGAACACCTCCCTATAATACCACAAAAATAAAACAATCTAAATACCTAATGTCCAGTGATAAACACACATATTAGAGAAAACATAACACAACTGGTAAGTATATATATATATATATATATATAATTAGTATCAAAAGTTAAAAAGCACATTGGGCAAATGGGAGTAGTAGGCATAATAAGGCATAAATAGAATGCCCTGTATCCATAAGTCCAAAACAGTCCTACTGTCCAAAAACAGTTCCAAAGTGGTACCAGAATAATTTGTGTATTGGCATCAGAAAATATCCAACATGCAGTTCAAGTAGAACAATACTGGAATGGAAGATGGAACAATCTCACCTTTGCTTGTCAGGATACTAAATCGCGTCTATAGAGTCCCGCTCCGGCTGCCTTGACCACGAGCCGCCCGCTAACGTTGAATATTCCTGGATAGGCTGCACTCCTCCTCAAGGGAACGGTGTCCTCGCTTCAACTAACCAATACTCACAAACACCGTTACCAACATCTAGGTAAACGGCCAGGGCACGCCAACACTCCAAAACTACTGCATCCCCTTCTCGACAGACGTACGTTTAGGGATTTACTCCCTTCTTTCGGGTCACATGACCTGGGGCATTTTACCTCTTTATATACATCTGCTGAGCGGCTACTAATTCAGTCCGTGCTGCAAAATGTTGGACCAGTTGGAGTTATGGGGGTCCCGAAAATGACGGGCCACACTGCTACTTTCCTCCTTGTTCTTAATGTTCCTAATGTGCTCCAAAATACGTATTCTTAATTCCCTCTTAGTTTTTACAACATATAATATCTGGCATGGACACTGAATTACATATACTACCCCTTTAGTTCAGCAATTGATAAAGTGCCTCAATTTATATGTTTCCCCATTTTGCTCAAACCTATTTATTTTCTGCATATACGGACAGATTTTACATGTCCCGCATTTATAATTTCCTTTTAGGGGTTCCATGTTGAGCCAATGTTGTTTTACCTGGGGGTTTTGTTCAAAATAACTACAGGTAAGGGTCTGACCAATTGTTGCTGCCCTTTTTGCTACCATAGTTTCATTTTTTGTAATGGATTTACTTAGTGTTTCATCTGTATGTTATATAGGCCAATATTTGGCCATGATATGTTTAAGCCAGTGCCCGTCACTATTATAATTGGTGATGAATTGAGTTTTTTTCCATATCTCTTTCCTTACCAGTACCAAAAATCAGGGAATCTCTGTTCGAGTATTTTGCCCGTTTGTAGGCTTTTTTAAGCCAACTGTGGGGATACCCCCTTTGTATAAATCGATCTCTCATATCTTGTGAAGCCCTTTCAAAGTCATCCATGCAGGAACAGTTTCTCCTTAATCTTAAAGGGTATGTCCACCCTTAAAAATATTTTTTTATATGTTATTCCCCCTGTCCCCCCAGCCCCAACCGCTCTATTTATTTTATCAGAAGATGCCCCAAAGTTTACTTACCTCCCCTCTTTCCTCCGCCGCGCTGCCGGCCCTCTGCTTGCGAGAAAATGCAAACTGAGGGGCGGGACCGGCAGTCGCGTCTGTGATTGGCTGAGCGGCAGCCAATCACGGACGTGGATGCCGGGAGTTCATTGTGGCGGAGGAAAGAGGGGAGGTAAGTAAAGTTTGGGGCATTTTCTGATAAAATAAATAGAGCGGTTGGGGCTGGGGGACAGGGGGATTTTTATAGCTAAAGGGTTTTATGGTAGGGGGAGGGAATGCTAATTGGGAGGGAGAGGGAGGGAGGGGGAGAAGGGCTGCAGTACGCATGCCAAACTTCTCCCGGAGGCCATGTAGGAGGCATTATTATTAAGATATGATGGCTGAGGGCCATGGAACATATGGTCCCATGTCATAGTGGAGCTTTTCTGTCTCTTTTGTTTTGAATTCCACTAAATAGAGGGCACCTGTGTGTAATCTAATGTCAGTACAAATACAGCTGCTCTGTGACGGCCTCAGAGGTTGTCTAAGAGAATCTTGGGAGCAACAACACAATGAAGCCCAAATAACACACCAGACAGGTCAGGGATAAAGTTATTGAGAAATTTAAAGCAGGCTTAGGCTACAATAAGATTTCCAAAGCCTTGAACATCCCACGGAGCACTGTTCAAGCGATCATTCAGAAATGGAAGGAGTATGGCACAACTGTAAACCTGCCAAGACAAGGCCGTCCACCTAAACTCACAGGCCGAACAAGGAGAGCTCTGATCAGAAATGCTGTCAAGAGGCCCATGGTGACTCTGGACGAGCTGCAGAGATCTACAGCTCAGGTGGAAGAATCTGTCCATAGGACAACTATTAGTCGTGCACTGCACAAAGTTGTCCATTATGGAAGAGTGGCACGAAGAAAGCTATTGTTAACAGAAAAGCATAAGAAGTCCCGTTTGCAGTTTGCCACAAGCCATGTGGGGGACATAGCAAACATGTGGAAGAAGGTTCTCTGGTCAGATGAGACCAAAATGGAAAACGCTATATGTGGCGAAAAACTAACACTGCACATCACTCAGAACACACCATCCCCACTGTCAAATATAGTGGTGGCAGCATCATACTCTGGGGGTGCTTCTCTTAAGCAGGGACAGGAAAGCTGGTCAGAGTTGATGGGAAGATCGATGGAGCCAAATACAGGCCAATCTTGGAAGAAAACCTCTTGGAGTCAGCAAAAGACTTGAGACGGGCGGAGGTTCACCTTCCAGCAGGACAACGGCCCTAAACATAAAGCCAGGGCAACAATGGAATGATTTAAAACAAAACATATCCATGTGTTAGAATGGCCCAGTTAAAGTCCAGATCTAAATCCAATCGAGAATCTGTGGCAAGATCTGAAAACTGCTGTCCACAAACGCAAATCTGACTGAGCTGGAGCTGTTTTGCAAAGAAGAATGGGCAAGGATTTTAGTCTCTAGATGTGCAAAGCTGGTAGAGACATACCCTAAAAGACTGGCAGCTGTAATTGCAGCAAAAGGTGGTTCTACAAAGTATTGACTCAGGGGACTGAATAATCACGCACACCCCACTTTGCACCTCAGCCGTGTTAGCCCCCCCTTATCATAATTGTAGAGCAAAACATATGCAGTTGGTTAGATCTTTGTTAGATCAGGTAAGATCAATTGTTGTTTTCGTTAGATCTCATATGAAATTAGAGATATTAACAGTTATTTGCAGGGGGGGCTAACCTGTCATCAGCCCCCCCTTATCAAAAAATTGATCAAACAATTAGCTATTTTGGAAGATATTTGTTAGATCCGGTATGATCAACTAGTTGTTTTGTTAGATCTCACATAATTTCAGAGTTATTAAGTGATTAATGAGGGGGGGCTAGCCCCCCCACATACAATTTTCAGCTCAAATTTGATGCAGATCCGGTAAGATCAAGTGGTCTCAACGTTAGATCTCGTATAATTACAGAGATATTATGGATTTTTGGGATTACATAAGGGGGGCTAGCCCCCCTAAATGGAATTTTCAGCTCAAATTTGATGCAGACTAATAGGCCTTCGTTAGATCCGGTAAGATCAAGTGGTCTCAACGTTAGATCTCATATAATTACAGAGATATTATGGATTTTTGGGATTACATAAGGGGGGGCTACCGGAGTATACTTACATGCTCCCGATGGTCCCGCAGCCACTGGGCTGCCGCCTCTTGCTGATGACATCACACAGGTCTGTGAAAGTGGCCTAACTAAGTGAAGTTATAATTCAACAGAACACAGAATACTTAGGTGCTAACCTATAGAAGCAATATAGGGGTTCTTACAGAGTATATGGGGGGGTTAGGTGAAACACAAACAACCGGAAATGGCACAGGCATACAGATTTTTTTGGTACTACTCACTTAAAAAATTTCTGCATTATGAAGCACTGAGCAGTTTTAGTAATCAGAGTTACTTTAACATATATAACAACCTCTACAGAGTTACTTAGACTTTAACATATATAACAACCTCTACAGAGTTACTTAGACTTTAACATATATAACAACCTCTGCAGTTACTTAGACTTTAACATATATTACAACCTCTGCAGAGTTACTTAGACTTTAACATATATAACAACCTCTGCAGTTACTTAGACTTTAACATATATTACAACCTCTGCAGAGTTACTTAGACTTTAACATATATTACAACCTCTGCAGAGTTACTTAGACTTTAACATATATTACAACCTCTGCAGAGTTACTTAGACTTTAACATATATTACAACCTCTGCAGAGTTACTTAGACTTTAACATATATAACAACCTCTGCAGAGTTACTTAGAATTTAACATATATAACAACCTCTGCAGAGTTACTTAGACTTTAACATATATAACAACCTCTACAGAGTTACTTAGACTTTAACATATATAACAACCTCTGCAGAGTTACTTAGACTTTAACATATATAACAACCTCTGCAGAGTTGCTTAGACTTTAACATATATAACAACCTCTGCAGAGGTACTTAGACTTTAACATATATAACAACCTCTACAGAGGTACTTAGACTTTAAAGGGCATGTCCACCCCCAAAACTATAATCCCCCCAACTACTGGCCCCATCATGTAGTGTAGTGTAATCCTTACCTCACATCCCAGCTCCATAGGTTCTCCTGTAGTCCCCCCCCAAAGTCCCAAAAACTGCCCACCAGGAGGTAGCAGGTCATATAGGACCCGTCTGCTAGCTGGCCTAGGTAGATTGATGTACGCAGGCTTCCCCTTTCCCTCCTTCCCTTACCCCGTCTACATCCCTCCCCCTAGCATAAAAAACTTCAGTACAGTATTCCCCCATGTCTCCCAGCCCCAACCGCATATTTTTTATTTTTAGAAAGCTCCCAAACTCTTACTTACCTTTCCTTTCCTCCGGCGAAGTGAGAGTCGGCAGGCGGTCTGTGATTGGCTGCCGCTCAGCCAATCACAGACGTGGCTGCGGTCCCGCCCCTCTGCTTGCATTTCCTTGCAAGCAGAGGCCGGGGAGCGCGGCGGAGGAAAGAGGGGAGGTAAGTAGAGTTTGGGGGGCTTCTAAAAAAAAAATATAGCGGTTGGGGCTGGGAGCCCAGGGGGGATCTTATATTACAAATTCAATTTTAGGGTGGACATACCCTTTAACATATATAACAACCTCTGATAGTCCACATACTTTGTTGGGGTCAACAGTTTTTATTCTTCCCACGTGTTGTTTTTTATTTTACAGTAGGACACATAGTGGCATCCTTGAACATGTAGTATAACTGGTCCTAGTGCATAAAGTTTATTGGATATTGTTATTTCACTTGGAAATTCAGAGAGAAATATTTTGTTACAGGTAACCAACACGTGGCTCAATTATTAGATGTGGGCCTGGCTTAATGATGATTGTAGACGTTTGCTGCAGGTGGGTGAACATGGTCTATTGATAATCTTAGACGAACTTTGCATTGCATAGGCAAAGCCATGTTTGAGGTCATTTGTGTTTATTGGCCAGTATATACAACAGTGTTCACTATTATTTTTACATGTTGCATTTGGACAAACTGAAGTTTTGACTGCACTTGGAACATTTTTCAAATACAATTGAATAGTATTGCCGATGGAATCTTCTTCATTTAAGTTTACAATTCCACCAGGAATTGGACACATGGGTAAATCTCCAGTAAAAATTGAGCTCTCTGTATGTAGACAGAGTGATCAGGACCATTTTCAAAAAATACTTAAAGGGCAACTATAGTGAAAAAAAAACTTTGTCTGTATACAATGTATAGACACTTAGTATAAGCTGCCTTACTTTATGTTTCTGTGTGGCTTCATTTCTTCACACTGGCAGAAGTTTTGTACCAAGCGTGTAGTCCCCCTCCCCTCTCTGTCTACTCCCCCTAAGCAGTGACGGGCTTGATACAGAGTCCGAGCATTGTCAGTTGAAAGGACTTTAAATGAAGTGCTGCTGTCCTGTTGACCCCTCCCTTCCAGAGCTAGACTGCAAAAAGTAGCAATATGCTGGGAAGGGGAGGGGCAGAGGGGAGAGAGGAGGACAAGTGGTGTGAGATTCTTTACAAGTAAGTTACTGAACTTTGCCTGTTCTCTAACTTTGCTATTGTTATTTATTTTTACCTAAAGTTCATATCTCTCCCCCTGCTTAGCTGAGATCATAATCACTAGAGAGAGAGAGTCAGTGTAACAGCAGCTTGTAGTGAGACCTTCACAAACACAGTGGACTGCTTGTTGTCTGTTACATTTCAGTTGCTTAGTCTATATATTTCATAGATGCACTGTGTGTCTTGTTTGGTATATAGTGTATTACTGTATTATATATACTGTATTAGTGTTCCATTTGAGTCACTGGTTTTTTGTATATAAGATATTTTTTCTTGGGGGGGGGCTGAGTTTATGTGTGTTATGCTCATATGCTGGGTAATGGTTTTTTTGATTGTGTTTAGCACTACAGCATTTGACTATATGTTGCACATGGGTACATATAGTGTGGGTGAGAGAGGTGTGTGACAGTACTGCATGGGAGCTTTGGATTGTGTGGGTGTGTGCCTTTGAGTGACAGATGAGGTGTAGCAGCTCCTACAAATCACAGCATATTCAAAGGCTTATATCTCGGGGACTATGAAGAATTTAAAGAAACTAAAGGTAACCTGGTGGATGGGATGACTTATAGGATACATTAGAAGAAATTAAAAAAAAACAATTTTCTCACTATAATTGCCCTTTAACAAAATTGAGAAAAGGGTTTTGGCAACTAACTACAAAGTTTCTGTATAACTCATAATCAACGTAGATGGAAGACAAACTGTGCAGCAGAGAATCAAATGGACAAGTGTTATTTAGCATATATATATACCTTGTTTAATTTAATGGGGTTTAAAAGACTTCCATTCCTCAGTATGCCTAATGGCTTTCTTGAGCAAGGTTTGTCAATTATTGAGTAATGTTTGGAAATGGTGTTAAATATGTCTGTCTTTCTTAAAGGGTTTATTAATGGTTGAACAGAATTCTTGGACTTCTGAATCTTTGAAGTGAATATATTTTTCCTTGAGAATTACATCAGCTTTATAAGGCTTTTTGTTTTTCCCCGCCAGGACTCTTCTCTAGAAGCTCTAGGACATTTTCCTCCATGTGCTTGATTCTTCTGTAGGTCAGGATATTCCCTCATACTACTATTTCTTCTATGAGCTCCAGGATATTCTCCTTCATGTGCTTATTTTCTTCAATAGGCTCCACTTCCATAGGCTCATTTGTTTCTTCTATAAGCTTCAGGGAATTGGCCTTTATGCGTGTGGCCCTGAAGTAGGTTCTTTAAGAAGTTGAGTAGAGTCTTCAACACGTGTAACTGTGGACTAACCTCTTTTTCTTCTTCCAGAGGTTTGCTTGCCCAAACTCATTTATGACATCTCCCATAAACGCTTTGGCACTGATATTGTATGAATGGGCACTGCAGCTGCTATTTTGATTTTCCAGAAAGAGCTGTTAAGTGGCATGCAACAAATTGTCAACTCGGAGTGGTTTTTGATTGTGCTGAAGAATAGCATTCTTCAGAAGGCCAAAATCACCCTCAAATGATGCAGAAGAGGCTGTTTTTTAGGGGATTGAAAATGCTGGTTGCACAACTAAAGTCCAGATAGGGAAATACTTGATCAAATGCAAGTAGTTTCTTAGAAAAGCCAACACAGAAATAAGGGTTTGGCTGATCACCCTGTTCTGTACTTGTTTCATCTGCTTCCTGAACTAGTCACTTAACCACTCTGGTTGTGGTGAGAATTTGTTTTCTCTTCATCGAGTTCTTCATTATCATCTTGTTAGAACAATAGGTATCAATAATTTTAAATCTCCCATCTCAATGCAATGACAAAGATATGACTTTGATGTTCATATTTAGAGATTTTGTCTTTTGCTATTTCACCAGTTGTCTCACACCTGGAAGGATAAGTGTGCAGTCATTTAAGGCTCGGCATATTGCACCAAGTAAGGCCATGAGAAGTCACAGACACATTTTTAGGTGATTTGCGCACATCTTTGAGCCATTTTTCCAACCAAAAAGTTATAGTTGGCGTATCCTGACATTCACTCAACTTGAGAAACACTTTATGAGTATTTGTAAAGTTGATCACAATCTTATATAAGAATATATGAGCTGACATCCCATTTGTTTTAGTTTTTGAACCAAACTCCAGGGCATCTACTTCAATTTTTTTTTGAGAGAGTGTTTTGAGCAATTCCTTTTGAAATGTATGTTTGTTCCTTTACGCAATAATGCACAAAAAAATTCTTTATATGAGATGTGTTAGAGATACCGTATATAACGAGAGCCTATTAGTCTGCATCAAATTTGAGCTGAAAATGTCATGTGGGGGGCTAGCCCCCCCTATGTAATCCCGAAATCCTAATATCTCTGTAATATATGAGATCTAATGTTGAGACACTTGATCTTACCGGATCTAACGAAGGCCTATTAGTCTGCATCAAATTTGAGCTGAAAATTGCAGTGGGGGGGCTAGCCCCCCTTATGTAATCCCAAAATCCATAATATCTTGTAATTTTGAGATCTAAGTTGAGACCACTTGATCTTACCGGATCTAAGAAGGCCTATTAGTCTGCATCAAATTTGAGCTGAAAATTATTGGGGGGGGCTAGCCCCCCCTTATGTAATCCCAAAAATCCATATATCTCTGTAATTAAATGGATCAACGTTGAGACCACTTGATCTTACCGGATTAAGAAGGCCTATTAGTCTCAAATTTGAGCTGAAAATTATGTGGGGGGGCTAGCCCCCTAGTAATCCCAAAAATCATAATATCTCTGAATTAATGAGATCTAACGTTAGACCACTTGATCTTACCGGATTAACAAAGGCCATTAGTCTGCATCAAATTTGAGCTGAAAATTGCATGTGGGGGGGCTAGCCCCCCCTTATGTAATCCCGAAAATCCATAATATCTCTGTAATTCTATGAGATCTAATGTTGAGACCACTTGATCTTCCGGAGTCTAACGAAAGGCCTATAGTCTGCATCAAATTTGAGCTGAAAATTGATGTGGGGGGGCTAGCCCCCCTTATGTAATCCCGAAAATCCATAATATCCTGTAATTCTATGAGATCTAACGTTGAGACACTTGATCTTACCGGATCTAATGAAGGCCTATTAGTCTGCATCAAATTGAGCGTGAAAATTCCATGTTGGGGGGGCTAGCCCCCCCTTATGTAATCCCAAAAATCCATAATATCTCGTAATTAAATGAGATCTAACGTTGAGACCACTTGATCTACCGGATTATAAGAAGGCCTATTAGTCGTATCAAATTTGAGCTGAAAATTGTATGTGGGGGGGCTAGCCCCCCTATGTAATCCCAAAAAATCATAATATCTCGTAATTAAATGAGATCTAACGTTGAGACCACTTGATCTTACCGGATCTAACAAAGGCCTATTAGTCGCATCAAATTGAGCTGAAAATTGTATGTGGGGGCTAGCCCCCCTTATGTAATCCCAAAAATCCATAATATCTCTGTAATTATATGAGATCTAACGTTGAGACCCCTTGATCTTACCGGATCTAATGAAGGCCTATTAGTCTGCATCAAATTTGAGCTGAAAATTCATGTGGGTGGGCTAGGCCCCCCCTTATGTAATCCCAAAAATCCATAATATCTCTGTAATTAAATGAGATCTAACGTTGAGACCACTTGATCTTACCGGATCTAATAAGCCTATAGTCTGCATCAAATTGAGCTGAAAATTCCATTTGGGGTAGCCCCCCCTTATGTAATCCCAAAAATCCATAATATCTCTGTAATTAAATGAGATCTAACGTTGAGACCACTTGATCTTACCGGATCTAACGAAGGCCTATTAGTCTGTATCAAATTTGAGCTGAAAATTGTATGTGGGGGGGCTAGCCCCCCTTATGTAATCCCAAAAATCCATAATATCTCTGTAATTAAATGAGATCTAACGTTGAGACCACTTGATCTTACCGGATCTAACAAAGGCCTATTAGTCTGCATCAAATTTGAGCTGAAAATTGTATGTGGGGGGCTAGCCCCCCTTATGTAATCCCAAAAATCCATAATATCTCTGTAATTATATGAGATCTAACGTTGAGACCCCTTGATCTTACCGGATCTAATGAAGGCCTATTAGTCTGCATCAAATTTGAGCTGAAAATTCCATGTGGGGGGCTAGCCCCCCTTATGTAATCCCGAAAATCCATAATATCTCTGAAATTAAATGAGATCTAACGTTGATACCACTTGATCTTACCGGATCTAACAAATATCTTCCAAAATAGCTAATTGTTTGATCAATTTTTTGATAAGGGGGGGCTGATGACAGGTTAGCCCCCCCTGCAAATAACTGTTAATATCTTTAATTTCATATGAGATCTAACGAAAACAAACATGAGGATCTACCTGATCTAACAAAGATCTAACCAACTGCATATGTTTTGCTCTACAATTTTGATAAGGGGGGGGGGCTAACACGGCTGAGGTCCACTTTGCAGTTAATGATTTGTTAAAAATGTTTGGATTGGAATCATGTATGATTTTTCTTTCCACTTCTCACGTGTACAGCACTTTGTATTGGTCTTTCACATGGAATTCCAATAAAATTGATTCATGTTTGTGGCAGTAATCAATGTGGAAGACTACAGTGATGAGAACAAGTGTGAACAGGCCCTTATACGTTCTCATCTGCCCTAGTGTGAACGGGCCCAAGGGTCCAATATAGAAAGCCATCTACATTTGCTTTCTGGTCTGTATGTGAACACGGTGCAGTGTGAAGAAGTTCACAATGTACTTCCCCTTTGTTATTTATTTACCTTTTACAACTTGTTGTTTCCCTTATTCCACAATACGTCGTGCTTTTTCTCGTTAAAAACTTGTAAAACACATTGGGTTCTGTTTATTTGTTTTTAAAATTCCATTCATTCCAAATGGAATCCGAGAATCAAATCCCCCTACTACTCCCACACGTTAACACACCGCACTGCCTATAGCAGACATTACTTCGCGCCAAAGCTATCTGTGTGCGGGGCGGGGAAATATGACGTCTAACCAAAGAAACAACAACAGACATCTTTCTCCCGCTGCTGATTGGTTGGTGATCGCGGTGAGTCACTGGGATACTATGGCCTGTGGCCGCTGAAAGCCTTCCTGGTGGCTGATACCAGGGAAGGGGATTCGCCCGCAATAAGAGATTGGCTTGGGACCTCGGTTATTTTGACGTTACCTTTTAATCGAGGTGAGTAGCTTAGAAATTGATCTGGTTGTAACGAGCACCCATAGTACTGCAATCGTAATGTCAGAGAAACAACAACTGAACGGATTTGTTGTAATATAAAGATAACCAACCTCCGCCCCCCCCATAACTACAACTCCCAGCATTCCCTTGTTTGCTTTCTGTGCAGTTCTGTTGGGGATTGCATCAAACCTTTACAAAGCCCCAGGCTGGGCATCTACGGTGTAGGTCAGTGATGTACAACCTTTGCACTCCAGATGTTTTAAAAACTACAACTCCCAGCATGCCTTTTTGCAGTATGCTGGGAGCTGTAGTTTCTAAACATCTGAGATGCCAAGTCACTGGTATAGGCCAGAGCTTTCTTGACTGTTCTGTTTATATTGCTGTCTGGTGAAATAAGTTCCTATTACTGTTTAGCGTTTTTAGTAAGGGTTCATTATCACTAGGTTTATAAGATGATCTGATTGTAATCTTTATCACTAAACATATTTCCTATTGCTTGTGCTAGTACAGTTCTTAGTGCCTTGATTTAGTTTATTTAGTTGATCTGTCACTTTACACATTACAACAATGTTGTACTTTAAAAAAAAAAAAAAAAATCTGTATTCATAGACTTAAATCTGCATTGGGTGTTTTTGTTTTTTTGCAAAAAATGGTTAATTTACATTGTTCTTTTTCAACACAGAATAACTGTATTTCAAGCATTGTATTACTGTTTTACCGTACTCAGGGTTTTGTTATCCCACGTTGAAATAAAGGCCAGGATCCAGGTAGACAGTGCACCTATTATAACTCTCTGGATTTTAAACTTTAAGATTGGCTACCAACATGTGTTTTACTGGCTGCTTACATGAAACAACATTTGCCACCCTGTGTTATGATTTCAACTGTGCACCAACGGCACACATTTGCGACATGGTCTGGAAAATATTGAGAACCACTAAACTACATAACACAGGGTGTTATATAACAGAAGGTCCGGAACCTAGGCCGAAATGTGTTGACTTGATGCAACACATTAAAAAGTTTTTTCACTAAAAGACCCAGGATGCTCCAATGTTTTGGTTATTGGTATAGCATGAAAGCACCTATACTGGTGAAAATATTTCCACCACCAAAATTCTGATGCACACCTCTTGCTTTTTGAAGTCACACCAGTGTGCCCTAACACACCCTTTGAGAAGCCCTGATCTAGTTAAACAAAAAGGGATCTTTCTTTGGGACTGCACAAAAAAAAATGCTAACATTATTCAACAAATATCTGGGAATGCTAGTGAAAGTGTTAGACACTTGTGGGGATGTATTTTGTTCTAATAACTACTCCTTGCTATTCACTTTGAAAGTATAAAAGGGACCAAAGAACATGTGATATTAAAGCCATTAAAAAAAAGATTTTTTTAAATTTCAGATTCATGAGCTAAACTTTGGATGCATGGCAAATATGAAACGCTGTCGCAATAAAAGCAAGGTAATCTTATTTACCAAAATTAAGTTCTGTTCCATTTTATGAGGAATTTGTTTGATTCAGCAAAATTGCCCTGGAACTGTATGTCTTTTTATGAGAAAAAGACTTGCCCCAGTGCTGGCCCCACTGTGTAGTTTTAAAAAATCCTTACCTTACTCCTCTGTTCCTTATGGTTCTTCCGCAGTGCCTGTTCAAAGTTTAGAAATGTGGAGTAGTAGCTGTCTGTGTGTCATCCAGTCCCTGCAATCCCCTGGTCCTCCTGGAGGACTTTGGCATGCCCAGGGGAGCTCTCCTTCAGGATCCTTCTCCTCTGATTTTTTCTGTAGTGTGATGGGGATTTGCTGTAGTGTTCTTTACCCCTGGTCTGTGTTTTAATATTTTTTTCTTCTTGGACAGATAAAACATTCTTAAAACCTCAAAATGTCAGAAAAGCATCTGAGTGAAGAACATGAGATGATGTATTTTCAGGATCTCTATGGTAAAATTTTTATTTGAGATGTTTTTTCAGGATCTCAACAGAAAAGCTTTTATGTAGCATGTTAATACACTTCTTTCTTAAAGTGTATTATAAGGCTATTAAGCCATTAAGGAGTTCCATGTCCATGTAAAAGCACAAGACGAGAGCATGGAACTCCATGGTGGTATATTGTATAGTGAATAATGAACCCCCTACGGTAAACTATAAGGATATTAGATGTCACCTCTGAGTTCTGTGCCCTTTATATGGACACGGAACTCTAAGGTGACTTCTAATATCTTTATAATCTTTAGTAGGGGGTACATTATGCATTCTAATCCACCCCTTCATCAGCGGCTTTAGACATAACCTGAAATAACCAGAAATAATTTTCACTGTTAAATCCCATTTGTATCCACTACAAGGGTGGATTACATAGGGAATAATGCACTCCCTACTGAAAAATAATAAGGATATTGGAAGACCGCAAGGATTTCCGTGCGGCCTTGTGCTTTTATACAGGGTACGGAACGAGGTAACCTCCAATGTCCTTTATAATTTTTACTAGGGTTACACATACAACCCGCATACGACTCCGGACAAAAGGGCTATAAACAGTAGATTTTTATTCACATGAAAAAGCCATCACATAATTCACACGTCCAAAGCAACAAAAGGTCTGACGCATTTCATGGATCTAGGGGTACATTATTCAATATAATTCACCTCTTTTTTTCCCCCCATCATCTGCATTTTTTAACTCTACCAATTTAATACCTGTGCCCTGGTGGCTGGGGCTCTATGAACACACAGCACAGACGAGCATTCAAACTTCCACAACCTCCCTGTTCTGCACACAACTTCAACCTCAAATGTACTCTTTCTGGTCATCTGCCCAGTTACTGGAGGGGATTATTGCTTCTGGCACTTTCTTTATCCCAGGGAGGGCATTCACATGTCTCATGACTCAAGGGATGGGGCTGGAGCGTTCATGGTGGCAAGAGGTAAGGGATATGAGTCTAAACACTTACAACAGAGCTGCAAACCTTAATAGCCATTGCTCCTTGCCTCCTGACAGCCGCAAATGTCAAAAGGGGGTCTAACGAGGGAAGGAAATCACGCGGCACTAATTGGGGTTGGGGTTGTCGGAGGTAGCACGGTTTACTTCCTAGTTATAACCGTTGCGATACTACATAGTAGTGCACCGATCATAAGGATTTTTTCTGACTACTTGTCCATCCATGCAATTTACATGGTTGCAGGATTGATGTGTTATTTTTTTATTCTAATAATTGGGTTTATATTATGGTGTACCTGCTAATAATTGATTATTGGGAATATTCTGTTTTTTTTTTTTATAAGCTTTCAATACATTTGCATTATACACTGTAGTTGTGATATGGAAAATCTCATGCCATGCCCTCTTTAGTACTGCAAATGTATCAAGTGTGAGGCTCAAAAGTTCAGTGTGTAAACATTGTTTCAAAGACACTGTAGATGTAAAATGGATATGGATCTATCACATGGTGGCTTGAAAAAGTAATAGCAACATATTCCCCACAGAGCAACTACAGGATAACTCCTTCTGTGTCTCAAGTTTGACTTTCACTCCCATTTTGTTTGGGAGAGATTGTTTTTATTCTGTATTTGGCCCTTCTAACCGGTCAAAAAATAGTTGTATATGAAGTATAAGTGAGTTGTTTAAGTATTAAGTTACTAACAGAACTAGCATTAAGGTGCTAGGCTGCACTGGCGCTATTCTCACATGCTTCTGAATGCGTGTTTGAGTCACATGCCAGTGCAACAAAATGTGAGAGGCAGAGCTATTTGTTCTGTGCTCTGATCTGTTATTGAAGCACACGAGAACCCCAGTTTTAACTTCTAGAAATTTGTGTTGATTTATGCATTTCTTAGCACCATGTGCTTTCACTTGTTACAGATTCTCCTGCAAAAAGTGATGCCAGTTCTGTTGATATATACGATGGACTGGACCTTTCAGGTGCAACAGGTAAAACTATTTATATGCCTATGCTGAACTTCCCCTTTCAATCCTTACCCCAGGGAATACATCAAAGTCCAACTAATTCTGGGATGTCTTATTGGAATCGTGGTACATTTTTCAGCCTCTAAACATCTGAATTCACTTAGGAAACATTACAAAACTGTTAAGTGTCAAAAGAGCTTTAGTGTTCACAGTACACTTCACATGTTCTTTAGTGCACAAGCATATCAAAACAAGGAAGCTGACAATCATATCAGAGATCCCCATAAAAACTAACAATCATATCCGAGATCCTGCCTTACTCTGACACATAGCAGAGAAAGTTAAAGGACAATTATACTCACCTTTTCCCCGATCCATTGCAGCATAGTACCCAGGGTGAGGACCTAAAATCGCTAAGTCCTAACCCTGGGTACTTTCCCTAACTCCTGCACTACTTACCGCAAATCTGCTTCGCCGATCCACACTGTTCCACCTCTCTTCTACTGTCAGTGACAGTCGCGAGGCAGCCAATTGGAAGACACGCCTCCTTGCAGAGCGTATCTTCCTATTGGCTGCCTCGCGATCTGTCACTGAAGCAGAAGAGCGGAGGAATGGAGCGATCGGCGAAGCAGATTTGCGGTAAGTAGTGCAGGAGTTAGGGAAAGTAACCAGGGTGAGGACTTAGCGATTTTAGGTCCTCACCCTGGGTACTATGCAGCTATGGAGGAAGAGGAGCGAGGGTGAGGTGAGTATACTTGTCCTTTAAGTTTTGCAATGTAAAAAATAATAATAAATAAAATAATAATAAAAAAAAATTGTGGATTTGAAACTGCATCCTCATATATTACTTCTTTCTAAAAGCAAAGCATTACTATCCGGAGCTCATATATAAAGTTAGTATATTTAAAGAGTTTCTAATGTAAAGAATAAAAGCAACAAAAGGCAGTTAAATCAGCTATTTAGTATTGTTCCTAGTAGGTTATTCTTTGTGCCACTCGTGTCTTAAAAAAATAAACAAACTGCAGGGGCTTCCATATCTGTATGGAGTCATCTGTATAGATCAGTGGTCTGGGGACCCCTAGGACCCCCTCAGATTGATAGCTGTACTTTTTTACCCTTCTTATGAATCTGTTTAAATATAGATATATTTATAGTTGGGTTATATTTGTATAAATTGTGTATTTTGTTGATTTGATCAAGAAACAAAAAAATTAAAATATATACAATTTTATGTAGGGAATCCTTGAGACATGAAAAATGTTTAAAGGGTTCCACAAGGGTGTAGAAAATACTTTATGCATTGAGACTGAAAGGGCATGTCCAGCCCTTTCACTAACTTTTTGCCAAATAATAGTTTACCTTCCCCCAGCCCCAACTGTTATAAATGATTTGTTAAAAAGTGCCCCGATTGTTACTTACCTTCCCTCTATCCTCCGCTGGACAGTCCCGGCTCTCTGCTTGCATAGAACTGCAAGCAGGGGGCGGGACCGGCAGTTGTGTCTGTGATTAGCTGAGAGGCAGCCAATCACTGATGTGGCTGCACAGAACACCGGAGGATAGAGGGAAGGTAAGTAACTATTGAGGCACTTTCTAAGAAATCCTTTATAGCGGTTGGGGCTGGGGGAAGGTAAACTATTATTTGGCAAAGGGAAATTACACTAGGGGGAGGGATCGTAAAACGGGAGGGAGGGAGGGGGAGAATGGCTGCAGTGCGCATGCCAAACTTCTCCCGGAGGGGAGACAGGAGGCAGAGTCCTATATGGACTCTGCTAACCTATTGGTGGGCAGTTTTTGGGACTTTGGGGGGTTACTGGAGAACCATTTGGATCTAGGATGTAAGGTAAGGATTTTTATTCACTACAGAGTGGGGCCAGTAGTGGGGGGAATTATACGTTTGGGGTGGACATGCCCTTGAATACTGGTGTGGGGGGCTATATACTGGCAACACCATGTAAGATTTCTTAGTTAAATGTTCAGTGCAAGTACATATACTTTTAAGAAAAAAAGAGCAGTATTTTTCCTTCCTAATGTCCTTAAAGGATAAGTACACTCAAAAAACAAATTAAGTTTAAATGGAAGCTGTATCTTTAACTAACCATCTCGCCCCCGAGACCTCCTGGACCTTATTGCAGACGTGTCCAAAAAGCCATGATTGGTTCCCTCTGTGTGCGCGCGTGACGTAACAACCTCATCACGCGCACAGAGGGAACTGACAGTGGATTTTTGGACACAAGTCTGCAACGAGGTCCAGGAAGTCTCTGGGGGCGGAGCTTAGCCGACAATACATGATCCAGGATGTCCTGAACTTTACTGGGGCACAGGTAGGCTCTGAAGGGACCTAAAAAAAAAAAAGGAGATGGTTAGTTAAAGATACAGCTTCCATTTAAACTTAATTTTTTTTTGAGTGTACTTATCCATTAACCTGCCCATTCAGCATTTCTGTGTTTAAATAAAAGTTTCCGAAATACCGACTTCCTGTTTGCAGGACACCTAATAAAGACTGGTATGGTCTTGCCCTTGACCCAGTGCCTGGGTGGATTCAGTTGCTCACTAGAGATCTGAGCATGTTTGACCTATTCAACAGCCAATCAGTAGAAATTACTGTAAGGAATGTTCCATGTTAGTGTGCATTCTGGAAAGAAGGACGGTTACAGAACCTGAAATGTCAGCTTACTAATGTCAAAAGCAGGGAATAGCAAGGGGTATACATTCAACAGATTTTTCAAAATGGAATATGTAGAATAACTAGGTATAGATAAATATAAGGGATAATGCGCCCCTTACAGTGTAATATAAGGACATTACGCCACCGAGGAGTTCCCTGACCATATAGAAGCACGAGGCTGTAGGCCGAGTGCTTTTATACAGGACTGGGAACTCCGAGGTCGCGTAATGTCCTTATATTATAATGTGATGGGGCGCATTATTTTTTATAATACATAAGTATCTGATTCCTTCACCCCATTCGCATTTTAAATTCTAGCCTTGTCCCTTTTTCCACCTTAAATCCCCAAGCTACCTTCTGTAACTTAAACCCAGTAGAAAGGAACATCCTAGCCCAGCATCTATGCGGTTAAACAAATCTTTGTGGAGGAGGAGAGAGACATTGGTTATTAAGTGACAGGAAGCAGCTCCAGCAGGTTCTGTTAGTGAAGTTAAACACTGCAAAAAATGCTGAGTCATTGTCCAGGCATGAACACTGGAATGGGTGGAGTAGTGGGATATAAGAAATGAGTCACTTAGTGACATAGCTGAGTGATTTTTATAAGAATATATACCACTGCAGCTCCCATTATAAAATATCACACTTCTGTATTATATATAGGAAATAGCACCCACTTTTACTACTTATGTTGTGACTTACTGATAAGTACAGTAGTGCAATGGAACCACCCAAATACGGTAACCAAAAAACAATAGGTACCTCCACAGATAGAGGTGCCAGAAAAGGTTCCCACCCAGCACAGCACAAATCTAACAGGTCATTGAATCAAAATGGTGGCTACATAAACTCTTGCCACCCCTTAGTAACTATATTAATAACTAGATGGGTCTTGCCAAATAATACATCCAAAGGTCTGCCCAAACCTATCCTTTTATTGTGTAATATACAACTGTATCAAAAAACCCTCTAAACCCCCGACCTACACAAAACCCTAATAAAAACATTTAAAAACTATGCATCCATGCCGTGGTACACAACATGCCTAAGTTTGATAGTCTGTAGTGCAATTCATCGGGATAAGACCTAGTCCAGCAGTTTATTGTAGATAAAGCACTCAATCCTCAGATCAAAAAAATAAATTATCTGCCTGCAAAGTTAAAGGTAATACTCCGGCTGTATACTCTCCTGCCTAAAATACATCTATAAATGTTCTGGTGCTGGAAGAGTTCATGTTTTAAACCATGTGACCATCTTGAAGTCAAATGAACACCCTCTGCCTGTATTAATAGGCTCCCCTTCTCAACGGTTATTTTTTTTATGTCTGTGCAGATACTTACTGTTTTTCCCAGCATTAAGTCTAAAGTGAGCATGCTTCTTCCCAGGGGAGAAGCAGAGGGTAAGGTGGTGTTACTCAACCTACTGGAAGCAGAAAATATGAGCATTGACTGCCATGTAAGATATGATCAAGGGATTATTTTAATAGAAAGAGTGCAGGCTTTTTATTTAACCCTTACTTGTTTAGAGACCACAGTTGCCTTTTCAGTTTGTAAGCTATGAGTTTACCGCATACTCCAATATTAGTCAATGGAGTGGCACTGCTAGTAATGGGTTTGGTGTGTATGGCTTCTCATTCAGCAGTCTGTTTTGGCAAATGGGAGAAGTTTCTAGAATCACTTAATTAGACTGAAACAGCTTCAAATTAAACATTTCCAAAGCAAATTTTCTTCCTAAGAATACTGGTAAATGGAGTACAATTGTTTTGATAAATGATTATAGGTATTGTGTGTGTGTGGTTTTTTGTTGTTGTTTTTTTTTATTTAATTTTTGCTGCCCCTGTAAATGCAGAATGCCTCCAGTTAGCTCTCCTTTTTTGCTTATTTCTTTATTTTGCTCTTTTAGGGGGGGCTGTTGCTACTCCTACTAGGGATTGCTTGGACCTTTATGAAGAAATTCTGACAGAAGAAGGAACAGCTAAAGAAGCTTCATTCAATGATGTATGTCCATGCAGTTGTGTATTCTTTGAAGAGTTTTCATTGTTAAAAATCAGTATTGACACCCTGGTTGCTTATATATGTGGGATTTTGAATGTTTATTGTGGATCACCGATATTTTAATTTATGAGGAGTATCTGACTAGACCCATACAAATTTAAAATGCTTATTTAACACATCCTGTACACTACATGAGGTGTTCCAAAACACCAGGAAGTGATTCTGAACTTCCCCTGTCACCTGAATACAAGCTTGATGTTTGTGCCTTTGCAGTCGGCAAAAAAGGAATTGCAGATGTGAATAAGGTTCTACATCAGCAGTCATGTGCAGGATTTGCATGAGTGTACCCAGCTTTATTTCAGACTTGTTTTCAAAATGCCTTCTAAGGGCTAGGCCACACTATGGCGTTTTTTTTTGCGATTGCGCATGCTATGTTTGCTAAAATGGCAATCACGGTAATGCATATGATTGCGTTTCTGTTTGCAATACGCAATTGCATGCAATCACCATTTTTATGCGCAATCGCATGCGATTTTGTATTTTAAAAGGAGAAATTGCATGCGCGAACGCACCAGAATCGCACACGCAATCGTTTGCGGCACAGTGTTGTCGTGCCCTTACTCTGCAAATTCTGCAACTAACCCACCTATACTGTAGTTCCCCTCATTATCTAAATATTCCCTTCCTATTACAACAACCTTGGTTTCACCTGTTCAACAAAGACTTAAATATGTGTGAAAGACTGAAAAGAGCAATGTGTTTTACTTTTTTCTTTCCTAGTTTTCATAACAATCATTCAGGGACATTTAAAATAACATGTACTGTCCCCACTTTCTTTTCTCAAACTAAATAATTAAATTATACTATTCATTGCTTTTACATTATTAGATTACCATTTTTTTTACAGTTGCAATCTGAATATGTGAAGTGTCAGAAACAAATGAAAGAACTGGTTGGCAAATTCAAAGAATTGCAAACTCAGGTATTGACTAAATAAATTTTTCGTTATTTGCCATTATTGTTCTGATTTTGGTATTGTATAGAGCCATATAGCCTAACAGATGGGTCAAAATAAAATAAATTACGAGGGTGCAAAAAATAGTTCTAGAAATGGTTGAGACTCTGGACAACTATATTTCAGGTGTCAAATAAGCATACTAGAAAGGTGGTTGTTTAAGAAAGAAAAACACTCCTTACATGCTTTTATACTACATAACTTTTTCTCGTTACATTGCTTCCTCAACTGCCGAGTAGAAGCTGATAATTTGCATTGTTGGTGCAGTCTGGCATCATTGTGAACACCTAATCAAGGACCTTATTGGTCTTGAAATAATAGCCTTTTTTAATTTACCTGTGGCAAACATACCTAGAGAGATAATGATGTTAAAGGGATATTCCTTCGTGACTCCAAATGGCAATTGGAAAGTATCCCTGGATCAACTAGAACCACAGTATATGTATTAATACCTGTAATTCTCTATTTTTTAGTTTAAGAAACTTATCTAGCCCACTTTTGAAGTTATTTAATGAACTTGCTATTACCATGTCTGCTGGAACTTCCTTTCACAGTTCTCACGGTAATGAAACCTTTCCTAACCTGAAAATGAAACTTCTTTCCTTCTAGTCTTAAAGGACAACTCCACCATAATAACATCTTTTAGAAAGAATGGCCTATTTAAAATATTTTAATATATCCTGCTCCGTCATAGGAATTCGTTACTGTATGCCTGCTATGCTTCTGGGTGCCTCATAGAGACTTAGCAATGTGGTGACCTGCACTGAGCCTGAGCATGCCCAGCTATGGGATTAGCATTCAGTAATTGGCTGTGATGTCAACTGTCAAATCCATAACTGACAGTTGCTACCAGTAAGCAGAAACAGGGGAAACAGTACATTGTGCAGGATTTCAGGGGAAGTTCAGTGAAATACATGTGCTTTTCAGAAAAAAGAGCAGTATTTCTCTATCCCAATGATCTTAATCTGCCAATTCAAGGGTATGAAATCAACTGGTTTTTCAAAATGGGAGAGAATATGTAGAATAACTAAGAAGGCATTACACTAACAATTTAACAAATATTGTTAATTTCCACTGAACTGTCCCTTTTAAGTATATTTTTTTTTGGGGGGGGGGGGGCAGGGTTGATTTACCTGTATATAAGTTTTCATTTAAGGGCTGGACTTGCCCTTTTAAAGGATGACCCCGGCTCCTCTGATATGACCTATTAGTGAACAATGCACCAAAAGGTTTCTTATATGGCACATTAATATATTTGTATAAAGCGATCATATCCCCGCGCAAACACTGTTGTAAAGAGGGTAAAATATATTTTTCTCCCTTGAATCTATTCCCTTCTTTATACAAGACAATATCTTGCTAGTTCTTGCAAGGGGAATTGATTGAAGGACGGGAGGTAAGGCATAGCTCCTTAATCTCCTGGTCTTCAATCAATACATTACAGGAATACTTAACTTTTTGAGTGAACTATTCAGTTAAAACCCCACATGCATCACCTTAAATTTATCAACATTAAATCTCATCTGCCACTCGGCTGCCCATTTTTATAGTCTGTCTAGGTCTGTGTGCAGCAATTGCACATCTTTGAAGTTTCTAAAGCTCTGCATAGTTTAGTGTCATCAGCAAAGACAGAGACCCTGCTCTCAATGCTCCCTTCTAAGTAATTTATAAACCAATTAAAAAGAAGTGGCCCCAGTACAGAACCCTGAGGCACTTCACATTAGCCCACATGGATGTAGCTCTATTGACCGCTACTCTCTGTTTGCAATCCAACAACCAATTCTCTATCCATGTACAAATGTTTTTTTTCTAGGCCAGCAGTCCTCAATTTATACATTTAGTTGCTTAGGTGGTACAGTTTTAGCGAAATCCAAGTATACCACATCCACTGCTATGCCAGAGTCTAAATTCTTACTCCATAAAAAACAAGTAGATTTGTCTGGAATTATACATTTTTCATAAATCCTTGCTGACTACTACTAATTAGATCAGTTCTGAAGATAAAAATATGATGATTTTGTAACAGTTTCCAGCACCTTCCCTACCACTGATGTTTGGCTTACAGGTCTATAGTTAACTAGGCTGTGAATGACTACACTTTTTGAATATTAGTATTACATTGGCTGTTTTCCAATCCAGCGGCACATTACCGGACAAAAGTGAATCTGAGAAGATAAAAAATGGTCTAAATTAAAACTCGAGTAAGCTCTCTTAAGATCCCAGTGGATGTATTTCATCCTGTACTGGGAATTTATTGATAATAACTTTGTTTGATTGTTTCCATACTAAACATATCAGCCAGAGTGAATATTCCTCAATTATACCCTTCATATTATTACAGTCCCTGCTAAAAGGACTAGAATTCTCTATAGTGAATACTGAGAGAATTCTTATTGGCATCTTCTAATGCCAATCAATTCTTATTGGCATCTTCTAAAACCATTTTAACCCCATTTTTTAATGGTCCCATATTCTCAGTCCTCATCTTGTTACTATTGATCTACTTAAAGCATTTTAGGGTTGGACTTGCTTTGTTCTTCTATCCGTATTTCATTTTTCTTTTTAGCTAGTTAAATTGCTTTCTTACACTCCTTAGTACAACTTTTATACTTCCTGTTAGCCTGTTCTGCTCCCTCTGATTATTAAGCCAGGCAGGAGTGGATCTAATTTTTTTTTTACACTTCCTTAAAGGTATACGTTTAGAAATGTAATAGTTTAATACCTCTTTAAAGGCAGTCCACTTCTTTTCTTTATCCTTTCCTAGGAACAAAACCTAGGAAAAGATGTGCAGGAGTGTTTTCTTTAACAGCATAAAATAAGCTTTCCTAAAGTTAAAAATGTTTTCACTGTTTCCTAAGCTTCCCATTACCTTCATCTCCAAAATGAGTTCAGGGTTATTAGATATTACCAGATCCAACCAAAAAATATAAGCACTTGACACCTTTTGATCTATGTTGGGGTAATTGAAATCCTCCAGAACATACCCCATACCAGCGGCCTCTGCATCTGCATATGGAGATTAGCTTCTTTCTCCTCATTGCCATTTGGTGTCTTATAATTTATGCCAACAATTAATTTACCCACCTTCTTGCTTCCTGTACACCGCTCCACCTATATTGTTTTTGCCTTATAGTTTATACCCCCATCTATTCAAACTTTTAGATTTGGTTTCAATTCTTGCTTAACATACATACTCCCCTCTCCTTTCTTATTAACTCTGTCATGTCTAAATAAAGAGTATCCTTCCATGTTTACTGCCCAGTCATGTGTATAATTTAGTCATGTTTCTGCTATACCAGTCACATCATCTTTCTTTTAGAGCTATTAGTTCTAGTTCCTTGGCTGTTCCAGCCAGACTTCTTGCATTTGTAAACATACATTTTTAGATAAATATTTAATTTGCTTCCATACTTTGACATATGTGCCTCTCTATGCTCTCCATCTCCTCCCTCCATTATCTTATCCCCCTGATCCCTAACCCCTAAATCAACCCCTGTGTAGTCCACCATATGCTCCCCCCATAACTTGTTTAAAATTTCCTCCAACTCCCTAGCCATCTTCTACCTGAAAACAGCTGCTCCATCATCATTGAGGTGCAATCCATCTCTACTTAAAGAGCATGTAGCCGACCGAGAATTCAGGCCAGTTCTCTAAAAACACAAACCCTATCTCTTTACACCATCCCCTTAGCCAAGCATTAATACTAAGTTCCCATTGCCTCCCTAGTGTAGCACATGTCTGTGGTATTTCTGAAAACACTACCTTTAAGGTCCCTAAGTTTTATCTTGGACACTCACTTTTGGAAATCATTTTTAAGGACCTCTCCTCCTCTAACTTTGTCATTTACACCAGTGAAAACCAAGACCGCTGGGGTCACTCCCAGCCCCACCCAATAATTTGTCTAGATGATCCACCACATGTCGAACCCTAGCACCAGGCATGCCACACCCTGTTTGGCATGCAGGGTCTTGGCAGCAGATTACCCTACCTCTCTAATAATGTCCACTACCACCAGAGCAAATCCTGTTCTATCTTATGCCCTGAATGTAGATACTGGAGTTCTCTATGTGTTTATGGTGAAAACTGTACTTACTGAGGTATGTGGATCTGTCTGTAGGTTTGTGATAGATTATTTTCTTTAATCCATATTATGCTGTCCAGAAAGCTTATTTCATTTGGTTAATGATTCATTTTAAGTTTAATGGTGAGGTAGATATTGTATATTTTGTGGAACTGCAGTAAGTCTTCTTTACTTCTATCTATATAGCGAAAGTAGGCCATGGGTCTGAAGGGGCATGTTGAACGGAAGTTTTTTTCTAAGTAAGTATTTTCCATATGTGTATGTTGCATTGCAAATTGTGTCCCCAGTGCAACTCGCATTTGTTAAAGGAATAAATCCTGGTTGACGTATAAGTAATTATGGTTGAGTATAAATTCCATCAGTTTGGCAATTTGTAGTGAATCTGAAATACCATAATATTGGTATAGAGAGCTTCTACATCCATATTGGCTAGAATTGTTCTGTCAGATATTTAATCAATGGCTGCCAATTTTATTTAGGAGGTGTGTAGTATCCTGAATATAACTAGATTTTTTTTTCTACCAGAGGTTTCACTATACTTTCAATCCAACCAAAGTTGCTCTCTGTAAGTTTTCTAAGAACTAAAATAATAGGTCTGCCTGGGTTCCCTACTATTTGGACATTGGGGAGCATATAGAAGCATCCCACTTTTGGGTCTTTGTGTATTTGATGTAGCACACTGTCTCTCATTCTGGAAGGCAAATTATTGACCAGCATATCTGGTTCTTGTAACAGTCTGTAGGATCCTCCTGTAATTTGGTGTAGTGTGATAGCTGCCTATGGGCCTCTTGTATATAGTCATTAATGTTCATTATGACTATAACACCCCCTTTGTCAGCTGGTTTGATAGTAATGGTTTTTGATGTCTCTAAGCGATTTAAAGGGCATGTCCACCCCCAAAACTATAATCCCCCCAACTACTGGCCCCACCATGTAGTGTAGTTTAATCCTTACCTCACATCCCAGCTCCATAGGGTTCTCCTGTAACCCCCCCCCCCCAAAGTCCCAAAACTAACCACCAGGAGGATAGCAGGGGCTCATGCATGCTAGCTAGCCTCCGGTAGAATTTGCCATGCGCACTGCAGCCCTTCTCCCCCCTCCTCTCCCTCCCGTTCTACTATCCCCCCCCTAGCGTTAACCCCCTTAATATGCTGCTCCCCATGTCCCCCAGCCCCAACCGCATGTTTTTTTTTTTCAAAAAGCTCCCCAAACTCTTACTTACCTCTCCGCTTTCCTCCGCTGCACTGAATGACCGGCAGCCGCGTCCGTGATTGGCTGCCGCTCAGCCAATCACAGACGCGACTGCCGGTCCCGCCCCTCTGCTTGCATTCTCGCAGGCAGAGGGGCGGCAGTGCGGCGGAGGAGCGAGGGGAGGTAAGTAAGAGTTTGGGGAGCTTTTTGAAAAAAACAAACATGCGGTTGGGGCTGGGGGACATGGGGGAGCAGAATATTAAAAGTGTGTTTTAGGGGTGGACATACCCTTTAATGGCTTTTTGCCCTTTTCTGCTCATGTTGTGTACCTGTCTCCCTGTGTAGAAATGTGGATGTGACCCGCTCTCTGAAGTTGAATATTGGTCCAAATTAGGGTTGTTTCCAGGTTTAGGGGTCCAAGTAGATCTTATTTGGTGATTAACATGCCGTGGTTCAATGTCGACAGTGTTGGAATCCTCATTGTGGACGTGCTCTTTAAAGGGCATCTATAGTGAAAAAAACACATTGCCCCTTTGCAAAGTTAAATTCATGTACTCTGTGCTGCCTTAATCCTATCTCTGTCAGTGACTATGTTTAACCATGGTGTCATATCTGTGTGCAGCACTCCCCCCTTCCCCCTCTCCTCTGTTACCTCCTCCATGTCTCAACTCCGGCTAACCGACAAGCTTATCATGTGCAGTAGGAGTTAAATGTTCAACATCCTGAAAAACACACCCACGCACAGTGGCCAATAGAAAGCAAGCTGTCCTGGAGACATGGAAGAAGAAGGAGAACAGTACAGTTTACGATCTTTCACTTTGTGACCCATCATCAATCAGTGAAAGCTATTAAGAAGGGGGGTCAAGTGCAGCCTTATATCTACCATCAAAGCTACCTCTCTCCCCCCGCTAATGCTCTTATCTCTGTTTATTACAGAGCAGGGAGGTGGAATCATGTCACAGGGATTTGATTGACAGTCCAAGTAGAAGTAGAGGAATGCAATCACATATTCTTCTAACTGGTGTATCTCAGGACAGTGACGGAATTTGAAAAAAGTGAAGACACTCTGGGGGTTGTGAGGAATTATAGAACACATGGAAAGAAAGAAAAAAAAGTTCATTTTCCCACTATAGATGCCCTTTAAGTGGGTCTTTTGAAGAATTCTTCCATGTTACTACGTAGCTCGATTTTTTAACTATGGATTTTCTGGGAAGAATGACGGTCCTTTTGAGAACACACTTTGGTTGTTCATTCTGTGCTTTTGGAATGGCATTAAGTTTTTTCTGTCTAAGTCTCTGTAGGATTTTCCTTTTGTTTTGATAAGAGTACTTTATAGCCTTATGTAAAAGGAATAGAGGGCCCGTTCACTGCCAGTGTTGTCATTCTCAAAGAGTGGGTTCAGGTTATTTCACAGTCTTTCAGAGCTCCTGATGCCTACATTTTCTATAAACCTGCTGTTGTATGTGGAGCTGGATAATGTAGCTTGAGACCTGGTGGGATGAGCTGTTTCTTTTTGCATGTGCTCGAGAATAAGATATTGCTGTCCAGTTGTGAAATTTTCTTAAGTTGCTTTTTTTAAATCCAGATATGTGCAGTACTTTGAGATATCTTCCATCACAGTTGTAGTAGAAAAATTGTACTATGTAAGCCACAGTAAAGGCATCTTAGAAATAAAGTAATACCTTTCATTGGCTAACTAAAATGCAAGCTTTTAAAGCACTTAGGCTTCTTCCTCAGGCATGGAACAACACTTAATATTGTAAAGCACACAATACATATACTAAATAGTACAAATACTTTCTGACATTATACAGATTTTCGCTTTTGCCCCCATGTATGGCAATGGCTGTCTTAAATAAAACGGTAAATATACATTTAAAACCCTTTAAGTCAGAGGGAACAGAAAGGGCATTTATGGATTCTAAAAACTGTAACAAGGAGTGTAAGAAAGCAATCAAACTAGCTAAAATTAATAATGAAGTTAGAATAGCTGAACAAAGCATCACTAAGCCTAAAGCAAATGTCTTTCCCCCCCCCTCTGTATACTCTATAGAAGATCCAATAGATAAGATACAATAAGATAATAGATAAGTTACAATTATGTACGCTAGAGAAAAGGCGCTTGCGTGGGGATATGATTACTGTGTATAAATACATTAACGGGCCATACAATAAACTATCTAGGGCACTGTTCACCAAAAGAGCATGTCAGTGGATACATGGACATCCCTTAAGGCTTGGAAAAAAAAGGTTTAGGCTTCAAGTTTGGAAAGGGTTTTCACTGTAAGAACAGTAACGCTATGCTGTCTTCCAGTGGACGTTGTGATGGCAGGTTCATTGGTCAGTTTCAAAAAAGCTGGATGAGTTTCTGCAAACAAGGAATGTTGCAAGTTACTTGTATTGATATATAAAGCAGAGTTGATCCAGGGAAATTTCCGATTGCCACTTGTAAGTAGAGTTCTGAATCTTATTTTTGTAATCTGACACGGCGGTTGGGGGTGTGCTGGGGTGCCCTACACTACAGAAATTGTTTTTAAGGTAGGTGGATGGCCACCAATGGAGGGATCCAGAGGGTGGATGGGAGGTTGGGGGGAAAGGGCTCCCCTGCGCATGTCACACTACCTCCCGGAGGCAACAGAGGAGGCAGAAACCTTTTGGCAGGAAGATGGCTCCTACTGCAGGAGATCCATAATGAGCAGAGATGTAAGGTAATGAATTTTTTAATACTACAGAGTGGGGCAAGTATTGGATTACATTTTAGTTTGGGTGGACATGCCCTTTAATTGTATATAGATGTACCATACATATTGTTCGACATTCAATTCCTTTGGCGATTAATGTCTGTCGTCGATTGTGCTGTTCCGTTTTGCATTTATTCCGAACTTCAGAAAATACTCTGATTATTTAACTGATGGGCTTATAAAAACGACTTTCCCAATCATATTACGATACATTTTCAGCATTGTAAGATTGGGAAAACTTACAATTTTTGGGCCAATCAATGGAAATCTCTTCTCATATTTCGGATTGATCATAATATTGGCCCAGTGTTTGGGCACCTATAGAGCTTTGAAAGCTTGCACTTTTAATCATTTTAGTAAGCCAATAAAAGTTGTTTTATATCAAGATGTCCTTATATTTCAGTTTTTTAATTATTGCAGTTTTGTTTTTTTTAAGGGTGATTTACCGATGTATAATTTTTTGCTAGGGCTAGACTTTTCCTTTAAAATCTTAACTGAGCATGCTTCTCCCTTGGGGCAGAGGGGAGGAGCAGAGGTCAGTGTCATCACTCAACCACCTGGAAGAAGGATTTTTGAACATTCAAGCACAGCCAGTTATGTGATCCTGGGCTCATTTTAAAGGAAAGACAGCATGCTTTTATTTAACCCTAACTTGTTCAGAGAGCACAGTTGCTCGTAAAATAAAATTTAGATTAGGTATTTTACTTTCAAATAGAAAGTTTTCTAATGTATACATCCATAAAGAGCAACTTATTCTATCATTTTATTTATTTGCTTTCAGAACATGAGTTTACAAAATGAAAATCAGTGCTTGAAAAAGAACATTTCTGCACTCATCAAGACTGCAAGAGTAGAAATTAATCGCAAACAGGATGAGATCGACAGACTTAACCAAAGGTATCTTTTTGAATATTTTTTTGTTATTTGAGCTGCTTATTGTAAATTTTCTGATGTTTTAAAAATGTATTATAAGAAAAACATGTTAGTGGAGCGGACACTTTCAATTCTTAATAAGTGAGGCTCCGGCCCCTTGTCCATAAGCACCCGAGCGCCAGAAGCCTCCTCCAGTTTGTGTCTGCTCAGCGCACCACTGTATGTACGAAAAGAACGTTCATGGAAACAATTGCGGAGAGGGTGCCTAATGCGTGCCTGCTTCGCCAGCAAGGTGTCTGGAGGCTGCCCCTCTCTGATATAGGGAAACCTGCCTCTGTTATCCCCTACTGCTTGACTGGCTGGCATTGCGGCGGAGCTTATATCTTCCAGCTCCACGTGGCAGTGGCTATCTTGGATACAACTCCTGCAGAGGAAACGCCTTTCCAGCCCACAAGGATCTGATCGCCGAAATCTACTAATAAGCAAAAATCTTTTTCTGTAGCAGACATTGCTGCAGTAAGATAAAAGAAAAACACTGCCCCAGTCACCAAAAATGCAAGGACTCAGTTGGGCTTCTAGCACTACAATTGCAACACATGCAATGCCAAGTTGCCAGCCGGTTACCCTTATCCACTATGTGGTTCATGCAGAAAGCCCCATGACCCATCCCATGAGCAAGGTCCTAGACAGGACCAGCAACCTGAGTGGGCAAAATCCCTCAGAACCTCCATAGATTCTCTTAGGAATCAAAACTCAGGGTCTTGGGTGCAGGCAGCTTCCGCAGTTCTCCCAAAGGGGATTGAACCTGCTTGGGCTAGATCTCTAGCCGAAAACATGTCTATCCTGCTCGATTCCCTATGCCAAATAGTGCAGCAAGGCATAAAAAGAGGGGACTCTTCAGACCAGTTACTGGACTTAAAGGCACTAAACTGTAATTTTGAAGTTCCACTTAAGTTTGGTGATTTTGACTTTAGAAAAAGATTTCCTAGCATCACTGAATGTCATAGATGCATATCTCCACATTCCCATCTGGCCAGTTTATTACAAATTGCTCAGCTTCACTGTTTGCCAAGCCAATTTTCAGTTTACTGCCCTCCCTTTTCAGCTGGCCTCAGAGCCTCGGGTGTTTACCAAGATCATAGCATGCCAGGCCGCATTCATACGCCTCCAGAACATCATCATCTTGCCCTACCTGGACGGCATCCTGATCAAGGCCCTTTCCCATGCGCTGGTGCAAACCCAGGTAGCCAAATGCATTAACATCCTATCCCATTTCAGATGGATCCATAACTCCTTAACTATCCCTCCTTCTATCCCACACACAGAGAATCACAATATTTTCCTTCCAGGAAACAAAGCAGTTGGCCTCCAGAAGATGGCATGCCATGTCCAGGAGTTAGATCACCATCAGGCAAGCCATGAGACTCATTGACAAGATGATTTCCTCAGCAGAAGCAATATTCCACTTAAGGCCTCTACAGAGACACATCTTGAGACATCGGGACAAAGCCCCTTAGTCTCTGGATCTTCCTGCACATTGCAATGGAAGAGACTCAACAGATCTTGTCCAAGCTGGCGGCTTACATTCAAACCCTCTCTGTGGTCTATATCCAGGGTGTCCTGAACAATCAGAACAGGACCAAGAAAAGGGACCCCCTGGCATTCGGAGCAGACGCACTGGTTCTACCTTGGAGATTGTCTAGTCTATGCCTTTGCTCCAATCGTCATGATCCCCAGGTTACTGAAGAAGGTCAAGAGGGAGGGATTCTCCACGATCTTCCTCGTCCCTTTTTGGCCCTGCTGAGCCTGTTTCCTCAGACTTTCCTTGCATCAGGCAAGCCTGCAGATTCCAGAACAACCCAACCTCCGGTCTCGGGGTCCTCTGTTCCATCAAGACTACCAACGTCTCCACTTGATAGCGTGGAAACTAAATCGAAGATCCTAAGATTGTGCGATGTGCCCTCTGCAGTGATTCTGACCATGGTTGCGGCCAGAAATCCCTCCTCAGCAAGGATCTATTTCAGAGTCTGGCAACACTACGCATCGTGGTGCAAGGAAGTGGCCTCCTGAAGAGGTTGTTTGTGCTTTCCAGAATTCTCTGTTTCTTGCTATACGGGGTGGACATGGGTCTTTAAGTGCCCTGAAGGGCACTGTCCTTCCAGGTATCGGCACTGTCCTTCCTTTTTCATCGCCAGCTGGCTCAGAGAAGGGAAGTACACACTTTTTTGCAAGGGGTGGCTCACATTCGCTCTCCCAGAAGTGCACCAACTCAACCTTTTGACCTGATTTTAGGACTTAGGAAGACAGTTTTTACGTCGGCTATTTCCTCGATATACCTCAGAATTAGCGTCCCTCTCTGTAGACCCTGTCGGTTTACATTTCTTCCCTGACCAAGCAATTCTGCGGACTCACTCTGTCTTCCTGCCAAAGGTGGTCTCCTTATTCCATCTCAATTAGGACATCTTTGTCCCTCGTCCTTCCTCTCTCAAGAAAAGACGTCTTCACTGTTTGGATGTGGTCAGGGCTCTTTGTGTTTACCTTGTCCGAACTAAGGACATCAGATCTTCTCAGGCACTTTCTGCTCTCTTGGCAGGCCTGCGCCATGGTTCCAGAGTCTTGCGAGATGAATAGGATCAGCCATACTGCGCTGTTATGGTCTTGCTGGAGCTGCTTCTCCAAGGCAGGTTGCAACCCATTCTACAAAAGCCATGGGCAATTCATGGGTCTCCCGCAAAGGAGCCTCTGAGGATGAAATCTGTCAGACGGCAACTTGGTCGTTCGTTACTACTTTCATAAGATTATATTGACATTATGTCTTTGCCTCCGCAGAAGTGTCACTGGGACGTTCTGTGTTGCAAGCTGCAGAGGGTTATTTTTTTGTTTCCCTCCCTATTGCTGCTGGGACTTTTTGGACGTCCCAAAGGTCCCCCTGAGGCTGATAGAGAAAAGGGAATTTTTACATTTACGTAAAATGCTTTTCTCTGAAGCTGAAGGGGAGCCCAGACACAACCCTCACAGTCTGTGTCGACTATGTGGCTGGTTCTTTCTGTAGTTTGGCTTGTTGCCACAAGTTTGGATGTTTGGAGTTTTTCGTTTTGTATATAATTATTACTCCTTCGCTCTATCTTTGGGAACAACTGGAGGAGGCTTCTGGCACCCAGGTGTTTATGGACAAGGGGGCAGGGCCAGAGCCTCATTTCTTAAGAATTTAAAGTGTCTGCTCCTTGGGGTATTAACTTAACCCCAGTGTGCCTGCGTCCCCCTTTGGCTTCAGAGAAAAGCATTTCATGTAAATATAAAAATTCTCCTTTTATCACAATTTTTGCAACTATATTTAAAAGTTAAAGGGACACTAAACTGTTATAATCACATAACTTGCATCATATACCTTGCATCTTTATCTATTATTCACAGGGAGGTGAGATCTATTATTCTTTGGGAGGTGGGGAAAAAGTTAACCCCTGGGTTCCAGAGATAAACTTGCTCCACTTACAACTTTTTACCAGCAGATGGCATGCTGTCTCGACTGCTTCTGTCTTTTGCACATGCGTGCCAATATCAAAGATAGGAGTGTGCTCAGGACACTTCAACGATCAGTTGGTGAGAAGCTGCTAATGGAACCCCCGGCAGGTAAGTTAAAGTCCGTGGCTTTCTATTATTCACAGGGAGGTGCAATCCCGCCTCCCTATGAATTATAAATAAAGACGCTAGGTACATGATTATAACGGTTTAGCGTCCCTTTTAAACGTAGTTTTAAATGTGTATTGCTACTGCATGATGTAGGTTCACAGGGATTTAGAGTATGTTGATGATGTTAATGATAATATATAAATTTAATTAATATATAATGCAACTATAAAGTACTGGTACTGTTGCTACTTATCTCTATTTTACCGTTATTTATTAGTCTATTGTAATTCTATCACATTCCAAATCTTTCTTGATATTGAATGACCACTTTCCCTTAAAGTGTGTCTGTTGGTATTATTACACTTTTATAGCTTTGCCCTAATGTAACTTAATAAATTTGGCAATCCTTAAAATTATCTTATGTTAAAATTTGCTGAAGTTAAAGGGCATGTCCACCCCTAAAACTACAATTTAACCCACTACTGGCCCCACTGTGTAGTGTAATAAAATCCCAGCTCCAAATGGTTCTCCAGTAATCCCGCCCCAAAGTCCCAAAAACTGCCCACCAGGGGCACTGCAGTTTCCATATAGGACTCTGCCTCTTGTTTCTCCTCCAGGAGAATTTTTTGTCATGCCCAGTGCAGACCCCCTCCCTCTCCCTCCCGTTTCTCTCTCCCTCCCCCTAGCACAAAACCCCTTTTCTGTAGTGTAGGGCTCCCTCCCCCAACCCCTAAACTCCATAGTAGTTTCACACAAAACACCCCCGATCTGTACTTACATTACCTCTTTCACCTGTCGATCTGCACAGCCAGAAGCCACATCCGTGATTGGTTGCCTCTCAGCCAATCACAGACACACTGCAGTTTCATGCAAGCAGAGGGCCGTGACACATCACCGGGGGAATGAGGTGATGTAAGTAGTGATCGGGGTGTTTTGTGTTCAACTACTATGGGGGTTGGGGGAGGGAGCCCTACACTACAGAAACAAGTTGTAAAATGGGGTGGACATGCCCTTTAAATTTATACATTTTTCAGCAATGCAAGTTTCAGTACAACACCGAGGAACTGGCCTTTCAATAGAGAGTGATTAAATTCTGATAAAAATGTATAAATGTTTGGTTTTATCATTCATGGGTAACTGTGGTCTCCACATGTCCTATTTAAAAGAGCTTTTTTAAACCTTTCAAACAAGCCAAAAATTATGTCTGTAAAATGTGCTTCCGAAATACTGACTTCCTGTTTGCAGGACCCTTAATAGAGACCGTTATGGTCTTGCCCTTGACCCAGCGCCTGAGTGGATTCAGTTGCTCAGTAGAGATCTGAGCATGTTTAACCCATCCAACAGCCACTCGGTAGAAATTTATGTTTGGAACATTCCAAGGTAGTGTGCATACTGGGAAGAAGGACCGTTACAGAACCTGAAATGTCAGCTCACCGTGTCCAATATGAGTTTGCAAAATAGAAGAGAATTTGTAGAATAACTAGGGGGCATATTTATAAAGGCTTGTTATATTTTTTCGTCATCGATATCACCGACTTTTTGCTAAATTTGGACTTATCACAATTTTTAAAGCAGCAGTGAGCTGACATTTCAGGTTCTAATGGTCCTTCTTCTTCCCAGGAAGCACCACATCCTTAGAATGTTCCTAACAGTAATTTCTACTGATTGGCTATTGGATGGATCAAAGATGCTCAGATCTCTACTGAGAAACTGAATTAACCCAGGCGCTGGGTCAAGGGCAAGACCATCACACTCCTTATTAGGGGTCCTGCAAACAGGAAGTCAGTATTTTGGTTGCATTTATTTTTACACAGACAAAATGCTGAAATGGCAGCTTAAGGTCATTGGGATGAAAAAATACTGAAAACCATATGTATTTGCGCTGAACTTCCCCTTTAACAACGCATAAATTCATTGCGTTAAGTGCTATATTGTGGCGAAAAGAGAAGATACTACCGCTGCACATCACAGCGGTGATACTTTTCACAGCGAAAACAAGTGTTATAAATAAGGTGTAAATAGCAGTCTTTGCCATTGTGATGTCCTGCGATAGTGAAATGCTGAAAAGAATGACCATTTATAAATATGCTCCTGGATTTGCATAATATAAACTAAGTATTTTTAAAGTAATGATGTTTTCCACTGAACTATAAGCTTGCATAGATTGCAGTTATGATTCTAGATTCTAGAATCATGATCTTGTATTTGTTTTAAAGGTGGTCTTCTTAATATCGGACACTTGTATGGAGATCACTTTTGCCCTCTAAATAATAGATTTTCTAATAGATTCTAATAGATTATTATTCTAATAGATTAAAGTATTATCTCTTTCCACTAACCTTGGTATGCTAATTCATTGATTTGTTTGCGCATAAATATATGCTTCAGAATTACTGACTTCTTTCTTTTGCTTCTAGACCCTCTACTTCTGTTCATGCTCGGGCCATTAAACTAATGTCGTTGCCATTAATGAGACCTAGTAAAGCCACCTGCCAAGATGAAAGCCGATTAAGAGAATTTGAACCCAAAAATATGGATTCTAGTGCAAAAGCTGATCTTAAACAGCAGGCAATTAATTCCAAAAATTCAAGCTATTCACCCAAGCTCTCTAAAGAAACGGACATAGATGCTGGGGACATAAAGTCTTCATGTTCTTCGAAATTTACAAATGTTAAGACAAATTTACAAAAAGGCTCTTTAGAAAACTGTTTAAGTGTAAATGAGACAAAAGTGAGAAAAGAAAGACACATTGAATTTCCATATAAAGACAATGATAGAAGACCAAGAAGAGAAGAGCACAGAAATAGTACTCACGGCATACCAAGTGAAAAGAAAAGTGCTGACCTCAAAGACAAAACCGTTGGATACACTACAAGTCAGATAAAAAATACTAGTTCTCGTGAAAGCCGTGTAAAAAGGTCTGAGACAAATACTGAAAAAAGTCATAGAAAATCTTTGTCCTCCAGCTCTCAGGATAAATCTAGCTCTTTGAAAGACAGAGTACAATCAAAAGATGAACCATATTCAAAGGAGAAGCTTCAAAAAACTCTTGAAAAGTCATCTAATAGAGATTACAAGGATTATGAAAAAGAAAAAAATACAGAGAACAGAAGCAGAGTAAATGAAAAGAATGATGATCCACCAAGGAGGTCAAAAAGAACTTCTTACCTGAAAGATGAAAGCCTTCCTAAATCTAAGTCTGAAATAACTGATCATAGGAGGGGCAGTGATGCAGGTAGGAGAGCCAAGTACAATAATGAATATAACAAAGATTCAGATTACAAAAGTTCCCAGTCAAGCAGCAGCACAATAACTAATCACAAAAAGTCTAAAAGGGAGGATAAGCATTTACCAGAAATTAAAGATATCAAATATAATTGGGATAAAAAAGATGAAAATAAAAGAAGTAAAGAAAAAGCAGGACATCGAAATGACCGAAAAGAAAAGAAACATATAGATGAAGGTATAGAAAAACTGCAAGTTTTAAGTAAACAGAGCAGTGAAGTAGAACGGTTCTGCAGAACCGAGGATCAGTGTCCAACAGAGTTGAATGCCCAGAAGAATTTGCAAATACAGAAACAAACACTTTCTGTTAAAGACTTAAAGCTCTCGTATATGGAAACTCTTAATTTGACCCTCTCCTCTCCAAAAAAAAAATCTAACTGTTATTCGGATACAAATCAGCAACAGTCGTTAACCTGCGATAAGGAAAATCTTATCAGTGGAGTGAAAATACTTGAAGCAGCAACACAAATCGATGATTCTTGTGCAAGCAAGGACATATCTACATTAGAAGAGAAAAGTGTCTCTCACGAGAAAAACATTTCTGAACTGGTGAATCTTACATTTGATGCACCACCTATGGAAAAGGAGACCCTATCAAATGCAGCAAGCCACACAAATGAATTTGAGCCAGGTCCGAAGCTTTGTTTTCAGGAACAAGAACTAAAAGACGTAGGTGGAGAATCTGAAGGAATCCACTCAAAAACTGAGCTGTCACTGGGTGCTGTTGTGGAGGTCAGTGTAGATGATGACTTGCCAACAGTGAATGCTGTGAAAATGGAAACACAGTTCACTACAGATGGATCAGAGATTATAGACATGGATTCCATGAGAGATATTGATGAGTGCAGTGGATGTGATAGTCCTCCCCGAGATGAAGACAGTGCTGCACAGACAGGACTTTACCAGGATAACTTGCTTTTGTCAAACAAGTTGCACAGGGATGCTGAAAATCACACAATTATAAAAAGCATAACAGAACCAATCCAAGGTATATGTAAATCCTCAAATATACATCTTGTAGAAATAAGCACAAAAGAAGATGACCTTAAGCAATGTTTTATTGATGACTGCTCAAAGAATATTGACTTACATTTTATAAGACGTATTCCAAAAGTCATCAGCCCGCTAAAAAGTCCTATGAGGCCATTAGTGAAACTGCATAGAATTGACTATACAGGCACGGCTTCTGTAGTGAGAGTGTTAAATAAAGGTACTAACTAACACTAGTCTTTATTCTCATGCAATGGAGTTTACACTTCTAGTTCGCTTCATTTTTTTCTCTGTTTATAATGTATAATTGGGTGATTTAGTTGGGTTATAGTAGGAAACCATTGTTCTACTGAAATCACGAGTATCTTGTTGGCAATAATGTGCTTATTTGTAAATTGGGATTTCAAAAAAGCAATAATGCACCTTTACTGTGATTGTAAGATACTGCATGTATTGGTGTTGGGCAATTGTTATGTGTTATGTTGTGGCAGTCAATCGGTAGTTTACCGATTTTTATTTTGCATCTTTATACCCAAATCTTGCCTTATGGCCCGTAAAATCCACACACACACAACCCCCCCCCCCCCCCCCCCCCCGATAGCTGGAATTAGTTGTGGTCTGCCTGTCTTTTTTTACTCAAGAACATGTTTAAGTTGGTCAATATTTGTGAATAAGAGAATTTTTAAATATATAGATATCGAATGGTGGGCTTATCCTTGCATCCCAAAGAATCTGTTGTTAATCTTTGAAATCTTTGTTGTGAACAAAAATCTACTTTTGCCTTCCCATTCTTCTTCGTGACAGACATACAATTGAAAAAATGAATACGTCAGGCAGGACCCCGCGTTCATATGTCAGTGATGAAGAAGAACGGGAAATATAATTCTGGAAGAATTGATTGAATGACGGTGCATCTGTGGGCTACAGTTCTAATGTATGGGCACCTTTTTCTGTTTATAGTACAGAAGTTATCAGGAGTTAAGCCCTTTCAACACTTTAGATAATTGTTCACCTTAATAAGTAACTATGACCAATTAGGGAGCGACAGGAATTGTTTTTTCTGCACTGTGGAATGTCTTACAATCCTTGACTAACCAGTTATTGGCCTTAGAGGCATCTCTATTCTATAAAGTAAATTTAGTGTTATTGAAAGTACATTTTTGTACTTTATAATAATGACCTTTAGGGTAGGCTAAAATGTGAATGTGTCCACAATTTAATACACTGGGGCAGTCTAGCTGATAAGCTCACACTTTACTTGGGTATTTCTGTGTGGTGCATATTCATTTTACATTTGAGTTACTTCGTTGTTTTGTACCTTAAGGATCACAAATGTATTTTGTAGGGTAATTAATAAATGGCACTTGTTATGGTCCATTGGTAATAGAATCTGCAGCCATATAACTTTCTACAGTACAGAAGCATTTAAGTTTTCTATTGAAAATAATTTTAAAAAGTTATCTATTAAATAACACAATGCATCCTTATAGTTATAGTACACCCTAGCAGTCATAATGTATACAGAGAAGTCTGCACAACAGTATTCAAGTGGCAAAAGTCAAAATCCAGTGTCAATGCATATAAATAGAGGTTCAGTAGAGTCAGATCATAGCTAACCTCTTGCAGACCATCGATTGAACTGGGAAACAATGAGATAAAATACAAGGCGCTCTAAAGGCTCGTACACACGCACTATGTGCGCACTGAGCAACAACCCAAGACACCGACCACTACTCGCGACAAATGGGCATTTTGGCCGAAAATCGGCCTTGTGTATGCGTTCAGTCGGGGGTCGTTCATTGATCCACCTGGCGGATCGCCGAACGACCCCCAACTGAATGCATACACACGGACAATTCTCGGTCAAATCGGCCATTCGTCACGGGTAGTGGTCGGGGGTCATTGCTTGGCCGCACATCTTGCGTGTGTTAACCTTCCAGTACCCATTTTTTATGTGCAAATATATATATGCTATCCGCAATTATAGTGTTTATCCACATTAACCCCTTTGTGGTAATGTACTGAGGACTAACGCAACTTAAAGACAATAATGGTAGCAGTACACAAAATGCCACTTTAAAGGCTTGGAATGGGTTTACCCATTTGCAATGTACTATTGCATTATACAGTTAAATGACTAAATGTTTATCGTACATAATTATTATTATTGAGGAATGGGGAAAATTTTTATCTAATTTAATATTATCAGTGCAATAGTTACTTTGTCTGATAATATATCTTTTTCTTACTCCTTTAATGAAAAAATGTACTTCTGTGTTTTCTGTCTGTTTAAACACCCATTTTTTTCAGTATTTGAACTGTTTCGAATTATTACAATCCACAAGATTTTTTACATGTTCTAAATATTTTCCTGTCTCTTTTTGTGATAGAGTTATACGAAGCTTCCATTGGAAACCGTAGCACTCACTTTTCAAAGGAATTAAACAAAGAGAATTTTCAACCAGTTTGCAAGAATGGCCCAAGTCCTGAAACATGTTCTATGGTAATAATTTCCTCTGATGAAATGGAAGAAGGAGAGATTGTAAGTGATGTAGAAGAAGTTATTGCTTGTACAGTGACTCGTCCAACAAATCAGAGCCCGAAGGCAAGTTTAGATAAAGAAAATGTAAGTGCACATCCAGTAACTTTGCCAGGAGAGGATACATCTTTGAGAAAACCAAATGGAATAATTTCGCCACCAAAACAAGCTGCTGCTAAATCAAGAAGAGGATCAAAGTCTTTCTCAAAGAAACTTTTACAGAAGAACAATAAAAAGGTAAAAGGGTCTGTTGCAAACTGTTGCCTTGAAGACATTATGAAAATAGAACGGCCATCTACTGTACAAGATGTATTGCAGATGATGCGCGTAATAAGAAAACACATAAGAAAAAAATACATGAAATTTAAGATGCAGTTTACAGTACGCCAGTACCATAAAGTAATAGAAATTGGAACTTTTTACTTTCTAGCACTGGTTAAAACAATTGATTGGTCAACAGTGTGCTCCTCCCCAAGGAGTCTACAGAAGAAATTATGTAAATACTTGGAAAGAAAGCTGAAGAAGTTGAAGAAAAATGGGATTGTTGATCGTATTTTTGAACAGCATCTATTGGATATGAAAAAAAAGTTGTGGAAATTTGTAGAGGACCAGTTAGATTCTTTATTTGATATAATGAATGCATTGCTCCTAAAATTTTGTGACAAAGCTACAATAGAAACCAACGGGGATGAAAGCTTTAGACATATCCGAAATAGAGATTCATTGTCTGTTAAGGAAAATAGTTTACACCATAATAAAGCAAAATCTGAGTCTGTTAAAGAGAATAATTTACACCATAATAAAGCAAAATCTGAATCCCAAACAGTTTCTGAATCACACAAAACAGAACCCAACATTTTTAAAAATATTGAAGAACCTGGAATTCACTGTTCAAGAGAACAAGCAAAAACATTTTCTCTTGTAAGGGACTCAAAAAGTGAAATTTTGCTTTGTGGAAATAAAAAAAGTGAATTAAAAGGAGTTCCCCATTGTAGTAAAATTATCCCTTCTGAACGTCAAAAATCTGAAACTTCCAGTCTGACCTTTAATTTGGTAAGTGATGATCATATGGGTGATATCTTTAAAAATTTGTTGAGTGATTTAGAAACTTTGGAAAACAACAAAACCTCTGAGGACAAAGCATGGGGTTTAAAGACACCAGAGAAGACAAACCATTGTAGTCCAAGATATGAAACCATAATTTCATCAGTAGTTGAAAACACTCCAATGAAAACTTCTTTACAGCCTGCTTCTTCCTTTTCCTGGCCTCCACTCACTCCAACTCATCTCCAACCTAGTTCATTTTCTACATTTGAGACAGTGGTAAACCCAGATGCATTAGATGAGAGCTGCATGCTGGAGATTCCTCTTTCTTCTTCCTCTAGCAATAACCTTCCAGGATCAGAAGAAAGGACAAAATTTTTTTCATCAGTTCTTATGGAGGACCTTGCTGTGTCTTTAACTGTGCCATCACCTTTAAAATCTGATTCTCATCTTAGTTTCCTTCAAACTGTGACTGCCCATGAATGTATTTCAGAAGAAATTATTAGTAAACAATATAGTGAGGATCCTGTGCTTGAGGAAGATGTAGCAGAACAAGACCTACATTTAACACTTGATTCAGATAACTCAAACAGTTCCTTTGAAAATACAAACAAACCATCCAGTTTTCATTGCCTTACTAGTGAACCCATGCAAGCTGTTATCATGGAGAAGTCAAATGATCACTTCATTGTAAAGATAAGGCGTGCAGTATCTGCGTCACCTCCTAACTTTGATTGTCCATTCACAGAAAAAGAAAATGCAGATGAAAAAGATCTTGCTAACCATTTTACAAATGTTAGCCTTAAGGAAGCTGTGTCTCCTGGTAACAAATGTTCTCAAATATGTAAAAATGAAGTATGCCAGATAAGTAAACATGAAGACCATCTCTCTGGTTTTAATAAAGATATTTTAGAGCATTTTGTTAATGATGAAAGCAAAGAGGAAAACTTGGTGGGTTCGCCCCAGAAAGGTGGGAAAGAAACCAATGTACCATTGTTAAAATCTGTTGAACCTGCTGATCATATTGGAGCCTTTTCTAGGGTTATATCTGGAACAAATATTAATCTGACTTGTCTTTCAGATACAGACCAAACAAAACATGAAAACTGCAACATTTCACCAGAGCAAATAGCTGAAGAGGAGATAATATGCAATAAAAGATCCACTGGGGACTTTAATGATAAAAGTTTGAACAAAAGAAAAAAAAGTATAATAGAGGAGCCGTTGGCTAAAAGGCAATGTGTCGAATGTTTACAACCTAAAAGTAAAGTAGAAACAAAAAAGCAAGATAAAATAGAGGCACATAATATTCCATCAATGGAAAGCTCCCAAAGAAGACACACAAGATCTGCTAGTGATGGCACTGTTAATTTATGTTCATCTTCTAAGTGTTCCTCTAGTAGCCTGTCGGCAAAGAATGTTATTAAGAAGAAAGGAGAGGTAGTTGTGTCTTGGTCAAGGTAAATATTTTTATTTGACTTTCTTAATATTGTTCCGTCACCTCCAGGCATCTCCTACCTTCATAGGAGATTGCACTGAGTTTTTAGGAGCTACCAATGGGATATTACATATAGGAAAGGTGTATATGTATGTATGTACTATCTCACTATTACCATTTAAATGACTATCAGTAAATGTATATAAAGTATAGCACTGATTTATATTGGGTACAACACAAAATATACAAAATACATAAACTTACTTACAGAGCTGAGATCCCTATTTCAACTTGGAATGGTCAAAATGGGAGGTTAAACCACACCCCTGTGTTCGCTCCATGTGAATGGAAGTGTAATCCAAAAAAAGTTTGTCTGCTACACAGGATGTGATATGTATTGTAATGTACATATACACCAAGGCTCCTTATATACCGCCTGCAGGTGGTGTCAGTGAGTAATAAAAGACAAGACATCCCTGCTCTCTATGGAAGGAGGAGAGAAAGTGACAGTAGAAATGTGTGGTGTGATCCCTTGCACAGTATGATGATTGCAACACAAGATCCTGTTACCACCTGTTGGGAGGACAGATTATTGTACAGACAATTTACCTTATTGGATACAAACTCTGAGATAACAGATAAGTGTACACCAACTTACAAGGACACACAATATACAGGCCCAGTCAGTATATAAGTGGTGCACCATAGACAGGGACACCCCTGATTACTGCATATGTTATGTGGGGAACCTGTTTATGTGCACTGTCTGCATTGTGCCAGCCCACCAGAGTAACCCACTGTGTGCATCTGGTACAAATTGGTGGCAGCGGTGCTGGTAATACCATTTATTCTCCCTGTTTTCTTTGTAGATTTGTTCTCTGTATTAAGCTATGGAGGCTGCTACTGAAAGTATTGATTTAAATCCTCCTGTCCTTGTACCTGCAGATGAAATGTCCCAATTAGACTCAGTAGCTCTTCCAGGCCCAGTTGCCAAACCTATTTTTAAACCTGATCCATTTGATGGGGTAACTAGGGAGTGGACTGATTGGCTAGAAAAATTTGAATTGGCAGCCACTATTAATGGTTGGGATAAAGGTGCTCGCTTGCAGGTCATTAGCCTTTTGCTTAGTGGTAAAGTCAAGCAGGTATACCAAGGATTTACTGTAATACTGAAATAAAAAGCAGTTATCAGTTATTAAAAATTGCTCTGAAGCAATTTAGTTTCAATTAGATCTGTATAAAAGAGTATATAAAGGATAAATCCATTTCTTTAGGTAAACTGTGAATGAGAAATGTTTGTTTATACATTAGATTATTAGGGCAATGTTATTACAATAACATGATGCTGTGAGGTACCTTCTGTTATAATATATGAGGTACCATCACCACTTGCGGTGGTGAATACTAATAAGTATTAACATAGCATTTTCAGTTTCAACCACATAGTGTGGCAGGATTGCCTGGGTCTACTCTCAGACCTGCAGGATTATCCTATTTGGTTCCTTTGAAAGCTGGTGACTGAGTAACCGTTTAAAATATACCTGTGTAAAGATTCTATATCCACTCATAGCAAAACATACACACACATAATTTCTATTGTGCACCAACGGGCACACTTGCTAGTTATAAATATATACTTATATATACAGTTATATTTTTGCAATTGAAACCAATTTAAAGGGGAACTTTGATGGAATAAAAACAATTTTAAATGAATGGCCCTTTTTTCAACCTTTAAACGAACCCTTCCTTGTTTCTCTTTCATTCTGTTATCCAGTTTAAAGTGGACTGGAAAGCAACACCTTGAGGGCGGTCCTAGCTTTACCTCCCTCTGCACCGCTCATAGTCTACACATTTTGTCAAGTACAACAGGAAGTCACTTGTTACTTAAGTAAGCAATACCCCACTCCCTTACTCAATCTGCCTGCACTGATCACTTGACGCTTGTCTTATTTATTAGTAGTAATTACCCAGTAGTCCCTTCCCATATACTGTGCCGTGCAGACTGTTCATCTCTCATCCCTTCATCTTTGTAAGCAGCCCTCCTCTGCCTCTTTCACCCTCCCCTGTTATTCTTGTGTTCACTGAGGTCTCTAGTATTTCTGCTCTGTTGGCTGTACAGTAAAGGTGCCCATACATTAGTACTCTGACCATTCTGCGACATTCAATCAATATTCCTGGAACCGCCTTTCCTGTTCTACTGTCATGAAACTGTCATGAATGCAAGGTGTTGCCTGGCCCCATTCATTTTTCTATTGATTGTTGCAGATCGGTCGGAGGGTAAGTACTAATGTATGGGCACCTTAACTCCATTGCTCCGTCTCAAACTCACAGCGAAAGAAAGCGAGATCTGAGCCATCATTCAATTCCAGCATGCGCTGCTTCCTGTCGTTGGCTGCATGAGAAATGTGCAGGATACATAGCAGAAATACCAGAGACCTAAGTTATGGGAATGTAACTGATGGGAGGGTGAAAAGAGCAGGGGATCATTGCTGATAATAAATGTGAGGGGTGGACTGTCTGCACAGCATGTTTCATTGGAAAAGAAAGGAACTACTGGTTGATCACTGCAAACCTAAAATGAGACTCGAGATAAATGCAGACACTTCCTCTTTAAGCTGCCCAAACTAAACATGGTGGCACTCATAACCTGCCAGAGGAGAACATGTGTGTTTACCACAGTTCCCCTTTAAGGACTGCTATACTACATAAATATATTTTTTAAATGTATGTACCTGGATTATATACATTTTAAGAAGGTACTTTTGGTTTTAGTTTTCCCGTTCATACACACGTGCGATCGCTGGTCCCGAACTGCGATGCACGATGTGTAGGAACGAACATCCCCGTTCCCTTTATTGTTGGCCGATAAAGTGCCTACACACCGGCCAATTATCATCCGAAACGTTCGTTCCTACACATCGTGCTACGCGGGTTTGAACCCGAGATCGCACATGTGTACAAACCTTTACTTTCTGAAACAGAAGATCTGCTTAATTGCTTAATTTAGTAATGACTAGTACCTTTGGGCAGTTCAGTTGGCATAATGGCTGATGGCAGCTCATTTGAATGAGAATACATTTTAGAGCTTGCCTGCAGATAAACATTTTTAAATATTCTGCTGTTCTGGATTCCATATCTGGCCCGTTAGTCCACTGGCAATTAAGGTGTTAAGAAACATAAATAAGATGGACAACTGCTCAATTACCCTAAGAATTGTGTAATGAGACAAATATAATTTCCTCTAATTTACAAAGATGTTAATCCACTCTATACCACAACTAGCAAAAGTGTCCCTGTTGGTGCACAGTGGAAATTATGTGTGTATGTTTTGCTATGTGTAGTTGCAGTGCTCACAGGAACCATCAGGAAACATCCAGGGGAGCAATAATAAAATTAGTCCGAAGGTCCTAAAAAACAACAACAAATAATCGCATCATATTAAATGAACAAACACACATTTATATCCTCCCTTACCTATACTACCTACCAGCTAGAATATAGAGGGTCTATGTGGAATAAACCTGCAGGTCTGAGAACTGACCTAAACAGCACCTTTGGGCAATCAAAAGCAGCCCATACATATTTCTGATTTTACTTTCCCGCCCAAGCACTCCGGCGATATTAGGCCAAAACTGCCTGTCGGTGGCATAGAAGAATGGGAAAGGTGGTTCTGGCAAGATCAAACTAATATTGCATGAGCGGATAAGGTTGGATAAGTAAAATCGGATATATGTATAGCCACCTTAAATCCTATACAGTATCCTGATTAACATGCAAGGTTCATATTTATTAGTATTTACCACAACAAGTTTAACCTATGGGGTTAGGACTTGGGAGCACAGGATACTGATTAAATATACATGTTAGGGAGAGGTGTGGATAGAGGAGCTAAAAGCTCCACACAGAGTATAAAATGAAATAGAGCCTTCTTATAACAGAAGGTACCTCATAGAATCATGTTATTATAATAGCATTGCCTTAATAATCTAACATATAAACACATATTTCTCACTTAAAGAAATGGGTGAGGACATGCAAAGTATCTTATTTATTGCCTGTGGCAAAGGCATGTGTCTAGATATAATACAGCCTAATGGTATAGAGCAGGCGTGTTTAACTTGTGACCTTTTACGTGTTTAAAAACCACAATTCCCAGCATTCTGTTTGCAGTAAGTTTTTTCTTAGTATCCTGTAGCTAAGGCATCTGTCTAGATCTAATACAGCCTAAGCTTGTGACCTTTCACATGTTTGAAAACTACAAATCCCAGAATTCTCTGTTTTGCAGTTAGTGTCTTCTTAATGAACTTTTCACATGTTTAAAACTACAACTCCCAGCATTCCCTAACTGCACAGAATTCTAGAAAACTTAGTTTTCCTACATCGTGGAATAAAGACATTTTTCCTGACTTAGACACGGCCCACGGTCATGCTTTAGCGCTTCCTACCGAAGGGTTTGAACATGCAAGTGATTCATCTGCCCTTCCCTTACATCCATAGCTATTAGACTATTGGATTAGGGAAGCATTATATGGGTCGATTGGTTGGCGCAACGTTAATGCCCGCTTTGCGGCGGCAGCGCGAGTACCAGAAGAGGCACTTGTGCGGCCGTTTCAAAGTAATTTACCAGAGGTTGCGTGTCTCTTTACATGTAAGTATTAAACACCAACTAATAGATGGTGATAAATACTTATGCGGGTGAGATTTACCCAAAATCGCACAGCCTCTGGTAAATTCCATATGGAAGATTTGCCAAGAGAGCTTGGGCCTCTGGGTGAATCTCCCTGTTAAGAGTCATAACCTTTACCATATTTGCACTCACTTCCAAATACCACCTACCTGGCAGTTATAATCTATAAAGTCTAAAGGTTCGTGCACACATGCGATCGCCGATGCGTGACATGTGTAAACGGCCGTTTCGGATTATATTCGTGCCGTGTATCGTCAGAACGGCCATTTCGTCCGATAAAGTGCCCATACATGGCACGATTATCGGCCGTTCGAACACATCGCACGTCACGGGTTGGCACTGGGTAACCACCAGTAAGGAACCAATAGTGCCACGGATTAGTCGGCTGGAAATATATGATGGTGTGGGGCGGCCAGCCGTGACAGAGTTCGGTTGTCCGTATCCGACAAATGGGTCAGTTAGTAAATCACGACCAATCATGCAGTTCCCTATGGGACCACATGATCAGTCTGTCACATATGCTGCAGGCTGTTACTGTGACCAACCGTCATCTGCCCTGGCAGGGCTCTCACACAAAGCAGATGCTCAGTTGGGACACATGTATTATATGTATCCAGACAAAATGGTATTAACCTGCAGATCTGAACACAGATCCAGGCAATCCTGCCACAATGTGCAATTCAATCTGAACAGCTCCATTGGACATCCTGAGACCCTATACAGGATCCAGAATAACATGCTAGGTTCATACTTATTGGTAATTACCACAGCAAGTTCCATATTTACAGTCACTATGGGGTTAGAAAAACAGGATTCTAATTAGCTTGACAAGTTATGGAGAGGTTTGGATAAAGGAGCTAAAAGCTCCCCACAGGGTATAAAATGAAGTAGAGCCTTCTTATAACTGAAGGTACCTGACAGCCTCATGTTTAATATATTAATATTGGGGTAAAAAATGCCCATTTCTCTAAGAATGCAGGGTAGTTTCAGAGACATGCAAAGTCATTTAATCATAAACAGACACTTCCTGTCTAGCAAACAAACTGGATTGTCTCATTACTTTCTATGGAGAGGGGAGGGGAGTAAATGTGAGTCTGAAGAATTTTCTAATTGTCACATGTTTTACAAACAGCACATAACTGGGTGTAATACAGGAACTTCCTTACACTTCCTGTCTTGTCATGGACAGTGCCTAAGAGAATGTTTTGATTTGCGAACAGTGAAAGATCAGAACCTCTCTTCCTTTTAGTGTCTACATGGAGACCCTGTAGAAATCCTGGAGGTGTGTCTTAACCTATCATTTTGAGTTTTCCATTCAAACTTAGGGGTGTCCAGTAAAGTAAGTTTTAGTTTATTAATTGTATATAAATTGTTTTGTAATTCAGTAGTAGATAGTAGTACTATACTTTGTATGGTGTTACTTCTTATGGTGATTTTAATTAAATAGAGCTAATTACACACATACATATGGACCTATGTAATAATGCTATATACCCCCACCTAGTTAGTTGCTCCTAAAAACTCAATGCAATCTCCGTAAAAATATAAATGTATTTATATAATATAAGGGATAAGTAACACAATAAGCTTTAAGAATAAGGATGCTCTGCATTGATTGTATTTGTGCACATTATACATTTAGATCTTGGCAAAGGTTTTTTTTTTTTTTACTTTTCCTATTGTTAAATTACTGACATGCTCCCTACATCCTGTGTAGAGGTTATAGATCTAGATTTGCTGTCTAAAACTTTAATTTTAGACAAGTTGGAGATTAAACAAAACGTTAATTTCAAGCTGGAGATACATACCGTAAATGAAATTAATAGAATATTTCACTGCAAAAAACCCTTCCAGTTACTATATTGTTTTGCCATTGCAAGATCTGAGATTTAGAAGTTGATTTAAGAATTCCCCTTTCTCCCTCTCCTTTGGTGAGCATGTCTGAGCTCATTGAGCTACTGAAGAGTGCAATACCTGAGTAACTTTCTATGGTGTTCTGCTCTTTTTTTTATTTTATGTGTTTATTTATATAGTGGCACTAAGGGACGCAGCGCTGTACAATATTAGAATACAAAAATTCATACAAGGGGGACAATAAATATATAAATAAGTATGTGCATCATGAAATATACAAGTGCTTTAAAGGGCATCTATACCAAAAAATAGGTTATTTTAAATTGACCATAACTGGAAACTATAATTCTTCCCAACCGCTACTGTATGATTTTTTTTTTTCTTGATCTGCCCCCTATTTCTTTAGATATCCCATCTAAAACTTATAAATATATAAAACTTATATTTCATCTGTCAATCAAGTTCCTTGCTCTCAAAAACTATTGTTCTGTGAGTAGTTTTACTGTAGCTGGAACGGTGACAGTTTTTGACAGTTGGAATGCTGTGTGCAGGCTTGACAGTTGGTTTGTGGGGGAAAATTCAGGTCGGATGGAAGTGGGAGTGGTTAAGAGGGAGGGGGGATACTGCTCTTAAACAAAAATGTTTGCTGGATTGAAGGCATGCAGCAACACATGCAAATCAGAGTAAGTGCTACTTATAGATTAAGGCAAAGTCATTTTTTCAATATAGTGTCCCTTTAAACATGTAACATGAGGAAATAGGTCCCTTCCCCGTAGAGCTTACAATCTAATTTGGTGTGTGGAACATACAGATACATAGAAGTGCAATAGTAATAACTGGTGCAGTGCCAACAGTCCTATGCTGTGCTCAGAGACTGTATGAGAGGTTAGATTTAAACTTGTTTATTGAGGTTGTATACATGTTTATCAGGCTTACCATTTTATTTTTCCTTTAATAAATAACAGGGAAGAAGACCGTTTAATTCTTCTTGAATGTCAAAGGCTTGGACCAAATATGAAGACCTTTTTTTTATTGTCTTCTAAAATAAAGAAACTCCCAAATCAGGTTTGTGGGGGGGGCGGACTTTGGGAGCTTGTTATGTAAATGTATAGCGAAGACCTGGTGGGTTAGATACGTGGACTAAAACTGTGGAATTGGAAACATTGTTTAAATAATATTAATAATAAAGTGCATGTAAAACAAGGAAACTTAGTGGTTCCAAAACAGACTTAAAACAGAAATGTGATTCTGATATCACTGGACATTAAGCTGTAAAACAGGCAAGGCTATTTGTGTCTGAACTTCATGTTCATTTTATTGCATGCTGCAGTATTTTTTTTTTTTTTTTTTAATTCTCCCTTATCTCAATTTTTTTAAGATTGAAGAAAGGTTTCGCCAGCTAATGAAGCTATTTAAGAAAAGCAGATACTCAAGTTCATGATAAGCTGAAGCAAGTTCTGCTCTGTGGACCAAGAATTTGAAATATTAACTTTAGAACATCAGCATTATAGGCAATAGAAAATAGTTTGTGTGCAGGTGCACTGCATGGTTACTGTGGCCAAACAAACTGAACAGTATCACAGATTCTAGCCCCTATTGGGTCTTTATACCAGATGGGGTGCTCTCCATGCCTTTTCAGAATGGGACATATTTGCTAAATACTATTGACAAACTTAATTGGAAGCAGAACATCAAGGTACATGCTTTTGCCTGTTACCATAGTAAGAGTTGAACATATGAAAGAATGTGTAATTACAGCTTATGCACCTGTAGTTTATCCCAGAGCCGCTGTATGGCTGGGTTAACATTCACACTAACCAATTCATGGTTGGTCGAAGGACAACTTTACTCGCCCATTGTCTACCGTTGTTTAGTACCCAGGGTGAGGACCTAAACCGCCAGTTCCTTACAGCTGGGTTTGCTTTCTATTTTCTGCAATACTTACTTAGTTTCCTTTGTGGCTCCGTCCTCCGTTCAGTCAGCAACTCCAGCCAATGAGAAGACACTCTTTGGCCAGGATCATGAAGGCAGAAGTGGAATCGGAGCCATAAAAGAAACTTTAAGTAAGTATTGCAGAAGATAGAAATAAAACCCAGCTGTGAGGACCTGGCGGTTTAGTTACTCATCCTGGGTACTACGGACTGGCGGGTCCAGTGGAACGGGGTAGAGGTGAATACAGACATCCTATAACCTTAAGCTTGCAGTGGCTGCGTGAGCGTCACAAGAGACACTTGCTCAGCTGCCATAAGCTATTCATTAACGGCTGTGTGGCGCTTTGGGCTTAAGTGTTTTTTGCTGTTGGCTGGTGTTAAATGCTTATGTCGGATGAAATTCACTGAGTTAATTTCCCTGATTACTTGCCATACTGCTTATAAAACTCAACGATTGTATCATATCGTTAACCACTAACATTGGGATGCTGCAAAATCAGGTTTTGCAATTTTCCAGGGGGTGCTCAGTACTATAATTACCCTCCTATATTGTGGGGTGTGAACATCAGGATTAAATGTGGGATTGGAAAGCAAAGTTCACTGAATTTTGTGTAACCTGCTTGCTATTGATTGCAAATAAGGTTAAGCTAAGCATAATATTTATTTTTGCGGGTTCTAAAGCACTTAAATTTAATAATATGTAGCAATAGTTGAGGGTTGCCTATACAAATTAATAAATACCTTTCACTTGCATAGCCACATCTACTACCCATTTTGAATATGATGCTGTTCAGGAAGAACTATTTAAAAACTGACTGATGCAAAACATCTTTTGAAGAAGGAAAGTTTTTATTATGCGTCAAATACAAGAGAGAACAATACAAGTATGCCATTACTTGCTGAACATTTATATGTCCAAGTTCTTACAGTTTTGAGCTACAGTGTCTTATTATTGTTTCATTACATTCATGATTCACTTCTTTACAGAATTCCACTTTACCAGTACATTATAGTGTAATATTGATAGGAGGCTATACTCTTTATTTTTATTTTTTTTCATTTGAACAAAATTAATGCAGTTTAGCATTTTGAAGCAATTAAAGATAAATTGTATTTTTAAGGTAGGAGACAGCTATTGAATGATAGCAGGCTTGTTTAATAAGCGTTGCAAACATTTGCCTTTGTTGTTCATTTGCAGCAACCAATCAGAGTATACCTTATAACTGGTCTACTACAATTGTAAAATAACAACCAATCAGATGTTAACAGCACAGGCAAAATTGTGCAGCTTTTATTAAATGTCATTTGGTGGTGTGAACATATTTTCATGTGGTCATTTATTTTATTTCAAAGTTGTGGTCTTACTTTGTTGTTGTTTTTTGTTTTTTTTGGCGGGGGGGGTATTATTTGTTTGTTTTTTGAACTTTTCCTGAATGGTTTGAAGAATTCTTAGGGATGTAGCTGTAAGTTCTCCTACATCCTGTTCTCACCTGAAAAACGCTGCACTGTAGTTCTGCTTGTACCCTGTTCACCCCACCTTCTCAAAAATGAGTAAAGATGAGAGGGAATTTTGGGCATGATGACAACAGTGTAGTACTTGCAAGTAAGAACAGGAGGTAGGAGTATTCCCTCTTTTCTCCCTTAGAATGCTGGAAATTTTTGAAAAAAATGTAAAAAGGTGTCCCTTTTATATAGCTTTGTAGGCTGTAACTACACTTGCTATATATTAAACAAAGATAGAGTTCTTTGTATTATGAACAATTCACTGATCTAGATTTGATAGGGCATATAAATATTCCTGTTCCATGTATAGCAGGTTGCCCTAAATGTGGGTTTCGAGGTCACTTACATTATTTGTACCAAAGGTTTATATTGATGATTCATCACTTTGAGCACTGTATCAACTTTTCTAAAGCAATGTTTTGTTCTATTTCTAAAACTAAATTTTCCATCCTTAACATGTTTGTGCATCCAGTGGTATGTGTACAGAAATGTTTGAACCCCCCAGAAAAGCATTTTCAGAAACCTTACATGTGCAAGCATTTAGGCCGCAAATGCCATTTAATATAAAATTGAGCTGCATTCTGCTTACAACTTCCCAGTCTCACTTTACAGTTTCTAACTTTTACATCGTTGTATCTTTGCCAGTGAAGTCTTTGTTCTTAGTGCTAAATCAAGTAAATATTTAGGGCATCATTATTTTTCATGTGAGGCTTCTGGCATCGCCTTTTACAAGGGGTAAGAATATTCCTTTAATGCTGTGCATTAAAAGGCAAAATTAAAATGTACTGCTACCAGTTTTTCTTTGATTTGTTGTTTTGTAAATGTAAATTTTGTGTTAAATTTTTTTCCTTATTCCTGTAAAAATGTACAGATTCACAATCTTTTTCTGGTGAACATTTTTGTATGTAAATTAATGTAAGAACTTTTTATAAAAATACACTGGAAGCATTTATTTTGTATAAAAAGTTTGCCTACAGCTGTAATGAAACAGTTTATAAAGTTTTTGTTTCTTTGCATTTATTTTAGTGCTTTTTCCCTTTTTTTTCTATTTTATTTTTAACAGGGGGAAAAAAATGTAATTATGTTCTGAATTCTAGATTCAGTTTCGATTATATAAACCTGCAGTATATAACTCTACCTGTATATTATGCATAGAAAACCATTTCAAAAGCAGAATTTCTTTGACTAATAAGCAAATAAGGAACAGACACTTCTGGGTAATTTCCATGAGTGCCAACTACAGACCAGAACTCTGGTTTTGCATTTAGCTTGTGGAAAGCTGTAAAAGTATTTTTAAAGATATACAGGGTTATTCAATAAAAGTTCTTATCGTTCAAAATGGTGCTTATTTTGCCCCAACCAATCAGATGTTAGCATTCAAATGTTAAATGAGATCTGATTGTTTGGGGCAAAATTAGCACCATTTTGAACGATAAGAACTTTTATTGAATCTTCCTGATAGTTTTCCAGAAAGCTGCCATGGAAACATGGAAATTACCCAGAAGTCTCTGTTCCTTGTTTGCATATGCTTGAAAGGGGAGCTTTAAAGCTTTATTCTCTCCCTATTTTATTTAATTTATTGGTGACATTTGATTAATGAGAGAATTAAAGCTAAAATCTAAATAACCATAAATAGATTTTATTAAAGGATAACTGTATTGCCTCAATGCATTTTTTAAAATTGCTTTAAAAAGAGTAAAGTTATGCAGCGCTCCCCATACATTTTTTTCCGGATTTCGAGCTTCTCTCTGCCTTCAATTAGCTTTCAATTAGCCATGCTGTGAAGGGGGCGTAACAATTCTGTCTGCCTCTAAGGCTGGGTACACACAGACAATATTTTCGGTGACTGACCGATTCACGGCACTTTCGGTCGATCGGCCAAAAATATCAGCTGGTGTGGGGCGGGCAGGCATGACCATCATCGTTCGTTCGGATCGAACGAATGATCGGGCCTGTCGGGAAATTCCGATCGATCATTCATTTCTCTATGAAAACACATGATCGTTCGCAAATTCGTCCGCGACCGACAGACATTTAGCCTAGCGCCTAACTGTCACTCAAAGCTAGCATGTGAGAAAACACTCCTCCACCCACCCTTGATCAGCTCGATTATGTAGGCTGTATCCTAGCAACAAGACATTTCTAGTTTGTTTGACTGGCAGAGGGAGGAGAGAGGTTTTAACAGACATTCCCACCAGCCAATGACAAGTGTTATGTTAACCATGGCCCTGGGCCATCAAGGAGGCGGGCTTTTAACACTTATCTTTGCTGTGTGATATCTTGGGGAGGGCAGCATAATTGTAAATGTGAGTAAGTGATTTCATCTGCTGGAAGTGTGGACATGTAATGGGGGTGATGTTGTTTTTTTTTTATATATTGTTGTCCTTTAATAACTAGTCAGTAACTGCAACTCTTCCCTCGGAAATCAAAAGCATTGTGGAATCATTTGAAAGCCTGCAGGCTTTTGGCATTTCTTTCTTCAGCCCTTCTTTTTAGTGAGTAATATGCAACTATGTTAGAGTCCAGGAAGGACTGCAGGACTCTTTATAGCCAGAAACCCACAGAATTAGAAGTTTCAGACAATTATCAGGGAAATGTTAAAAATGGTGCTAATTTTGTCCCAACCTGATGGTGTCTATTTTAGGACATCATCATGTACCCGAATCCTTTTCATTCTTCATATATCAGAATCATGGTTCATTCTTTGTTTCATAACTCAGGTATCAGTCATGTTTCATTTTCAGCTCTCATCCTCATGTTTCATTTTTAAGCTGCATTTCCAGAATTATTTTAATTCTGATGAATGAGAAGGTTTTTTTACCGTCACTATTGGCACATAGAGTTTGTGTTTTAAATGGCATGTCCACCTCCAAAACCAAATTCTCTCCCACTGCTGGCCCCACTGTGTACCTTACCTCTCTGCTCCAAATTGTTCTCCTGTAATGTGTGCCCAAAGTCCTAGAAAGTAAAGAGTAAGAGTAGGAGCCTGGCTAGAGGGAACACGTCTCCGCCTATAAGGTGTCCTCTGAGAAGTTTCTCCCTTGCTCAGTGCAGCCCTCCCTTCCTCGCGATCCCGGTTAGGTTCCCTGTGCCATAGTGTAAAATCCCTTTTCTGTAGTGTAGGGCTCCCTCTCCCACCCCCAAACGCTATATTAGCTTGTAAAAAAAACTAAGCCGAACTCTAATTATACACCCTCTTTCCCCCACTGTTCTACCCTGCCGGAAGCCACGTCTGTGATTGGCTGCCTCTCAGGCAATCACGGACATGGCTGCCGGTGTCTGAATGCAGCTGGAAAGAGGCTGTGTAAAGTTCGGCTAAGTTTTTTTACAAGCTAATATAGTGGTTGGGGGTGGGAGAGGGAGCCCTACACTACAGCAAATTTTCTAAAAAAGAGGTGGACATGCCCTTTTAACTATAACAGCACCATCTATTGCAAGGTTACAGACTATAATTATGCAACTTCATTCTTATTGTCATTATTGTACGTTATTAGAGTGCATGTGATCCATTTTTTTGTGTATCGAATGCCCTCCAATGACGGATCAATAACGAAATTGCATTGCAACTGCATGTTCACAATTTCATACACGATTTTCATGCAGCATAATGTGGACTTCCCTAAAGTGTAGTAGTACCCCTACTACAATTTTTTTTACCTTATGTCAATCACCCCCCCAAAACCCTGTTTCTGTTTTCATTACAGCTTAATCTTATGCTCCCAGGCTAAGAAAATTAACTTAAAAAAACCACAATCCCTCTCCATGGCTAACTTCCAATACCTGGTAATATCTGACGGTCATTCATGTTACCGTGGCATCACTGCCAGCGGCTTATGTCTGCTACCAAATGAGTCTCCTCTGTTGCTGTGCATGTTTGTAACCAACTTGCAGCAGCAGTGGAGGCGTGGACCAGGCTGTGAGAGATTGCAGGTTTGTAAATTAATTTTCACAGCATGAGAGCATCAGATTGAGGCTGAGGCCACACCGCAACGCACAGGAATCGCGCACACAATCGCGAACGTTATTGCTTGCGATAGTGTGCTCGATTCTTGTGTGTTTTGCATTTGCGCATGCGATTTTGCTGTTCTCCATTATGGAAGCACATGCGTTAATGCGCCAAAACGCATGCATTACTAAAACGCGAATGGACGGGCAATCAATCGCATGTGCATTGGAAATCGCGGGAACGCGAAAATTCCATTTTAGTGAAAAACGCGCCAGTGTGGCCTAGTCCTAAGCTACAACTTGAATGGAAATGGGTTTGGGGGTGATTTACATATGGTGAATTTTTTGTAGTAAGGGTGGGCATACCCTTTCATTTTTCACTCTAAATAAACTACTGTTGATAATCTGTAGTCTAAATAATCATATTTAAAAAAAAAACTAAAGGTAGGAATAGTGTTTTTTTTATTGAATGTAGTAGTCTAGTCATGTCCTAAAATGTACAGAAAAATCCTCATAATTCCTCATGTATCAGTCAGAATCATAATAATTTTACTGCAAACTCACATCCAATATAACAGATTATATAATAAAAAAAATAAAGCTAGAAATAGCACCATCTATAGGATGTAACAGTCTTCACAAAAAAATGCACAGAAAAATCCTTACTCCTTAAGGTATCATGAATCATGTCTCATGCATAGGTATCATATTTCGGGTATCCTGTATCAGCTTTCATGTAGCACTATTGCACTGTTACAACCAGTATGACTTATTATATAATAAAGCTAGAAAGAGAAAGTTTAACTATATACTTTGAATTTGGCTTGAAAGGCTACATTTTGGAAGGGATTGTGTGTGTTTGTGCTGCAGGTTTTAAAACTATTCTTTCTATGGCAATGAAAGAAGACCCTGGTGTTTGGTTTTTCTTTTACTATAGTTAACCTACAGTTAGCCACGGGAATGGAAGGGTAGGTCAGTAGTTTTGTGTACCTGTGGGGGTTGGTGGTATCCGTGTTTGTTTATGGCCATAAAACTAACAGTTTTGATCCCATGACCCTTAAACTGCACAATATCCACATTTGAGGATTGTACCCTTATAGTCTGGGAAAAAAATGTCCTGAAATTCACCAATAACATGGTAACGGTTCATGGTCAGCGGATTTCTTAGCTAGGTAATAGCACACTTCTCCTGTGTGTCCTGCATATCTGTACCGAATTCCGTGTATCTCTAGCTCAAAAACTGTGGGAGGAGATAGTCCCAAAAAATGTTTTTAACCTCCAACCTGCCATAACAAGATTGAGTTTTAAAACCTGCAGAGCATACACACAAATTTCATTCCAAAATGTAGCCTTTCAAGCTAAATTCAAAGTTTATACTTAAACTTTTTCTTTCTAGTTTATTTTTTAATTATATGATTTTATTATATAGTCAGTCATATTAGATGTAACAGTCTGCAGTAAAATTATTATGGTTCGGACTCTGATACCTAATGCATGATACCTGAACCATGATGCATAATATCTTATGTTTGATACCTGAAATATGAGGAATGACTAAGAATTTTCTGTACATTTTAGGACATGACTAGACTGCTACATCCAGAAAGCGCTTTTCCTAGCTTTTGATTTTCATTATGATCTTTAGACTGTACAGATCTGCAATAGTTTATGTAAATCACCCCCAAAATCCAGTTTCCATTTTAGTTGCAGTGTAATGTGATGCTCTCATGCTGTGAAAATTAATTTACAACCCACAATCCCTCACCGCCTGGTCCACACCTCCTCTGCTGTTGCAAGCTGGTTACAAGCACACATAGCAGCAGAAATTTATTTGGCAATTTTTTGTAGTACTATTATCCTTTAGGAAAGGCCACACTATGCTGCATGAAAGTCACAATTGTGAACGTGTGATTCTATGCGATTGCAATGCAATTGAGGTATTAATCAGATGTTCAAGGGCATTCGATACACAAAAAACGGATTGAGCGCAGCTCACCTAAGAGCACCTAATGTTACCAGCCCCATAGACCAAGTCGAGTGCAATTTTGCACAAGTGATAAGACTGTAAAACCTGGTCATGCGGAAATTACGATAGTGTGACCTTACCCTTAAAGTAAGAAAAAGAAATGATTCTGATAAATTGGGGCATAATTATTTTTAATTCGAACGGTTAGCCGTGGACGTAAGGTACCACAGCATTACCAGTACTTTTGGTAGATTTGTTAATGTACAGCATGATCGTAAATTTAAATCTGCAGCTGTAAAATATCATACCTATTGGTATATAGCGCTACTCTTGTTGTTTACAACTGCAGTCCAAATTACCACTAGCATTATGGGCCTTATTTATAATAGAGTTGTAATACCAAGCTTTAAAGGGCATGTCCACCCCCAAAACTACAATTTAACCCACTACTGGCCCCACTGTGTAGGGTAGTAAAATCCTTACCTTACATCCCTGCTCCAAATGGCTGCCCTACAATCTCCCTCCAAAGTCCTAAAAAGCTAACAGCAGAAGCAGTTTCATGCAAGCAGAGGGCCGGGGGAAATGGGCAATGTTAGTATGGATCGGGAGAGTTTTTCTGCAAATACCTATAGCATTTGAGGGTGGGTGAGGGAGCCCTTACAATTTTTTTTTAAAAACTAGTGGACATGCCCTTTAAAAGGACATTGGAAAACACTGACAATGCACTGTTTGGTGTATTTCCTGCGTTTCCTTTGGAAAAATAATAGGTGCATTTTTGTCTGCCTTTGCATATGATACTGCGGGTTAAAAAAATATGGCCCCTGGTCTCTTATATAAACCTCGTGTATTAAAATAAAAATGCAAATATGCAGGAAAATGTGAATTTATTTTCACCAACTTTTTATTTCAATTTTATTTTTTTTAAATTTGACACAATATATATATGTATATTCATGACAGAAATAAAAAAAAAAAAGTTCCATAATTATAGTCTGTAACCTTGCAATAGATGGTGCTGTCCTATTTAAACACAAACTCTATCTGTGGACTAATAGTGACAGTAAAAAACCTCATTCATCAGAATCAAAATCATTTTGGAAATGAAGCTTAAAGGGCATGTCCACCCCCAAATCAAAATTTTCCCCAACTGCTGGCCCCTATGTTTAGCTTTGAAAAGTTCTTACCTTACATTCCTGCTCCCCGTGGTTCTCTTGTAGTCCTCACCCAAAGTCCAGAAAACTGAAGTGCAGTGGATGTCTTCCTTTCCAAACTTCTCTGCCTTGTTTGAAGCCTCCGGGAGGGATGCAGTCATGCGCAGGGGAACCCTTTCCCCCCCCCTCCCTCCCTCCCTCCGGATCCAATATTCAGACGCTTTCTCCTAGCGTGTCAGGCTAAAGTGGGAATACCCTTTAGTGCTGCCCACCCCCAACCGCTATAAGAAACCTAAAAAAAAACTTTTGGATATTTACTTACAGGCACTTCGCTCCCGCGACTTCTTCTTAGCTGGCAGCCGCATCTGTGATTGGCTGACCGGCAGTCAATCACAGACGCGGCTGCCGGTCAGGCCCCTCTCTGCTGTTTCCTGTTAGCAGAGAGGGAGAAGGAGACTCGCTGGAGCGAAGGGGCTGTAAGTAGTTATCTGAGCATTTTTTTTTTGTTTTATTATAGCGGTTGGGGGTGGGCTGACATACCTAACATTATGCCCAAAAGTGATTTTTCGGGTGGACATGCCCTTTAAAAATTGAAACGTGAGGTTGAGAACTGAAAATGAACCATGAATCCGATACATGAGCTATGAAATGTGATTTTGATGCATGAGGTATGAAACATGAAAAATGAACCATTATTCTGATACATGATGATGTCCTAAAATGGACATTGTACTAAGGTACTGTAGTTCTCCATACTGTAGTCGAGGGTAGAAAATATGACCACTACTGCCTTCTGATTCTGTATTGTTTTAAGGCTTTCGTTGCTCTTTAAATGGACAACAGAATTCCCATACAGTAGAAGCCAAATCCAGTATGGCTATTGCTGTATGGGACTACTGTATGGGAATTCTGCTGTCCATTTAAAGGGCAACTAAAACCTCAAAACAATATAGAATCAGAGGGAAATCTTTTCAACAACACATACCATTGTCCTGAATCTATATTGTTTTAAGGCATTAGTTGCCCTTTAAATGGAGAGGAATCCCACACACTAACCCCCAATTCCTTGCCACTCCAGATGTTTGGAAACTACAACTCCCAGCATGCTTTGTTGCTGGGAGTTGTAGTTTCTAAACATCTTCAATGGCAGGCACTGCACCTACTACCACCCCACCCCCAATGGAGGAGAGGACTTGCCTTAACATTTGGATCAAAAAACAATGTCTCCACAACGATCCGACTAGGCACAAATGTACAGCAAGTTCAGAGAAATCCAGCAGCTGCATGCTTCCTCACTCTTCTGCATCCATTGATCAGGCGTCTGATGTCACTACTCGGAGCCGAATAGTGACGTCAGACGCCTGAACATTGGATGCGGAAGAGGGAGGAAGCGTGCGGCTGCCGGATTTCAAGTTAATGACCCGAGTCTGTAGAGTAGGATTTTTAGCCTTTTTTTTAAAGCCTAAAAACCTCCACTTATACTCGAGTATATACGGTACATGAACTTGCATCTAACTGGCACTGTAACAAGTGATGGCAAGTGATTAAAGTGCAGTTTTTCAGACCTAAAACTAGCTACAGTATTTTATTTGCCAATGCCTTTTTTCACTTATGTGGCCACATCTGACTGTATATTGTTTGATATGTCTGTGTGAGGAGCTTATTGATGGTTTGCTGGCTATACACTAGCTTAGAGTCCTGCAAGGGTCTACTTTTCCAGACCCAACCTACAAAACTGTTAGCCCCAACCTGCTTGTCTACCCACCTTCATACCCGCAACAACCCGCAAGTTTCAGACCCAAAACCTGACCTGATCTGCTTTTATACATTCTTTCCAAAAATTTCTACAGGGATTCAGGGAAGTTAAAGTCTTTAAGTTAAAATAAGTATTTTACTCATAACTAAAAAGACCAGGGTCTTCAGATCCCAGCATTCTCTGGATACCTTCTGATATTGTGAGTGCTGTAGTGGGAAGGTGGGAGTTATATTTTTCAAACAAATATAGGCCCACAGGTAGGAGATCCCTGCTATAGAGTACAATGTACAGTACAGAGCAGGTAGGGTGAGCACTCTGACATCAACACCAAGTAAAGGAAACATATTTTTTCCCCACTGTCCCCAACTATCTACACATGGGCCTCTTCTGCCCCCAACATCTACCTACCCATTGCAGACATCATACCCTGCCCTTTCAGGCTTCCGGGCAGGGTGGAGAAGGGGGCTTGGTGAGCAGGGCATGATGTCACGTGGAGGCTGGGTTAGTGAGGAGTTAGGGCCATTTGGGGCCATGGTTACCGAAAGGGGCATGGCTTGGGAGGAGACTCAAGTCTCCTCTCAAGTCCGGGAGTCTGGGGTGGTCTTGCGGGTGTGCAGGAGGGGTGGGATACCTGCCATTGGTCTCTGCTCATTTAAATCTTTATCTGCAACTATTTTCTTGTTGATCTGTGACAGGGATAGGTAACCAGTAGTTCTCCAGATGTTTTAAAAATTACAACTCCCAGCATTCACTCTATAGCCAAATAATCTGGGAGTTGTAGTTTTCAAACATCTGGAGATCTACTGGTTACCTATCTATGGTTTTATAACTGTCCAGCAGAATATACATTTCAATTTCCACCCACTATCTAAACTAGCATTGCATAGGTGAAGGTGCAGATAGAAGAGTTTGTTACTTAGGGCCATATTTATAAAACATTTTTATCATAAAAATAACGATCAGTGTTCTACAATATGGACCGTTATTTTACGATATCGATCGTAATCCTATGATATCGATATCGTAAATCTACGGTACTGATATCGTAAAATACCGATCGTTATTGTAGAATAGCGATCGTTATTGTAGAATAACTCGTTACCATTGAATCGCAAAATAACGATCGGTATTCTGCGATAACAGTCGGTATTCTACGATAATGATCGGTATTTTACGATATCGGTACCGTTGATTTACAGTAGCAATATCGTAAGATTATGGTCAATATCTTAAAATAACGGTCCATTTTGTAGAAAATCGATTATTTTTACGTGAAGATAATGATGTTTTATAAACATGGCCCTTAGTTCTATGGGAGATTGTTACTTTGCTGGCTCTTACCTCTGTTAAACAGAGGTCAGAGAAGTTTAACCCCTGCCTTTCCGTTCACTCCAGCATTAACTGCTTTTTTACCCAGTGATCTCTGCAAAACCTACCCAGACATTAAAAGAGTTAAAGTTCAGCATAGCTATCTGTATTCCTATCTTTAATGGCTTACTGTATAAGATTCTAAGTACATTAGAGCTGTTGATAACTCAATATTTACCCAGCCAAAAACACGGTAAGAGGCAGGGAGCCTTTGCATCTAGATATATTTGCCCTTTATCTGCCATAGTGTGATTTAGTGTAAGGTGCTATGCATACTGCACATTGTCTTGGATTGATAACAATGTATTCTCAGTTTCCGTTTTTACAGACAGATCTCTCTTCATAGACGGGGGAAATTTTTTTTTTACAGACTGGAATTCTTTTACCCGCGACCCATCCCCTGTTCTCTTTATCCGAACTTGACCCGCGACCCATTCAAACTCAATGCAGGTTACCCGAACCTAACCCGCAGGACTCTGCACTAGCTGATGTACCTATATTCAACCACAAAGTAAATGGTCCAGGCCAGAGAATGTAAGCAGGTTATATTTGAATATATAATCCTACCTGAGATGAATTTGACAATATTTAACATTTATATTTATAACAAGGCTCATGTTGGACAGGGCTTCCTCCCTAATGAGACAGGGTGAAGCATATTACAGAGCGGCACTCTATCAATGTTTGTCAGCCCTGCAGATCAAAAATCAAGGTTAATCAGCCGTACAGATCATATATCAATGTTTGTCAGTCCTGCAGATCAAAAATCAATGTTTGTCACCCCAGCAGATCAACAATCAATGTTGTCAGCCCAGAAGATTAAAAATCAATGTTAGGCATCTAATACCAGTCACTGTGGGTATCATTTACCAATCATTGTAGGCATTATTTACCAGTCATGTGTATAAAGCCCCTCCCACTTCTGGGCAAGCCACACCCCACTTCTGACAGCACCACCCACTTTCAATTATAGAACCACATCCCTTCCAGCGGCAAGGGGAGGGGCAGCATTGAAGAAAAAAAATTCAGGTGGCCTAAAGTCTAGAATTGGCCTTGAACCAGGTCCCTGATATTAAGACACATCTCCAGTCCGAAAATTTTAAAGGGCATGTTCACCCCCCGCATTAATTTAATTCTTGCCTCCCCCACCCCTGAAAACCTCAAGACCACAATAGTGACTTCAATGACGTTCCTGGACTGGGATATTTGATCATGAGTTTGCTGTCTTCCTCTACAAGACTGCATGTGTGAAAAAGAGGTGGCATGGTTTGTAGCACTCTGTCATTTTCCCTTGTGGACCGTGGCTGGACTGGTTCCCCTTCATATTAATACTTACCTGATAGATGTTCCTGAGGCCAGATGTTCATTCCGCTGTTCACCGACCCTTTTCTAATCCTCTGTCTTTTGTAGCAGCATATAATCAAGGCTATGACAGCTTACAGAGACTCTTCCTCTCAGCATCTACAAGCTCATACAGTTATAAGAAGTGTAAACTTTGGAAGAATGGGCTGGATTTTCTATGTTGGTACATTCATGTCCAGGTGAAGGCTTGGGTGTGGTTGACTGCAACCAAGAACTTTATAATCCAGAAACTACAAAAAAAAACAAAAAACCAAAACAGTCTATTGTTTAATGTGACTGAATGTTTTTGATTGGACAATGTTGACAAATGTACATGGAATTAATGGTCTCATTTTAGGAAAAAAATGGATTAAAATATCCAATCAGTGATTTTTACACAATGAGCAAGAAACCATCATTTTAAAAAACTAAACTAGAAGTATTTTCATGTGGGCTTTCTAGTTATAGTTACTGTTAGATCAGCCCTTAATAATGTATGTTGCAGCCAAGCACAAAATCGGACGTGTCCGATTGATCTCTTTTTATTGATTTTGGGGGCGTGCAGCAAATGTAACCAATATAGAAAAAAATATTATCATCTAAATAATGATATGACAATTTTATGGGGAGAAAAAAACTTTCTCTGTATAACATTTAAAAATTATTAAACTGAATAGAATTATAAATAGGTTTGTTAAAAGTAAGGTCATTTGTTTAGTTAGCACAGTCATTACCATGTATTGCCCCAGAGCATTATTTTGCAATCACAGAATCAATTGCTGACTTTTTTTTTTTATTGTGGTTCATCAATAACAGTCTTACAGAACTATGATTTATTTTCGGCAAGCCATTTGATTTGTTTCCCAAGAACTCAAAATGATAGAATATCTGGATGAGCTTCTTTTTATTTCAAGGATCTGTTTTTGACAGAAATTTATCAGCACATGTAAGGTAAGTGGACTAAAATTTACAGCATCACATTTTAGATCTGCATAACTGCTTTCAATTATCATTGGGAGCTGCAGTTGTATTTTAAATTGCCATTCAATGCCGACAAAACCTTTGTCTCAGAACTAAAATTCCCAGAATTAACTGCCAGCCAAGAAGATCAAAATTGTACTTTTACATAAATCAATAACCATGGACATGTGTGTTTTTAACAGATTTGTAATAGTCTAGATTTTATTAAGTTATGAGTATGATCTGTCTTGCAGACATGATATTGTGAATATGGGGGACTGGAATTTGCTGGGAAGCATATTAGAAGAGGTGCATGTCCACTCAACCATTGTGGGGAAGATCTGGTTGACAATTCTTTTTGTATTCAGAATGCTTGTGCTTGGAGTGGCTGCAGAAGATGTTTGGGATGATGAACAAGATGAATTTATTTGTAACACTGAACAGCCTGGTTGCAGAAACGTCTGTTATGACAAAGCATTTCCTATTTCACTTATCAGATATTGGGTTTTACAAATAATATTTGTGTCCTCTCCATCCCTTGTTTATATGGGACATGCATTGTACAGACTGAGGGATTTGGAAAAGGAAAGGCAGAAGAAGAAAGCTCAACTTAGAGCAAAGCTGGAGGAACTTGATGCACTTATTGATGAGCACAGGAGACTGGAAAGGGAACTGAGAAAATTAGAGGAACAGAGAAAAGTAAACAAGGCTCCCTTGAGAGGTTCCCTGTTACGTACATATGTGCTGCATATCCTGACCCGGTCAGTGGTGGAAGTGGGCTTCATGGTAGGTCAGTACCTTCTTTATGGCTTTGACCTGGATCCTATTTATAAATGTTCTCGCTCCCCCTGTCCAAATATAGTGGACTGCTTTGTGTCTAGACCCACAGAAAAGACCATTTTTATGGTTTTCATGAATAGTATAGCTGCAGTTTCATTGTTTTTAAATATTCTGGAAATCTTCCATTTAGGAATAAGAAAGATAAAGCAAGGACTTTATGAGAAGCGTAACGCTGAAGTGACAGAGGATGAAATAAGCAGTTTCAAGTCCAAAAAGAACTCAGGGCAACATGTTTGTATTTTGAGCAATTCTTCCCCTAGTAAGATCATTCCTTCTTCGAGTGGCTACAAGCTTATGTCTGAGCAACAAACTGATCGAGCAGGACTGCCAGCTTATCAGCCACCATCGCAGGACTTTAAAGAACTACAGATGATCAGTGAGCAGAATCGATATGGGAACGTAGGGGCCCCAGACAAGCTTAGAAAAAGTAGAGAACTTATTAACACAGAACTTAAAAACAAAAGTGGCCAATGCAAACAACTTCCCCGCTATACAGAGTCTCAAAGGATGACCAATCACATTGAGCAGTACAATGTACAGATGACACACAGCCCCCCCATGGAACAGAAACGCAATTTCTCCTCTAGTAGTGAGGATTCCCAAAAGAAAACTAAGCGCAATTCTAACTTGGGCTCCAAAAGCTGCCTTAAAAGTCAGCATTCCCTGGATCAGCCCAGGCCCAGTGCTGTGCATCCCCTCAGGTCTTGCCTGCACTCCAGCCACATGGAGCTGCCATCTGCCCTGCGCAAGTACAGCAGAGTCAGCAGCTGCAAAGACTTTGCTGAAGACCGAAGTGACTCTGCAGATAGTGGCCACCGGAAGGTCAGCTCCACCTCCAGGGGCTTGTCTGAGAGCAGACTTATCAGTGACGCTGAAAGTTCAGACTCCAGAAATGGATCTTGCTCAGATTCTAGACGAAGAGAGGACAGTCCGATCTTCACTCCACCTCCTCCATCTGGCCGTAGAATGTCAATGGCAAGTACAACTGGCTGTGAAGTATTAAAGGGCTAGTTCAGCATTGATCTTTGCTTACTGATTTCTTTGTTTTCAGACCAGGTTAAAATATAAGAATATTAAGTCAACAAGGAGTTTCTTGACCATATAGAACAGTGATGTCAAAGCTTGGATGCTTAGAAACTACAAATCCCAGCATGCCTTGGTTGCAGAATTCTAAACATCTAGAGTGCCAAGGTCTGACATCACTGATATATTATGAGACCACAAGCCAAGTTCTAATTTTCTTAAAATGGAAGGTGAGCCATGTGACAGCAAGGACATAGCTATGTAATTAATAATATAATTTACAGGATATTCAAGACCATGTGCACTGTAGCAGGGATAATGTACAGAAGTTGGCTTTAAGTTGGCTGTGAAACTTCATCATGTTAGCTAGAAATATTCAGTCCCACTGTTTTAGACAGTTTTGGGAAGATTAAGAAATGTCTTTGGGGACAGTGATTATAATTGTTTATTTCTCTCACACAGAAGCAGATCAATCATTATAACGGATACACACCATGACTGGACCCACAAGACTTGTGTTTCCAATCTGATGATAAAAAGAGAAACACATCTGTTATTCAATATAATCTGTTATTTGTGTTTTGTTATTTAGTTATTTAAAACATTACACAGTACTTTAGTAGTAGTTTTTTTCTGTAATATAAAACATTGTTAGTCCATTTACATTGCAGATTTTTTTACTTTTATAAAAAAACAATTAGCCATATATTTATGGTTAAATAGGCAATGAATTCACTTTTATGTGTTTTTGTGAAGGTTCTCATTCATCCAGGTCATGTTATATCTGTTTTATTCAGCTAGATCAACTGTTTTTCTAATATCTGAATGACTTTGGTATTAAATACATGTGGCTTAAGTTGGCCATACATATATATACGATTTTACTTACCCGACCGAGCGCTCCCGCGACATTCGGCAGATCCTGCTGGAAACCACCTCTCCCGTTCTTCTATGCGACTGACATGCGATCGCAAATCCCATTCATTTTGAGATTGCATGTCGGTCGCATAGAAGAACGGGAGAGGGGTTCTGTCGGTCGAACGTCGCAGAAGCGCTCGGTCGGGTAAGTAAAATCGTATATATGTATGGCCACCTTTAATATGCATATGACAGCAAGAGGGAACTCATGAGTGCAAAGTGTTGATTCCATTGTTGCTAAGAGGTGACATTAAAAGGTCACTATACTCACTGAAACAACTTTACATTATCTGAAACTACAATTTGAGAGAAGTAAAATGGTGGTACTCACATATTTATCTGTGCTTGCTTTGTCATTAAATTATTAATGTTTAGTGAGTACTCCTAATTCCCCCCCACACGATCCCTTACTCACTGCCTTCTTGTAGTGTCTGCAACACTTATAATTTCTGCACAGCCTAACCATTGACACTGCTCTGCTTACACATCTCCCTCTCCTTCCCTCTCCCCTTTTTTCTTTTATCTACTGATTCTCTTAAATGTTGCAGAAAGAGTGCTGGCAGGCAGGCAAAGAGGTCAGGCATGGGTCACATAATATAATTTCTTATTCTGGAGTGACAGGTCTTTCCTTGTATATTCTGTGTTTTCAAATGATGATTTCTCAGAATCTACAGCTCAGATTTGAAATGTAAAAAAATTTTTTTTGAAGCAGTGGGATCTTGCTGTATCTAAAGGTACATTTTTGATAATTCGATTTGAGTAAAGATACCCTTTAAAGGGCAAGTCCAGCCCTAAAATGAAAACTTACATACAGGTAAATCACCCCCCAAAACCCTAAATGGTAATAATTTGAAATCTGAAATATATGTCTAACCTTAAATCCTGCACAATGTCCTGTTTCTGCTTCCTGGTTCTTCCAGTTAGCAACTGTCAGTTATGGATTTTACAGTTGACATCATAGCCAATGGCTGAATGTTAATCCCCTGTCTGCCTCTTCTGAGCATGCCCAGGCTCAGTTCAGGCTCAGAACAGGTTTCTAAATTGCTCAGTTTCCATGAGGCCTCCAGAAGCATAGCAGGCATACAGTAATGAATTCATAGGACAAACTATGATATATCAACATCTTTTAAAGAGGCCATTCTTTCTAAAAGATGTTCTTATGAGGGTGGAGTTATCCTTTAAACTGGCCAGGAAAAGCATTATGTGGCCATCGAAGTCAAAACAAAAATACTTTATTCGTGTCTAAATTAAAGGGTGTGTGATGGGCAGTGGCGTAGCTACAGACTTATGGGCCCTGATGCAAAATTTGGGCATGGGCCCCCCAACACCGCTGCAAAGACAAATCGGCACCGCAAACCAAATAATCATTTCTATAAAAACATCCAAATTCATCATTAACATTTTTTTAAAGGCACACATTTAAAAACAGACAAACATACTTTACCCATACACCTAGCAAAACTATTCAATCAGATTCCAACAGTATTTCTAAACTTAGATACTCAAACCTTCTAAAATAGCCAACCAACTCTCACTAGTAAAATGCTTGGCACACAGATAGTGGTAAAATGCCTTGTATATAATCACTGGTAAAATAGTTGACACAAAGACTGGTTAAATGATTGGCATGCAGACACTGATATACTGGTTGGGAAACTGGCACTGCACACAGGCACTGGTTAAATGCTTGGCACACAGACAATAGTAAAAATGCTTTGTACACAGACCACTGGTATAACAGTTGGCACTCAGACTGGTAGTTTTGGAACCTTAGCACAAAATGGGGCCCCTTTGCCAAGGGCCCTGGTGCGGTCGCATCCCCTACACCCCTGGTAGCTACGCCCCAGGTGATGGGTCTGACTACTATGGTCTGCCACACACAGTATAATGATATTTTCACACCTTAGGCTTCCATTGGTTACAGAAAAAACAGAATGAGGGACTGTGTTACTTTACAAAGTAAAAACAATGTTAAAGGCATGTTTTAGAGCCCCTTAACTTAACCTAGCATCTGTTCTGTGTTATATATGATGGACACAGCAGTTCTGGTTATATATATATTAAAATAAGAATGTAAAACCTTGCTCACTTCTGGATTCAAACTACTCTCCCACTGGTTAGTTCATGGAAAGCAGCAGTCAATGCAGCTCTCCCTTATAAGAAAGTAATGTATTCCCACAGAGGCTGCCCAGCAAAATTACAAGAAAATATGGGGTAGATGGGAAGGAACCTCAGATGGTAATTCCAATGGTAACTCCTCTTGATATTACTCTATGTGGCAAAACCACTTTTCATTTCTTCCCTGTAACTGCAAAAAATAATTTATATAAAAAGGCATGTCCACCCCAAAAACTAAAATTTGCCCCACTGTGTAGGGTTCAAAAATCCATACCTTTCCCCTCTGCAAAGCCTGATGAAAGTCCAGGAAAGTGAAGAGTAGGAGCGGTCTGTGTGTAATCAGGTGCCTGCTAATTCGCTTTCCTCTTAGAGGACTCTGGCATGTGCAGTGGAATTTAAATATATTGTAGGAGAACCCCTACTTACCCCATCCCTAAACACTACCTTTAAAATTTTATAATCAGCACCGAAATGTAGTTACCGACCTTTGCTCCCTCTGGTGACTGACAGCCGTATCAGTGATTGGCTGACTTTCAGCCAATCACAGACACGGCTGCCGGCCCGGCTTCTTCTGTTACTTCCAAAGTAAAAGAAGATACAGGGAACAAAGGTGGGTAAGTACATTTCTGGGTAGATGTTTAGGCTAGCGTTTATGGTAAGGAGGATCCCCTACATTGTTTTTTTATTTGGGGGTGGAGATACCCTGCAAAGTAAAATGCAAAGTGCTGCCTTTCAATTTCAATAACTTTTCATGCAAAACAGGACCATTGGCCCACTCAGTATTTCAGCATAAAAACATTTGATATATAATAATCTTTATGTTTTTCCCTGCTTGGTGTCTAATTGACCTTTTCATTTGATTGCTTTTTATCACCAGTCATTTGTATCAAAAGTGATGAGTTCCAAGCATTCCACAACATTACTGCTCTTACAGTAAACCATTTAAATTCTTTAAAATACATTCAGGGAGATGCAATATGGGGAAGAGGTGGTCAAACCTGCACGAGACTCCGCAACGCACTAAACCCTTTGCAAGATTTACCGCATTGCGGGATGGTGGTCCATTAACTCCTTACACCCCCATAGAAAAGACATAGTAGCGCAAAACCTTAAGTTTTCTTTATTGCGCTGGGTGCTTGTGCAATTAACACAAAATGTCACATGCAGTGTGAAGCTGGCACTGACCTGATATTACAGTGGGTTTTACACTTAATTAAGCAGTAAGATGTTTTTATTGCACCTCCTCCTTTTCCTTATAAAAGTCTTCCAAATATTTTAATAACCCTTTTTCCAAAGGACTCTACTGTAAATTCCTAGTGTGGCTGAGTATTTTTGCTATTGAAAAATGAAAAACAGTTGGTAATTGCTGATATTTCTTTGTTTATTTTTTTGTAGAGCATGCTTCTAGAACTGTCTTCCATTATGAAGAAATAAACCTTGGCGTAGCAGAAAAATCCTTTTAGTTTAGAGGATGGAGAGTTTTCTTTCCTCAACAAGTCTGTTGCATTAACCTGACAATCATCTGTGTAGATCAACTGGAGGATAAAGTTTAAGAGAAAAGGCTGAATAATACACAACAAAGATGTTCTGGAGACTTTTACATTTCTATTCTGTGTTGGTAGAAGGTTCAGTTGGTAGAATTTGAATATTTAAAAAAGCAGCGATTATATGAACTCTAGGCACTGTAACAGAAAAAACAGAGCTAATCCCCCATTTAAATAAAAATAATGGGCAAGAATACAATCTATTTTTTTCCTGACTAACCACTAATTCTTAACTTTGCTAATAGTTTAAATGCATTCTGCTTTATTACACTTTACCGTCATAAAATAATTTTGGATTTGCTGCCACCAAGGGCCATATTTATATACCGCGCCTTTAACGATCGCTAAAAAGATTGTTCATTTACGACCGTTAAAACATACGTAAATCTACCAATGATGTATGTACGATCATTCCCGTACATTTACGCCCACCGTCATAATTCTCCGATAATGCGTGGTATCGCTAATGTGCGTTACCGCACGTTTATAAATATGGCCCCAAGTGAGGGTTTGAATGGCTTGTGACAGGTATTACACTGCAATTTGTACCTGAGTTTGTCCTTGCTAATTTACTGGGTAAAAAAAGACATAACTTCCATCTAGTTCAACCTAGTCACATATAATTTTACCAGAGCAATGATTTGGGGCCAAACTTCTTGTGATACCCATGCATGTGTTCCATGTGTCACAAGTCTGCCATCCCATTCTCAGCTTGGAATTTTAAGATTGTTATATACAAGGATTTCACTGATTAGATCACAGAGTCCTTGGGGAGAAACAATATTTGTATTAAAAATAAAAAAAATAAAAAATAAATTTGGAAGTAAACTTTTCCCTAAAAATCTTTTTGTATTCTATAAAAATGTTTATGATGTAAGGAATTTTTTTTCCTTGGAAATATTTGTAAATGATTAAAAGGCAGGTCCAGCCCCAGAACAAAAATCTATACTAATTTTCCCCAACTCAAACCACAGCCAATGACGCTTTCCGCTGTACTTCTCTGTCCTGCGCAATGAAGAGGTGTGTGTGAAAGAGCTTTCTTTTACAAACGTGTGCTACATGTTTTAGACATAAGTTCTTTTTCAAGCTTGAGAAAGGACTTTTGTCCGAAACATGTAGCACATGTTTCTAAAATAAAGCTCTTTTGTTTGCACAGCTTTAGTTCTGTCATCATATGCTACACACACGTCTCTTCAGTGGTTTACTTTACCTGGTACAGTGTAAACTTTACCCGTGTGATGCATATTTGAATTGGCAGCTACACTTCCAGGATACCCAGACTTGTTTATATATATGTGAACATATATATGTATGTATATATGTGAACATGCTCATTAAGTATGATGATTATTGAATGAAGAATGAAAAGGATGGTGCATTAAAATCTATGCTTAGTGGCTGTGTACTAAAAGCATGGACCGAAATTATGACTTTTAAGGGCTAGGTCCCACTACAGCATGTTGGAGTATGATTTATGCTCTGTTCACATTTCCGGTTTGCATTGCTACCAGGTAGTTCCCACTATGGGTCATATTTATAAATACGATAGTATTTAGTTCATTTACGATCATGGCCATAAATGTATGATCGCGATCGTACATTTACGAACGACCGTTTGGTAATTAACGAACGTTCAGTTGTAGAATACTTTGCGCTAGGAAACTACCACAATGGTATTCTATGGGGATCGTAAATCTACGATTTCATTATCGTAGATTTACGATCGGTACTGTTACATTACAATTGGAGATTACCGATCGGAAATTAACAGTCGTTTTACCGATCATTAAATGGTGCTGTGGTCCAGTCCATTATGCACGTGCACGACTTTTCATGCGGATTGCATTCTTGCCAATAACATATGGTTAACATAAAATGGGCCGGAATACAGCGCACACGGACTATCACGCACAGCAGCACATTGCAAAAATCCTGCATGCACTGCAGTGCGCGATAGTGGGACCTAGCCCTAAGTGTATGAAATCGGACAGATTTTTCACTGTATGTTTGCAAAAGGCATTTTATCCTGTCTGGTGAATGCTGGTGAATAATTTAGCTTAATAAGGAAATCTACATGCAGACCTTCACTGTCATTGTTCTATGCAGAATTTTATTTCTGTATTATTGTAATACAAATGTTTATATATGTTTGGCTAACATTCTTAATTGAAGAAAACATGTTTCAGAGTTTTCGCCTGCAAATTTTTTTTTTTTTTTTTTTTTACAATGAAACATTTTTCTAATTTATCATTTGAAAGAAAGTTAAAGGGCATGTAAACTGTGTTTTTTGCTTTTTTTCCCCTTCTGTGAACTTCCTGTCCCTTGTTTTTTTAGCTCTGGGAGTTGTACTTTTTAAAGGGGGTGGGGCACAGCTAGTCAGTAAAGAACTGTCAATCACCCAGCCCCTCCCCCTGGCACACTACATGTAGAAACTCTCCATTCTATAAAAGTAAAGCTTATTTCTCTATCGCTGCATGGCTAATTGATTCAGCATTAAGATCAGGTAAATAAAAATAAGCATTATCTGTTTCTCCGCACTTTCTGTGCCTGCAACTAATACCTAAGACTGCAGTTAAGACTGTGTTAAGTCCCAATGTAGCACTGTACCTAAGGCTGGATACACATGGGGCTATTTTTTGTTCCGACTGTGGTGCATGCGAAGGATTGTGCGGTCCCAAAGGGAACCACGCGATTGGCTGTGATTTACCAACAGACCCGAGCAGGATGAACGGGCGACCAAGTTCAGTCGTGGCCACCTGCCCACACCATCAGATATTTCCGGGCGACTGACCGACCCACTGCACTCCATCGGTCGGTCTGATGGTGTGTCCCCAGCCTAAAGAACCAATAAAAAGTTCCCCCATTCTTTCAAACTCCTACAGCTAAAAGAAGATCTTACTTGATTCAAGCAGTTATTATAGCTCCCAGAAAATCACTGGGTGAATGCTATTGGCTGTATGAAGGCACAGATCATCCCCACTGCACATGCTCCACACTGATTTTTGGGAGGGGCTTGATACATAGGGCCACATTTATAAAATAAATCTATGATAGTGATCGTTAATGTCCGATAACAATCGTAAATCTACGAGCGCAATCGTAAATTTATGTTCCCCCATAGGATACCATTGCGTTATTTTACTACCACATGGTATTCTATGACTGAACATTAGTAAATTAACGAACACTCGCCATAAATGTGTGATCAAAGCCGTACATTTAAGGCCCCTGTCGTACATTACCGATAACTTGCGATACCAATACTGTGTGTTATCACTAATATACAACAGCACCTGTAAATGTATGGGCGTGGTGGTACATTTGCACCAAACATTAGTTAAACTTTTGGCCTTAGAATACCTTGCAGTAGTAAACTACCACAATGGTATTCTATGGAGACCGTAAATTTACAATAGCGTTATCCTAGATTTAAGATCGGTAAAGTTAGTTTACGATCGTTATCGTTAATTAACGATAACAATTGTAAATTAACTATCGGTTTGACATTCATTAAACTAATCATTAAAGGCACAGTATCGCTAAAAAACGATACTGCAGCTTTATAAATATGGCCCTTATTGACAGGGAGCACTGAGAGCAAAAAAGGGATCAAGTTCCGAGCAGCACTAAAAATATAGAAAAGAATTAAGGCACCTTTAAGTAAAATAGCATTTCTAATTAGCATGGCAGTTCTTTACATTCTTAAACAGCCTTTAACATTAATTGCCGACCACGGCCGTTAATCAACAATAGCGATTGTAAATTTGTGGTCATAGATTCACGAAGGCCCATTGAATACCATTGTGGTATTTTACTTCTGCATAGTATTCTATGATCGAACGTTCGTACATTAACTTTAAACCATGGTATCGCAAACTTTTTAAATATGGGCCTAGGGGCCATACTTATAAAGCCGCGGTATCCCTTTTTAGAGATACTGCGGGTTAGTTATTTGCGATTGCGGTCCTAAATGTACGATCATGGTCGTAAATGTACGATGGCAATCGGACATTTACAACCAAACGTTCGTTATTTAATATTTTCGATCGTAGAATACCGTGCGGTAGTAAACTACCGCAATGGTATTCTATGGAGATTATAAATCTAATATTTCGTTATCGTAGATTTATGATCGGTATCATAAATTTACGATCGTTAAACCGGTCTTTAATCTCCGATCGGTTTAACGATCGTAAATTTACGATACCGTCCGTTACACGCAGTATCGCTAAAAAGTGATACCGCGGCTTTAGAAATATGGCCCTAGGTCACAGTGATGTCGAAGCTCCTTCATGTTCATTTTCAGCATGACACTATTGCCAGCCATTCACTTTTTTTGACTGGCATGATTAATTTCAGACCAACATTTCAATTATAATATCAGTCACAAATCAACAACTTTGCATCCACAGCAGCGATTTTTCAGATTTTATTTAAGACCTGTTGTTAGACTTTGCTAATAACCAATCTTTATAAACATGGCCTAATATCTTGTATGTATGTATGTAAAGTTTATTTATAAAGCGCCACTTGGGGATGCAGCGCTGTACAGTAACAGTAAATACAATAAAGTCATACAAGGGGAGCTCTAGCTCTAACCGTTGCTGTATGGCAACGTTTGCTACAACTAAGGGGCGATGTATGGAGAGTTGCTATCATAATGTGCAAAAGTTATATCTGCTTTTTGTATTGAATAAAGGTTTTGCAAAAGATAATACATTTGGGTTTGTGGCAAATTTTCACGTTAAAAACGGAACCTGATTTATATTATATCGTATAATTGCGATATATTGATTTTTCTAATATTCATTGACTGTTATGTCATATATCTGTAATAGCAACACTACCAGGCTATCTATTCCTGCTGTGCTTATATTTAAATGCCAGCTGCATATTTACTGGTCTATTCTCTATATTCTCAAATACTGACAGTTGTAATGTATGTTATTGAAACTACATGTATCTGCCGTGAAGTTCCCATTTAAATAGTTTCATGCATTATCAGTAATATTTAGTATTTAGTACATCATGTACCTATTTGTTTTAAAAAGTGCTTTTGCATGATCCGACTATTAAGGGCTAGGCCACACTACCGCATTTTAACACAGAATACAATCCGATATTTGAACTCTGCTGTAACTCTCTTAAAGGGAATGCCCACTGCTCTTTTCAAAAATGAATATATTGTAGATTACCCCCCAAAACCTAAAGTTCGTTTTAGTCAAAAGCTTTAATTCGGCTCTCACACTTATACTTACATGCTCCTCCACCGCAGCTCTGCACTTCCAGGTAAGGCAGTCAGTGTCGACCGTGACAGTGACATCACGGCCAATCACTGACTGCCATTCCCGGAGCAGTCTCCACTGCGGCTGTATGGGAACACAAAAAGAACAGAGCAGCCACAGTGGAGACTGAGTGAGGAACACGGAAGCGGCGGTGGAGCGAGGAGGAGCATAGAAGTATAATAACTCTGTATGGGAGCAGATTTAAAGCTTTTCACTAAAACGATCTTTAGGTTTTAAGGAGTTATCTACAATATATTCATTTTTGAAAAGAGGGGTAAAAGCATTTTGCTCTTTTTACAGGTTATACATTTAGGGCCCTATTTATAAAGGCTTCGAGCAATATTTACCAATACCTTACCACCTGATGGTCAATGTTGTTATTTTATGATACAGTCATTAAGTAACAACATAAGTATTATTTTATTTATTTGTTTTGCAATTGCATTAGAGAATTTGACGGTGGTATGTTTTGGTACATTCTGATTACATGCCTGTATAAATATGGCTTAAGGCTCACACACACGTGATCATGGGGGCCGACCCACAATGCACAATGTGTGTGAGCGCTTGTTTCCTCCATACCGAAATGGCCAATTGGTCGGGGCTTGTTGATAATCCACCCTGCAGATTGTGGAACGAGCCTTGACCAAAAGGCCATTGCAAGGAATTTAATATCAATATATAATAATTGCACTTGATTTAGCAAGAGTTTTTAACACTAGCTAACAAATGGCATAACACTAGCACTGTGAGTACACCCCTTTGGGGATTGATTCACACACACAAACCTTATACTCAATTCTGGAGAGGAGATTTACCCAGAGCGATTGCAGCGCTGGGTAAATCTTTCCTTTTTGTTTCCTAGAGCTTTGATTACTTCCATGTGCTTAACACATAGAACCTATATTCAGCATTGACAGGGTGTGTTATTGTGGGGCAGCAAAAAAATATCTAGATATTAAATGGAAATCAAATCTGCCAACAGATATAAGATAAAATGTCAAGAAAATGAGGTTGCAATACATAATGATATGTCTTTATTTCATCAGCAAAGATGGTGTCTAGACATAATTAGTTAACACTAGCAATTCAAACGAATGGAAATTTGCACAATACTGTATTTAAACATTTTAATTAATTAGTTCATAGCATTGCTTTTTCTTTTCAAAAAGGTAAAAACTTTTAGTAACATATAATAAGCGTAAACAGCTTGTTTTATTTTTATTCATTTTTTTTACAAGAAAAAAAACACAAGAAAAAAACCACAGTTACCTAGAAAAAAAAATTATAGACAAGCTTAAGAACTAGAACAGTAAAATGCTGCATTGAATTAAGTTACATCGCATAGAATCTGTGTAAAAAGTATGTAGAAAACACCTGATGTAACCTGTTACAGTCATTGACCAGTTATGAGAGGTACAGAGGATATTACAGGTAGATGTGTGTGTGAGAACAGCCCATTAATTTTGACCTTGGGGAGGAGGAAATGGAGGTAGGGCCTTCACTTGCATACAATGATAAAACCCTGTTTGACAATGGATTTGGAAGTTTGTAAGGCAAATGTAAGAGGTGCACTTTTACCCAACTTAATGAAAATTCTGAAAGCTAAAACCCAAGTAGGAAAGAAGGAAGGAAGTTGTGTTGTTCCAGTCCACATAAACCTTACCTGTGTTAACAGGTCTAATTTGACAAAAGTGGACAACATGAAGCCCCAAGACAACACATTACAATTGCAATACTATTTCACAGCAAAATTTTCAGGTTATAGCAATTCACCCACCAATCTAAATGAAAAAGAATAAAAGCAAACTGGTTTTAGACAAATGGTGGTATTCATGTAATGGATAACAAGGTGCACAGTATGATCATAGAAGGCATCTTAAATAGTGATGTATGAATTATATATATTAGTTAGGTATGGAGAGTAAACCCATTGGCTGACACATCTGAAAAATAGTCTGCATATTAACTGACTAGTTCTGTGTCCTAATGGCGTAATGACAAATTGTCTATTTAGAAAATGCTGATAGTGACTGCAGTGAAACGTGTGTATTTTGCAAGGCGCAGTATAACAAAACTGTCATACCGTGTCTTTACCAACACTATAAAATACAGATTGGTATCATTATTATACAATGTCATCCTTATTTTGTACCAATGTCATAAAATACTGACTGTGGTATAGATATTGCGCTTTATTTTGCTATCGCATGGTATCCCCGTGGCCTTTTTTTTTTTTTACTGTGTTGGACTGATTATGGTTGAACTTTTCTGAGCACAATCATAAAAAGTTGTGGAACTAAAGTATTGATAATGTTTGGTACTTTATTGTCATGTTGTAAAAGTCCACTGGGTCCAGTATAAAGCAGTCTTTGTGTTAATTACTATACCTGATATTCTCCAAATATTGGAGGATAGCGGTGTTTGCGGTTAGCAGTGGCTGTAGGATTTCCATTTTATTTATTTTGTAAGGAGTATCCAAACATTTCTAAAAGGATGAATAAAAGTACATTTATCAAGGGCGCTTTCTAAGGCTCGGGCTCCAGTGGATGCGCTCTCTCTGAATAGCCCTAAAGAAAGCCCTCTGCTTAACATAGGTTGCTTAGATATCATACTGCTGTGTGTTCCACAAAAATGAAAAAAGCATATGGGCAATAAATTAACTTATTGAAAGACATTCAGTAAGCACAAGTACATTAAAGCCAAGATACTAGAGATACAAGCAAAGCAGCATATGGCATACAGTATTCCAGACAGATTTTGTAAACATTAAGGGCGCTTGCCTGTTCAACTGGATACTGTCAATATTCAGCATGCTGTAGTGAGGGAACGTTCTGGTTTCTATCTAGCTACTGAATTAGGTTGACTTCATTTCATGGCCTTCGGCTTAAAAAAGAAAATGATGACATTGTTGGTGCATAAGCCAAACTTGCCTGACAATGGTCTAACCTGATTAAATTGGAATAGGAATGCAGCATTGTTGTATACATATCTCGGCACCCCTCCAGATGTGAGTGGCTGTCAGTTCAGAAGTTGATGTAACAGTGATTTTTTTTTTTTTAATTCCACAGCGCTGATTGCCTGTGAAACACATTACCAGTCTAAGTGCTCTAAGGACCTGCAGCAGTTTTATTTGCACTTTAAAGGGTAAACAGTGTTCCACACTTTGCACAGTTCAACTGATGAAAATAACTTCTCTTTTTACATTGAGAAAAATAATGTCATTGTCACATATTGCTCCTTTATAAATCCTCTATTTATTTATAATGCATGATTACTGTTATGTACACAAACAGTAGGTTGTTATATATGGTAATACAGCATCCAAACGAATGCCAAAGTCATTAAATATTTCAAGATTTCTCTTTGTTTTATAAATACATAGTTACTTTACCACAAATACATGTATAACAAAACATTAACCTCATTATATATACAGTAAGTGTATGAATGTCAGTCACAATAATGACATAATGGGATGGAAAAGATGATATCATTAGCATATTACAAATGGCAACATTTGTCTTGATAAAATCTGGATAAAGTAGAGGAATCTGGTAGTGAATTTTTTGTATTTATTTCTATTTAAATTTAGAGTCGTCTTGACTTCTTGTAATATTGTATCTATTGTATCAGAATGAAAACATGGGAAAATGTTTGTGAACCCAAAGCAGCAAATCAAATGCTTGGAATTTGGACTGTCCTTGCCTCCTTCTCCTACCCGCTCCTACCCAAAAATGGCAATTTAATAGTTTTTTTATGATTTGTACATTACTCCCACTCGCTACCTTCCACCCCAAAGCACCAGCTGGTAGAATGATTATATAACATTCCTACTCTAAAAGGTACTGTGGGCTGGGAATCCTTCAGTATCTCAAAAAATGAAAATAAGACTTGATTTACACCATACATTAAGGGCCAGGGTACATTAGAAAATGTCTGTGTGTATAGGGTGTTTAAAAATACTTTCCCCCCATAGACAAGAAAAAAAAATAAGAAAATGCACAAACACACAGGAAAGTTAACCAAATGTTGCTGCTGCACAAAAAAACGAAAGAATGCAATATGTTAAGTAGTGTAAATGAAGCCCATTAACTGGGAGTTTTTCATTATTACAAGTTTTTTAATATTTCTTTTTGCCATTTTCTTTTCATTTACATTAACATTTTGCATACAATGATTAATAAAACTAGGTTGTGGCTTAGTTTGCTTAATTTATTGTTAAAATAGCACCAAACAATATTTCCCCAAAGTTAAAGGAGTATATTTATAATAAATATGCTTGTGAAGGTTCATTCATCCAGGCCATGGTATATCTGTTGTACTTTATATCAACTAAACTTTAAGTCCAGTTGATCTAACTGAATACAACAGATATATTTATATTTAATATTGAATACCAACTGATACAAATACAAAACGATACAAACTGTACAAATGAGACACACTCTTAATTGTATCTAAAACTTGTAACACATTTATAACATGCTTACAAATATACTTTTTTTTTTAGGAGTGCGGCTCATTTGTACAATTTGTATAATTGAGGGATATTTGGGTCCCTATGGAAATGCGCCCCTAAACTTACCTTACTAATAGTGAAATATATAAGGATTGGCTATAATAAACAGCTACAGATGGAAATGATCTATCCACTATCTGATCAATGGAATAAAGCCTACTCATTTTAGGAGGTATAGCCTAGCTTCTGCATATTTAAGTGCTTATTAATAGAATATATATATATATATATATATATATATATATATATATACACACACACAGGTTTTTTCCCCCTGTTCAACCCCCCCCCCCATTCATTCAATCATTTAATTGCTCCTTAGCTTAAGTGCTTGGGTTCCAATTACTCTTCCTAAATATTTGCATGATCAGATGTTGTCTGGCATCATTTTATATTATTAACCACAGATACGGTAATGTTCAACTGGGGCTTAAATCAACATCAATAAACAGAGATTGATGTTATAGGATATCAAACATTTCATTATAAACAAAGACTTATGTATTATTATATTAACACTTAACTCATAATACTAAAAACCAAAAAATATGTTTTATCATATATAAATATAATTTAGCAGGTATACATGACACTTGACTCTTGTCTTACAACAGATCAGAATTATTTCTGCATTATATGCCACTGCGATCCATATATATATATATATATATATATATATAAATGTATGTGTTATGTGTGTTGCATGTACATATAAATATATATACATATACATACATACATATACACACACACAGACAGATTTGATACAAAGTGCCCTAGAGGATTTATGATATAGGATAATATTACTATAATCTGATTAACATGACCTTAAAATATATGTTGGGCATGGTTAAACCCCAATAGTCTTTTTTTTATTTAAAAAAATGTTGCCATCACACACATACCCACAATGTACAGTATATATTTATAGGATAAGTCACTATACACATGTAAAAAATCAAAGAAATTAAATAACGTTTCTGTGATAGAAATACCAGAGAATCGTACTCCACCCAAAAAATGTTAGCATGAACTTGCACACAGCAGCCATTTGTCCTCCATATTAAATACACAGTGATACAGTATATTGAAAAAAAATGCAAACTGTTACAAAACATATAATGCCCGCACAAAATCATTAAATCCTGTAGCAAAGAGAAGTACAGAAGAGAAGGAACATCCAAGGTTACATCACCTTGCATGTCATGCCATGAGCTAGTCATTTTAGTTTAACATTTGTCAGACACAACTGAGCGCTGCTATCACAAAAGGTACTAGTTAAAACAGTCTTCATGGTTACAAGGTAACTTTGCATCTACTCTATAGTTGGCTGTGAGTGTTTGAGTTGAGTGTAGCAGAGTAAGGAGGTGAGAATATGTGAGTCTACAGATTGTAAACTCAAACACAGTTTAAGGAATGCAAAACTGGGAGCGAATATACAAAATTTTCGCTTTAAGGGTAAAATAAAATGGTTACAATAACAACTCAATAGCAATTCTAAATATGCCCAGTGATTTATTGCGTATATGATGTTATGTTCTTTTTAAATCATTCTACTATTTGCCAATGAGAAAGAAACATAAGTATCTAAAAATCTGGAAGGAATGGCAATTTTTCTGTGCTAAAAAAAATCACAATAAGAGTGCTGTACCAGAATATTAGGTTTGTCCCACTGACCAGCTAGCCTATCAGGTTAATCAAATAAAGGGTTCTCCGGGTCCTTTATAGGTGGGAGAAATGCTTTAATGCAATGCAATGCTAAAAACAAAAGGTAATAGAGCGATGTTAAGCCTGCCATTCGGGTCTCTATAAAATTCCATCATCTTCTCCCAGCTGTAGAAAGTCACATGACATTTGTAAGTTGAACTCAGGGTGTTGCATTGCAGATGATGGCCTATTTGATTCCTGTATACCAAGATCTGCTTAGAAAAATCACGGATATTCAAAACAAAACAAATAATCCTGCTATTATGATGTGGGTAAAGGAAGATAAAAACTAAAATAGAAATGATTTTGAATTCTAGGATTCATAAAATTCATAGCTGTGTCTTTAACTTTAAAATTGGTATCTTGTCTGTGACCGGTTTTCCAGTTACATCTGGAAAACAAGGTTATTTTTCCACAATGCTGGTGATTTCAGATGTGAGTGGGGTGGAGATGCCAGACTATTTTAACTATATTTTTTTTATATAGTTTGGACATAAAATTGATGTTCAGGCTTTATTTCAGAGCACTTTTGTAAAGCTGCTACTGAATATTTTGGCACACATTCTACTCTGCTTTGGTTTTTATCAATGATTTACACTGTATTTATGAAAATTGAACTTTCCATTTTTAGCATATAAATGTTTACAATGAAAACAACATTCATTATAATAAAAATGTAATCCCTTGCAAAATTAAAATTTTCTTTTGTAAAAGCCCTAAGAAAACTTTGCCTTAGTTTCTGTCCCACCGCCACTCATGCCAAAAAGTGAAAGGAAAGTTGGAACTACTCTGGCCTTTTCTGGGGACTCTGACCCCTCTGGACACACTTGCAAAATGAAATACAGAGTGGACACGCAGGACACAGAGCGGATACAAATGAGAATGGTACTGGTAGAAACACAGGAACACAGAGCTGTTACTCTAAGGAATTAAAGACTGTAATATATTCTAATTTTATACTAATAAATAGAGTATGAGTCTTCACAGAGGGAAATTATTATCTGCATAGTTGTGTATATTTAAAAGCTGGAAGCATAAATTGCTTTAAAAAAATATATAATTTAAACAGATTAGACACTAGACTCAGGTGGCCAAATTACTATAACCTACAACTGAACGTATGTTTGAGTTTACATTTGGCCGTTGTATAGCCTTTTTAAAGTAGTTTATTTGTCCTTTAACAGATTGTGAACTTAGCAACTTTGCCATTTGTATAGCATGGCCATCCAACTTGGTATGGAGACCCATGGCATGGCTTGTAGCTTGTGTGGAAACATGCAATGAAGACAGACTTCTAAAGGCAAGTTTAAATTTAGGTTGGGTTTTCTTTTAAAATTGGAACCCCATATTTACCTAACCAGATTTCTAATTAAACAGAAAAATATATATTAGTAGAATAAACACAATTAAGCTTTCTCTAATCTTCTCTAATCCAACCCCCTCAATATAATCCATATACTAATAGACAGAGACTTAAATCACATCCAACTTCAAACCACATGCTCATAAAGCCAGAGTTTACATTTTATCATGAGAATACAAGTGCTTTAAGGTGAATATATCATTGGCTTTCACAAAGAACAGGCCACGGGGAACAGAATTACCAGGAATCGATAAAAGTGGGTGCATGAACACTAACATTTGCTTGGGGAAAAAAAACAACTTTTTAAGAGTAGTAAATTAGTATTATTGTTTTTTCTGTTTTCTTTTTTGCACAGCCTCATAATTATACAAATAAACAAAGATACACTTCATTATCAAGCTTAGATAGCAAGGCTTATACTGACTATTCATTAAACATATTGTTTATTGTTTAAAATTACCCTTTACGAATACAGAAGATCTTACAGTTTTCTCTTCTAATAAAGACTTTCACTTCCAAACTAAAATGTATAAGCAAGGTACTGACTTAGGGCTGGGCCGCACTAGTACTAGGGCTAATTCTCACGTGCCAACTGTTGCACTTGGGATCTGTTAGCACATGAGAATTGCAGCACAGTGCATACTATCACCTTTTTTTGCGGATCGCATGCGTTCCGATTGCAGACTATTGGGCGGATCACATTGCAAATGGATGGTAACACGTGTGAAACTTACGCTTTGTGTGTGTTGCTGTCCGGCATGGTTTGGCCACAGCCTTATAAAGGTCTTTAGGACATGGATTGAATGGCCTGTACCACCTGGGTGTTTTCTGCCATTAAATTGCTCTATATAACTGAAGGGATCATATTACAATAGGTCAAAATGTACAGGTGATTTAATTTTTTTTTAAACGGTCAATAACATTAAACCAGAGAACAATAGTGTATCTGTCACAGATTAAAGCTATGTGCACATAGAAGAATTTTGTCTTTTAAAACTATTGTTCTATGACCATTTCATGCAGTAGAAACTGGACCCCTTGAAACTTCATGGGCGCTAGGCAGAAACCATATTACCTTGTGTACAATCTTGCAAATTATATATTACATTAGGCCACCTCTATTATTAGCTTCTGTAGACAAGCGCTGGAGAAGTGTAAAAAAATAAAAATATGGACTCTAAGAACAATCAGGGAAATGCAATATCCCATCCTATGGGGGGGGGGGGGGGAGTGCAAAACCCATGCAAACTGATGTAATATCGGGTTAGTGTGGGTATTGCAATAATTTTGCATTTCCTGTGCCATTTCGATGACTTTATGAAATACCACAGTGCAAACAATGCAATAAATCCAGCGATAATTAAAGCACTATTTTTCTGCACCAAAATTAAAGCCTTTTTTAATTGTGGCTTTAAAGCCATGCAAAAGATTGCAACTTACTGCTTGCATTCACACAATACAAACAACAGTTGCAAAATGGTTATTACACCACGGGAACAAGTGCAGGTCAGTTGAGATAGGAAAAATTTATTGCATCTCCCCTATTTTTTTCATATTGCCACAGAAATTCAGAGTGTGTGACATTGATATAATTGACATTGGCACCTCCAAAACACCCAAATGATTTCTTATGTGGCAGCTCATATTTCCTATGGGCAAAAGGGACCTGTCTAGAGAAAGGCTAAACAAAAGATTTGCAGTATGTATTTAACATGAAACCTCAGGTAATTCAGCTAAGTAAATTATATAGAGTAAGCAGAGACAATTCAGAATTTGAATAGGGTCACATTTTCGAACATAAGAGCATAAAGAGGGCAAATATATTTTAGCATCCATCCATGAGATGTGGACTCAGCTTTGTGTAAGTAGCCAACAAAAACTAGCACTTTTGGCTAAAGATAAACAATAACAATAAATAACATTATATGTAGGCAATCTCTCACGTTTAGTGCACTGTAGGAGCAACTTGGGATAGGACAAAGTAACCACCTACAACACCTTTAGCAGCTATGCTGGTGTGCTTGTCATTAGGACAAATCCCATGTTTTAAAAAAGGAAATGTGACTCTACAGTTACATGTGCTCCATGGGAGGATATGTAACAACTACTGCAAACAGCTGTTTATCAGCTTTCTAGGGATGTTCAATGAAAGTGCTCACCTCACTGACAATACAAACAACCTCAAACAGGCATCCTACAATTAGCAGAAAAAAAACATATTTTGTATTTCAAATGTATAGGATTTTACTAGCCTTCTTATTAAAGCATATGCCCCCAACCCAAAAAAAATTGCATTTGATATTCTGAAAAAGAAACCCCCAAAACCTTAAAGGACAACTCCACCCTCTTAATAAAATCTTTTAGAAAGGATGGCCTCTTTAAAATATGTTGATATATCATACTTTGTCCTCTGAATTCATTACTGTATGCCTGCTATGCTTCTGGATGCCTCATGGAAACTGAGCAATTTAGTGACCTGTACTGAGCCTGAGCATGCTAAGAACAGGCAGCTAAGGGGATTAACATTCAGTCATTGACTTTGATGTCAACTGTCAAATCTATAACTGAGAGTTGCTAACTGGAAGAACCAGGAAGCAGAAACAGGAGAAACAGGACATTTTAGGGTTTTGTGTGTGTGTGAGTGATTTTCCTGTAAATAAGCTTTTATTTGAGGGCTGAATATCAAATGTCATTGGGGGTGGGGGTGTGTCGGTGGGCATGCCCTTTCATATGGTTTAAAAGGTTAACATTTGATGCTCTATGTACTAAAAGCAGAGTTGATTAAATTATACTGGGCATTAAATAATTTTGATTACAAAATAGAAGGAAAAGGAAAAATTATCCAATTTATCATGTAGCGTTGTTTTTATATTCCAATTATTTTCAGTTTACAAAACTATTTGATTATTACAATTATTATTACAATTGCTTACAGCATTATTTGCTGTAAGCAAAGAGCATTTAACTTTGAAGATACCACTGTATACCTCAGCAATGCTTCATCATTTTATGTACTTACTAACAAAATAAGTAACATACAGTGAAAAATCCTCTGGACTGGGGAATCCTTCAATGATTAGGTATAGCATTGCTTTTAGTCTAAATGTAGTGGCCCATGTGTTTTAGCTTTAAGCACTTAAAAAAATCGGCATTCTGTGACTAACAAAATCAATGCGATCTTGAGGTGCACTCATTTGAAAATATAGGTGGCCAAGTGCAACGTGCTGCACACACAAATATTTGGGGCATTAATGGTTCTTTTCTTATGACCAACTGAAAAATCATGGAAACAGTTTTTCTTGCCACATAGTTCCACTCTTGACTATCTCTGCTAACTGAATTATCCAGTGAATTCCATTTATAAAGATAAAACACAAGGCCATTGGGATTTGTCTTGGGCTTCCTTTCCAACTGAGACCTTTGGTGAATTGTGCCCTAGGTACAATTTCTGCCAGAATAATTCTGTGCACCTACTTGGGTATAGTAAGTATAAATTATGTTCTAAAACAATGAGAAGCATTTAAAATGTTAGATTTAAATTCAATGCCCCCACCCAAACACAAACACAAAAAAAATCCTTAAATGCCCCCTTCCCGATTTCCCAATGGGGTGGAAATCAGACATATCCTTTGAGTCTATGTATTGGCAGCATATGGCTTGAAACCATCTGTAAATAATACAGTCATAATGCTTCAGGGGATAGCTCATTATAAGATTAACCAATTTGCGTATTTTAAAAAAACCTTTTTAAAGGTACTAAATAAACAATTATGAAAGTAATAGTTTTGTAAATTTTTGCCACAAAAGTGTGACATATGCTTAATCTCTTTGGCATTTAGCACCCATAATTAATGTATAAACATGATACTGAATGTAGACAGCCATTTCCTGTGCTGTTTTATAATAATCTGATAATGCATCTGGGTACAAAGTCCAATAGTTGTCCCAAAACTTAAAGATTATTAGTTATTTCTAACACATATGATGGGTTGGATCCGTTTTTATGTTTATAAACTTAGAATCTACTGTAAATGCATACCGTGCAGTCAGTAAATAAATGCTAAACCTGAGAACACTAGAATTACATTTTCTCATGTCTAAGGTCACAAGTTTGGAACCATAACTATTCACATACACCAGTAGAAACCAGTATAACACAATGATACAAATCCTAGTAATATTGTATTTTCTAAAGATACCACTACAATGTGTACAGGCATTCCCTGAGTTATGAACAATATAGATAACACTTCATAATACATGACTTCTAAATCAAATCTGCATGTAAATTTGAGCACATTTACTGGACCTTCTACAGGACACGATCAAGTGAAATTTTGTGGAATTTTTTAAATAAGGAGCCATTTTTAAATGTGAGTTTTTTTATAAATAAAGGAGTTCTTAACCTGGTTACTGCCTGTAAACATAATGCAGTGGGTATATTGGAAACTTGAGAAAAACTGATAGCATATATATATAAGAGAACTGGCAAGCATACATTTAGGCCCCATACCCAACATTTATTGTTCCAAATAATAGATGTATACAACAAAAAACACTGTTTTCAATAGCATTCATCATCATTAAAAACAACACTACCTATTTCAGCTGTAATCTGTATAAACTGTCCATAGCTTATAAAGTTGGTATTTCCTTAATTTATTTTTTACATTCTGTAAAAAGGGGACGTTCAATTTCAAATGTAAATTAAAGGGGAACTGTGGTCTCCAATGAAATGAAAGGCCAGTTTCCTACCTTTAAAGCGAGCCATCAACCACCTCTCTACGTGCTCCACAGCCCAAGATATAAAGACATTACAGACCAGAAAGTTAATGGGTGGGAGGATGACATGTGACATTCCTAAGGCTGCTCCTCCACCTCGCCACCGAGGAGCACAACCTACGACTTCAGTGTGTGAGGGAGACAGGAGGTCCCACTCCCTGCTGTGTGAAGATCCCCACAGAGAAGGTAAGGGAATCTACAGCCCTACCCTCCCACTATGTGAATACAGCCTTCTGTAGGGGTGTGTGTGTTTGAGTGGGGAGGGGCCCACAGCACCCATGAGTGGGTGGGGCCAATGTGCCATGAGTGGATGGGACCAACGAACTTGTGAGTGGGTGGGGCCAATGCATCCGCAAGTTTAAATTGAACTTTAATATCACAGGGACTGCCACGTGGTTTCAGAGCAGGAAGTGCAGGGGATCTGGTGATGATGCTACCATATCACACATAAAAATGTAAATATCTTCAAAACTATGTAAACAAAATAATGAAAGTAAATTTAAAAAATACACAAGGAAGTAATTTGTCAATTAACCTAAAGTCATTTTTGGACCACAGTTACCCTTTAAAGTTTCACTAACGGATTAAATTATCAAACTATAAATGTAATCATAATTGGACTCTGATATACACTATGAAAAAGGCAAATATTATTAAGTATTTATTTATTTAAACATAATAGCCTAACGTTTCAGGCTGGGCACACACGGGAGGACATATAATACCAGCAAACCCGATCACCAAGATCAGTTGCGGCCATTGGCACACACACCATCCAATATTTTAGGCTGACTGACCGAAACACAGTTATATATTGTATGGTATGAAGCCAGCCTAAGCTTTATGCAGATTTGTCTGTGTAAGGGTAATTTTTTTAGCTGATTAAACAAGAGGAAGAACATTTTACTATTTTCCTAAAATATTTTAAATCCCACCAATTAAAACAAATCTATTTGGGAATTTTGAAAATCCAAGAAGCTAGTAAAAAGTATCACTAGAGCAATAAATACATCATGGACAATGATGACATGTAAACTCTGGCCTATAAATACTGCAAAGGTCATTGCATACAGAGTGCTCTGGTTTTGGGCCATAACAGTGTTAAAAAAAATTCACAGTAAATACAGAGATACAAATGGTTTCAGGTGTTCCCAAGGGATTTGTAAATATACAAAATAATTAATTTGATTGATGACCTAACATGCAGAGGGCAACCATTCTTTTTATCCTTGGCTTTTCATTTAATAATTTTTAGGTTCCATTTCTGTAACAGGATGTGGGCTATACCAAAGTGAATGTGTGTATAAATATATAATATATATAATATAGTAAAGGTGGAAATAGGAATTTCCAATCTCAACAAGCTTAATATACTGAAAAGTTGCAGTGCAAATGGACTTATATGCAGTTGGTATTTCTGCTGCAGAAACTTATTTTTATACTTTATTAGCTTTAAAACCAAGTCAGACTCATCACATTAAACAAAGTCCATTCTCCATCCTCTTTTCCTTCTACAGAACTCTACCAATTTAAGGATTACAACCTATACATTTTTTTTTGGCAATAAAGATTTTTGACCACATTAGTCAAGCCACTTTCCTTTCGTGTTCTGCCGAAATAAAAACCTCACAAAGCGAAGAACATTCATCAATGTTGGTTGATAGGTGAATTGCAAAGACATTTATGCTGCTGGAGGACACCACATGAATAGAACGAACGGCAGGGGATTCATTAACAAGGTAAAACGGAGCAATGTGAAAAAGACAGGCTTTCGGCATTCTTGATATGAGGTAACTGAATTTCATTGGTTTTTGTGAGCTGTGGCCAGCTTCATATGCACACTGCATCAAGAGCAACTTTTTCAAATATCACTTCATGGCCATTTCAGTGCTGGGAAGCAGACTGGTTTATGCTTTATAATCAAACACAAACACCCACCCAACATATAAATTATACCAAATGCTGCTCAGGTAGAAGACACTGCTGTTCTATTTGTGGGGAATGAATTCAAAAGAAAGCTAAACCAATGAAACATGGCGAAAAAAATATTTGGCAAGAAATGTTCCTATGTTTCATACTCCTGAGTATTTTCTTTTTTTCCCTTAATTTATATAGAAGATACTACATAAAAGCCTTGTTTAAGTTACAGCAAAACTCAGTGCAAGTGGCAAGAATGGCAAAAAAGTACAGTATTTGCAAGAGAAAAAACCCCAAATACCCGCTACAAACCTGCAATATTGAAATGATGAATGATGGGGCCAGAATGACCTTATATACTGAAACTTTAAGCAGCTTTCATAGCGAAGTACAAAAAAGAACAGGGCCAAGAAGAAAGTGTTGCATCAATGGCAAAAAAGGAATGTTGTATGTTGCTAGAATAATAGACATATGAGCAATTCCAGTTGTAGGGGATGAAAATTCAGGGGAGTGTCCATCTTTTTGCATATGGATATAAACCTATTTACAGTCTAACTATAAAACATTGATTTGTATTTTAGAGGTCTTTAATGAAAAACAAAATGAACATTCAGAGGAAGATTCCTGAGATAGGTTTTTGTGACATGTGGTCACTGAGAATAATAAGCTGCTGTTGAATCCTCAGAGCTGTTACATCCATCCCTGTTAATATCTGAAGTTAGCATATATTAAAGAAAAAATAAAACATAAGGACAGTGTTACCACTGTTCAGTTCCCTGCATGAGCAAGGAATATATAGCACCATCATGAAGACCGGACTCCTGCACTCTGAGAGGAGGGAGATACTAGAATAAACAGTATTGCTGCCAAGACTGCTGTAGTGTGCACCAATAATGTTTCCTGGAGGCAGTGGTGGCCAATGGCTGACAAAATACACTTTCTAAACCATACAAACTGCATAGCCAGATGTCGCTAGGTGAAATCTTTCCTTGGTTGTTCATCTGTTGTGCATTTGTCGGTCATTTCTTGACAAAAGTCGACTGTTACAGTCTGGCTATTCTGTTCCATGCAATCCCCCCTCTCTATGTAAGTACCATGATCAGATCCATCCGGGATACTTCTTGCTATACAATTTTCTGGGATGTTATTAGGAAGCGACTGAGCTCCAAGTTGATGTATTGAGCCTGGCTCATTGCAGCATTGAGTGTTTTCACTTCCATCCTGAGCTGTTACAAGATTTTGTTCTACTCTTGCTGGTAAAGGGTTAAAGGTGGCAGCTGTGGGCAGATCAATAGGTCGTAGCACAGGGCAATATCTGTGCAGAGCTTGTATCTGCTCAGGGCTTTGGATATCCCTACATACTTCCTGGGAAAGACACGAAAAGTTGTCCAATAATTCTCCCATACAGGCCTTCAGCTGGTTTCTTTCCGTCAGCAACTTTTCCTTTTCACATACCTAAAATGTTACAAAGCAAAAGAACATGAACACAGAGATTGATAAACTGTAAAGGATCAAATACTCAGATCACCGTGTCTTGTTAGGCCTCTAATCTTAAGCAGAGTAACTTGTTCTATTATCTGTTTGGTTTTGTCAGTACATGACGATGCACACATATTTATTCAAACCTACCATAGGACATCACAATGATTTTCAGATATTGGTACAATATTCAAGATATTCCATTGCTGAATATAACACCAAATAATGGGCAGTATTCTGTTGCCCACTGCTACACATTATTCTGTGCAGTATTTCTCCAGCAAAAGTAAAGCCATATTCAACTATTGTGAGTAAACTTTAGTTTTATAGTATTTCTGCTCTTGAATATAGAACATCAGATGGCCACACTTGGTGTGAGAAAGCAGTTGGTTTCTATTATTTTAGAATAGGTTTGATCCAGAAATTTTGTATTTTACCCTCTATTCAGTAATAAAAGTGATGACTAATCAACAGGTGGTAAAAATGACTGCTCACTGTAAAAAACATTAATATTGTATTTAATATTGAATAATATTTTATAGTTATGTATAATGATAGTGTACGTCATCTTGCAATATTCAAAACCTGTACAACATTATTCATCCTGTGACCTCATGCTTTTAACACAGAAGCGTAATCGAATAGCTAATTGTGGACTTTATATACTCATAGATTCTCCACTGTATCTGAATAAAGGAGTTTTTTTTAACATATTTTATTTAGAGTGTGCCCTATTTTGTTTCCAACTGCTTTTTTTTCCTTTTGAGTGTCTTATAGCATAAACAACAGTAGGGAACACACTCTACTACTTTTACTTAAAAGTTAAGTAAAGAAAGGCACTAAAGGTTTCTAGAAGGCTTAGAATTAACTAATAAAATTTATGACCGCAAAAAACATAAGGTGACAATGATACAATTGAATCTGATGGACATAGTTAAGCACTTAAGGATGGGGCTGATGCAATAAGGTGCAAAAGTGTCCCTGTGCTACTGTATTAATTTGCAGAAACCAGTTAGCTTTTTACTGGGTCAGTTAGACAACATCTGATTGGTTTCTGCAGATCATTAGCAAGTGCAAACTTTTGCACCTTTTATTGCATCAGTCCTTATGGCTCTTGCTTATTATAAAGGAGATAATGTACCCCTATTTTAAATTTTATGGATGTTATTAGTCACCAAGGAATTCCATGACCAAATAAAGCATGGACCTTTTTCTAAAGGTCCAGGAACAGCAGGATGACATCTAATATCCTCATCATTTATAGTAGTGGGTACATTAACCATTTTAATCCACAATAAAAAATCTCTTGTGTCTGCATTATCATGAATAGCCTGCTGTGAGAACATTCCCGTATCCCTAACGAGAACAATTAAATATGCCTCATACGTTAATAAGCCATATATTGAAAAGGAGATTATTACTATTATTAAAATCAGCATTGCTGTAACAAAACACATGCAACACAATAATATAATAAAGTGAAATATGTTTTCCGAGCTCTAAGGGACGGGATTATCATGTAACATACATAAACGATTCCAACCAGTGTAACAAGGCAAAGTAAAGTGACACAGAATTCTGCTCAGCAGAGAGTTTAGTCTTCAAACAAAAGAAAAGACATCTATACTCCTATGCCCCTAATAATTACTTGCCTATGCATTTCTTTTTTGGATAGATTTTCAAATACTTACTAGTTTGTGTATTTCACATTCTAAATTTTGAATGCAGTCGAGTTTTCTCTTGCGGCAGCGCTGGGCAGCAATTCTATTCTTGCTTCGGCGGCGCACGTCATGAATAAATTCTAGCTGCTCAGAGGTCAGCTTGTGCATCTTTATCATCATCTGGAAATCATTGCGCGGAAGATCTGTGATTTGATCAATGGGAAAGGGCAGCTTGACCTACAGCACAGAATAAAGTATAACACAAGGAAAGAGTGGTACATTAAAGTTGATACAAGCACAAGATTTCATACTGTCTTCAGCTACTGTATGAGATAGCAATACAAAAATAGCAGGAAAGGTTATAATCAGAAAAGAAAGGTCAGGTGGTCAAATCTGCCGCTTATAAAACTGGCAAATACTTAAGCTGATAGAGTGCCGTTTAAAGGCAATACTTAATCTCAGGATTTTTCAAAGTGTTTGATTTAAATACTCTAGGCCTGTGATGTCGAACCTTGGCACTCCATGTATTTGGAAACTACAACTCCCAGCATGCATTGGTTATAGAATGCAAGCAAGACATGCTGGGAGTTGTAGTTTCCAAAACATCTGGTGTGCCTCCAGATGTTTGAAAACTACAACTGTCAGGATTCCTCAACTACCGAGGGAAGCCAGGGAATGCTGGGAGTTGTAGTTTTAAAACACCTGGAGGCACACCATTTGAGAATCCCTGATCTGAAGTGCCAAGGTTCAACATCACTGCTCTAGGCAGACTGCAGTAGTCTAAGCCAATATTTTGCCATCATAGTCAAAAGTAGATCCACATTTATCGTGCTTGTTTGTATAAGGCACATTTAATGCTGCAGGTGTCCCCTTAATGTTTTTGACATACATGCATTGGTTTTCTTCATAAGTGATTCTTCATTTGGTTTAACAAACAAAGCTCACAAAAAAGAGCACAGAGGAACTGTATAATTTAAAGGAGAAAGAAACTGAAAATAAAATGGCAGCGCTGCAGATCCTATATTTGTCACTTAAAACCATTTGTCTCTTACGTCTCAATTAAGCCTCCTAGTGTAGAAATCATTTGTAGAATATTTTAGGTTACTGGAAAGTGTGATGTCACTGTTGCTTTCTATTGTTGCCTCTTCATGGTGGTCATGGACACACAACTCCTTTTGCACATGCTAACTAGGTAGCTTGCATTTGTATCACCATCCAGCCTTATGCTAAGCTGCATTTAGCCAATCATCAGAGAACTTAGCGAATATGATTAGCCGATTTGCTATTTAAGCTAAGTGGTGCAGAGAGAGGGGAGATGTTAACCCTTTGTATAAATGAAGAAACCTGTTAACCCTTTATAATTGTGAGCATTTCTGCAATAGGCTGAGTCTTTTTATTTGTTTCTTTCTGCACTATTCCATAGGAGTGTGTGTACTACTGCATATATATATATATGCTAGCAAAATTGTGCCCGTTGGTGCACAATGGAAATTATGTGTGTGTATGTTTTGCTATGTGTGGATATAGTGGATATAGAATCTTTACACAGGTATATTTTAAACTGTTACTCAGACAGTCATCAGCTTCCAGAGGAATAACTGATAACTGTTTTTTATTTCAGTATTACAGTAAATCCTTGGTATACCTGCCTGGCTTTACCACTAAGCAAAAGGCTAAAGGACCTGCAAGTGAGCACCTTCATCCCAACCATTAATAGTGGCTGCCAATTCAAATTGTTCTAGCCAATCAGTCCACTCCCTAGTTACCCCATCATGGATCAGAATTAAAAAATAGGTTTGGCAATTGGGCCTGGTAGAGCTACTGAGTTAAATTGGGGAATTTCATCTGCAGGTACAAGGACAGGAGGATTTTAATCAATACTATCAGTAGCAGCCTCCATAGCTTAATACAGAGAACAAGTATACAAAGAAAACAGGGAGAATAAATGGTATTACTACAGGGGAGGACTGGGACCTTTTGGCCCGGGGGGCAAATACAGCCAAGTGACTATTTAATGGCTGCAATGCCCACTTTGCTTAGGTCAGACACTTTGTTTAGGTTACACCAATTTTTACGACAACTATTCCCATTTTACATTGTTGCCTGCTACTTTTTTTAAGTGCATGATGTGGTTAAAGGACAATTATAGTCCTAAAATCTTCCCCCTCCCACTTACACTTGTAGGATTATGACCTGAATTGCTAAGTTCTCACCCCTGGGTAGATTTTCTAGGTCAAGTTATACTTACCCAAAGTTTCCCCTGTCCCTAATGAGCTGGAGGGCTGACAACACTGCTAATGAGCTAGAGGGCTAACAAACTAGCTAACGATCTGAAGGGCTGACAACACTGGCTAATGAACTGGAGGACTGACAACATTGGCTAAAGAACTGGACGGTTGAATTACACTGGATAATGATCTGAAGGAATGACAAAGCTGTCTAATGATCTCAAGGGCTGACAACACTAGCTAATGAACTGGGCTGACAATACAGGATAATAAACTGGAGGGGTGACGACACTGGCTAATGAACTGGATGGCGGACTTACACTGGCTAACAATCTAAAGGACTGACAACACTGTCTAATGATCTCAAAGGCTGACAACACTGGCTAATGAACTGGAGTACCAGGAGGAGGGGTTTCCTGTTCCTTGCCCATGTTAGAGCTAGAGGAGTTTGCTGTGCCTTTCAAGAATGTAACTAAGTAATAGCATCTGCAGCTCAAATCTTTAATTAGAGGCCAGCCTGGGGGGCATTTTCCCCTCAGCCTACTGGGCCAGTCCTCCCCTGTATTACCAGCACCGCTGCAACCAATTTGTACCAGATCACTGCTTGCTATGGAAGGATTATGGGTAGCATGGCACATAGTGGGTTACTCTGGTGGTCTGGCGCAAAGCAGACAGTGCACATAAACAGGTTCCCACATAACATGTGCAGTAATCAGGGGTGTCTCTGTCTATGGTGCACCACTTTGAATATTAACCAGGCCTGTATAGTATGTGTCCTTGTAAGTTGGTGTACACTTATCTGTTGCCTCAGAGTTTGTATCCAATAAAGTAAATTTTCTGTCCAATAATCTGTCCTCCCAACAGGTGGTAACATGATCTTATACACAGGGTCTTACACAGGATCTTACCCACAGGATCTTATACACAGGGTCTTATACACAGAGTCTTGTACACAGGATCTTACACACAGGATCTTACACACAGGATCTTACACACAGGGTCTTGTGTTGCAGTCAATAACACTCCTAAGCACACACCAAAATCCACTTTCACTTTCTCTCCTCCTACCATAGAGAGCACGGATGTCTTTTATTTTATTACTCACTGACCCCACCTGCAGGCTGGAGGTGGTATATAAGGAGCCATGGTTTATATGTCCATTACAATACACATCATATTTTGTTTAGCAGACAGATAAAACTTCCTTTCACATGGAGCAGACACAGAGGTGTGGTTTAAGCTGCCATTTGACCATTCCCTTTTAAAATAGGGATCTCAGCTCTGTAAGTAAGTTTATGTATTTTGTATATTTTGTGTCGTACCTAAATTGTGTCAGTGCTAAATTTTATATACAATGCAATCTTCTATGGAGATATAAATATATTTATATAATATAAGGTTTTTTTTTAAAACAGTTTTTATTAAGTGGTGTCCACAAAAAGCATAAAATACATGCGGTAGATGTTATTAATTTGACATGGTGGTTGGGGGTGGGCAGGGGTATCATACACTCCAGAAAAAAAGTTTTAACGTTAGGTGGAAGGGCAGCCATGGATGGATTCGGAGGGTGGGAGGGGAGGGGGGAAAGGGCTCCCCTGTGCATGTCACACTACCTTCTAGAGTCTAGATTAGAGGAAGAAACCTTTGGACAGGAAGGCAGCTCCTACTCAAGCTCTGTAGGAGGACCATAAGGAACAGAGGTGTAAGGTATGGATTTTTAGTTTGGGGGGGTGGACATGCCCTTTAATATTCTCTTTCTTACATCCATGCTAGCAAAGAAATTAACAGCAAAGATAAGTTTTCTTTTCTTTTTCTTATGAAAAGCAAAGGAATTTACAATTGTTAGGGACAGGAGCATTTGTAATGGGTTTACACAAAAACTGCACTGAAATTTGTATTCTGTGTCAGAAGGAGGGATGATCTCTGAATGATGGGCTGTCAGTTTCCAGGAAGCAAGGCTGCAGCTTCCTGTAAAGTGTACTGCATACACCTTACTGGGTGTTTCCAGATATGGTAAATTATGGGAGATGACCCCTAGTACCCTTAGGTTATTTTCATAAATTACCCAGCATGCACAGCAAAGGGAGAGTTGAAACATAGCTTTTTGTATCTTTGTAAATGTGCTTTTTCTATTGGGGTAATGTTTTCTGAAGTTTAGTTCTCCTTTAAAGCTAGCTGGGGTGCATAAATTACATGAAAAAAAACCAAAAAACCCCCAAAGTTCAGTAAAATAAACACATATTTTATCCAATTGTAGAATTTTTTTAAAAATTTTGTCAGATCTTTGTATTTTCAGGAATGTCAAGTACTACATTTCAGCAATGTTACAGAAGTGGTGGCAACATGAGAGAATTTTAGCTTGCTTTTAAGATGTAGTAATGCAGTAATGCAATCCTACCACTAGAGATCACTATATTCACATAAAAATCTCCAAGGACACTACGTTAATATTCAATTCTGTTTAACAAATACATTACAAAAAATGTTACTGACTTTATTGTACACCTGGTAAAAAAGTTCATGGAGATCTTTCCATGGTTTAACACATAAAAAACATATAAACACATACAGACCAAAATTTAAAACGTCCTATAGACATTAATAGAAAACCTATTAGGTGTTGCAGGTTCAGGGGCTTATGCAGCTCCCCCCCCCTGAGATTGGAGGCTGGGCCCCTGACACACACCCCTACCCTCAGGACTGCAACCAGCTTTTTTTTAAAAAAGAAACTTCTGGTTCAGTTGCTTGTGAAGGTTCTCATTTATCCAGGTCATGGTATATCTGTTGTATTCAATTAGATCAACTGGACTTGAAGTTTAGTTCTTGAAGACGTTCCGCTAGTCATCTGAGTGGCTTTCTCAATTCAGAATAACATGTACAACAATCTGTGGCAATTATGTGGAAAATCCCAACAGACATTGATCAAGCAGTGTATCATCGCCTCTACCCTGGTGAGGCACATCCATGCATATATGGACTCCCAAAGATACATAAGGAAGGGGCACCACTAAGACCTATAGTCAGCAGCATCAACTCTGTAACATACAAGGTGGCAAAATACCTAGCCAACATCTTAGGACCATTGGTGGGAAGTTCTAAGCATCACATCCAGAGCTCTCAGGATTTCACCAACAAGATTGAAGATATAGTACTCGGTGCAGAAGAAACTATGGTGTCCTATGATGTGACATCTCTCTTCACCTGTATACCCACCAAGGAGGCTGTTGACATGGTGAGAAAATGGCTAGGCCAAGACAGCACTCTTACCAGCAGAACTGATCTCAACCCAGAACAGGTGTGTTCCTTACTGGACTTGTGCTTGAATACCGCCTATTTCAAACAGAGATAAGTTATATAAGCAAAAACATGGATGTGCTATGGGATCTCCAGTTTTACACATTGTGGCCAACCTAAACAGGTGCTTAATACCTTTAAGGGCATAGCACCCAGCCACTGGTTCAGATATGTGGATGAAACCTGGGTTAAAACCCACCAGAAGGAAGTACAAGCTTTCACAGAACACATTAATGCGGTAGACCAAAACATCAAATTTACTAGAGAAGAGGTACAAAACAACAAACTGGCTTTCTTGAAATGCTTGGTAGAAGTTAAGGAAAATGGTAAACTGGAAGTAGAGGTTTACAGAAAACCAACACACACAGATCAGTATTTGATGTTTGACTCCCACCATCCTTTAGATCACAAGCTGGGTGTAATCAGAACCCTGCAACATAGAGCTGAGAACATCCCCACTAGCACAGAGGCGAAGGCTAAAGAAATGAAACATCTTAGAGGAGCCCTTAAAACTTGTGGATATCCAGACTGGGCCTTTGTCAAAAGAAGTAGAAGGAAAGAAAAGAACATGAATACCAACAGTGAAGGGCAAAAGCAAGACAGGAGAAAGAACATGGTCATCCCATATGTAGCAGGAGTATTCCTGTCTGCTTTAAACCGAACAACACACTGAGGCAGCATTTGGTACATCCAAAAGACCCAATACTGAAACACAAGAAAAGCGACATCATATACGCAGTGCCATGAAGAATGCTCTGATTTGTATGTGGGGGAGACCAAACAGCAACTGCATCTGCATCAACGTAGAAGAGCGAGATTCCAGGGGTCAGGACTCAGCCGTGTACCTGCATGTTAAGGATAAAGGACATACCTTTGAAGATTGTAATGTTAACATATTAACAAAGGAACGCGACTGGTTCAAGAGAGGTGTCAAGGAGGCCATTTATGTGAAAATAAAGAAACCAAGCCTAAATAGAGGTGGGGGGGTTCAACACCAACTGTCTGCCATGTACAATGCTGTTTTGACACCTTACCCTGGGCGTTCCTATAACACCTCTTAGCCACTATGCAATAACGGCCTTAACATCTGGCTGTGATGTGCTAATTGGGATTTTCCAGGGTACATAATTGCCACAGATTCTTGTACAAGTCATTCTGAATTGAGAAAGCCAGTCAGATGACTAGCGAAATGTCTTCAAGAACTAAACAACAAGTCCAGTTGATCTAATTGAATACAACAGATATTCTGGTTCAGTTACGGTCTTGCTGATCGCACGTTATGTTTACCTTATGTGCACGATCAGCTGTTTAAAAACAACTGATCACAGAGGTTTGGGGAGATGATCATAGGCCCTCTTACCTCCCGCCCCCCCCCCTCCGCCACGCAGTTGCAGGCCCTGACGTTACGCCACTGGCCAGGTTTAAAGTTATATGTGCATCACCTACCTAGGTCTTGGGATTTATTCAGCCCTGCATTATTTCATCTCTTTAATTTATTCAGTTTAAGACTTTATGGTATATTTTTGTTCACCTTTCTGAGCTTTGCATTTAGCATTTGTAACTAGAATGGAAACGCATGCGTTTGCAGCTAAAAATACATGCAACAAAGTGTATTCAAAATGCATTGGAAGGGAACGTATAAGTGAAAATGTTAATTTGCAAAAATGCTAAAACCTATATGTTACAAACTAGCATAATTATTTTATTATTTTTGGGTGTATTAACTGAATATTCTGCTGTTCCAAAAAGAAACGTAGGACTATTTTGAATGTGTCGGTATCATTTGTGGCCATACAAATGTGACAAACAAAGCTCATAGCAGATTCAATTGGAATTTACTATACTTTAGTAAAGGGAGTTGATAACGGCTGATCAATAGACCACAAAGCTGATGGCAGTAGTTCAGGGTATATGTTTTTTCATGTCATATACGAGTATGCTTTCAGGCAAATTGTCTGATATTGGCAAAGTGTATGGCCAACTTACTTGCCCTCAAATAACCATTTATGTTAAGCTGACACAACTTCATAACAAATCTGTAAGGGTGGCCCTCGGTCTTTTCTTCACCATGTTAAAAAAAAAAGATCCTCTTCTAAATGACTATAATAGGTTATCCTATCCCCTAAACTCTATTTTCCAGGAAAAACCTTCACAATGCAATTTCTTCATACAGTGGCTTGCAAAAGTATTCGGCCCCCTTGAAGTTTTCCACATTTTGTCACATTACTGCCACAAACAAAGTGGTGAAAACGTGAGAAGTGGAATGAAAAACATACATGATTCCAAACATTTTTAACAAATCAATAACTGCAAAGTGGGGTGTGCATAATTATTCAGCCCCCTTTGGTCTGAGTGCAGTCAGTTGCCCATAACATTGCCTGATGAGTGCTAATGACTAAATAGAGTGCACCTGTGTATAATCTAATGTCAGTACAAATACAGCTGCTCTGTGACGGCCTCAGAGGTTGTCTAAGAGAATCTTGGGAGCAACAACACCATGAAGTCCAAAGAACACACCAGACAGGTCAGGGATAAAGTTATTGAGAAATTTAAAGCAGGCTTAGGCTACAAAAAGATTTCCAAAGATCAACTGTTCAAGCGACTGTTCAAGCGATCATTCAGAAATGGAAGGAGTATGGCAGAACTGTAAACCTACCAAGACAAGGCCGTCCACCTAAACTCACAGGACTAACAAGGAGAGCGCTGATCAGAAATGCAATCAAGAGGCCCATGGTGACTCTGGATGAGCTGCAGAGATCTACAGCTCAGGTGGGGGAATCTGTCCATAGGACAACTATTAGTCGTGCTTTATGGAAGAGTGGCAAGAAGAACGCCATTGTAAACAGAAAAGCATAAGAAGTCCGGTTTGCAGTTTGCCACAAGCCATGTGGGGGACACAGCAAACATGTGGAAGAAGGTGCTCTGGTCAGATGAGACCAAAATGCAAAAAGCTATGCGTGGCGAAAAACTAACACTGCACATCACTCAGAACACACCATCCCCACTGTCAAATATGGTGATGGCAGCATCATGCTCTGGGGGTGCTTCTCTTCAGCAGGGACAGGGAAGCTGGTCAGAGTTGATGGGAAGATGGATGGAGCCAAATACAGGGCAATCTTGGAAGAAAACCTTTTGGAGTCAGCAAAAGACTTGAGACTGGGGCGGAGGTTCACCTTCTAGCAGGACAACGACCCTAAACATAAAGCCAGGGCAACAATGGAATGGTTCAAAACAAAACATATCCATGTGTTAGAATTGCCCAGTCAAAGTCCAGATCTAAATCCAATCAAGAATCTGTGGCAAGATCTGAAAACTGCTGTTCATAAACACTGCCCATCTAATCTGACTGAGCTGGAGCTGTTTTGCAAAGAAGAATGGGCAAGGATTTCAGTCTCTAGATGTGCAAAGCTGATAGAGACATGCCCTAAAAGACTGGCAGCTGTCACACAACAGGGGTGTCAGTTCTGGAAAAAAATGATAAACTAATTTAAATGTATACCAAGATTTATATTGGCTCTGCTATGACTTGGAGAGTAGAAGAAATTATCCTTGCCTACTAGTTCTACAGTACGGTAAATGTAAAGCATAATAAGCATGTCAAGTATACCTTAAATGCAAATTATTTTTGCAATTATTTATTTTTTAATTGCAGTACAAAACATTTTTATGTTTTGTACTAGACTAAAAATGTATATATATTTATGTAAAGTTAGAAATCAAACCTGATATCCTGTCCTTTAAAGCTTACAGCATCCAGAATACTGTTTTCAGCAACTTTTTATGTTTTCCTCAGCTAGGCAAATAAATGTAACGGCATCAAGAGTGAACTTAGGCCCCATTCACACACTTTGTGCACACTAAACTTTGCACCTTTCCACAAGTGGATGTCATCTTGGCTAACAGACACCCAAATAAAGCCCTGGTTGTACTTTAGACACTGTGGATAACCTTAGGTATGGTGATGTGTCTATATTTTGTTTACAAATTTCAAACGCAGTTTGCTTTCTTAAAGGTATACTGTCATTTTAATGATTTATTTTTACATGTATAATATATATGCAATTAAGTAAAATGCAACACTGTCATATAAATTACACTAATAAAGTAAATTTGTATATATTATAGGGTTTATCAACGTGCAATCTCTTTCAAAAAAAGGGGCTTTCCTGTTTTGTTTTCCATAGTCTAGCCAGAGGACTAATTTCAATTAATTTGACGGCTATTTTCATATATATGTCATATATATGTGTGTGGTGTGTGTGGTGTGTGTGGTGTGTGTGTGTGTGTGTGTGTGTGTGTGTGTGGTGTGTGGTGTGTGGTGTGTGGTGTGTGTGTCAGTGAAATCCCACACTCCTTCCGCGATCCCCTGCCCTGGTGCTACTATAAAAAGTCCATACAGCATTCACATAAATAGAGCACTCAGGGGTCTTTTCGTAACAAACCATTTATTGATGCAGTGGAAACATCTATGCATTTTGGCTGTGAGTTACAGCTGATGACGGCCGAAACGCATAGATGTTTCCACTGCATCAATAAATGGTTTGTTACGAAAAGACCCCTGAGCGCTCTATTTATCTTTGTATGTGAGAGAGAGAGAGATTGCAATTTTCCATCTTTTCAAGCTGAAATCTGCTGAAGATTGATGGTGCAAGATGGTGAATTTTGATTGGTTCTTACCCAAGGAATCGATCAGATGCACTATCTGGCATCTGTCGAGAAATGTAAGGTAGTTAGTCTTGAGTTAGGTTAAACAGTTGAATTATAATGGGATACATTGTTGCATATAATGTACATATTTTGGTGTGTCACACACATAGCTAACTGTTCCCATGGCTAAGCACGATTTACAGTGTAAAGCTGGACATACAGCCCCTTGACATTACCAATTTGATATTTGATCTTAGATTAAAGACAAATTAATTGTAATGTTGAGTGGGGAAGCAGTTTTTTTCCTGACAAAGTTCCTGAAACATTTTCAGACTGGATCATGTTTGCGATCCTAATTACGATCAGGCCAGGCGGTTGTCAGAACATTTCATGAATGTCAAGAGGTAAATTTGTAGTGTATGGGCAGCTAAAGTCTGTAATTTACACGACATTACTGCTGTGTTATCAATATATTCATGGAAATGGTTAGTGGTTACTCTGGTTTCTATGGAGATTTTTATGTTTTATATGCTCTAAAGTCTTCTAATGGACATTTTGTCATGCAAACTTGTAGAATGATTGACTTTTGCAATAGCTTTATATAGAACTGGTCTGTTTAAAGAGTTTAATTGCCAATGAAATTAAATCATTTAGACATTTTCATTATTTTGAATATGGGCCATTCAATGGTATTTCAACATTTGACATCTACTGGAACCCTCTTTGGAAAAGAAATAATTCAAATCCATTTCATGCAAAAAATGTTGTCTGCTCTAACCCAGATAAAGCCTATTACATAAGCTGGAAACTATTGTGGTCAAATTAGGGAAGAAACAGAAATAAATGAAACTGTATGAGAACAGAACATGTCCCTCAAAAATGCAATTTTTATTTTATATTTATTGTTTAATTTGACATTTTTAATTCTTCATTAACCAGAAATTAACCAAATAGTGGCCTCATTGCAGCATTTCCCAATCATTTCAAATAGACAAATCCAACATAGACAGTAAATGGTTAAATCCGTCAGAGTAGGAATCTTTTCCCAAATCTAGAGCTACCTACAGATGTGCAATATAGCGACCGACACCCGAGCAGGAAACACGCACATAACGAGTGCCCACTCCTTCACCTATTTTGCAAGTCCACATCCACCCTAGGGCTATTTAAAACAAACCTCAAACAAACACAATGATATGCAAAAGTTACCCAAAAACTCTGAAAAATAATATGGTATTATAATTAGAACATTATAATTAGAACAAGGCCTGAATGTATACATTTAATTGTATAGCGCTGCGGAAGATGTTAGAGCTATATAAATCCACAATAAAAATAAATACATAATAAATTTAATAATGGCGTCCTGAATAGCAAAAATACAAATCAAAAAGACAATATATCCCCTGTTAAAGGCCAAAAAAATAAAATAAAGCACATGGGTTTCATTTCGTGTAATAGGGATCGGATGCCGAACTATAAAAACATTATTTTTTACAGGTACCTCCCAATTTTCTTTATTTGCAAGCGCGTTGCCCATCTCTCTGTAGACTTTTTCTAGATGTAAAAAGTCCATGAAATGCCCTTTAATATGCTGCCACTCCCTGGGAGGCAGGAATTGTTAATTCTAACTTCCTGCCTATGGTACTTTTTATTGAATCAGTATTTGGGGTATAGCTGCTTTTCAAGTCAAAGATTAGTTTACCTAAACACTGCTTTATATTTTGCAACTGCATCTTTAAAAATGTTATTTGCTGTTTCCCACCATTGATTTTCCCAGTGAATCCACCTATAGTCCCTCAACTGGATATTTCTTTATAGTAAGACCAACTTTTATTGACATGTATTTCATGTGATGGAGCTACTGGCTCCTTATTGAGAGCATGGGTTGTGACAACCTTGATCACGTCTAAAGCACAGGTGTGATATAGACTTTGCTCCTTTGCAATAAGCTTTTTATGTTCACATCTAGGGAAACTTTAGTTTTTAGTTAAGTTTTTTTTATGATACAAAGATGTTCAAGCATAGTAATGTTATAATCCAGCTTTCCTGGAGTTCAAATAATAAAATAGACACAAGGCTATGGTGTTTATTTTCTTTTCACTGACTCACTTATGCATTGGCTGATGATTTTGTTTCCTTAAAGGAACAAGTAAGGGATAAGAGGATTTAAGGATGTTCCAGTGTAGGAAAACCATGGTCAATGGAAAAAAATAATTTATATGCTCAAACAAAAACTAATACAAAACTTTTGATGCAATTTTCAACTCTTCAACCGCGATTTTTTAATTAAAAAAAAGTTCAACCACAATTTTCTAATTTTCAACTGTTTTCTAATTTTTTTTCTCAAAAAGTAAAGTATAATAGTTAATTTTTAGATAAGACCTCCATGCTGCAGAACTAAGGCTACATTCAGACAACCGTCAAATGGTGTTGAAAATTTCTTTAGCCGTTCCCTGACTGTTTCTGCAGCAAACATCTGGAACTGCTCGATTTCATGTCTGTGTGAAAGAAGCCTAAGACTAGTTCACCATATGCTGTTCCCATGTACAAGGGCAAAAATTGCTAGAACCAGAACCAGGTAGTCATTCATCAGTTCAGAATCCTTTATGTTGAGGACAGAAGTTTTTGTGCCACAAAAATTGCTCCTCTGTGAGGCATATCTCTGTTTAGATTTGGACAGGTCATTCATTGTAAAGTCTCTGTGAGATTCAGAATGCCTCAGTATCCTTCTCTTTGTCTGTAACTCTCTGTCCCACTGATGATTTAGGCATACACAACAAAACCTCCCTATTCCTCTGCATGATGAATAGCCATTTGGATTTGGAGCACCTACATTTCTACTGCATAGACTCCAGCCTTGGCAAAAGGGTGTGGGTTAATGCATGGAAGGCAGCAGGGAGTGCAAGCTTCGGAGCACTGTCTAAAGGAATATTCCTGACTGACCCTTTATTCACTATAGCGAGAGCAGCAATACTGATACTTTTCTACCCAAAATGACTGATCCCAAAGGCTATTTTAGGATTTTTGCTCATTTATAGTAGGCTCTCTCTCTCACCTCCTCTTATAAGAATATTGTCCTCTATTACTCTCCTTTCTTAAACTCTGCATGTGCCACCACACAAACATAATCACTTGGTTTCGGACTTAATTCATTAGCTTTATTCAATATTGAAGCCAATGTTTGTTACATACTGATGTATTGTGGAATTTTTCCTGTTTTATCTCACCGAAGAAAGTGTAATAGGAAAATGTGACTTACTGAATAACATTTTCATAAACAGTTTGGATAGTGGGCTAAATATTTTATTACAGCCTAAATAATTAGTGCAGGAACAATCATACTTTTGCTTATTTATATTTTGGCATGGATATTTTTATGTGTGGGAGACTATTATGGTTTTGGCTGTCTGTTACTATTTTGTCTGAATATTATTAGGAAAATTAATGCTTAAACTCATCTATCACTATCACAGAATTCTTTAGCTAATCATTTTAATACGTAAAATACAGAATAATTTACTTCCCTTAATAAATTGCCATGCCAATGAGCCATTTCATGCCCTAAAATAAACATGATTAATGTTGGCCTAACATTGTACCACAATTCCTCAAATCAATCTTACATCAAGCTGTCTGACACAACGTTTCCCTGCCTGAACCCGTCACTTTTATTGCAAAATAATCAGCCCTCCAATTCATGTAACAACATTGGCAAGTTTGGCTAGCATATGGCGCACATTAGAAAAGGTATTATGGGTCTCGAAGTTAAAAAGGAAACTGGAGTGCTAAAAATTGGACTAAATATCTAAGGTCTCATTTCCATCTGACAATGTTAATTATTTGAAAAGAAAAAAGGCTAAAAAAAAGGTGCACATACCAACTTCAGGTGGGACAAAAGGTATGAGAGTGGCTTGCCCACAGTTCACATAACTCTACCCATGATCTGCTGAATTGTGCCCGTGTATGACTGCCCTCCAGGGAGATCCTGGTGAAATGTCCCAAAGAAATGGGAAATATGCTAAAATGGTGTTAGTTTAATGGCAAATCTACCCTTAAAACAAACTAGTCAGTTGTAAGTTTTTCCCCTAACTTCTATTTAAAGAACTTCATTAACCAGATATTTAATGATAAATATTGTCCCTGTTCTCTCCCTTTATGGCAGAGGAGGCAGCAAGGAAATGAGCAGTCAAGCACTGGCTGTGATGTCAGCATTCCCAGCCTTACTTGACTGCATGGAGTGAGGAGCCGGCTTCCTCTGCCAGAATGGAGACAATGTTTATCATTAAATATCTCATTAGTAATACAACTAAAAATGTGCTGAAATTATAGGTTGTAATTGGTAGCAGGTATAGTGCCCAGTTTTTTGTTTTAAAAGTGGACATTTACAAACAAAACTACAAATCAAACTAGTATTATATATTGAAAATGTTTCTTATTTTGACTAATGAAAACTTACAGTCCTATGTATTGTAGGTGCTACCAGTGGTTCTTGACCAAAAAAGGAGGAGGAACATTAACAATCAATAACTGCAAAGATTTGCTGTCACATTTCCCATAGACATGTACAGACATGGGAGCATCGGGGAAAAAGATTAAAACGCAAGTGGGATTTTGGGGGATAATGATGATAAAAACAGTTAGTTTTTTTTGTCGAGACAAAGGTAAGTAAAGATCGGGGGAGGTTCTTGACATACTAATATGGCGTTTGGGGCAGAGGGAGGGAGACCTACAATATCCTAAAAGTTGGGTGTCCACCTATTTACTTTTTTGTTTTAATTACTGGAGAACTAAAGAATTGGTGACTACACAATCAAGTAATTATTGTTACTGGGAAAGTGTGTGCTGAACATATGCAGATCACTGCCCCTCCATAATTCTTGTTTCTTACCTCGTGTCCTCTGTCCTGAACAGGGCACGATTCACTGTCTGCTTCTGAAAAGGATCCAGACTCATCACTTGAATTTGTTCCATATGACTGCTCACATTTTATCTGTGGTCTTACTTGGTTAAAAATAGAGTCTGCCATAGAACCAACTTCTTGATGATCAGTGGTTGGGAATCTTGGACCCTGTGAACATGGAGATGATGAAAATTCAAGGAGAGGAAGGCTGCAGGGAGAACCACCACTACCATCTTCTGCATATGAGTATGATGAACATGAGCTGGATGTCCTGGTTCTTGTTTCCAATGGCGGAGAGCGGGGGCAAATTTTAATTGGCACAGGGCAACTAGGGTTAGGCCGCAACCTTCCTGGCAGGGGATCTGCTACAAGTCCACTGTGGGAAAAGGCATGAGTGCTAGGAAGAGATTGGCTACCTCCTGCCCACAAACCCTTTGGCACATGCTCAGAAAATTCTTTGTCTAAGCAGCTCACACCAGAGTATGATTGCACCGGAGTGCTTATTTGGTCACAAGCACTTGGAGAGAATATGACACTCCTTCTGTCTAGTTCCACCTCATGTTTAGAAGCAATGTCTGACCCAGACCCCCTGAGAGGGGATGCCACCATAAAGTTAGGGGAATCCTTTTGAGGTTCACAAGACATATCATATTTCTCAATAAATGGGTTGTATTCAGTATTATGGTCACCCTGAGTTGCCCGGTTATCCACAGGGCATGCAGGACCTCTAGCAAAATGCTGCTGAGAAGAAGCAGGAAAATCAGCTGCTCCTTTTGATCTGCTAAAAAAAGTTCTTAAATAGGAAGGTGATGATATACTTTTGGGATAATCAATACTAACAGGGCTAGGCTGTTTTTGGACCATTTCAATATCCCCTTCTTTATCTCCAATGTCAGTCTCATCACCAGACAAGCAAAGTGTAATACTCTCTTCTTCATTATCATCATCATGAGGTTCACTTTTAATCTGGTTTAAGGGGAATCCTGATTTAAGACCAGATTCAGAATTCTGTTCACTGAATGTGCTTGTAAAACCTGAGGTACATTGTGATGCATTGTCAACATTCTTGGTACAAGCAAGCTGGTATTTCTTATATTTTGGATAGCGGATTATTGGATCCTTGTCTAAAATCTCATTTTCCTTTTGCATATCACAATTAGGCAACATAACATCACTTCTGTCTACCACTCTTTCACTTGAACCAAAGTTGTAAGATTCCTGGTGCATTTTTTCTTTAGGGCAGGATATTTTTGAGGTTTCAGATTCCATTGTTTCCTCTTCACAATCAAATGTCTCAATGTGCATAGGCTGGCGTGAGGTGTCTTTCTTGCACAAGAACAAGCCATCCTCATTGTTTAGGAGCTGCGTCTGAAGGAATCGGAAGCAGGAGTCTTCCAAATTGTGCATACGTAGGAATTCAGCACAGTGGATGACCTCTTGGATATTTTCTCTGCTCAGTAAGAGCTTAGCAGTGTAGGCAAACTGCAAGAGTGGACCAAATCCTCTAGCAGTGACCTGCAAGATAGAAACAGGGATATTGTTAGCATTAAAATCAACACTGCAATTTTCCTATTCACTCAAGTGTAGTTAGGCAAGCTAAAACATACAATGTCCATACATATAAAAAAATACCAGTAGAACTTCTACTAAGACAACAGTAAACATTTTATTAACGCTGCCTGACCCTACACATCAATTGCAAAAGAAAAAATTAAAGAAAATTAAGAGCATTACACTGCTATAGTAACCAAAGCCATGCCGAGTGACAAAGCCAGTAAAAATAAACTAGTCTATGGCATTGGACTATAAACATCAAAAACATCAAATAAAGCTTCTTCTTTAGGTTCCAGAGCTAGAAACTAAAATTATATAAAAGCAGTCGGAGCTGCGGAAAAGTAAAAAGATATTACTTTTCCTCTTGAAAAACTCATTTTTATCTATCTTACACTTTCTGATGTATACTACAGGGTGGAGTTAGTTACCAATACTTCCAGAATCATTAGCAGGAAATTTCCTAAATAAAAAGGTTTAAGTTAGATGACTAAGAAAAACAGATGGCTACAAGAGGGAACTACATACTACTGCATGCAACAGGAATAGAGATATATGCATAATTTGCTTGCACACCTCACTTCAGTAGTTTTGGAAATCTCTAAAAAAAAAAGTGTATATTGATTAAACCAACAATGCATATGCAGTAAAATGACAGGTGCAGTAATATTTGTTTCAAATTCAAGTTATTTGCAACAAACTGGGCATATTTTTAAAAAGTTTTGTTTTTTTTCCAACTGACTTCACCACAAATTTTCTACTTTTTTTTTTTTACCATTATTATAACAGGACAAATTTTTTTTTAGTGGCAGCAAAATGTAGCACTTATAACACCTAATATCTAGTAAAAATAGATAAATGCAGAAAATAAATTAAATTGAAACATTTCCTATAATCAGATCATGGTCTCCCTGGAGACTTCAAATTTGTCTTAGAAAGGCTAATATACAATAAACACCCACTATAATATTTTTAGCGATACATTAAATTGCATAAAACTCAGACATGTTTTCTCTGTTACATTTTTCAGCAACAAAAAATTGGTCACTTGTCGGTTACCTGACACCCAACCATAAATTATATATTCAGAACATTAATAGATGTATTACTAAACAGATATTTAAGTGCAATTATAGCCTCAATTCTATCAGAGTAAGCTGTCTCCTCCCTGGCAGTCAGTCAAGGCTGCTGACAACACAACCAATGACTCTCCTGCTGCCTCCTCTGCACATGCCCAAGCTTCTAAAAAGTTAATTAAGCAGTAAAAGGAGGCAGAACTTATTATTAAATATCTGTTTACAAATGAATGTAATGAACTGGTATAAATAGCAGTTGGGGTTGCAGACAGATAAATAAAAAGTCACCAGTTTTGTTTTGTTTAAGCGTGGACATGGCCTTTAACCTGTGTATAAGCTTTAGTAAAAATTCAAGATAAATCATAACGGCAATAGTGGTAATAATTACAACTGTTTGTTGAAAAGTAATAGTTGTTACTGCAATACAAAGGAACAGAGTTACCTAGCAACAATTTAGGGAGATATATCAAACTTACAGTCTCAGTAATTGTATTTCAAATAAATGAACCAACAAACATCCTTCAAGCCTTCGAGACACATTCACAACACCCTAAGGGACTTATTTCCATTAAGACCAAAAGCTACTATGAAATGGGAGACTTCAGCACCCTCTGGATAAACAACAATGGTCCAGCATATACCGTGCATCAGCACCTCTAATATAATAATAAAAGAAAAAGCATAAAAAATTGTGTATGATTGGTGTATTCCCCAGGGGTACAAATAAATATGGAAAGAATGTGGAAAATGTCTTTATATTTTAATATTTGATACCCCAATAAAACTTTCTCCTTACACTGCCTCATTGAAGGCTTCAATGGCCCAAGCACTAATAAGACATATATGCGGAGCAATCAGGAACTTAGTGGATAAATGAGCACTATTGAGTTGATAGATTTTTTTAAGGAAAACGCTAGTAGTAATATAAAAAGAACTAAACACTAAAGTAATATTTAAAGGCTATGTCCACCCTAAAAAAAAATTTTTTTTATAAGGTCCCCCCTGGGCTCCCAGCCCCAACCGCTATAATTTTTTTTTTAGAAAGCCCCCCAAACTCTACTTACATCCCCTCGATCCTCCGCCGCGCTCCCGGCCCTCTGCTTGCAAGGAAATGCAAGCAGAGGGGCGGGACCGGCAGCCGCGTTGTGATTGGCTGAGCGGCAGCCAATCACAGACGCGGCTGCGGCAGTCACTTCGCCGGAGGAAAGAGGAGAGGTAAGTAAGAGTTTGGGGGGCTTTCTAAAAAAAAAAAAATATGCGGTGGGGCTGGGAGACAGGGGGGAATGATTACTGAAGGGGTTTTATGCTAGGGGGGAGGATACTAGAACGGGAGGGAGAGGGAGGGAGAGGGAGGGGAGGGAGGGGGGGAGAAGGGCTGCAGTCGCATGGCAAAAATCTACCTGAGGCCAGTAGCAGGCAGTGTCCTATATGGACTCTGCTAGCCTCTGGTAGTCATTTTTTGGGACTTTGGGGGGGGGACTACAGGAGAACCCTATGGAGCTGGGATGTGAGGTTAGGATTAAACTACACTACATGGTGGGCCAGTAGTTGGGGGGATTATAGTTTTGGGGGTGGACATGCCCTTTAAAAGAACCTACTTATATATTATACAGTTTCTAACCTTTTTTTTTTACATGTGCCTTTCAACTCTTGCGCTCTTTTGGTTTCCTAACCAAACAAGTAACTACTGTCTGACAATTTTCTCTCTAAACCTTTATCTTAGCTGTGAAAAAAGAAATGTATGTAGGGGATAGAAGGAACAGAAATCAGGAAGTTTGCTATGGTATACCAGCAGACAATCAAAGAAGGTATAACATTAATAGGACAAGCAACCTTATGGCTTCTGTCTATTGACTACAGCTAAAAACATTCCACGCAGGTGCAAGGCTGTTTTAAAGGAGAGCTAAAATGAATAATTGAGCATTTGTTTGTAGGAGAACTGAAGCTAAAATGTAGACAGACCTGTGTGAGATCTAAAATTGCTAACTAACAGATAGCTGTATCTCTCACCTCTGAAATTTACAGCATTTGGGATAAATTATAGGTTTAATTCTTTTCCCCCCCCCCAGTCTTTGCAGTATAGGTCACAGACCCAGATGCACATGCTCATTCAATTCGAATGCCCCCATCCTTCACCCCCTGCCAGAATAATCATGAAACTACTGAGTGACCTGCCCGAGCAGATTATGCTAACCAATAGGAACTGCAGTACACACATTAGCGATAAAGTCCCAGTACCGACGGGATCAGCACTGTATCGCTAATTTGTGTACCCAGTAGTAGTAATATTTTCCAGAACACACTAGTACACCTTGTTCACAGGTGCAAATGGTTTTACTCCTGAGCTATTCTTCTAGGTCTCATGTACACTACAGACATTTATCAGATCAGGCTATTTTTGGATTAGAGTATGCGGACGAAACATTTCTATTATTTCCAGCATTTTCCTTGTTACATTGTTCCCGTTTCTGTTCTCTAGATATGAAAGCTAACCCAGTTTCTGATTTGTTATGCACACAGGCTATTAAAGGGCTACTGATGCCTCAGGAAATACTTTGAAACCTACTCCACATGCAAGCTACTGATCATTAAAATTCAAACACAAAAATTCAGCATTTGCTTTCCATTGTTCTCTAACCTCATGTTCATGGCCTCAAAGAAGTACAGCATTCTAGAGATTCACTGCCAACAACATCCCAACTGAAATCATTATATTTCTATTGCACAACTAATCAATATTATTGCACACGTGAAATACATTTTTTAAAAGATAAAGAAATACTGAAAGGATGCCTTTAACTCATCAAGAAACATGGTATGAAGGAAAACCTGACCCTCCCCAAACTTACCCTTACACTAACTAATAAGCATCTACTGAAAGGCAACAAGGATAACCCTTCTCAAATGCAGAACAATTCATTAGAGAGGTAAATACATAGTAATTGAGGTTGAATAAAGACATGCTTCCATCAAGTCCAACCTTTTCACCCTCCTTTTTTAACCTTGACAGTTGATCCAGAGGAAAGCAAAAAATCCAGCTTAAAAAAAAAGGGGGGGGGATTTCCTTCCTGACACCAAATGGCAATCAGAAAGTATCCCTGGATCAACCAGAACTGCAGTATATGTATAATACCAGTAATTATCAATATTATTTAGTTTTAGAAACTTATCTAGCCCACTTTAAAAGCTATTCAATGAACTTGCCATTACCACATCTGCTGGAAGACAGTTCCACAGTTTCACCATTCACACTGTAAAGAAACCTTTCCTAACCTATAGATGAAACTTCTTTTCTTTCAATCTTAAAGGAGAACTAAACTTACATCTGTTGTATTCAATTAAATCAACTGGACATGAAGTTTAGTTATTGAAGACGTTTTGCTAGTCATCCGACTGGCTTTCTCAATTCAGAATGACTTGTACAAGAATCTGTGGCAATTATGTACCCTGGAAAATCCCAATTAGCATATCACAGCCAAGTGTTAAGGGCGTGATTGGATAGTGGCTAAGAGGTGTTATAGGAACGCCCAGGGTAAGGTGTCAAAACAGCATTGTACATGGCAGACATTTGGTGTCGAACCCCCCACCTCTATTTAGGCTTGGTTTCTTTATTTTCACATAAATGGCCTCCTTGACACCTCTCTTAAACCAGTCACGTTCCTTTGCCAATATGTTAACATTACAATCTTCAAAGGTATGTCCTTTATCCTTTAGATGCAGGTTCACGGCTGAGTCCTGACCCGAGGAATTGGCTCTTCTGTGCTGGGCCATACGTTGATGCAGTTGCTGTTTGGTTTCCCCCACATACAAATCAGAGCATTCTTCACTGCACTGCGTATATGATGTCGCTTATCTTGTGTTTCGGTATTGGGTCTTTCAGATGTACCAATTGCTGCCTCAGTGTGTTGTTTGGTTTAAAGCAGACAGGGATACGGTGTTTATTGAAAATTCTTCTTAATTTCTCGGAGACCCCTGCTACGTATGGGATGACCATGTTCTTTCTCCTGTCTTGCTTTTCCCTTTCACTGTTGGTATACCTGTTCTTTTCTTTCCTTCTACTTCTTTTGACAAAGGACCAGTCTGGATATCCACAAGTTTTAAGGGCTCCTCTGAGATGTTTCATTTCTTTAGCCTTTGCCTCTGTGCTAGTGGGGATGTCCTCAGCTCTGTGTTGCAGGGTTCTGATGACACCCAGCTTGTGATCTAAAGGGTGGTGGGAGTCAAACATCAAATACTGATCTGTGTGTGTTGGTTTTCTGTAAACCTCTACTTCCAGTTTATAATTCTCCCTGACTTCTACCAAGCAATCCAAGAAAGCCAGTTTGTCGTTTTTCCTTGTAAATTTGATGTTTTGGTCTACCGCATTAATGTGTTCTGTGAAAGCTTGTACTTCCTTCTGGTGGATTTTAACCCAGGTGTCATCCACCTTACCCTGGGGTTCCTATAACACCTCTTAGCCACTATACAATCATGCCCTTAAAACCTGGCTGTGATATGCTAATTGGGATTTTCCAGGGTACATATTTGCCACAGGTTCTTGTACAAGTCATTCTGAATTGAGAAAGCTAGTCAGATGACTAGCGAAACGTCTTCAAGAACTAAACTTTAAGCCCAGTTGATCTAATTGAATACAACAGATATACCAGGACCTGGATGAATGGGAACCTTCACAAGCAACTAAACTTACATTTTTTAAAACCTAATGTGAAAGTTTTTCTCCCCAGAACACCTATACATTGTAAGATTCTTTTCTGGTACGTTACATTTAGTATATGTGAGAAATAGATTCTGTAACTAAGAAGGCTTCCATGTTGTTGCCGGTACAACCCACAACCTATGATGTCACAAAAGAGCCACGCCCCCCTGACTCCAGTATTCACTGTCTCTATGCACAAAATGTTTTCTATACAGAGGTCTCCACACCAATATGGAATCCCCGATAAGACTTTGAAAGCTGATTGTTACCCTGCAGTTTATTTACCAGTCAGTGTGAGTTTCTGGAAAATAAATTGCAGGGTAACAAGCAGCTTTCAAAGTCCCATCAGGGACTTCCATATTCCATTTTTTTATTATTCTTTTCCTAGCAAAAGATAAAACTTCCAAATGAACATGGATTCTCTGCTTATTCAGTGTTGGCGCACCGGGTAAGGCACCTGGTTTAAAAAATACACAGTTCAGAGGGTCACAAGTTTAATACCCCAGATATACCTATTTTTGTTTATTCAGTGGTGGCTCACCTTGTAAGACACCAGGTTTAGACACATACAGTTCAGAAGGTCACAAGTTTGAATCCCCAAACTTACCTTTACTTTTTGTTTCCATCATGTTCCTAGTACAATATTCTACATTTACCAATGGTTTACATAGTATCTCTCTTAGCCTAGAGGTAAGAGCTCTGCTTTTAGCAAGACAGAGTAAATGTACAAGTTGCAGGTTCTATTCCGTTTCTTACATCCATGCTATCTTTGAAATACACAAGATTACTTTTATTTTTGTATGAAAAGTAAAGGATTATATCATTGTTAGGACAGGAGCCTTGAATGTGTTTGAAAACAAAAACCTGAAATCTCTGTTCTGTGTCAGGGAGAGGGAGGATCTCTGTGCTATAATGTGATTGGCTGTCAGCTTCAAGGAAGCAAGGCTGCAACTTCCTTGTTTTTATCTGTTGAGCTCTACAGAGCATGTGCCTGTACGCAGACACTTAGTGACCCCTAGTACTCACAGGTTATTTCATGGATCACCCAATGGCCACAGCAAAGGGAGAGGTGAGACACAGTTTGTTGAATGTTTGTGAATGTGCTCTGTCTATTGGGACAATGTTGTCTGGAGACTCTAGTTCCCCTTTAAAGCATATCCAGGTGTCCTCTGATATGAATGACTGATTAGTAAACAATGCACCAGAGAGTTTATTGTATGGCCCATTAATATATTTATATAAAGTAATCATATCCCCACACAAATGCCACTTCTCAAATGTAAACAGCCCTACCTTGTCTAATCTGCCTGCATAGTCAAGCCGCTCCATTCCCTTTATTATTTTAGTAGCCCTTCTCTGAACTGCTTCCATTTCCAAGATGTCCCTTTTGTATATGGGATTCCAAAACTGCACAGCATATTCCAAATGAGGCCTTACCAGTGCCTTGTAAAGAGGGAGAATAATATTTTTCTCTCTTGAATCTATTCCCCTCTTTATATAAGACAATATCTTGCTAGCTCTAGCCATTGCTGCCTGGCATTGTTTGCTATAGCTAAGTCTGTTATCTACCAGAACCCCCAAATCTTTTTCCAGTCAAGATTCATTTAACACAGAGTTATTTATGGAGCAGGTGGCAAAAGTATTGTTAAACCCTAAATGCATCACCTTACATTTATCAACATTGAATCTCATCTGCCATACTGCTGCCCATTTTGATAATCTATCTAGGTCTGCTTGCAGCAATTGCACATCATTTGAAGTTTCCAAAGCTCTGCATAGTTTAATGTGAACAGCAAACACAGTGACCTTTCTCTCAATGCCCCCTTCTAAGTCATTTATAAACAGATAAAAAAGAAGTGGCCCCAGTAAGGAACCCTAAGGGCACTCCACTTAGAACTTTAGCCCACATAGATGTACCTCCATTTACCACCACTCCCTGTTTGTGATCCAATAACCAATTCTCTATCCATGCACAAATGTTTTCTTCAAGGCCAACAGTCCTCAGTTTATACATTAGTTGCCTCTGTGGCACAGTATCAAAAGCTTTCGCAAAATCCATGTATACCACATCCACTTCTGTGCCTGAATCCAAATTCTTACTCACTTCGTAAAAAACAATTACATTTATCTGGCATGATCTATTTCTCATAAATCCATGCTGACTACCACTAATAAGATGAGCTCTGGAGACAAAGTCAAGGATATGATCCTGTAACAAAGTTTCCATCACCTTTCCTACCACTGATGTTAGGCTTACTGGTCTATAGTAACCAGGCTGTGAACGACTACCTTTTTTGAATATTGGTATTACATTGGCTTTTTTCCAATCCAGCGGCACATCCCCAGACCAAAGTGAATCTGAAAAGATAAGAATCAGTGGTCTAGATAGGCTGGTCTAGATCAGTGGTCTAGATAAGCTCTTTTAAAATCAGAGGGTGTATTCCATCCGGTCCTGGGGCTTTATTGATATTAACTTTGTCTAATTGTTTCCATACCATATCTTCCTTCAGCCAATGTGAATACTCCTCATTTCTCCCCTGCATATTATTAAAATCCCTGCTGTAAGGACTAGGATTCTCAACAGTGAAACCGAAGTTAAAAAAATGGTTTAGCAGATTAGCCTTTTCGGCATCCTCTACAACCATCTCAACCCCATTATTTAATGGTCCCACATTCTCCATCCTCATCTTTTTACCATTTATATACTTAAAAAACATTTTGGGGTTGGACTTGCTTTGTTCGGCTACCCGTATTTCATTTTCTATTTTAGCTAGTTTAATTGCTTTCTTGCACTCTTTATTACAGCTTTTATACTCCCTGTAAGACTGTTCTGTTCCCTCGGATTGCAAAATTTTAAAAGCCTTTTTCTTTTTTTTCATTTCCCTTTTTACCTGAGCATTAAGCCATGCAGGAAAGGACCTACTTTTTTTTACACTTGTTCCCTAAAGGTACAAATTTAGAAATGTAATAGTTTAATATCCCTTTAAAAGTGGTCCACATCTGCTCAGTATCTTTACCTAGAAACAATTCCCCCCAGTCTATGAGCAGTGGTGATTCCTTAATCAACATAAAATTAGCTTTCCTAAAGTTAAAAGTTTTTGTTAACCCAGTGCACTTTAGTTTTTTGCAACCTATATTAAATGACACTATATCATGGTCACTATTCCTTAAGCTTCCCACTACCTTCATCTCCAAAATGAGCTCAGGGTTATTAGATATCACCAGATCCAACAACGCATTCTGTCTAGTAGGAACTTCTACCATCTGTGAAAGAAAATGCTCATATAGGAAATTTAAGAACTTTATACCTTTTGAGGTTTTTTTGGTGAAGAACCAGCTATAGGAAGGGTGATGTACATTCGTTTTTATGCATGCAAGTTACTATTGCATATATAATCATAAAGCAACCTTGTTGTTTTTGGATTATCGTAAAATGAAGTGTAATATAAACTATAAAACTGGTTTCTTTATAATATTTAACTATCAAACTACGGGTCATTAAAACCCCAAAAACACACGTTTTACAAGATGCTGTTATTAGCACATCTCTACTCCATACCTTCTTTGATAGAATTGAAACACTGTGGGGTAATCTTTTGATGTAAAAAAAAACCCCATGCAAATATTTTCAATTATCAAACAGCATCTTACAATAGTCATCAGCTGTCAGTGAGATTCTAGAAGTTACTGTATAGTTCCTTAAGAGCAGCATGGCTCCAATATATCTTTTGTGCCTTTCCTTTAACAAAACAGTCCTTCTAAAAGCTTTAACGGTAGTAATAAACTTCATTTCTACAACATATGCAGCTTAATTGCTTGTGGCATTCACAACTTCTCATAATCTATGCACAGTCAGGCCTATAAACAACAATGAGGTAATGCTCTAGTCATGTTCCTAGCCCAGAATTTCAATTACCTTTGATCTGTCTATTTTCAGCACTCTCATTGCTTGGCATACTGAACATACAAGGAGCAACGAAGCACAGCATGCCAAACGTTTGGAATTAATTTAGCTTCTGTCAACAGCTTTTACTTGTGCAAAATGCAGGCTACCACTGCCCTGGCAAAGGAGGACATATACGGTAACATAGACATAGCCTAGAGACTTCAATTACAAACTCATACAAGCCATCCAGACACCTGCTATATGCCTGTCGAGTTACTGGTAGTGAATGATGGCTGACAGGAATGTATACTGGAGTGTTTAGAGTGGCACAAGCCACCACTCAGACAGAAGGCAATGTGATTTGAAGTATGTAAAAATACAAATAACTGCCCTTCTGGAGCGGGTTCATACTAAGAGATATGAATAAGCATGTCATACATCTTACTATGGTCTATTTAACTCATCTGAAAAGAAATGTCACAATGTTTCTAGATTAAGGAAAGCTCAGAATGATTAAGCAGCTTTAGCAGAACTGTCCAACTTACATCCTTAATGCAAAATCACATTATGGGATAAAGTTATATGATTCCTTGTCAGACATGACACAATAATATGACTCTAACAAATTTACACATGAGAGAGTAACAATCTGCCCCGTAGAGCTTACAATCTTGTTAGGTGGGTAACATACAGATACAATGGAATGGGTATAAGTGCTGGAGTGAGATGTATGCAGTGCAAATAAAACAATCATATACTGTGCTGGTTACCAGATAGGTAGGATGTAAGGCTAGATTTAAACCTGCTAATTGAGGTTTCTTGACGTAGAGAGAGGGGAATAGAATTCCAGAGGATGGGAACCACAAGAGAGAAAGGTTTAAGGCGAGAGGAAGCAGAACGTGTGTGGGGTCTGTACAGGAGCTGGTTCTGCGATGAGCGGAGGGTACGGGCAGGAACATATGGGGAGACTAGAGAGGAAATATAAGGAGGAGCAGCAGAGCGAAGGAATTTAAATATTAGGAGAAGGATTTTGTATACAATGCGCTGTTTAATGGCCAGGTTGTTGACTGGTACAGAGGAGATTTGGGATCCGGTTTATTAGAGAGTGAAACAATACGTGTGGTGGAGTTAATTATAGACTGAAGGGGAGAGAGGTAGTAGGTTACAATAGTCTAGGCACGATAGGATGAGAGCATGCATAAGCATAGCGGTGGTCGGGAGAGAAAGGAACCTGCGGATTGTAGCTATATTGCGAAGGAAAAAGCGGTAGGTTTTCGCAACATAGTTAATGTGGTTAGAAAAGGAGAGACAGGAGTCAATAATTACCCCTAGACAGCGAGCCGATTGGATAAGCAGATTCTATCTTCATGGCTTAGTATCTGCAGCCAAATGTTTTCAAGTTTAAAATTTGCTATTGTTAATACATACATTTAAGTAACATAATAACGATTTGCATATTTCTTTGTTGTAGTGCATCATTCTGTAGCTGAAAAAGAACCTGAGTTAGATTCTGAACTCTGAACTTATCAACGAAAAATTGAAAATTTAATTCTAGAAAACTAGATTGAAAAATTGTGCTCGAAAAGTGATCAAACATTCAATCAAAATTTTGAAAATTACAATAGAAAATTAGAAGAATTCTGATTCGATTGGGTTTGAATTGGATTTTCAAAACTTCACTACGTTCTGCGGAACCGCTTCTATATGAAACCCACCAGTTTTGTTCATCTCTACTAATTAGTATTCCACTCAAACAGATCATTTTTTACAGAAATACATGTAGAATGTTAGAAAGAGGCAAACAGGCATTTCCAGACATATTTATCTTTAGAATTTCTGGCTTGCTAAATAGCATATCAAGGAATAGTGGAGGTGCAGATGGTCCAGTGGTGTCTGCAGACATGTTTAATGTCTGTTTCTTTGGAGAGATAGCAGATAAACGCTAGTCCTTGGCCGAGATTATCATCTACCTCAATAGGTAAAAGGCTCCATGTGCGTGCCCGCTGCGGGCGCATGATGCCACAGCGCATGCGATGCAACGTCAGTGCGGCGGATGCTCTCACGTGCATGGAGATCACGGAGCGGATGAGCCTTACCTATTGAGGTAGATGATAATCTTGGAGGGGAGGCCCTTAACATGCACCTAAGGACAAACAATATGTCAGCAACTTTGAATCTACAAAGGTAGGCGGGGGGGGGGGGGGGGGGGGGGGGGGAATATGCCAAAAGCATTTTTTAAAGCTGCAGCTTCCCATTGAGCACAACTTAATTTTCCAGTGTACTTATCCTTTAAGTTTATGTATATTGTTTTTTTTTTTATTACACAGCGCCCTATGACTATGTACTTCGCTTTTGGTAGTAAATACTATTTCACTAGTTATTATTATTGAGCACTTTCCCACTTTTATTTATATTGGGTAGCACAGCACTTATATTGGGTAGCTCAGTAGATACTACGGAATTTACCATTTTCACAGTTTTTTTTAGACTTTCTAGGTAATTAGAAGAGAAGTTGTTTAAAATTCTTGAAATTAATAGAATGAGCCAACAGGCCCTATGCTGTCAAAGAGCAGCATAAAGCACAATCGTATTGTATTAATCATTTTTCACAGTGAATCTCTCCCCAGGAGTAAGATATTTAAGAGCCTGCTGGGAAGTAAGTTGCTAAGTGACTTGTCCTTCTCCTTGTTGTCACTCTCACCTTCAAGGCTGTTGACTGAAGAAGACACTTCATGTGTGGCATCCAGAGAAAAGAATAAGCTATCTGTTTTCATGGAAATACTTATTTCTCCATCTATAGCACAAGCTGTTCGACTTTATATTATATTCAGTATAAGCAATGTCCAAAGGCTAGGACTAATAGAAAGGATGAGATGAATGTGAATATATACCATTTAATTTAATTAGACTGCTGACACATATCAATTACAAAAAACAAAGGAAATTTGTATTACTGGCTGCTACATATTGTTTTTGAATCAAAAGATTCTTCCGATCGTGATTTAGAAGGACTAAAGAAAAAGGTGGAAGAGGATAATTATTAAAACAGCCCATACACAATGGGGTATAAAGGCAATTTCGATTAGATTGTAAGCTCTTTGGGGCAGGGATCTCTTTCCTAATATGTCAAGGCATACCACACTTATTTATATTTTCTTAACCTTTGAAACTTTATTTATGTCAACTTAATTTATCTGTATAATGGCTTGGACTTATCCCTCTGTGTTTGTATACTCTCAGGAAGATGTACTTGGGGCAAAATTAGCATTATTTTTAACGATAAGAACTTTTATTACTTCCCGTCTGTATTTTATAATGTACAGTGCTGCGTGTACAGTGCTGCGTACCCAAGTGGCATTATATAAATAAAATGATGCCTCATATAGCAAAGTACCGATCAAACTGCACCATTATGTGGCATCTATCTTGAGTCGATATATGATGTCGGAATTGTTCCCAACAAGTCCAATCAGCTTTGGCTTTAAATATTGCCAGGCATACTGTCAAAAAGTGGCCACACAGTGAAAATAAGAGTCCAGCATATTCCTATATTCTCTATTTGTATAAGATTGCTAAAAGACATTTTAATCCATGAGAGCTCTGTCCTCTAAATGCACTTTCTATCATTTTGTATCAGCATAGATCTGTGTGAGCAACCAATAAAAGAAATCAGAGGAGCAAAAAATGTAAAATTATGTAAATTGAGATTATGTAAAAAGTAAATTGGGTTGGTGGCAAATAGCCATTTTTTGAAAAAATAGCATACAGGGTTATTCAATAAAAGTTCTTGTAGTTAAAAATGGTGCTAATTTTGCCCCAACCAATCAGATGTTCGCTTACAAATGTTAAATAATAACTGATTGGTTGGGGCAAAATTAGCACCATTTTTAACAATAACAACTATTATTGAATCTCCCTGAACATAGTGTATAATAATATATCCTAGTGTAATGGGTAGGATAATGTACTTTTATTAAAACTGAATTTACGTTGTAAGTTTGTTTTTGGGGGGGTGTCAGGGACCTCAGTCCAACACCGAACAATATGCATCACTTTTATATGTGACTTGAAGAGCCTTGTCCTAGAGCTAACAGATGACACATGACCTACAGTATCGGTAGGCTTAACATTCTAAATTAAGATGGGGCTGATGAGTTGATGTATCTGAAATTTGATGGGAAGATCCAAAGCCGGGCGCCCGCGTTACTTACCTTTGCCCGATCCCGCGATACAATAGCTGACGTAAACGAGATTACGTCAGTTATTGCATCGCGGGATCGGGCTAAGGTAAGGAGCGAGACATTAATGCTCCTAAACCTTTACCGTTAAGTTTCGCGCTACGAGGTAGCGCAAACCTTAACGGCAGAGGTTTTGGATCGTTAGCACAGCGCTGTTTTAAAAACATTTGGAAACGTCGATGTGCTCTAATTTCCGTCTAAAACCCACGTTAACCCAATTTTTTTCGGGTTAACGTGGGTTTTAACGAAAAAACGGCTATATTGGATCTCCATGTGAAAGTCCTCCACCAGAGATATGCATCTTGCTGATTTTTCTTTTAACATAAATTTAGTTCAGGCCTTATAACTTGAGATGGACCCTAAGCGGATTTTACGGATCTGCCGGAACTCGAAATTGTGCCTTTTTAAAAAAAAATTCCGACCTGCGGAACGGTTTTCGATAATTATTGAACGAAATTTTTGAATTTCAAATTTTTAGATATTTTTAGAAATTTCAAATGTAAAAAAATTCTAGAATCTCTAAGTGGAATGCCAAAACAGAAAGTTCCTTTTTGGGCTTAAGGGATCCTGCAGCTCGTACCGGGACTTCCCTCACCGGCACTTAGGAGTGCCCTTGTGCACTGACAAGTGCCTTTGTTGGGGGTCCTGCAGCTCGAAACAGGACCCCCATTGGCTCTTAGAAGAGCCCTTGAGGGCATGTCTTCTTTCTTCCCAGCTGGTGACACCATCTCCGCTGATGCTTCTGACACAGGTGATTTCACTGTGGCCGCCAGTAACACTACTGACACTGGGCACATCAACCCCAGAATCCTCAAATGACTGAATTCGGGAATCCTTCAAGGATTCTCGAATCGGCCTTTCGAGGATTACCAAAATTGGTCCGCGGAAACCCAGAAGTAGCGTGTGTGTGCAGTACTTCCGTATTTTGCAGTTCCTACCACGTGGACGTGTTCCCTGGACCATTTCCCATGTCCCAGAGCCATTTGCAGTAAGTTACCACCGCTATTTAAACCATTATTTCAGACGGAAATTTCCAAATTTTTTCCCCATTGAATTTAATTGCGGATTAATGGTGGATTAATGGCGGAAGTCTGCGAATCCTCTAGCGGAATGGGTTTTTGCAAGTTTGGCCATCTCTACTTATAGCATTTTATTTAAATTTACTATTAAAATATTTTATCAGTGTAACCAAACAGTGCAACCTCAACAGACATTACAACTGGCAATAACTGATTTTTGTGGCAAAATCGTGTGTTTTTCGTTATTGTAATAGTAAGTAAAATACGTAATATAGAGTTGTAGCACTACATTCAGGTTGAGACCCTATGAATGGCAGCAAAAAGAGTGATAAATACATTGCAGATATTTATAAACCACATTATAGCATTACTAATTACCATTAGATTGTAATAATTAAATAAGGGTTTAAGGAGTTCTCCAGCCTAAATCACATTTTCCTGACTAATGGCTAAGAAACCGCTGATTGAAATTATACATTACTTGTCAATCTAGGTAATTACTAACCAAAGATATTCCTAGGTGAAATCAAGAAAATCTTTCACAGCTGAAAGGCCTCCAGTTATTTTTGCTTTTAGCTTTAGCACAGGGGATACAAAGGGGGTTATTCACAGTCACGTTTGCATAAAAGAGGTGCAAAGGTCACATAAACAGTTTTCTGCCATTTCACTGGCTGGATTTCACAGTTTGGTATTGTTAACTGTCAAACCTTATTCAATATCAGTGTCAAAGCCTTTGGTGAACATGGTTTTCGGTGCAAAGCAATCTTAACTTTGGTGATTGGAACTCTCTGTGAATAACCCGGGGCACTAGCAAAACTTCAGGGCCCCCTAGCCCCCCTGCAAGTCTCATTGCCGGGCCCCTAAAGGTACACGCGATCAGCTGTTTAAAACAGCTGATCAGTGGGCCCTCTTCAGCCTCGGGCCCCCTTGCCATCGCAATCCCTGTAGTTACACTACTGACCAGGGAACAAAAAAACTACAGAGATTGTGTTATATAGCGCAATATTGGGAAATCACATCACAAACGCACTACATCGCAAAGGAAATGCGCATACAATCACACATTCCGGTGCTTTGAAGTGTGGTCGCTGAGAAAGTCAGAGAAAAACATGTTAACCCTTATTTAATTGGTGTGCTTTATGAAGATCAATATACCTTACAAATGTAACAGGTTCACTGCACTAACTATGATGGGACCCTCTTCCCTGCTTTATCTACAGTGGTTTACTGTATCTTTGATGAAGCAAGTAAGAAGATCCAGGGCCCCCCTGCAGTCACAAGGGCCAAGAGGGTACAGACAGAAGGCCAATCCTCAAACTTATATTGCACTGTTGTCCAGTCCCATCTTTGAATACGGACTCCCTTCCACCTTCATTGCAATTCCATTTTCTTTTGTTGCAGTAAGTATGTATGGGTACAGTATGTACACTGGAAAAACTTTTTTTTTTTTTTTAAATAGTCCATTACAGGAAACTAAAATTTGTTTCAATTATCACCATTTATTTGTTGATCTGCTTCAGCTGACCTTATTCTAATAAACTCTTCTGCTGTGTGTAACTAAAAGGGTGTAATTTTAACTGGGGGGTTGTCAGTTGGGGGAATTTACTCTCACAGTGCTGGATGATCGTTATAACCAAGCCTGCTCAGTTAAAAAAAAAGAAAAAAAAAGTCATGTCAAGGGAAAAAAGGACTGAGATTGAAGGCATGCACCAACACATGGACCTCAGAGTAATTTCTACTTACATGTATTTAATTATAGATTACAATAAGGCAATCATTTTTTAGTATACATACCCTTTAATGTCCCCTGTTGTTTGGAAATGTATAAGTATCTATCTTTCTCACTGTCTTCTAAGCCTGTGTACACACTGTGCAACTTTTCGGCCCGATCGTTCAGTGTATTGGTCTATCGGGCTAAAAACCTTGCATGCGTGATTGTGCAGTCCAATATATGCCCAACTGACGAAGGACGAAGGATCTGTCCATGTATACCCAGCTTAAAGGAGATCTAAACCCAAATTTTTACACTTCAAAATCTGAAAATTTTCCCTCTAAAAGCACCAATAAACTGTAAAATCCCACTACAGAAAATAGCATTAAAGTAAATGTAACCCCCTGAACTGGATGAAATAACTGTGTGTATGTGCAGTGAAAGGCCACACACCTGACCTCAGTCAAATGCTCCCTTGCCTAATCTGTCCTTTAAAAGGATTGGCTAGAGGCTACTAAGTGGGTGTGATCATCTGTACCAACTGTATTTTCCTGCAGTATGTTATGACTGAGCATGTATAAAGAACACAATGGCCAGTGACCACACTGAGGGATACTGGGATGTTGGGAAATAAAGCACAAACCCCATCTTAGAAAGGTACATTTTCCAACAACCATTTTAAATTGAGAGGTGAGACACAGATTACTGCATTCATTCTTTTTGAAAGAGTGTTATTCTGAGGCTTTAGTTGTCCTGCATTTAAATATTTAATTAAAAGCATATTCTATTTACATATTTTGTTTACTTCACAATTTAAATCCATTATATATTTATACACTTTCCCATAAATTACACATCTGTACCTTTGTCATTAAGAAACGGTAAAACTACTGCACAAGGGGGAAAAGTTTATATTAAAACAATCTGCCATACTGCAATGGTCTTCTTCAAATAGGATTATTTCATTTAAACCCTAGATCTGTCAAGCTCCATTAATTCCAATGGAGTCTGTCATTTCCTGATGTTATAAATCAAGCTGATATTGCAATTTATGTTCCGTGAAGTCATAGCCCAATACCTGAATCTAAAAGAAAAAAACATTCACAGCAGTAAGTAATTGAGCAAAGTCATTGTACCGATTTGTGATTCAAAGTCATCTTGCTAAATGAGGATTCAAGCTGTCCTATACTATGGCTGTTACTAATAAATAAAAGACCTCTGGGAAAAGTGCTGAGCGTAGGTTGGATCTATTTTAAGCTTACATCAGCAGCTGCTACCCCAGAGATGATGCTTACCCTATACCATATGTAATCACTTCAGAGCTGCAACCAGTAAGATAATGAAAGAGCATGGCATGAATCTGTACTTGAGTAGAATACTAAATGAAAAAAATAATACAAAAAAGGAGGAAAATAAGCCACGTCTCTAAGTCATTAGTAAGAAAGACTTTGACATATGAAGCACTGCAACCATTAACAGCACTTATCATACAGAGTGGAGACAAAGGAGCAAATTAATCAACATGACAGAACTGGGCCATTTTATGCTAATGCAGACTGTTGGGTTTGGGATTATGTTCCATAGTGTCTGGTAAGCAGATACCATTACAGACAGGAAGCACACAGAGCAACAGTGCACAGCTAAAAATAAAAAATAGGGCCAGAAAGTTGTATGTGTGTGTGTGTGTGTGTATATATATTATATATATGTAATGGATCCTTCTCACTCCCTAACAGAGGAAACCGGCCTGGGTGCTACTGTAATGAAATGTATGCCAGCAAAATGTAACACAGAGCACTCCTAGGACTTCTTAACAAATAATTTTATTCTATAACAATAGGTCTGTACAGTCCTTCTGTTATGGAATAAAATTATTTGTTAAAAAGTCCTAGGAGTGCTCTGTGTTACATTTTGCTGATATATATATATATAAAACAAAAAATAGAAAGAACAGTGAAAATGAATGTGATGTTTGTGATCTTAAATAATATTTACATGTCCATAGTCATAACTACTATCTTTAAAATAATGGAATAATTGCCCAGTGGTCCAACGTTTGTATAAACACTCACATGAGGTTACAATTTAAGTATTAAACATTGTGAGTCTGAAGATCAGCCATAATGGTGTACCCGATACTAAAACCTCATTAAGGAAACAGAATAATATACCAGCCATATGTTTTGTGATACAATTCAGTTATCCTTACATTTATGTAACTAGGCACATTTGTGACAGTGGGGGAGGGACAGCACAATGTGCTTGACTGACAGATGAATTCCAAAGAGCTTTTTTCAGTGAGACATGGATCTTCCTTTCTTCCACAGATCCAGTAAAAATGATGCTTCATACTGACTGACATGAAGGAAACATGAACTAACCTCATTTACAGAATGTGATTTAGGAAGTCTTGATGAGTAAAATACATGACACAGAGCTGGGTTTTTTTCAGCTTACAAATACACATTTATTGCTAATAGATATGTAACAAATAATCTGATTGTTAGTTTCATAATGGTAATACATTTCAAGTATATTTCACGTAACCAACTTTTTTGCCTTCAGCGGTTTCCCGTTATACGGATAATGCTGCCAAAAAAAAAACCCACTGAAAAACCCACACAGCAGAAACACACACATACACACACACACACACACACACACACACACACACACACACACATGACAGTACTAGAACTGTTCCTTAGAGATTGCTGCATTGCTTGTCCATTCCAGAAAGCCAACACCTGCTCTAACTTCCCTTACACAGTAGTCCAGGAGGAGATGGCCACAGGCCCTTGAAGAGCGAAAACACAAGGAGCCAGGAAGGCGGATATAGCGTTTTGGGAACGAGGACATTTTGGTTGCTATACATTTTTTTAGACTTTTTATGGGCACGTCCGCTGGAAAGCTAACATTTACTGCACTGTACTGCCTCCATTCTTGCAAGGAAGCTGACTCTGTGGGCACAGTCAATAATGGCTGTGACAAATTATGTTATGGCCAATGGTTAAAGGTTTGTGCCCCCCCCCAAAAAAACTTTTAATATTTGGTTGGAAACCCCCCATAACCTCTACCTCACGAGGTTTATAAAATCAAAAGATGTTTCTAACAGTACTTACCCAGGCTTCTTTACCCTGGTGTGTTTCTGCTTACTTCATTGCCTTTTTCTTGCACAGAAGCAAGTAAAAGGGACTGTTAGCGTCTCCTGTGTTTGGCTGAGACACGATGCCCCTGCTACCTCCTTTGCGGATGCCTGAGCTTGTAGAGCATGGGGAGGAGGCATCATTTTTTTCAGTAACCTCAATTTCACTTCTTTAACCAGAAAGGATGAGATGCACCCAGCACACAACACTTCCATGGCATGCCATGCTTCAGCTAAATGGTTCTAGCATTACAATCGTCTGAGGATATAAATTATAATGCTGATGACCGTGGAATAAGACTTCTGCAATCAAATCTGTTATGTTTTTCATTTGGCAGCTATATTTATATTTATAACTCCCAAAGAAATTCATGTACTGTGTACCTTACTACCACATATTTAAATTCTTAGGGAATCATGATACACATTGCTCTGTATTCATTTACTATGAATTGACCTCAGGCATTAGTACTTGACACACATGGCTGTAATCAATGCATATAAAATGAACATCCCCGCGTTACGTCTCACAAAGCTTTGTGGTTGATTGCTCTGTGTCCAATTGCATATTTTTGCTTGGAAAATGCTTTCACTTTTTATTGCATTTTAACTGTTTTTATTTCACTGGTCTTTCCACATATTGAGTTAACTTATTGATGGAAAAGGGTAACTCAAAATAAACACTAAATCTCATCTCTAGGTAAAATTAGTGAAAAGTTATTGCTGGAAAACTTCATCAATATTACTTCCTGCATAAATACTTCCTGTTTTAGTAGCCATGTGACCAGCCTCTCCCTGCATTAATAGGCCCCCATCCTCAATTGTCATTTTTTTGTCTTTGCTGATACTTCCTGTTTTTTCCCAGCATTAAGTCTTAAAGGGGAACTGTGGTCCAAAAATGACTTTAGGTGAATTGACAGGAATGCTCTCCTGAGAATTTTTGCAATTTATTGTCATTGTTTATTTTGCATAGTTTTGAAGATATTTACATTTTTGTGTGGGATTTTTGTGTCCCCTGCACTTCCTGCTTCCTGCTCTGAAACCATGTCAGTCGATGACAGTCAATCTGCCCTTTGTCTCCTCCTCCCTTTGCAGCCCCCCTTCTCTTGCAAGCCCTCCTGGTCCCTCCCACTCATGGACCCTCCCACTCACGGATCCTCCATTTGCAGGCCCCCTTTGGCCCCGCCCACTCGTGGGTGTTGTGGCCCTGCCCACCCGTGGGTGCCACAGCCCCGCCCACTCACGACTGCCATGGGACACTCAGGACCCACCCCTACAGAACATTATGTGAAAACAGCCTTTTCAGGCAGAGTGAGAACTCTGCCTGAAAAGGCTGTTTTTACATAGTGGGAGAGTAGAGCTAAAGATTCCCTTACCTTTACTGTGAGGATCTTCACTTCACACAGCAGGGAAGGGGAGGGACTTCCTGTTTCCTGTCCTGTCACTGAAGTCTGAGGAGCAGCCTTAGGAATGTCACATGTAAGCTTCCCACCCATTAACTTTCTAGTCAGTAATTTCTTTATATCTTGGGCTATGGAGCACGTAGAGAGGTGGTTGATGGCTAGTTTTAAAGGTAGGAAACCGGCCTTTCATTTAAACTATTGTTCCCAGCATGCTTCTTCCCTAGGGTGGGGAGGAGAAGCAGGGTCATGACATCACTCAACCTATTGGAAGCAGGAAATTTGAACATTCTCTGCAATAAAATTTCTTATAGGCTGCAGAGATGTGATCAAGTGCTCATTTTAAAGGAAAGACTGAAGGATTCAAATCATAAATTAATAACCGAAGTACACACAACATTTACCATGACTTTCAGAAGGAAATTAGTGAATTGCATCTCTCTGTATATTTCCCATTTAAGTGTGTTAAGTTGAAAAACCTGCAAGAAGATATTAATTAATATCTAGCATAAGACAAGGTACTTGAGGGAGATGGCACATTAATTACTAGTTATTGTTTAATACCCTGCTCTAGAAAGAACATGCGTCTGGATAACCTTGAATGTTCTATATATGGTTTTTTTAGATTATTTTTAGATTATAAACTGTGTCATTTCTTATCTGTTGTATTCAATTAGATCAACTGGACTTGAATGTAGTTTTGAAGACATTTCGCTAGTCATCCGACTGGCTTCTCTTCAATGACTTGTACAAATCTGTGGCAATTATGTACCCTGGAAAATCCCAATTAGCATTCACAGCCAGGTGTTAAGGGTGTGATTAGATAGTGGCTAAGAGGTGTTATAGGAACGCCCAGAGTAAGGTGTTAAAACATTGTACATGGCAGACAATTGGTGTCGAACCCCCCCACCTCTATTTAGGCTTGGTTTCTTTATTTTCACATAAATGGCCTCCTTAACACCTCTCTTGAACCAGTCACGTTCCTTCGCCAGTATGTTAACATTACAATCTTCAAAGGTATGTCCTTTATCCTTAAGATGCAGATACACAGCTGAGTCCTGTGCTGGGCCATACGTTGATGCAGTTGCTGTTTGGTCTCCCCCACAAACAGCAACTGCATCAACGTATGGCCCAGCACAGAAGAGCCAATTCCTCGGGTCAGGACTCAGCCGTGTATCTGCATCTTAAGGATAAAGGACATACCTTTGAAGATTGTAATGTTAACTACTGGCGAAGAACGTGACTGGTTCAAGAGAGGTGTTAGGAGGCCATTTATGTGAAATAAAGAAACCAAGCCTAAATAGAGTGGGGGGTTCGACACCAACTGTCTGCCATGTACAATGCTTTTTAACACCTTACTCTGGGCGTTCCTATAACCCTCTTAGCCACATCTAATCACCCCCTTACCACTGGCTGTGATATGCTAATTGGGATTTTCCAGGGTACATAATTGCCACAGATTCTTGTACAAGTCATTCTGAATTGAGAAGCCAGTCGGATGACTAGCGAAACGTCTTCAAGAACTACATTTCAAGTCCAGTTGATCTAATTGAATGCACATATACCATGACCTGGATGAATGAGACCTTCACAAGCAGTGTTCATTTCTTATTCACTGTATTATCAATGGCTCCCAGTCATAGCTTTATATTTGTGAATTTATCAATTATTTGATAGCTAGTGTAATTTAGTTTGGGACTCTGTAAAAGGCAATCATCTAGTTGTTGTAGAACCAACACTACCACCATCATCAACCAAATTCCCCTACATATAGATGGGAGTCTGTGCCCAAAATACAATGACACATTTTCTGCCTGGGGGTTGGACCACAAAAACAATACACTGGCATGCTGTGTAACATACTGTGAGATTCAGGGTTTAATGGGTCGAGACAACCTGGCAATATAAACACACCAGTACAATTTGGTATCGTCTAATAAGATTAAGAAAACCATTCAAGCATTGTACATGAAAAAAAAAAAAAAGACGTGTAACACTGGCAAGAAAACTCTCACAAAGGGCATAGAAATTTTCCTCTTTTTTATTTGTTTTTATTTCCCCTTTTTCTTTACCGATTCACTGAATATTTAATGTGTGTTCTCTTTTCTAACAACACCCATGAGACAATCTAAAATGTTCTACTTGGCAAAATGTTCTCAGAGTAGAAATGACTTCCATCATACAGTGTATCTGTTGGGACTTTTAAAAAGATGTTCAGTTTAAAGAGATGTTTTAACCCTTACATAATAGGTATGCCTTGATTTCCTTTGCATTCACACTTAAGAAGCATAAGAAACTTTTTAGCAAAATATACCTAACAGGGAGATTCAGTAAAGGTTCTTATCGTTAAAAATGGTGCTAATTTTGCCCCAACCAATCAGATATTATTTAACATTTGAAAGCTAACATCTGATTAGTTGGGGAAAAATTAGCACCATTTTTAACGATAAGAACTTTTACTGAATAACCCTGTAAATTTCTTACCTACACAATATAATTAAATTTTACATATCTGTTAAACAAGCGGTTTGGTAAATTTAGGGATGCCAGATCAATTCAAATCAGAATACGTATTAAAAACTCCTTTAACAATCTAAAATTAAAATGAACTTTGTTTTGGTTTTTTCATCTACACCATAATTTCTTGTGTTAAAATATTTGTGGAAAAATAAACAAATTATTAAAATATACCAGCATGTTGCAAACCTGCAAGAGAAAAAAAAAATGAGCGGGCTCGCACATCTGTAATATATGTGGCAAATTTTTACCTACAAATAAAACATAAACGAATCAATCTTTACTTCTAAGGAGTATACGTTCTTGTTGTTTTCTTAAATCTATTCATAAATAGAATGTTAAATGCTTTTAGTTTTTATTGCCAGGCAATCATTGAAAAATTACATTTTACAATATTACCCTGCAGGCAAAGCTAGGTGCCCATCCAGGAGCTAAATCTTCAGTAAGGAAAAAAAAAAATCACAAATAAAACCTGGATGAGGTTTTACAGTTTACTCCTATTACATATCAGAACAAGTAAGAAGCTCAAGAAAGAACAAACCACCAAATTCCTTTTACGTTTTGTAATGTGTTATTTGTATTTTATTTCAACTGGTTTCCTGTGAGCATTTTTTCATGGTATTGTAGTGCTAAATTTTCAATACTGTAAAAATATTGCAACATTGCACTACATTGCTTATATTGAAATTTGATTACAATACACACTTATAAAGGGACTAAAACATGTAATTACAGCAAACACTGGTTTACCACAAAATATATATACTGTACATTGCAAAGTTTGCAATAGTCTAAAAAAGTTTGAAATACACAGATTTAAACAGAGCAAAGTTGTAAAATGTAGGCTTTTTTAACGTGTGCTACGTTTATTAAATTATATATACAAAAAGTATATATATATATATATATATATAGTGAGCTAAGTTAGGGTTATAAACTGGACTTGAGGCATTGCAGGTGAATGTTCATTTTGCACTAATCTATAAATTACATTTTTGGGAGTCTGTTCACCAATATAATTAAGAAGGTGCAGGACAGGAAGATGTATTTTACTTTTCAAGATTTTACATAGAGACTTAAAGGTAAAGTCCATACTTCAAATAAAAAATTGTATATAAGTAATTCATCCTCCAAACCCCAAAACTGCAATAGTTAAAACTGAGAGATGAAAGCCTAACCTGAAATGCTGCCTGATATCTTGTTATCCCTTTTTCTGATTCTATGTTATTTTGGTTTTTGTCATAGAGGGGACAATTGTCATCAAATCCAGTAACTGAATACTATTCCCATAGTGGCCTTCTCTGAGCGTGTGCGAGCTTGTAACTAGTTGATATAGCTTAAAAGAGTTGCAAACCTTTAGAGAGGCAGAGGGAAGGGAGAGAAGATCATTTTGCTGCTGAACAGGTTAGTCTAACATCTATCCGTTTTCTAATTATTGTGCTTTTTGGGTCTGGGGGTGATTTAGCTATAAATAATTTTTCATTTGAGGGGTGCACATGCCCTTTCAAGGTTTTTCAAATGTTGCAAAATATCATCCTATCATTACTTTCACAGTGGAGAATTCTGTAATTTAGACTGGTTGACATGGATGGAAATGATAACTGAGATCTAAAAATGTACTTTTATAAATTTCTCATGGACAAAAATAACAGATTTTTGCCATTTTTACAATGAATTAGAACACTTTCATTTTATTTCTCCAAAGTCAAACATTTTTTAATAATAATATCCCAGGCTTGACATAAATTATACTTCTGATCCCTCCCACCATTCAGCTGACATTTATTAATGCAAGTATGTTTTGAGGTTCAAAGTAGTAGTACCCCATGTCATTCATGTAATGTTTTACACATGGGCACTGGGACAATGCAAATGCACACCTTAACTAAATAAATGTTATGATTATTTCTTTATACAACCACACACAGACATATCTTTCTCTCATAATACTACTAGTTGAAAATTCCACAGGGATAACTAAAGTAAGGATTAAAATATGTGCTGAGTCAGTCACACACAGCAATTTGCAGAACTGCCTTCAGACCCTCAAGAGAGTACCTTGTGTTCCAGTAGCTGTGTTGAACATTGAAATTAAATGTTCCATTATCACTGAGCATGAAGCCAAAGTCAGCCTAAGCATGTGATGATGACTGAGAAAAGTGTGTTCATTAGTTTGCATCTCTAATAGACAAAAATATGGTCCTGTAAATGACATTGCTTTATTTCTATATAGCTAATGAGAATAAAAAGCTACATATAACTCCCATACTATATATTGAAATAAAGAGACTGTCATGACAATATATCCCAAATTAGATCAAATATGGAATGTATTCTGGAATCTCTTTCCTATATTAAAAATGCATTTAAACCATTGTCATGTGTTTTCTTTCTTTTCTTCTTGTCCTTATGCACAATGACCTTTGTTGATATCTTGTCTAAAGAAGCTGCAGTGTGGTCACTGATTACATACATGATACATCAACACAATCATATCATCAGAGGGCTTTCTTAAGTAACCATCAATGCAGAAAGCACCCATAATTTCCACAATTCGACTGTGTATTAGGAGTCACAAATATGATAACAGGTCAAAAGATGTGCCAATAACCAATCATGGTTCATCTGTTATGCATTACTTAAAGGGACAGTTCACTGGAAATTATCAATATTTGTTAAATTGTTAGTTTGTGTAATGCCTTCTTAGCTATAGTCTCTCCCATTTTGAAAAATCAGTTGATTTCATACCCTTTGCGTTTCCCTGCTGTTGACATTAGTGAGTTGACATTTCAGGTTCTAACGGTCCTTCTTCTTCCCTGGATGCACCACATCCTTGGAATATTCCTAACACTAATTTCAACTGATTGGCTGTTGGATGGGTCAAAGATGCTCAGATCTCTACTGAGCAACTGAATCAACCCAGGTGCTGGGTCAAGGGCAAGACCATAACGGTCTCTACTAGGGGTCCTGCAAACAGGAAGTCAGTATTTCGGTTGCATTTATTTATACACAGACAAAATGCTGAATTGGCAGATTAAGGTCATTGGGAAGAAAAAACACAGTTTTTTTCTGAAAAGCATATGTATTTGCACTGAACTTCCCCTTTGAAGTAAATGACCGTAAAAATGCAAACTTTAATTAAGATAAGGCAGTAGCTATGCAAGCTGGATTGCCATCTTAAGCGTTTCACATGTTTTCCAATTCCCCATGTTGACATCCCAATCACAGGGGATGCATGGCACTTCTAGTCATTTTCCAGTTTCATGGGAATCTTTGAAGAATAACTTTGAAAAGCCTAAAAATTTAAAAGTTTGAAACGGCAATCCACAGTTTTCCAAAAAGTTCCATAAAGTTTTTATATTTAGTTCTCTTTAAAATATAAATAAAAAAATATTAAAAAAAATAATAATTGTTAGTTCTAAAGATTTTTATGCCTAATGTTAAAGAGGACATGCTCTTTAACCAAATGAATAACACTTTCAATTATATAACATTGTTTATGTTAGACATTTAAGTAGGTTGCCTGCTTAACTGTATAAATTATTCATTTAATGTATTCATAGAGATTTAACCAGAGACGTAAATGCTTTGGCGTTAAAGAGCCAATATTGAGTAACTTGTGGTGTCTGTGTGGGTGTCTTTTGTGAAAATACCGAAAATAACACAAATATTTGGTTATTCAAATAGCCATTGAAGAGCAATTTTAGTTCTTGAAGACGGTTTACTGGACATCCAAATGGCTTTCCAGATTCAAAATGAATTGTAGTCCAAATGATCTAACTTCAAACATATAAAAGACAAAACTGAAATGTGCACAAAGCACATTAAATATCCGTAAACCAAACAAATGTACCATAGCCAAACACCTCTATGCAAATAAAATGTAAAGTTACATGATGATTATTGATACCACATGTTTATTCAGATACACATTTTTAATGCTGCCACTTGACGAACTAAAAATGCTCACTGATGGTGGTAATCTTGTCTAATTAAATATACTGTAAAAGACACACCCTTCTCCATTCTGCTTTGTAGCCACACAAAGAAATTATGTAGTATTTGTCCAGGTAAAAAAACTTTGGCAAATTGAGAGAGTAATTAACCAATATAAATACTTAAAGGGGATCTATAAGGAATTTTTTTGAATAAACTAAAAGATAGAATACTCCTACCTCACACTTTGAATAGTAAAGGAATGGTGAGCAATCAAAGATGCGGTTCACCCATGGCTGACAGGCAGCTTTACCACTCATCCTCTGCAGCCACTCTGCCTTCCTGGTAAGCTGTCAAAGATGCCTTACATTTGGGCCTTACAGCTTTACGTCAGCTTCTATGATTTTCCTTTCATTTCTACCATAGTAACAAGTGAATTTATTGCGAAACTGGAGGTAGGAGTATTCTCACAAACCTCCCTAGCATATATAGATTTAAATTTAAAAACATAAAATCCACACAGATGCACTTTAACCAAATACTGTTCTCTAGTGCTATTAGTAGTAACGATGAAGTAATCTTAATAGTAATCTTGATAGTGGCTCTCTGCCCAGAACAGTAACATGACCTACCATGTCCTTGGCTAACAGGCATTTATCTTTCTCACACCTTTTTGGTAGGAAAAAATGTAAATCAGCAGGGAGAAAGACATGCAATAATAATGGAAAGTATCTGAAATGTCATAAAATTAAAGTTTACATACCTAATACAATAAAGTTATTTGATTAATAAATGTGAATTCTGCCAGCATATCAATCAAAACTTTTTAATGTAACAGCACTATATAAAAGAAAATTGTGGAGGGCATATATTTTAAGAATCTATACTATAGAGAACATATACTGTGCAATATATAAGTGCAATATACGGCAGTCAAACCATCTAACTAATGAATTCACTGCTGATTGACAATCTTACTGCAAATAACCATCTCTTTTGTCATTAGTGTTGCAAGTGATTGAATGGTTGCCTGAGATTAGCAGGTCCATGCACTTCTATATTTTTGTATACAAGCATGAGGTTTGCATGTATATTGGCCCTAGAACACCTAAAATATGTTTTCATTTCTCTATTTCAGATTTTCATGACTTAAAGGGTCACTATTCTCACTAAAACAACTTTCCATTTTATGTAAGTAAAATGATGGTACTCACATATTTATCAGTGCTTGCTTTGTCATTAAATTATTAATGTTCCCCCACCCTCCCTTACTCACTGCCTTCTTTTAGTGTCTGCGACACATATGTGTTCTGCACAGCCTCACCATGGACACTGCTTTGCTTACACATCTCCCCTTCCCTCCCCCCTGCTGTCTTTCCTCTGCTGATTCTCTTAAATGTTGCAGAAAGTGTGCTGGCAGGCAGCCAAAGAGGTCAGGCATGGGTTACATATTACAATTTCTGATTCTGGAGTGACAGGTCTTTCCCTGTAAATGCTGTGATTAAAATTGTGAGTGGAATATTGCTGTATCTAAAAGGTACTATTTTTGAAAATTCTATTTTTTAGAGTAAAGATACCCTTTAACATCACATTATTAAAATAGACAAGGGAGGACATACCTCATCTGGTAAGCTGACAACCAAGGCATGTTCTGTCTGTCCAACTAACACCTGCAAGAAGTATTCACTGCATGCAGCTAGCACTGCCCGGTGGGCCCGGAATTCCTTCCCTTCTACTAATAATGTAACATCACATAGAATGTCCTGTTTCCACTGGTCATTGAGGCACTGAAGAATATTCGTACAATGGACTGTTGATTCATACACGTACATGGGGGATTCAGTCTTCTCATCCACAGACATACCGTTCACACCCTGAAAATAAAAAATTGGGAAAATTAGAGTAGGCCTGAAAAAAAGTAAATAGAGTTTAACAGTACAATTTGATAATACAAAACAAAAGGAATAATGCTCTAGACAATTGTGCTCAAAATGAAACTCACTATATGAAATAGATGGTCCCCATGACCCGGACCCAACGCTACCGTGCAGTTATGTATGACTCGGGTGGTACGGATGCCTCAGATACATTGCCCAGGCTAACACAGGAGGCACACACACTGTATTACAAGACACACACATGAAGTAAAAACAACTGAAACTTTATTCTCTCACATCATCTTAGCAATGGCACAGGTCACATGACACATTTCTTGTTTATGCAGTGAAAGGACCTATGTCTAGGTGTGTTGATGATATGGGAGAATAAAGTTCCAGGTTACTTTACGTGTAATCCAGGGTGTGCGCCTCCTGTGTTCTTTTTCTGGTGACAATATAAAGCTACAAATAATACCAATCAAATAATTAGGCTAAATAAGATGGGGAAAAAGCAAACCAGCAATATTTTGCCCACTACGTGTTGACCTTTAGGACAAAATAAAGTAAAGGCTGAAAACAGGATATCAGGAGATTGCATTACCTAACAGTGCAATTTCAAAGTTATGTTTGAATGCCCAGTAAGAGAAAGGCAAACATTCTATTGAATATTTCATTCAAACACAAAAAACTTGGCAAGGAATAAAAAGAAACCTGTATTTGCTTTTTTATTCTCCTACTACATTGCCTAAAGTCCTAACAGTTTCATCACATTAATAATATTATTAAAACTAGTCTATCAACCCTTATAAAAGAAGGTGATTGTACAGGGTTGTGTAAACTTCCACACAAAGGGGATCTTACTGGTGTGTTTCCAGAGTGAAGTAAATTAGTGGTAATACATAAGAACATAAAAAAAATTCAGGCCAGGTACACATGGAATGATTTTGGGCCAATAATCCCTCCCAACTGAGTCAAAAAATAATATGATAATCTGTATATTTTCAGTTGCGAATTAAAGGGATAAGGCCAATATTTAGGCACAATCTTTCTGCCCATTTAAAAAATATTTATTAGCATAACCAATCATTGCAAACAACCAAATGATTGGTCGATGCTGGTGTCATCCCCAACTAATCTGACTAAAATATAAAATCTGGGAAGGATTCTGGTCAAAATGATCAGTTTGTGTTTATCCACCCTAAATATCTATTAATATCCAGACTAATTATCTTTTTAAGTCACAGCACCACATCTCCATGTTAAAATGTAAATGTTAACAACAAAAATGCATCAAAAATAGTGCAATAATTTGGAGAACTAGTCTCCTTTAGCTAGAAAACAGTCCATCCCCTTATAAAAGGTTTGCAAGGAAGTGGTATCATCTATACATTTTACATTCCACATATATTAAATGTATCTAATGATAAATAATAAACGTTGCACTATTTTGCAACTTAGAGATTGTGTGGTGCTGTGACTTGTATACATTTATATTATAGAGGCATTTGGCTCATGCCCATATCACGGGGCACCCAGTGAGTATGGATCGACACAGGTGTGCTGCGACATTAATAAATAATACAATACTAGCTCACCCAGGCATTACCTCTTCCACTTTTATATTCTATGTTAGTCACCAGAATGTCTAATGTACATAGCACCCAGCTGGGAATATGCAGTTAGCATTTTTACCAGAAGATGGCTCTATGGGTAACCTCCTGGGATTGCCTACTTAAAAATAATTAGTCTGGCTCCTTAGTGTCTGAACATGTCTGAAAGATGTTAATTGCTGGTTGCTCAATGCTCCTTATGGTTTACTGCTTGTTAGAGGCTACACATTTGTACATAATTGCCAGAAAAGGATCAGCACTAGCCCTTAAACAAGCACAAATATGCTGTACAAATTTTAAACATTTATATCATATATAAAAAAAAACAGCATGGAAAATAATAGCGTATTTAATCTAAGGATCCACCATACCGTATCTTTGTATCCCATTTGCACAAACTGTCCCTAAAAGTCTTTCTGAGGTCCTGCATTTATCAGCTTATCGCCTCTCAACCTCATGCTAGGTGTATTTGTTTGAAGAAGCCTGAAGTGGACCCAGAAGGGTGTGGGCTTTTGTCAGTACAGAATTTGGTAATTCGCTGTACGTCCGCTAAACAACTGGGGTAGGAGGTGGGTGGTTGGTGTGTGCAATGCAATAATCTTTATGAAACGTGGGTCATGGAATGCCTAAAGAACTTATAATTTCATTTTAATTTATGGGAGTACATTATCCAGTATATTATAGAATCTAAATAGGTTGATTTTTAACTCTTGTTCTTCTTTACAACTCTATATAGTGTGTAAGGTGCTATTTTACCTCTTCAAAAGAAAGCTGTAGCTGCATGTAGTGTTCAGGTATGTGTTTTCATTTAAGACAGATAACTGACAAATTTAATGGAATAGATCTAAAAAAATAAATCAAACAGGTTTTAGTGAAATTTTCTCAGGCTTAAACTGTTTCCATGGCAACCAAATTTTTCTGACTGCTTTGCAAAAACTAAACTCTGTGATTTTATAAATAAACTATAAATTAACATGAATAAGGGCTGAATGCTTGCACCCCTTGGAGGAGAAAGCAAAAATTACACATGAAAGATGTTTACATAAAATCTTATCTAATCTGACGAGATTACCACTCCAGGACAATTATGGTCAACAATCCCAAAACATTTTAGAATAGGTTCACACGGAGGGACCATTTGTCCCAACCGAGCGCTTGCTACGAGCGAGCTGCTTGGCAGGGACAAATGTCCGTTGGTTGCGGCAAACTCAGCTGCGCCTGAATTTGCGCACGATCGGCCGTGCGGTCCCATAGGGAACTGCATAGTTGATCGGGATTTTCCGACACGACGGATCCACCGGCCGCCCCACACCAAGAGATTTTTTTGCCAACCGACCAAAGTGCCGTGAATCGATCAGTCGGCCGAAAATATCTTCTGGTGTGTACCTAGCCTTACCCTTAGAGAGACCCTTTCCCAAGGAGGTAGGAAATCCTATACACACGCCCATGGGTGGCTGCTTGCATGAGCAATGGGTTGTAAGCACTACTCACCGCTCTTTTTCACTGCACATGTGTAACTATCTCAATCAGTGATAGAGATAGGGTAGATAGTCAAGCTAGAGGTACTTGGAAGAGAGCGCTGAGCTGTCAGCTGCTACATGAGTAGTATTTTGACAGCTTACTGCTCCTAAAATTGGTCAACCAGGGCATTAGGTGTAGAATTTCCTACCTGCCAGGGTAAGGCACTTTCTATGGCCAAAGGGATTTTTGGGCATATTTGCTAGTAATAGTACAAGTAATCTCTCCATAACAATAACTGCAACTTTCATGGCATAGTTTCCAGAAAATTTTATTTTTTTCCCCGAGTGTCCCTTGTTGAATGGCCCTGTAATCTACTTTAAAATGCACTGTGGTTGATATTGGTATGGAAACAATAAGACAATAAGTAGGGTAACTGTGCTCTCCAATTGTCCAATTGTTAGGGTTATATTAAAAGCCCTTCCATCATACCTTCAAAATGAAACCTAAATCAAATCTCTAGATGAAATCTGTGAGAAGTTAATACCTGAAAGTTCAGCAATATTACTTCCTGCTTGAACACTTCCTGTTTTCAGCCATGTGACCAACCACTGCCTGCATTAATAGGCTCCCCATCTCAACTGTCAATTTTTTATCCAATTAAAAATTGGTCTGTTGGCCTAGAAAAAAAACATTTGTAAATGGATAGAGAATTGGTTGCTGAATTGCATAGAGAGTAGCAGTCACTGGAGCTGGATCTATGTGGGCTAAAGTAGAGTGCCTCAGGGTTCTGTACTGGAACCACTTTTAAATATGTTTATAAATGACTTAGAAGGGGGCAGTGAGAGCAAGGTCCTTGTATTTGCTGATAACACTAAATTATGCACAGCTTTGGAAAATTCAAATGATATGCAATTGCTGCAGACCATGATAGATAATCAAAACGGGCAGCAGAATGGCAGATGAGAGTCAATGTTTATAAATGTAAGGTGATGCATTTGGGGTTTAACAGACTTTGTGCCACTTACAACATAAATAGTTCTGTGCTAAGTGAATCTCTAATGAAAAAAGACTTGGGGGTTCTAGTATATATAGTCTTAGCTATAGCAAGCAATGCCAGACAGCAGTGGCTAGAGCAAGAACGTTATTGTCTTGTATTAGGAGGGGAATAGATTCAAGGAAGAAAAATATTATTCTCCCTCTTTACAAGGGACTGGTAATATGCGGTGCAGTTCTGGAATCCCATATACAAAAGGGACATCTTGCAAGGGGGAAACTAAAATAACAAGGGGAATGGAGGGGCATGAATATACAAGCAGATTAGACAAGTTAGGGCTATCATTGCGCAGGGATATTATTAATGGTGGCATATGATAAACTCTCTGATGGATTGTTCACTAATAGGTCATGTCAGAGGACTTGTGGACATCCTTAAAGATTAGAAGTTTCATCTTCAGGTTAGTAAAGGTTCCTTTACAGTAAGAACAGTGAAACTGTAACTGTCTTCTATTAGATGTGGCAATGGCAAGTTAATTGAATATATTTAAAAGTGGTCTGGATGTGTTTCAAAAACTAATGAGAATTACTGGTATTAATACATATACTGTAGTTCTGGTTGATCCAGGATTACTTTTGATTGCTATTTGGAGTTAGCAAGGACACCCCCTCTTTTTTTATTAGCTGGGGGGGTTTGCCTTCAGGGTTAAAAAGGAGGGTATAAAGGTTAGATTAGATGGATTGATATTAAACCACAATCACTATGTTAGTATGTGAAGAAGATATATAGGCTGAATCAAATGGTATATAACTTGCATTTATATTCCATCTAGTTCTTGAGATACAGGTTGTCAGAAAATTATTATAGTAGGAGCATCATCTTACGTTTGAGATAAGCAATTTATAAGCATTTCCTTATACATCATCAAGAGGGTTAAAGGACAGCAATAGTGTCCTTTCAAACCCCCCCCTTCCCTTTGTACTGAGGGTGAGGACATAAACGGCCAGGTTCAAGTCCTGCCTCCCCCATCTTCCCTTTGTACCGAGGGTGAGGACATAAACCGCTGGGTTCAAGTTCTTTAAAAGTTCTATTGTTCCTCGCCTCCCTCTCCTTGCCCAGGGCTTCACCAAGGACCAACTCAAGGAAAAGAAGGAGGTAGTGGAGAAAACCGTGTCAGCGATCAAACTTGTAGAGGTAAGTACAGGACTTAGATGTTAAACCCAGGGGTGAGGACCTAGTAGTTTAGGTCGTCACCCATGGTACTTTTAAATGGCCGAACAAGAGGATCGCAGCTTAGGTGAAAATAGTTGTCCTTTAATTGATGCATCCAGTCGCACTTCTGCTAGATTGGCATTGCCCCTCCCCACAAATCAGTGAATATTATGGATGCATACTAAACTGCAGTAATGTTTACTACAAGAATATTTTTTTACTTTGATGAACTTCATGTCCTTAATCATATGTAATACATCTGGTGGCCCATTGATAGTAACATCACTTTATCCATCAGTACTCAGATTGCAGCAAGCAATAAGGGAATTGAACAGGTAATAAAGCAGCCAAAACCATATTAGAATATAATTTTTGGGATGGGCATGCCCTTTAAATAAAATTACCGGTATTAATTGCATTCTATATGTGTTTGAACAGAATAATACACTTTTGATTTTTTTTATACTAAACTGTACTGGTAAGGCAATTTCCCCCAAAATATTACAGTTATAAACATACACTTCTAAATATGACACGTGGCTAGACAACAAAAACACACTGCCGAACAGCATGAACAACAACAGGCAATAAAATTAGCCATTTACACCATTTTTATTGGTAAGTATATGCAAAACCTGTCAACCACCTGAAACTCCTACACAATTTAACCAATTAATTCTCAATTACAGCACAGTCAAACACAAGCAAAAAAAAATAAAAGTGACGTGATTTAATTACACACTGCTTCTGCTTTGTTCCTGAAAATTCTATACAACACTGATTTGGATTAATAATTCATTCAGCAATAAAGTTTCAAGAAAAGATAATTATATAGTACAACAATTCTCACACTGATTTCGGTAATTACAGCTGTGTTAGCATTTTAAAAAGGTTATGTAGCTGCTGTAAATTGCTATGTCATTCTTTTAAACACAAGCGGCAGGATTTGAATACTGCAGATACATGTAAGAAATGGTTAAATAAGCCTTTTCCAAGAGCACACGTCTGCCTTAAGAAACAATATAAAAGTATTGCAAAAAGCAACATTAATCCTGAACGACCATACCCAGAAATGGCTGAAACAGTGTGCTGTGCTGTATTGTTTGGCTTTCTAAGCAATTCTGCCATCTATCCCTATTCCTCCATAAACCACTGGCCAAGGCATACTTTAACCAGGAAAAAGAAGAGCTGTCCAATGAGTTGCCTTGTGTCTCCCACTGAAAATATTTTACAAATCCCCATGTATCACATACAGGGCCATCTCTAGACTTTTTGGCTAAACAAACCTAAAGAAAAGACTTCCTGGATTAAAGGCCAAAAGTGTCTTATAGACCCAACATTAGCCCACCGACCATCGGTGGGCTAATGGGTCTACGAGACACTTTGGACATTTAGTACAAGGAGTCTTTTCTTTAGGCATGTTTAGCTATATTTATTACCCACTAGCACAGCATCTAGATCCTAGGTGCTAGACACTGTTAAGTATAATGGTTTGATGGTGCAGAGGTTTTAAGTTGTATTACTTCTAAACTTTTTGGCACCTAACACAAAATTCCAAATGCTGACTGGTATTAGATGCTCAACATTGATCTTTGATCTGCTGGGCTGACAGCATTGATTTTTAATCTGCTGGGCTGACAACATTGATTTTTAATCTGCTGGGCTGACAACATTGATTTTATAACTGCTGAGTGGACAACATTGATTTTGGATCTGCAGGGCTGACAACATTGATTTTTGATCTGCTGGGCTGAAAACATTGATTTTTTTATCTGCTGGGATGACAAACAATGATTTTAGATCTGCAGGGCTGACAACATGGATTTTGGATCTGCTGGGCTGACAACATTGATTTTTGATCTGCAGGGCTGACAACATTGATTTTTGATCTGCAGGGTTTGATATGCAGGGTGACAACATTGATTTTTGATCTGCAGGCTGACAAACATTGATTTATAACTGTGAGCAGGGACAACTGATTTTGGATTTGCAGGGCTGACAACATTGATTTTTGATCTGCTGGGCTGAAAACATTGATTTTTTATCTGCTGGGATGACAAACAATGATTTTAGATCTGCAGGGCTGACAACATTGATTTTTGATCTGCAGGGCTGACAACATTGATTTTTGATCTGCAGGGCTGACAACATTGATTTTATAACTGCTGAGCGGACAACGTTGATTTTGGATCTGCAGGGCTGACAACATTGATTTTTGACTGCGGGTCTGAAAACATTGATTTTTTATCTGCTGGGATGACAAACATGATTTTAGATCTGCAGGGCTGACAACATGGATTTTGGATCTGCTGGGCTGACAACATTGATTTTTGATCTGCAGGGCTGACAACATTGATTTTTGATCTGCAGGGCTGACAACATTGATTTTTGATCTGCAGGGCTGACAACATTGATTTTTGATCTGCAGGGCTGACAAACCTTGACTTTTGATCTGCAGGTGTGACACACATTATTGATTCTTGATCTGCTGGGGCTGACCATATTGATTTTTGATCTGCTGGGCTGACAAAATTGATTTTTGATCTGCTGGGCTGACAGCATTGATTTTAGATCTGCTTGGCTGACAACATTGATTTTGAATCTGCAGGGCTGATAACATTGATTTTGAATCTGCAGGACTGATAACATTGATTTTGGATCTACTGGGCTGAGAAACATTGATTTTTTGATCTGCTGGGCTGACAAACATTGATTCGGGATCTGCAGGGCTAAAACTGACATATAACAGAGACTCCAGTAGTTTAAGGGATTAAAAACACCTTGTGGTCTGTGCCCTCACATTATCTCCAACTCCCATTAACCTTCCCCACACACCTGGCTAATGGCTGCTTTGCCTTGTGGGTCAGTCACCTTAAACGCTCCCTCAATTGTACAACACATTTATCAATTGTAAATCTCATTGTACAACACTGTGGGACTGGGAACTTACAATATGGAACTTATCTCGGTCTCTCTCCACAGTAATTAACACAGCTCCACTCCACCCCCCAACTGGGATTACACAAGGGAAAGGAAATGTGTGCAGGGGAGGAGTTAAGAGCTGTGTCCTCAAATGAATAGCCAGTCAGAAGGGATTGGGAGGAGTCGTAGATGCATTCTATTTGTACAATGTAAGTCATGGCTTCCCCTGCTATTTAAAGTGACAGTACCTCCCGAAAATGGGTATTATTTACAAACAGCATTTTCGGGGGGCCCTGGCATCTGGGCCCCAGGCACATGAAAAAAACGTGTCTGTGTAAGAACACAAAACACAGTTTTTAGTAAGAAAATCTTTATTTTTGTTTAATCACTTATTATATAGTTTGAATAAAATAACTGAAAAAGTAAGGGTTCATCAGGAAAATAATTAAAACAATATTTTTCCCTGTATATTTGATACCTCAACAGCTAAATATATACAATACAAAACAGACACTGCAATCTCTCTTCCCACAATTCTCTGCAGCTGATGCATTAAAATGTTTAGTTTGCCATCTACAATTATTGCCTGCACTTTTATTATTTTTAGCTCATGATGTTAGCACATTCATGTCTATGGGGATGGGGAAATGGTAAAATGAAAATATGGCAGGTTGTTGTTAGCAGAAGCAGAGGCGTGCAGGGTTAAGACCAGACAGAACACACACAATCATATGAATCATTAGCATTTTTTAAGGTTAAAAATGTAGAAGTTCTATAGAAGTCCTCAATGCTTGTGAATATGCTAATTTTTATTTATTATTAGACTTTGGATCCTTTTTTAAGACAGGAATTGTATATATTTTGTGATTAATGCCTAAGGAGAGGGATTCCCCCCCCCAGGATATTATATTTCATACAGTAAAATAATAAAATGCACTCATTGCTGTTGTTGCATGTCTGCGTTTGCTTTCCCTTTGGACTTCTGTATTCGTAGTGCGGTACAGGACTGAACAGAGAAAGCATCTCCTTCAGAATGTGCAGTCGGACTTCAATCTGTTTCTATATATCCCACCCAAGTTGTAATAAAAATGAAGCCCTGAAGCCTTGCTAGGTCCTGCAATGACAGTGCATAGTAATGTATTTTTCTGTATATTATTGGAATTCACTTTCACAAGAAATCACAAACTACCGTATATACTCGAATATAAGCCGACTTATACTCGGGTCAAAGCAGACTTATAGGGAAGCAGGAGAACAGAGACAAATATCAAAGGAGCTACCGGTATGTGTCTCCGGTACAGTGATTACTCAGGTAATTTCAATCGTTATTGTAGCTTAAATTGCGTCCGCAACTCTAAAGACTGGGGTAGTTAGGTAGGAGCAGGAACACACTCACATGGGAACATAGGCGTGCAAGCACCTTATCTCCACAATGGACGTAATGGAGGAGCAAGTAAGGAGCTCTGACTTTCCTGCTGGTAAGAGCTACCAGTAGTTTTAAAAGCTTCTGTGGGGTCTATGGGCTTAGAGGTTTGCAGGAGCAAAGTAATAAGTTTGTTGAACCTTGCCACTCCAGATGTTTAGAAACTACAACTCCCACCAAACAAAGCATTCTGGAAGTTGTAGTTTCCAAAACATCTGGAGTGCCAAGAAATTGGGGGTTATCTGATGTTGGGCTCTATGGAGGGTTTAGAGTGGTGGGCAGGAGCATTTTTTATTTTTGCTTGTTGGTCTTATAGTAACTTCAGATGTTGCTTGTTGAGTCTTGACTTTTTTATTGTCTACCCTCGGCTTAGACTTGAGTCTAAGTTTTACCCATTTTTCAGGTAAAAACAAGTACCTCGGCTTATACTCGGGTCGGCTTATATTCTAGAATATATGTTAAGCAAAGTTGCCATAACAATTTTAAGAGGAAAGTCACAGAAGAAACCAATGAGCCAGACTGGGCACCTGTGGCCTTCCAGGGTCTAAGGGCATAACCCAAGGCCAATCAACAGAGGGAAACTCTTAAAGGATTGAAATTTACCATATTTAATATAAAATTAATTCTGTATAATAAGTTTTTTGTCCAACAGTCTCTAAGACTCCCTAATAACAGCTATGAGTTAATGGGGAGGGTGAGTATCGTGGATGGTTTCAATCCATCATTTATAGAAACTTCCAATGGATATCCTCCTCGTTGGTTTCTATTGGAGGGAAGTGGTATATTAAAGCTCTGCACAGCAGTTATATTTTAATGTGGTGTTTGGACTGAACTATAACACTCTAAACAATGTTATTAAAGGGTATGTCCACCCTTAAAACTAATTTTTGATATAGTACTCCCCCTGTTCCGCCAGCCCCAAGTGCCCCAAACTTTTATTTACCTCCCCTCTTTTCTCCGCCGCGCTGCCGGCCCTCTGCTTGCGAGAAAATGCAAGCAGAGGGGCGGGACCGGCAGTCGCGTCTGTGATTGGCTGAGCGGCAGCCAATCACGGACGCGGCTGCCGGTCATTCAGTGCAGCGGAGGAAAGAGGGGAGGTAAGTAATGTTCGGGGCACTTTCTAAAGATAAAAATGAAGCGGTTGGGGCTGGAGGAACAGGGGGAATACTATATTAAAAGGGATTTATGCTAGGGGGAGGGAATCCGAAGAGGGAGGGGGAGGGAGGGGGAGAAGGGCTGCAGTACACATGCCAAACTTCTCCCGAGGCCAGGTAGGAGGCAGAGTCCTATATGGACTCTGCTAGCCTCCTGGTGGGCAGTTTTTGGGACTTTGGGGGGGGTCTACAGAGAATCATATGGAGCTGGGATGTGAGTAAGGATTAAACTACACTACATGATGGGGCCAGTAGTTGGGGGGATTATAGTTTTGGGGGTGGACATGCCCTTTAATATATCAAAAGAACCCAAAACCCTGAAAAGTGCATAAAATATGGGTAATTATAACATTAAATCCAACATTAAGGACACAGGCACACAAGTGTTCCATGGTTTGAAGTTTGAGATCACTATTCTACTATAATGCAGCATTGCACGTGCTATTACATGTATAAGAATACAGTTTATTACAGTAAGAATACGGTATATCACAGTAAGTATACGGTATATCACAGTAAGAATACAATATATTACAGTAAGAATACAGTATATTCAAGTTTGCTACATGATTTGTGTGATCTGTAGAAGGCATGTTATTCTACACACATAACTGTAATGCTTTAAATTAACATTTGTACGTATTGCATTTTCTACATACATAGATTTTCATTGAATGCATTTCCGTGTATAGATGTCTATAGGAAAATAAATATCACCGCCTTTAAAAAAAAAGTACATGTTCCCAAAACTGCGCACAAACACTCAGAAATATATCTAGTGTGAGCGATAATAATGCCCGCACTAAATAAATTAGAAACTTTTCTTTCCATAACTAGCCCATGTTTGTCATATTAAGTAACTATTGGTGTAGGTGTTTAAGCCAAGTATTTCTGTTCTGGTTTATTCGTGTAATTTATTGGCACAACACTTAGAAGATTATTTCTAGACAACAAAACTTATTTAGAGTTCCACTCTGACAGAAAAGCATAATGTAGTCACATGTCATCATAACCACTATTAAAGGGCATGTCCACCCCCAAAACAATAATGTAACCCACTACTGGCCCCACTGTGTAGTGTAGTAAAATCCTTACCTTACATCCCAGCTCCAAATGGTTCTCCAGTAATCCCCTCCCAAGGTCCAAAAAACTGCCCACCAGGAGTACTGCAGAGTCCATATAAGACTCTGCCTCCTGTCTATCTTTTGGGAGAATTTTGCCCCCCCCCCCCCCTCCCTCTTATTTTGGTCTCCCTCCCCCTAGCGTGAAACCCCTTGGTCATATGTTAGTGCTTCCCCCCTAGCCCCAACCGCTATAATAAAATTATAAGAGACTCCCCTGAACTCTACTTACCTTATCTCTTTCCCCCAGCTTTCTAAGCAGCTGGCAGCCTGTGTCCATGTTTGGCTGCCTCTCAGCCAATCACAGACGCGGTCGCCGGTCCCACCCCCCTGCTTACAGTTCCATGCAAGCAGAGGGCCAGGACAATGCGGCAGAGTAAAGAGGTAAGGTAAGTAAAGATCGGGGGAGTTTCTAATGATTTTATTATAGCGGTTGGGGGGGGGGAAGCCCTACTATGTGTAATAAGTTTTTTTGAAAGGGTAGACATGCCCTTTAAACAAACAACAACAGTGCAATTGGCTACAGAAAAGAGACTTGTTAGTCACTTTACCAATCAGACAATAAAAATCCTTTTTATACTAAACTATGTATAGTATTGCTTAAAACAGAACAGCGTGGAGGTAATCAAATGTAATTTAAAATTTGCAGTGCAAGAAAAATGTGTGGCCTGCTAGAAGCTGTGATGAAAGCCTTTACATTTACAGGAATAGTGATACCTTAATAAAACTTTCAGTTTTCAAGCCATGTGAGACTTTCCATTCCACAACTTTTTTCATTCATGTTTTTTTATTTCAGTTTGTTTATCAGTCCCCCCCTCTTATCTTCGTTATGCTAGTCCAGCATCACGCATTGCATGATGTTCATTGTTTGAAATGGTACAAACAATCCTTTTATAATAGATCTATTTATTTGAAATTCCAACATACATAAGTCATAAATACATAAAGGAGCTAATTGTTCTGATGTAAAACTGTCTTAGTATGAATGTCTAGTTTTTTTTATTGTCTGTTAAACCTTAACAAGTCTCCTGCCTTGCTTGATAAAAACAAAAGTTTCTTTTTCCCTAAATTTTGTAAATGCCAGTCAGACATCAATACAACTCCTCGCACTTTCAGTGAGAGTCACTTTCCAAAGAATAATTCTGTGTTCATTTATTAGTACTGTAATAAAAAGCAATAAAAAGTTCCAGCTCAGCACACACAAGCGTGAATGACAGGGACATTTACAAGCAATGTACTCTTTCCAGTAAATCTGAAATTCCACTCTACCCTGAGCTTCTTCTGAAAAGCCTACTACTTGCATGTGTTCAAAGAAACAAGTGTATGCTGTTTAGGATGAAAAATAAGAACTATACGTGAGGGAAACATTTATACACGTATTTACTATTGCACGTATATACACGTATTTACTATTTACACACACACTAAGCCTCAAGAGAATTTCTAAGTTCCAAAAGGATTTTGCTTCACATTAATACAAAACTAATCTCAGTGTGTATAGCCACACTAATGTGACAGTCTTTTAAAACAAGAATTCAGGGTTTCGGTTATTGAAGTTTTGTGGACATTATTGTGTATTTACTGTATATGGTAAGGATACAGTAAAATTTTAAATTTTAAATAGGATACTTTAAAATGGGGCATTTACATGGTTTATGGTGGTGGTTAAAATACTCAGAAATGTACTATTTACTAGCTTGTTGCAATCAACCAATTGAATAAGTAATTGAAAAAGAAATCCAGTATAAATCCAAAATAAAAGGGTGTGCTAAGGCAGTGTGCCTTCAAAGTGCCATAGATGTGCCTCACAATTTTGGTAGAGGAAGATTTTTACCAGTTTAAATGAAAAATTATAGAGCTCATCCTGCCAATTAAAAACGTGGGTTGTGAAATTTCTAGATTTCAAAGTTATTCTTAACACAGATTGCTAGCCAAATGTCTGTACGGAGCTCAGAATTTTATGTTGTCGGTAAGCAAAATTGCCCAGTCCTGAAAAAGGTGATTACAATGCTGTTTATTAAGTATAAAACCTTTTGTACTCAACTATGATAAACCGTCTTACAAAAATTAAATACAATATAAATAAAAATATTTCCAATATTGAATAAAAGCAAGTTTATAGATTTCAACTTCAAGAAAATGATCCAGACAAACCATTCTAATTATTTTTGAAATGTTTAATGGGGTTATGATTTGTTATAGTCCTATATTCTAATGGCATGCCAGTTGTGTACATTGTTTTATCTAAGAAATATATTTGACCATTTTTGTGGCCCTGTTGCATTAGGAAGCCAGTTGTTTAAAATGTGTTATTATTCATATGGCTATAACTTTCAATACTCTAAAGCTAGCTTCAAGGACATAAAGAGGCAAGATGACAGTTTAGTTATATCTTATCATAAACCATCATCTAAGGGTGATGTCAGTTGTGACTATATTTCAGAAAAGACATAAAAAAGTGATGCAATATGATCTTACCCATTAAATATGAGGGTATTATTCAGTATAGTATTGATCCTATGCTGCAATCGATAGAGATGTTTTGAAAAACTGTCTCCATGCCTGGCAACATGAACTTTCTTACTGAGGCACACATCATAAAAGGCTTCATACTTCTGTAGAATTTAATGAGGTTACTTTGGACTGAAATAGATTTGAACACATAGTACTAGAACAATGTTCTAAATAATTAGCAATAACAGGGAGATTCAATAAACGTTCTTATCGTTAAAAATGGTGATAATTTTGCCTCAACCATTTAGATGTTAGCTTTCAAATGTTAAACAAGATCTGATTGGTTGGGGCAAAATTAGCACCATTTGAAATGATAAGAACTTTTATTGAATCTCCCAGATATTTTTTTGGGTATTAAAAACCAGTATTTGAAATACCTGAATTAAGATTTTATTTCATATGGGAAGATTTAGTTTCATTGTTTGTTCATACGTGCATATACCCTTTCAGACAGTGACCATGCTAACCTATTGAAATAAGCATTATTACCTTTAATGTTTTTTGAATTTTTTTTTGAATTGCTTATAATATATTTAATTATAACAAAAGTTAAATGCATTTTTATTAGGAATGGCCAAAAATGCCAGAACACCTGTTCATTGTTGGAGGAAATTTGCAGCCCAGTAGTGAAGCTGTCTTATGCAGTATTGCCATAAAACATACAGCATAGGCTGTGTAGCACCCTACAGGAGTTTTAATAGAAGGAGAGGGGAAGGCAGGGACCATTATAATGCAGATGTCTAGCTTAATTATTGCACCATTGTGGTCAACAGGCAATTTGCCAGACTATTGTACACTCTGCCTGTCCATCAGCCTGTAAGTTCTATTGAATTCAATGGGTAATATGGTAAACATTCTGTCCCTATTGACTTCCCTAAACCACCAGATCCTTACTGCTGGGTTCGCCTTCTATGTTTTACAATACTTATAAAAGTTTGCTTCCTGTCTTCGTCCTGCATTCAGTCAGCGACTCGAGCCAATGAGAAGAAATGCTTTTGCACAACTAAAGTCGAAGCCACAAAACAAACATTAAGTAAATATTGCAGAAGATAGAAGGTGAACCCAACGATGAGGACCTGGTGGTCTAGATCCTCACCCTAGGTACTACTGACTGACAGGTCCGGTGGAACGGGGTGGAGGTGAATATAGTTATCCTTTAATCATACACCTGACTATAACCCTACAAAATCTCTGACTTTATGCAAACATATTTTTAAGAATTGATGTTGGTTTGAAGGCAAAGGGTAATCACACCAATTATTTATTTCAATTAGATTATTTTTCTCGAATTAGCTAATTTTGCATTATGTAAATTGGTAATAAACAATTAGAATTTGTATTATTTATACCTGTAAAAGCATTTGTTCTTTAAAGGACTGATGAAAATCCAGTGATGTTAACATTTCACAATCTGATGGGACGGCAACTAGCAGAGAAAATTGCAATAGAGATCATAGAGATTGGAGGGACAGCAAAGTGCGTGAAGTCTTATTAACCATGGAATCTTAAATTGAAATCTAGTATTTTAGAATAAGAGTTGCCAATAATTAAACTGAAGTGGGTCTTAAAGGATAAGTGCACTGTAAAATCAAGTTATGTTCATTTGGAAGCTGCAGCTTTAAAAATACCATTGCCATATATATTTTTTTTACCTATGCCCCTCCAGAGCCTACCTTTGTGCCTTGAAAGTTGCTGACATTTTGTTACTGGCTTGCTGAATGTTAAGCTCCGCCCCTCTGAGATTTCCTCTGCTTTCTCCTGCTTGAGCCTCAAACAGTAATGCCTGTGAGTTCCGTGCACGTGCGTGTGCACGGAACTCACAAGCATTACTTTTTGAGTTGTTCCAAATGAACATAACTTGATTTTACAGTGCACTTATCCTTCGAACCTTTTGTAAAACACGGTGGTGGCTCGGTCATGGTCTGGTAGTTTTTTTACAGCAAGCAGTTTTGTAAACATAATCATAACTGATGGAACAATGAATGCATAGAAATATTTTTTTAAAAAAAGTTTCATTCACTCTGCTTTCTATCTGGCAGCAATGTCATCTTTCAAAATAATGATGTCCCAAAACACACCGTAAAGACAAATAAGACCTACTTGGACAGGTCTGCAGATGAAACACACACAATTGCTACCACAGAGTTCTGACAGCATAATTGATGTGTGTAGATTGTGTAAGGAAAATACACTGAAATAAGAATTGTAAAATTGACAAAAATATGTGGAAAAGAGAGAAATGATTGCATCAAAGCTAAATGCTTAAGTTTCCTTTTGTAGGGGAGGTTATGCAAAATGACTGCTTCTTTTGATGATTTTAAGGTTTTATTTAGGTTCAAACTTCAGACTTTTTAAGATGAAATATATACTGGGTACTTACTACCCAGATAAATAGCTTTTAACATCATTTTGATGGTGATCAAAGACTGTTTGCCATGTAAGCAATGTAAAATATAGTCCAAGTATTCTATTTAGTACAACGCTGATCACAGAAGCTGACCAATTAATACAGAACTAGGATATCCTTTTGAACAATAAATAGAAAAAAAAAAGATATGTTTTACAAATTAGCAAAAGGATTTCAGTTGGGGTTAAATGGAAATTTCGGTTGAAATGAAAAGGAAAATAAATATTTTAATAAATAGTACATATATGTACATTTAATAAACATATATAGGGACATACTGTACACCCCAAATACCAAAATAAAAACAAAGAAAAATGGTTGTGGGGATTTATGTTGACTTATGTTCTTTCTTTCACTGATTCAGCTATCAGTGAAAATCAAGTTCAGTGCAAATACATATGCTTTTCAGAAAAAAGAACCTTATTTTTTCATCCCAATGAACTTAATCTGCCAATTCAGGATTTTGTCTGTGTATAAATAACTGCAACCGAAATACTGACTTCCTGTTTGCAGGACCCCTATAACAGACCGTTATGGTCTTGCCCATGACCCAGCGCCTGGGTTGATTCAGTTGCTCAGTAGAGATCTGAGCATCTTTGACCCATCCAACAGCCAATCAGTAGAAATTACTGTTAGGAACATTCCAAGGATGTGATGCATCCTGGGAGAAAGAATAACCGTTAGAACCTGAAATGTCAGCTCACTAATGTCAACAGCAGGGAACAGCAAAGGGTATGAAATCAACTGATTTTGCAGAATGGGAGAGAATATGTAGAATAACTAAGAATGCATTACACAAACTAACAATTTAACAAATATTGATAATTTCCACTGAACTGTCCCTTTAATAATTCATTTATTGTTGTGAAATTCCCATGATGCTTTCTGCAGCACACTTATATTATCATTAATGGTTGCGGCTCTGTCATACAATGACACCAATATAAGTGCTCTTCACATTGTGCATCCTTGTAAAAATACCAGAAGAACTAAATTCTCTGAAATAACAATTTTCACTGCTCCCATTGCCATGAAAGCACTGCAAACCTAATATGTTATTTCATGTAACTGTCTAAGCGTAGTGATCAGCAGGTTTCCCTAGCAATCTGTTGTTGAATAGTAATACATATAGGATGCTTCCACATGCCTTGTCACGTTATGCCCTTTTCAGCTTTGTAAAGGTCAGACTGCAAATGCAGTGGCCCTCTCACCATCAGCCTTCAAATCTGCTTTCTCTGCAGCTTTGAGTCAATGTAATGACTAATGAAAATGACATCACTAGAGGCCTGCTAGTAAGCATAAACATGATGAGCTAGCAGAATGAATTCCAATCTCCTCCATGCGCAAAAAAACACAATATTAATATTGGCTAAAGCTAGTTAATCTAAACTGTTAGAATGAATTAATAACAAAGAATAAGGGGGAACTCAGGGGATATTCAGTGTTTTAACGGCAGGTTTTGGTAGCACTGAAATCTTTTAGTATTCATTGTATTAAATGAAGTTTTCTGCAATGCGAATCCATCATGTTTCCATGGGAACACATGCCCATGCGTGGGGGCTTATTGATAGTTAGAACTAGGCTTTTCAGCTAATCACATAATCATCTGGTTTGATGATGTTGCTGTTCTTTTGTCTCTACTCACCACTTCCTATATATAGATGTACTACAGAAATGTCAAATTTTATTATGCAGTAATTCATGAATTTTATAGGTATATTATGTCAGAAGATTAGAAAAATGGAAATTACTTCATAAAGCAAGAACGCTCCTGTGCCTCATAGGTCTCTCTTTCACCACATTTCCCAACATAATGGAATCACCATGACCACTGTCACTTTAAAATCTATAGCAATATGGTAAACATCCTTCATAATAACAAATAAATAAACAAAGCTCTCTGTGCCAAGAGGTAGAGCTATAATACTAATACAATAAATAAAAAGGTAAGATGCAGCACACAAAATAAAGTGTAGAGCACAAAAATACTATTTTCTGCAAGATCATTTTCTCTAGTGCTGTGAACAGGTAAATCTATAGAAAACTATGGAAGAACAGCAAGATAATATCACATCGGAATCCCACTGGGATCTTGCAGTTCAGTTACCCTCCCTTCTAAGTGACTAACGCACGGATTTGATTCATTGTGGATCATCTTCTGACAGAAACAAGAGCTTTTCTGGCCTGATTCATGCGCTCGGAGTTTCCTGCTTTTTGAATTTCCAGTTATGCACTTAACCAAACACTATAGCCCATTCCACACCCTCCAACTTACTTTGGTTTGGACCTTAACAATAAAACAAGCCTAATCCAACCCTACTCAAACATTTACTTCAAATAATTTACAACCTGTTGAGTAAATGGAAAAGAAATCGAGAAGATACTGACATAAACAGGAGCATTCAGACTGAAAAGTACAGCATAGAAAGCAGCTGATGTTGTACAATGTGATTACTTTCTTCTCTGCCTTCTTTTCTCTTCGTTGCATCTATATTATGCCACAGTAATATGGAGAAAACCGAAATAAGAGTGATGCAAAACTGACCCTGAATATGAAGAATTTAGTGCAGTCAGCAGAAAATTTCTAATTTCTACTGATTGGCTGTTGGATGGGTCAAACATGCTCAAATCTCTACTGAGCAACTGAATCAACTCAGGTGCTGGGTCAAGGGCAAAACCATTACGATCTCTACTAGGGGTCCTGCAAACAGGAAGTCAGTATTTTGGTTGCATTTATTTATACACAGACACATTGCTGAATGGTCAGATTAAGATCATTGGGATGGAAAAACACTGCTCTTTTTTCCGAAATGTACATGTATTGGCACTGAACTTTCCCTTTAAAAAAGAAAATATAGCTGGAGATGGCATTTTTCTCTGGTTAATTTTGGTCATTCTGCACAGTTCAATACTTAATTAGTACTGGAATAAAAACTATTTCCTTCTGTAAGATTTAGAAATTGCTTTGAACACATCTATTACAAAACACACCTGCAGATCCATCTGGCAAAAAAGAATCAATACGCAAGATGAATAATATTAACTGCATTGCAATGAATTCACAAATCTAATTTCTTCATTCATCAGTCTACATAGAACCAGAATGATTTAAAACCAATTCTTTACATTACACCTTACAGGACCTTGCTCTATGAGCACATCCAAATTCCTTGCAGTCTGAGAGCTTATACAAACACTGTCTGCTGAAGAACGATATTACACATTGGATTTCCAGGTGTCAGGCCTCCATGCTGGAAAGCAACCTGTTGCAATCGAGATAAACATTAGCTGGATGCTATAGGGTTGAGAGTTCTGATAGAAGCTATTCTTTATGTTCACACCCTGATACCAAAGGTTTTGGGTTTGTAAGCCAGAAAAGTGTCAGTCTTCAAAGAAGAGTGACAATAGATAAAGATGAAGAAAAGTCCACCAAGAAAATGTAATTACTGTTTTTATTCTATCCTATTAAAGTACATGTACACTGGGAAATTTGTTTTTTCAAATTGCCCATTACAGTTCTCCATAATTGTTCCAAACCATCACTGTACCATGGTTTTTTTGATCTGACCACTATTTCTTTAGATATCCAGTCTTAAACTTCTTACATTTCAGCTGTCAATCAAGTGCCTTAGTATCAAACTCTAGTGTTAGTTATGGTTTTGCTGCAGCTGGAATGGTGACAGTTACAGGAGCTGCATGGAAATTCCCTTTTATAATGCTGCCTCATAGGGATTACTGAGCATGCTTGCCCTCACAGAAAGTCATATTGTCTGGCACGGGGTTGGGAGACTGGGGGCTGAGCTTGAGCAAAACAATTACTAGATTATAGTCATGCAGCAACACAAACACATCAAGTGCTGCTTACATGTATTCATTTATAGATTGAAATGAGGCAAAGTCATTTTTCAGTGTACAATTCCTTTAAAGTCCAGCCCTCAAATGAAACCTTTTCAGGTTCAAACGCCCCCCCCCCCCCCCCCAACAAAACCTTACGGGCAATTCCATTTTCCCCAAGGTGTGAAAACTGCTGTTGCTCCGCTCAGTGTTTTGTTATAATTACTGCGGTTGTTGTGATGTTAATCTCTGGTGCCCATTTGTTGTGTGCCTGTGGGTCCCCTGTTCTGCTTCCTGGTTTCCAGTTAGCAACTGTCAGTTATGGATTGACAGTTGACATCACAGCCAATGACTGAATGTTAACCCTGTCTGCCCCTGAGCATACCCAGGCTCAGTACAGGTTTCTAAATTGCTCAGTTTTCCATGACGCATAGCAGGCATACAGTAATAAATTCATAGGGCAAAGTTGATGTATCAACATATTTTAAAGGCTATGTCACCCTAAAATTTATTTTTTCATATAAGATCCCCCCTGGCTCCCAGCCCCAACCGCTATATTTTTTTTTTTAGAAAGCCCCCCAACTCTACTTACTCTCCCTCATCCTCCGCCGTGCTCCCGGCCCTCTGCTTGCAAGGAAATGCAAGCAGAGGGGCGGGACCGGCAGCCGCGTCTGTGATTGGCTGAGCGGCAGCCAATCACAGACGCGGCTGCCGGCAGCTCATTTCGCCGGAGGAAAGAGGAGAGGTAAGTAAGAGTTTGGGGAGCTTTCTAAAAAAAAAATATGCGGTTGGGCTGGGAGACATGGGGGAAATCATTACTGAAGGGGTTTTATGCTAGGGGGGGATAGTAAACGGGAGGGAGAGGGAGGAGAGGGAGGGAAGGGAGGGGGAGGGAGGGGGGAGAAGGGCTGCAGTACGCATGGCAAAAATCTACCTGAGGCCAGCTAGCAGGCAGTGTCCTTATGGACTCTGCTACCTCCTGGTAGTCATTTTTTGGGACTTTGGGGGACTACTACAGGAGAACCCTATGGAGCTGGGATGTGAGGTAAGGATTAAACTACACTACATGGTGGGGCCAGTAGTTGGGGGGATTATAGTTTTGGGGGTGGACATGCCCTTTAAGGAAACCATTCTTTCTAAATGATGTATTTATGAGGGTGGAGTTGTCCTTTAACTGTAATAGTTTGAAATTTGAAATATATACATAATTCTAACCTGAAATCCTGCACATGTATTAAATACAGCATAAATACATTCAAACTAGGAGTAGTCCTGGGCAAAATAAGTCCAAGGGGCAACATGTGGCCTGTTGGCTGACCCTGACAGGCCCCTTAAAGGGCATGTCCCCCCCAAAACTATAATCCCCCCCAGTAATGGCCCCATCACGTAGTGTAATAAATCCTTCCTCACAATCCATCTCCATATGGTTCTCCTGTAGTCCCCCCCAAAGTCCCAAAAACTTCCCACCAGGAGGATAGCACAGTCCATATAGGACTCTGCCTCCGGGAGAAGTTTGGCATGCGTACTGCAGCCCTTCTCCCCCTCCCTCTCCCTTCCGATTGGGATTCCCTCCCCCTAGCGTAAAATGCTTTTTATATAATATTCCCCCTGTCCTCCCAGCCCCAACTGCTATATTTTTATTATTAGAAAGTGCCCCAAACAATACTTACCTTCCTTCTTTCCTCCACCGCACTGAACTCCCGGCAGCTGCGTCCGTGATTGGCTGCCATTCAGCCAATCACAGGCGCGACTGCGGGTCCCGCCCCTCTGCTTTCATTTTCTCGCAAGCAGAGGGCCTGGCAGTGCGGCGGAGGAAAGAGGGAAGGTAAGTAATGTTTGGGGCACTTTCTAATAATATAAATATAGCGGTTGGGGCTGAAGGGACAGGGGGAATATCATATCAAATTTTTTTGGGAAGGGTGGACATGCCCTTTAATACTAGACCTGTACCCCCCAAAAATCTTAATATTAATCAATTGTCTCAGGGCTGGATAATTGATTTAATTTTATTAAGTTCATTTTATAGAAAAAATGATAACCTGATCAACTGATTATTTGAATTTGATGGAATGGATCTAAAATATTACACTACTTCTATTAAAAATAGCAAATAATAATGAAAAAATATTCAATGAACCAGGTATATTCAGTTAATATTTTAATAAAATACAGTTTTGCAATCTCTTTATGAGAATTGAGTATTGGTCCAGCCCTTCACGACAATCAGGCAGCCCCCAGTGAAATTTAATTGCCCACCCCTGAACTAGTGAAACATTTTTTTTGGGGGGGGGGGAGCAGATTTGTAAGTATTGTAAGTATTATATTTTTTCTCTAAATGATGTGATGCCATTTCAATCACTTTAACTATTATGTTTAGGAATTAGTAGGACACAACACTCAAACCATCAGATAGCTGCCTGTTTTAAGCACCGCTGAAAATGCAAGAATTTATAGGTAAAATTATCTGAAAAAATCACCCATGTTCTTCGCATGCAACTCATAAACCAGAGGACAAATGTTACCACACTACCCAATATTATCCTCAACCTAGAATCAAGACTTTATCAATGATTCAACCTAATTCAAAGCAACATAGCCCTGGGTTACTGTGCATAACAGCACTTTTTTTCCCGAGTCACTGAAATTCTCCAGACAGGCCTTACACCTGCCATGATCTCATTAAGAATTGCTTTCCTATGTTTCTGCATTAGGACGCCTCACTTTACTGCCTGGAGTGGCAATTACTGGAAGATTGATTTCTACTTGTATAGCCTTAGCTAGACTGCCTTCTGAATTCTTGAACAGAATGTGAGTGGGGTGAGTTCTCTAAACCTAATAGCTCTGGACTGAAGAAAGAAAACGATGCTGTTGGGCCATTGCCAGAACACTTGACTCATCCTTTTTCATGAATTACAGCAAAACCTAAATCAGCCAATGCCCGAAGAAAGCCACATTTTCTGGAAATGCTTCAGCTATTCTGTAAGTATAACAGAGCCTGTCCCATAAAGAAACAGAAGGTTATGTATTTCTGGAAAAAGAGAAGAAAAGCAGACATCAGTTCTCTTTAGCGTGCCTTCTGGCAACAAGCTGACATGCTATCAATTAAGCCAGAGTCACAGTAGATTGGTCAGCCCAATAAAAAGGCAAATTTCACTAGCTGTAACAGACCCTAGAGCAGATGTAAGTATGAGAGAAAACCTGCTGACACAAAGACGAACAGCACTTTCAGCAGTACAGCTGTGAATGTACACTGCATACTGATGACCAACATTACAGGATTTAACTATTACCTATAAATACAACCTCTACCATATAACTCTGTTTCATCTAAGGTGTTTTTCAAAGTAATAAATTACAGAATAGATTTGGTTTATAACTTTAACACAATGCAACAATATTGCATTAAAAAACTAACAGGGTTAGTCAATAAAAGTTCTTATTGTTAAAAATGGTGCTAATTTTTCTACAACTAATCAGGTTTTTTAGCAGGGTTCCTCTACAAAAAAACCCCCTATTATAGCAGAAAGGCAGCCAGAGAAAGCTGGGAGTTGTAGTTTTCAAAATTCTGCAGTCCACAGATTGGTGATCCAATATGTAAAGATTTTAAATAAACTTTTTCTGAAAGGAGAATTTCCAGATGAAGTTCCGATAGTTGCTATTGCTCTCCAAGTCTATCTTAACCCTTGATTGACTTTTGTGCCAGCTGTTTTCTAAGCCAAGGGTGTGAAAGGGAGGATTAGAAGTAAATAAAAAGATTGGCGGAGAGCAACAAACGTGCATAGCACACGCGCATTGTCAAGTTTCATGCTCTCATTACTCTCTATTGTGCTGCGATTTGCTCAATAAATAATGGTGATTACATGTGCTCCAAAATGGATGGCAGTCCATGCAATTTGACCAGCGAACTTGACATGTACTTTGCTGTGACTCTCACATGCTAACAGATCGCGAGCACGATTGTTAGCACAAGAAATCCCACATGTGTGGCCTAGCCCACCTGTTGCAAAGCACAGGTTCCCATATGGCAGGCACAAGCAAAAGGTGGAATGGGTCGGGTCTGGCAAGAAAAGCTTAAAGGGCAAGTCCAGTCCTTAAATAGAAGAATATACTGTATATAAGTAGATCACCCCCAAAACCCCAAGACTGTAATAATTAGAAAGCTGAAATATATACGACTAGCCTGAAATGCTGCACAATGTCCTGTTGCCTCTGTTTCTGCTAACTGGTTCTTTCAGTTAGTAACTGTCAGTCATGAATTTGACCGTTGACATCGCAGCCAATGATTGAATGCTAATCCCCCAGCTGGCTGCCTCCTGAGCATGCTCAAGCTCATAACCAGCTCACTAAATTGTAGAAGGTGGTAGCCATTAACACATTACCACTTAGTTTCCATGGAGGCATCCAGGAGCAAAGCAGGCATGTATACGCGAATGATTCCGGAGTACAAGGTAGAATACTGTATATCAACATATTTTAATGCGGACATTCTTTCTAAAAGATGTCATTATTTTTTGGAAAGTAAAAATGTTAAATATTGCTAGGTGCTGAACATAGAAACCTCAAAAACAAAGCTTAAAGGGCATGTCCACCCCCAAAAGTCCACCCCAAAACTAAAATTTAACCCACTGCTGGACCCACTGTGTAGTATTAAAAAATCATTACCTTACTTCTCTACTCCTTATGGTTCTCCTGCAATGCCTGTCCAAAGTCCATAAAAGTGAAGAGTAGGAGCTTTCCTGTGTGTGTAACCTGTATCTGCCCCTTCCCTGTCCTCCTGGAGGACACTGGCATGCACAGGGGGCCTCTTTCCCCCCCTTCCTCCTATCCTCGTCTGTGCAGCATTATAAATATAAGTAAACCTTTTACTGTAGAGTAAGTACCGTACTCCCCTCCTAACCCTACTTTCCAAACATCTAAAGTTGGAAAGTAAGTCTAGGTACTCAGGTATATAATTTCCATTGCAAACCATCTGCAAGCATTGTACCCATAAAAAAAACAAAAGCCCCCCCACAAGACACCTAATGAGACTTACTGTTAATACAGTATTCAGCTGCCTCTTGCTCTGCCTCTGTCAGTCTGCCGCACGCTCTGCATCTCACCTCTGCCTCACAATCAGTCTGCCGCACGCTCAGTACCTGCACAGATATGCCCGGCAGCAGGCTGACGCCACTAATCGGCGCCGGGCAGTAAGAGACAGGCGCCAATAGTGACGTCAGCCATCAGATCGTTGTTTGCGGCTGCCGGATCGGGTGAGTTTTCTGCTTGACTCGAGTATAAGCCGAGTTAAGGTTTTCAGGCTATTTTTAAAGCCTGAAAACCTCGGCTTATACTCGATTATATATGGTACTTGGTTCCAAGAAGTATCATTAAAGGCAGAGGTCGCAGGAACAAAGCTTGGTAAGTAAGATTATGGGGAACATGGTGACTAGGGTTGGGAGGGGGGTACCTACACTACAGCAAAATACAAGGATTGTGGAAGCACTCCAATTAGGCTAATTTACAACTACATTTAGCCGAAGTGCTACTGATCTGGTCAAACATTTATACAAACATAGAAAAGATAATCAATGCACATTCCTATACCCCATACAATATTATATTATCTGCACACTGGCATACTTTATAAACAAAGGGGTTTTAGTATACATTACTGTGATCACATGAATGAATTGGAAGGCTTTTCATTCAGGTGATCACAGTAATGTATACTAAAACATTACTTTGTTTATAAAGTAAATGTTTTGTATACTAAACAAACTGCTAATTTTGTCCCAACCAATCAGATCTTATTTAACAGATGTTAGCTATCAAATGTTAAATAAGATCTGACTGGTTGGGGCAAAATTAGCACCATTTTTAACGATAAGAAGTTTTACTGAATCTCCCTGTATATGAGCTATAGATAGTTCTTGGAATGCAGCTTGCACTGTAGCTCTCAACCGCTAGGTGGAGAAGTAAAACACTGATTGGCATGACATTTTTCAGTATAACGATGTCTGTATAAAAGGAATACAGTGCAAATTGTCACTTTATATGTATTATCAACAATTCATTTGTTCTTTTGTAGTTTTACAGTAAAGGTTTGCTGCAGTCCAAAAAATGGTAAACAGATTATATTAATAGTTTAATTGCTGTGGCTCTATCACGCTTCTAAAATTAGACAAATAATTACCCCTTTCTGTAAACACCTGTACTAGTTTATAAAAGTAATGACTTAATGTTCAGTAACCCCAGAATTAATATACAGCCTGCATTCATACACATTTCCTAGTGCTACTGCTTTCTTTTCCAACTATACCTCAAAAAGAGGGATGGAAAACAAAAATGATGTATGTAAGGGCCATAGACTGGAAAGCTAACAAATGAAACGTAATGTAATGTACATTATATTTAGATGTGTGTTCTACCTAAGATGTCAGTATTTTTTGTACTTTACCAGGAATGTTGTTCATTGGAATGAATTAAAAAGAACTTACTGTGTATGCTTTTACAACCCACTCAATTGCAAAGAAAAACTGATCTAATGGTGGGAATTTTTGTGAAACATGGCTTATATATAAATCTACTTTTCTACTCTAAAGCAGAATTTCTCTATTTGTCACGTAACCATAAATGTAAAAAAAAAATTCCAGTGCTTTCTATCTATGTTCCTGTACTTCAGTGAGTAGGGCATCAGTATTCTGTCTTTTTTGGATGGGCTGTACTTTTCCAAATAATCAAAAAACAGTGTTAAAAGACAGCTTCTGGAAAAGGATGTAAAAGCCATGCCGCTGACGTCAGAAACAATCCCTAGCAGCCATTTCCGAAGCTGCATACTCTGCTGCTGTGTAACCTGGAAACCAGCTTGCAACAGCAGCAGAGGAGGTGTGTCAAAACTGGCAAAGGATTGTGGTCTATGTAATCTTTGGAAAGTATATTTGGGGCTTTAACAATATAAAGATTGTTGTTTAGAGGATATATTTGCCCTTTAAAGGGAATGGCCACCCCCCAAACTAAAATTTAACCCACTACTGGCACCAATGTACAATTTAAAAAAATCCTTACTTTACATCCCTGCTCCTTATGGTTCTCCTGTTCAAAGCCTAGGAAACTGAAAAGTAGGAGCTGCCTTCCTGTCCAAATGGTTTCTTCCTCTTATCTGTCCTCTCAGTTGCTTCTGGCATGCGCAGGGGATCCCTTTCCCCCCTTCCCTCCCTGGCTGCTGATCATGTAGCGTTAAATCATTTATGTATATTGCAGGCACCCCCAACCGCTATATTGGAAGTGTAAAAATAGAATCGGAACTCTAATTACAGATCTTTGCTCCCTGTTCTGTATTGCTGGCAGCCTGCTTGTAGGCGGGGAGCCGGACCAGAACAACGCTGGAATGAGGACCTGTAAGTAGAGTTTGGAATCTATTTTTAAAGTTCCAATATAGCGGTTGGGGGTGGAAGGGCATGTCCTACAATAGATCAAAACTTTTAAGGGACACTGTACTGAAAAAATTACTTGATTCATATTAATCTATAATTGAATACATGTAAGTTGCACTTACTCTGATATGTGTGTGTTGCTGCATGCCTTCAATCCAACACACTCTTTGTTTAGGAGCAGTATCCCCCCTCCCTCTTTTAACCACTCCCACTTCCATCCGACCTGGATGTCAAGCCTGCACACAGCATACAGCATTCCAACTGTCAAAACTCACCATTCCAGCTACAGTAAAACTACTCACAGAAGAATAGTTTTTGAGAGCAAGGAACGTGAATGACAGCTGAAATATAAGAAGTTTTAGGTTGGATATCTAAAGAAATAGGGGGCCCTTTAAGTAAAATATGTATATGAGACAACATGTTGTATAGAAGAAAAATTATTTAGGATATACATACTTAGTAAACATGTGTGTGTATAAGTGGTACAAAGAAGTTCCACCAATTAACAATTTAATATATCATTCCTATAACAGAATCGACCCAAAAATGGGTGTAAAAAAAAAATATATATATATTCGACATTGCACATAAACAGGGAGATTCACCCAGAGCCGCAAATGTTCTGGGCAAATCTCCCAAACGGGATTTACCAGAGGCTGCGTGACTCCGGGTGAATCTCACTTGCACGTAATTATTTAACGCCAGCTATAGCTGGCATTAAATACTTACGTGCTAAGACCCGCGCAGCCTCTGGTAAATCGCTTTGTGACAGCTGCGCAAGTGCCTCTTCCGGGACTCGTGCAGCCGCCACAAAGTGACACTTAACGTTGCGCTAACCGATCGTAAATCAGCGCGATATTAAGGACGGCTGTATCGCTCCTCGGTGAATTGTCCCATTTGTATTCACTTTCTCCACATTTAGAATGTTTTACACAATCAAAGTACAGGTTTACACCACAGCTGAAACACAATATAACTTTTACAGGCCTGTGTGACAGAGAAAATAATGCTTGTGGCTGCCATTGTTTATGGGACATTACCCAATGGGTGAATGCATTAAAATGCATGCAGAAAGTTTAAAAAGCTGTATGTTAGAAATGAGTGTCAAAAGAAATGTATGTGACATCCTTTTAACCACCAGAATATAGTCAATCCCCACATAAAATATAGTCTTGTGACTTTACTTAGATTTCCCGTTATATATAACAACATGACTGTTATCCAAAGTAATATCTTAAGCCAAGATAATTCTTAATTAAATATTTGCCATTTCAGAGATCAAATAGTCAGTTTCCTAGATGGTATACAAGTAGAGACTTTAGTGAATAGTGGTGTGTGTGTAATATTGCATTGCATTCCTGCCTAGAACAGGTTAGATCTACAGCACAAAGTTACTGTAGGGGTTTCTACATATGTGGTGTATTGATTTGACTTATTTTAACAATTACACTTTATTTTGTATTTTTGTCCTCATATATACCTGACGTTATATACTTTGTGCTGACTATTACTAAGGAGGAATATTGTGATGTGTGTTTTTTTTTAAATGCTTTTATAGATTATGGATATCCCAGATAGTTCCAATTAAGAGATTTTATTTATTATAGTATGTGTTGAGTGCCTCAGGTTATTCCCTTCTTTCTCTTGTTGTGCATATATACCAGTTTATCGTGCTAGGCACCTTACATAGACTTTAATACTTCACCTTTCAAACTAGTGCCCTAACACATGTATTTGTTTTTATTAGATTTATCACTCAGGACTGTGTGTAGCCAAATCTTTAAAAGATGACAGACAGAATCTTACAGAAGCTACAGAATGCACATAGCTTAACACTTTGTACAATCAGGGACGTAACTGCCGAGGCACTGACCCACCACCCTCCTCCCCTCCCGAGACACGTTCAGCTATTTTTAAACAATCAGCTGTTTAAAGACCAGACTCGAACTTCTGTTTCGGTTCCAGTATTTTAAACAGCTGATCGCGTGTATGTTTGCTTTATATGCGCAATGAGCTATTCAAAAACAGCAAATCGTGGAGGTTGTGGCAGGCCCTCTTGCAGTCTGGGACCCCCCCCCAACAGTCGCAGGGATGGCATTAGTTATGCCTCTGTGTGCAATAGACAATACTTACCTGGAAGATATAGCAAACAAAACAAAAACTACAATAATGCCAGAAAAAGTTTAATTTCCCCCTCTCTCAAAACAGCACATAGCCAGATCATTCTACCCCAAAACTGCAATTAAAGTCAAAGATCTCTAAGATCTAACACTTACCAATGATGCAACCCACACCCAGTCTTGTTGTTATGTGTTGCAGCAGTCAGTCACGGCCATGACAGCTGATGTAAAGGCCAGTGACTGACTGCTGTTCCCCAAGCCACCTTCTCTACATATTTGGAAGCTCGTAAAGAGCGTTTTCATTTTCTGCTTTAGGAGGCGGCAGCAAACTTTGCAGAATGCAGAGAGATGGGGAAAAGAACAATCCGACATGCAAGGGACGATCAATCCGACATGCAAGTTGACATTTCCATTGATTGCCCAAAAATGTTATGTTTTCCCAATCTTATTATGTCGACATTCGATCATAATTACGATTGGGAAAGATGTTTTTTTTAAGTTGATTGGTTAAACGTTTGTAGTATTTTCTGTTCTGATTAAATGTAAACAAATTGAATTGTATTTGAATATGTATGGTATGTCTAAGTACAATTGTCATTTTATATCGGTTTATCAAAGCATCGGTTGGTTTACTATTGCAATTACGATCGTAATAACCTTTTGTAGTGAATGGGCACCTATAGATGCACTCTTACTATTGCAGTTTGGGGTTTGGAGCTGTAATCTAGCTATGATTTTTTTATATTAGAGGGGTGAACTTTAACCATACACTGTAATTGTTACTTTAAAATATTACAACCTTACAAGTAACTATGTTTGTTGTTGCTAATCCTTCTTTTCTTCTAATGGCCTAATGTGCATTGCAGCCCCTTTAAAGGGTATCTCCACCCAAAAATCTTCTGTATCCTCTCAACCCTAACCGTCAGGTTTAAAACTTAAAAAAGTGCCCAGAAACAGACTTTCCAACCTTCATTCTCTTGGCCTCTGCCACTATTGCTATAGAGGCTGGACCGGCAGCCGCATCAGCAAATCACAGTCATGGATGCCGGCTATTGAGACAGCCGAGGGAATGAAGGTTGGTAAGTCTGTTTCTGGACACTTTTTTAAGTTTTAAACCTAGAGGTTAGAGTTACAGAAAAAAGTAGATTCTTTAAACATGAACTGCAGAGACGAGGGATCGGAGGGGAGGGCTCCCTGCGCATGCCAGAGTCCTGCAGGAGGACAGGGAAGGGGCAGGTACATTTTTACACACAGGAAGGCTTTTACTCTTTAGTTTCCTGGACTTTGAATAGGCACTGCAGGAGAACCATTTGGAGCAGTGGAGAAAGGTAAGGATTTGTTAACACTACATTTGGGGCCAGCAGTGGGTCAAATTGTAGTTTTGGGGATGGGCATGCCCTTTAAAGTTGTGCTACACCTCCTGGGCACCTCCAGAAGAAACTCAATGATCCTGTAGGTTTTGGGCCCAGTAAAGGGTTAGAGATCAGAACTTTATAGAAGATTTAGGTTATTTTAAATTGATCATAACTGGAAACTATAATTCTTCCTAACCTCCACTGTATAATTTTTTTGTTGATCTGCCCCCTATTTCTTTAGATATCCAATCTAAAACTTCTGATATTTCAGCTGTCAATCAAGTTCCTTGCTCTCAAAAACTATTCTTCTGTGAGTAGTTTTACTGTAGCTGGAATGGAGACAGAGTTTTGACAATTGGAATGCTGTATGCAGGTTTGACAGTTGGTTTGTGGGAAAAAAGTCAGGTCGGATGGAAGTGGGAGTGGTTAAAATAGGGAGGGGGGATACTGCTCCTAAACAAAATGTGTGAGTAAGTGGTACTTACATGTATTCAATTATAGATTAAGACTAGCAAAAGTGTGCCCACAGTGGAAATTATGTGTGTATGTTTTGCCAGGTAATTATTTTTATTGAAAGTTCGGGGTCATGCTCTCAGTGATACCAACACAAAGTGTAGAAACAAAGTGATTTGGGATCTGTCTACCTCTCCCTTATGCATATAGCAGTTAAGCTGTAGGGACAGAGAGAGGCTACTTATATTTATTTAGCTAGTAGGTATCAGGATCCATTGTGAACTTGCTCTCCCTTTTTTACTCCCAGCAAGTATCCAGGGGGAGGCTCAAATGGGATAAGCCTGAAAGTCCCCAGGCAATCCCACCACATAATATGATCAAACACACGCATACTCTGACTTACAGACATTGAAAGCCCATGCTTTAGCGATTCCTACCCAAGGGTTTGAATATGCACATGTTTGAAAACTAAAACTCCCAGCATTCCCTGTTAGCAGTAAGTTTCTTCCTTATGTCCATTGGCTAATGAATGTACTAAGATTCAATACAGTGTAATGATATAGAGCATGGGTATTGAACTTTTCACGTTTAAAAACTACAACTCCCAGCATTCACTGGATGCACAGAATGATGGAAATTTTATTTTTCATAGATCCTGGATTAAAGCCATTTTACTAACTTACAGACATTAAAAGCCCACGCTTTAGCGATTCCTACCCAAGAGTTTGAATATGCACATGTTTGAAAATTACAACTCCCAGCATTCTCTGTTAGCAGTAAGTTTCTTCTTTATGTCCACTTCCTGTCTAGCAAACAGAATTGCCTCATTACTTTCTATGAAGAGGGGAGGGGGGAGTAAATGTGAGAGTCTGAAGAATTTTCTAATTGGCTTAGACTGTCACATGTTTTACAAACAGCACATAACTGGGTGTAATACAGGAATTTCCTTACACTTCCTGTCTTGTTATGTACAATATTTTTTTGATTTGCTAAAAGTGTAAGATCAGAACCTCATTGGATGTTAGTAAAATTCCACTTCCTTTTAATGTCTACATGGAGACCCATGTAGAAATCCTAGAGGTGTGGCTAACCCTACCATTTTGAGTTTTCCATTTAAACTTAGGAGTGTCAAGTAAAGTAAGTATACTTTATTAATTGTATATCATTTGTTATGTAATTTAGTAGTAGGTAGTAGTACTATACTTTGTATAGTGTTATTTCTTATGGTGATTTTAATTAAATAGTGATAATTACAGACATACATATAGACCTTTCCTATGTGTAATACAGTTATATACCCCCACCTAATTGGTTGTTCCTAAAAACTCAATGCAATCTCCGTAAAAATATACATTTATTTATATAATATAAGGGATGAAGCAAAGTCATTTTTTCAGTATAGTGTCCCTTTAAGTCTACATATATTATTTCTTACTGACAAGATATTTAAAAATACTGAAGGTCAAAAAAAGCTGTGTAGAAGAAACATATCAGCATGTTTGGAACAATCAACAACAGCATTGAAAAACAGAATTGTGGCATTTAACTTAAAACCCCAAGGATGAACTAGTAATTAAATATACAGACCAAGAACCCAAGCATACTACAACATACAGGGAGATTCAATAAAAGTTCTTATCGTTTAAAATGGTGGTAATTTTGCCCCAACCAATCAGATCTTATTTAACATTTGAAAGCTAACATCTGATTGGTTGGGGCAAAATTAGCACCATTTTAAATGATAAGAACTGCACTGCAAACAAGGAATGCTGGGAGTTGTAGTTTTCAAAACATCTAGAGGGCCGCAAGTTTTGACATCCCTGATCTAAAGTGGTATGGTTACTCCAGAATTACAGTAATTGGCACAGCAGGGTTCGTCTTCTACATGATTCAAGTATGCAAAACATGTGATTTCCTTTATCTCTTACCTGAATATCACAGGAAGACAGTAATAGAGTTCCTCCATGGCAAAAGTTTACTTTTCAAAGCAAATGTGGCTAAAAGGGTATTGTTTCTTCCCATTTAAACTACGGTACAGTGTTTCGTTCTTCTTTACCACGTTGGTAGATGTGCAATCTTAATGAAAAGTGCACATGAATCTCTGTGCAGACAATTTATAACTGTATCTAACTGTGAATCACTGTAACAGTGAAAGTGAAACTTTTATGTGGTGAGAGGAAATTAAGCAGTTTCCATAGACGAATAGTAGGACAGAACATCTTACCAATATGCAATAAGTTAAATATATGTAACTTATTGCATACACATATATATCCATGAGGACCTAACAAATAGGAGGACAATACAGTTTTTAAGTTGCCTTATACGTAATTATACATTATTCGGCTGTGTACAGTTCTGCTGTAGCTGGAAGGGTGACAGTTGGTACAGTATATGTGAATTGCATGATGTGAAATTCCCTTTTCAAATGCTGCCTCATAGGGATTACCGAGCATTGCATTGCCCTCATAGCCAGATCAGATGGACGTTGATTAAGAGAGTAAAACAAGTACTGAATTGAAGGCATGTAGCAACACACACACCTCAGAGTTTTCAGAATAAATACCCATTAAAGGAATAGTTCACTGCAAAAGTGAACTATTCCTTTAATGCATTGATTGAAAACCGGGAGGATATGGAGCTATTCCTTACCTTCCGTTCTTCAATCAATGCATGTGAAGCCAGGAACGAAGGTAGAACAAACTTACCTTTCACACGATCCTCAGCAGCAGCACTGAAATTCCAGACCGGGTCTGTTAAACTATGATCGCGCATCCGCACTGTAATTAATCAGAACCAGCAAGCGGTCGGGACCTGTCAGTGCTGCTGGGGTCCACCCCCAAAACTAAAATGTAACCCACTACTGGCCCCGCTATGTAGTTTAAAAAAATCCTTACCTTACATCTCTGGTCCTTATAGTTCTGGACTGGACTCCTGCTGTCTTCCTGCCTCCTCCCTGTCCTCTGAGGACAGTGGCATGTGCAGGGAAGCCATTTCTCACCTTAGCTCCCACACTTCAGATCCCTCCCTGGCTGACCATCACCCAGCCAAAAAACACTTTTGTAGTATAGAGCTCCCCTGTCCACCCCCAACCACATTGTCAGATGTCTAAAAAAAGGTTATGAACTCCGACCCCTGCTTGCACGTTACAGCAAGCAGAGAGCAGGATCAGAACGATGGGGGAGCAAGGTGCTGTAAGTACAGTTCAGAATCTTTTTTAAAAGAAACTGACAATGCAGTTGGGGGTGGGCAGGGGAGCCCTACATTATACTAAAAGTTTTTGTTTAGGGTGGAGATACTCTTTAAAGAAAAATACTGTGGACCCCTAAACCACTGCCTCCTCTAATAGTCCCAGGGTGAGAACCAAAACCACTAGGTCTTAACTCTTGTTTTTGCTCTAAATGCTACTCACAAGCTGTTTAAGTCCAGAGCACAATGCCAGTCTAGCTCTGCAAGAAGAGGAGTCCCGAACTCCCATAGAGGGGCAGGCTTGACTGGCATTAACTTTGAGTACTATTAGAGTAGGGAGGCAGTGTCGGACAGGCCCACAGGGTTATAGGGGAATCCCTGTCACAGGACAACCTGTGTGAGGTTGTGGGAAATAAGGCAAATCAGGCAACACAAGCTCTTTTGCAATTAGAGGAGCTTTATAATAATGCAGCAGCATCAATCACAAACTTATCCTATCAAGCAAGCACTGTCCTTGGGATGCAGTCCCTGGGATCTCAGGGCTCCACTCTCTGGGCTCCACTGCCTTGAATCCAAACTGCTGGGCTGCTGCTGGTGTCTCCTGGGCTGCTGAATCCTTCCCGGATCCCTTGCTCTCAAGCTAAGGGACAGGGTAATGGGTTACAGCTCTGAGCTGCTGGACACTGCCTAAGCATGTGTCCTAGCTCTGTTCTCCCTTGCTCAGCAGCTTTCCCTTCTGGCAAGCCCTAGTCTGCTTCCTCCTGCAGATTAGCCTCCTGTATCCCTTGCTCTCAAGCTAAGGGGCAGGATAGTGTTAATCAGCTCCTAGCTACAAGATGCTGCCTCAGCATGTATCCTAGCTCTCCCTTTGTGCTTCCCCCTCATGTGGACTAAAGCTGCTCTTTTTATTCCCACATTCCCTTTGAAGTGCAAATAACCAACCTTAAACCAGCAGCCAATCATCAGACTTACTGAACAGCAGACCAATCAGCAAATTACTTAACTAAATCTAGCCGCATAGCCAAGGGGGAACCGTACTAATGAATTTGCGACAGGCAGTCTCAGGAGTTTTACCCTTTCAGCCATCTTGTGGACAAAGGACTAACTGCATATTCCCAACAGTGTGCTTGGTACATTTTACATAAACATTATTTACACAAGATATAATACTGGGAGAGGTGGTTACTGGATAAAACAATGCTGAAGACTGGGCACCACTCTCTCCCTCACATAGCATTAATTATTTAATGACATTACAAACCCCCTGGTTCTCTGTAACACCCCGGGTGGGCCCACAGCCCATGTGTCAGTATTTATCTACAGTATCACTCTATTGATCTTATATTATATATTGTTTTTATTCTGCACTACATGTGAATATTAACTGGTCAAATCAGTCTAGCTTTCTTTTTTTCTAATCCTACCTTGTTTGTGTTCTTTATAGCACAGGCAGGGAGATTCAATAAAAGTTCTTATCATTTAAAATGGTGCTAATTTTGCCCCAACCTATCAGATATCATTTAACATTTGAAAGCTAATATCTGATTGGTTGGGACAAAATTAGCACCATTTTAAACGATAAGAACTTTTATTGAATAACCCTGAGAATGTCTAATTATGAATAGTGAATGGATTAGTTTACGTATTTACATCTTAAAAGGAATATTAGTATCTCACTAGATGAAAAAAAGATATTTTGACGTTTGGAAGCAAAATTCAGCCAAATGTATTTAATGGGGGGAAAAATCTATGGGTATCTATGTGGAAACATTACAGTTGTCAGATTTCATACCATTAATGAGTCACTGACTGACTCACTACTTTCATATCTATTAGGGCAAACCATAAAAAATACAACAGGTTCTTACACCTAAATGAAACACACCTAAACTATAGGAGAAGTGATGTTGTGTGTGAATATAAAAGATACACATTGCTGAGTGGTAACCTTTCTGGTTATTAGCAGTGAAAGGTGGATCCTTTTAAAATCAAATAAAGCCTAAAAATAAATTATGTTTTGTTGATTCTCCAAGTAATGAGGACCACGACCAGTATATTTTCTACATGAAAATGCTGTTAGCTAACAAATTGTTACACATATGGATGGTACTCTACCTTTTCTGTCTGAGTTCTACTACAGGTACCACGTTCTGGACAATTAAATCTTTGATACTAGCGCCATAGACTTGAATGGTCCTGACACCAATGGCCACAAAGAACCATAGGAAACAATAAGCGACTCAAAGGCTCAGCCAATCACAGGCGCCGCTGCCAGTCCAGCCCCTTCTGCACGATTAGCTCTCTTCTAATTAGATATTTAATAATAAGTATTGCCTCCTTTCTCTCCCTTTCTTGCAGAAGTTGCTACCTCCTCTACCTGTTCCATGACATTTTAGGAACTTTAAGGATGGGCAGAGGAGGCAGCAGGGGACAGAGCAGTCAGTTACTGTCTGTGATGTCAGTCACAGCCTTGATTGACCGCATGAAGGTAAGATCTGGCTTTACTGTGCCAGAATCAGGGCAATAATTATTCTTAAATTTCTGGTTAATAATACATCTAATAATGTGCCAAATATATTGGTTGGAATTTGAGGCAGCTAAATTTTTTTAAGGGTGACCGTGTCCTTTAATGGCAAATCCTAACTTTCCCCCCCATCATTAAGCTAAGCTTTACTTTTTGTTTAAAGGGAAAGTTCAGTGGAAAATAGAATTCTTTTTAAAATTCATACAGGGGGGTGTACTAAAAGTTCTTATCGTTAAAAATGGTGCTAATTTTTAACCAATCAGATGTTGGGTTTCAATTGGTAAAAATTGGGCAAAATTACGATTTTTAACAGTTGACATTAGTGAACTGACATTTTTAAGGTTCTAATGGTCCTTCTTCCCAGTATGCATCACATCTTTGAAATGTTCCTAACAGTAATTTCTACTGATTGGCTGTTGGATGGGACAAACATGCTCAGATCTCTACTGAGCAACGGAATCAACCCAGGCGCTGGGTCAAGGGCAAAACCATAACGGTCTCTATTAAGGGTCCTGCAAACAGGAAGTCAGTTTTTTAACAAGTATTCATTTATACACAGTTAAAATGCTTAATGGGCCAGTTAAGTTCATTAGGATGGAAAAATACTGCTCCTTTCCTTATATCCTTAAAAGTATATGTATTTGCACTTAATTTTCCCCTTTAAAAACAAAGTTGGTCTTTGGACAGAATCATCTGTAGTAAGTATCATGGTGAAAATGGAAGGTTTTGGGCACTACAACTGTTCATAATTGTGCACCATGCTGATAACAATATATTGATACATATATACTGGCTAGGGATTGATTTATTCTACTATTCCAAAATAAGCTATTTCCCCTTTAGCCAGAAAAACATCTAGCAAAGGAAAATGAAATGGTGTTGAGATCAATGCCCACAATCACTATAAATGTGTAATTATAAGGCCTATGAATATAAATAGTTTCTCAGTGGTTCATTAAAAACAGAAAACCCATCTTTCTCGCTGTATTGTAAACTATGTCTTGTGAAAACACAAGCATTCATTTGCAAGTGGGGGATGACACGCTGTCATAGTAACCATGTCCTCACTATTCCCTTTGCTTTCTCCAGAAAGAAATGACAGAGGGTTAAAGATTAAACAAGACAAACGAGCAGCAACATTTGTAAGGTTAATATTGAAAACCAACAAACCAATGTTCAATGCTCTTGGCAAAGCACAATAATGTGCACTATAATGGGGGTCACAATTTAAAGGAAGGAATGTGCAGCTTAAAATCATGACGCACCATTGCTTATCAGTACAGAATGGTCCCAGTGCTTGGAGGTATAGGCAAACTATATCTGCATCATAATAAGTATAGCGTACATCCAGTAGGCAGGTACTACAACAAATAAAACAGTTATATATTGTGATTTACCATTCTCCTCCAATCATGTAATTAGTTTTATCTCTCCCCAGCAGCTTTTTACCTTTGCACTTCTCCAACACATGGTTGACAAATTAGAACTACACACTGATGATAATAAATCTCATTTACAGTACTAACATAGCTACATAACTACTAAGCACTGGGGCTGCAACAAACAATTATATATTATTTATCCATTCAGTATCTGAGGATTGGTACATGATGTTCACCTTTATCAATTTCTTTCTTATTTGTTCATTGTTTAATGTCAATTTAGGGAAGAACACATGCATATACTACATGAATTTAGACATACTGCAATTGTTTCCACGATATAGTAACCACTATGTGACCATTCATACATTGTTTGCAGGCGAAAGGCAAGTTGAGATGTTTTGCAATCTTTAAAGGGCATCTATACCCAAAAATAGGTTATTTTAAATTGATCATAACTGGAAACTATAATTCTTCCCAACCACCACTGTATCATTTTTTTGTTGATCTGCCCCCTATTTCTTTAGCTATCCAATCTAAAACTTCTTATATTTCAGCTGTCAATCAAGTTCCTCTCAAAAACTATTCTTCTGAGAGTAGTTTTACTGTAACTGAAATGGTGACAGAGTTTTGACAGTTGGAATGCTGTATGCTGTGTGCAGGCTTGACAGTTGGTTTGTGGGAATAAAGTCAGGTCGGATGGAAGTGGGAGAGGTTAAAAGAGGGAGGGGGGATACTGCTCCTAAACAAAATGTGTGCCGGATTGAAGGCATGCAGCAACACACCCAAATCAGAGTAAGTGCTACTTACAAGTATTCAATTATAGATTAAGATGAAGCAAAGTCATTTTTTCAGTATAGTGTCCCTTTAAAATCACAACTGAAAAGACTTTTTTCTTGCAAAAAAAAAAAAGAGCGCAAAAAACCATTGCTACATTAATTGCATCACTTGCACTTTTTAAGAAATAAAATAAATACATACTTCACTTTTTTTCAAAAATGTTTGGATATGGCACAGGCAATGCAAAATGAGAACAAATTCCACGCTAACCTTAAGCACATCGGGTAGCGTGGGTTTTGAAGTTATTTTTCCTTTTAGCATGGGATATTGCATCTCCCTGCCATTTCTTAGTGCTACATTATTTAAGATCTGCAACTGGTCATAAATTCTTCTATTGAAGAATACTCCACAAATGGCTTAGATTTTACAGGTTGTGTTAACATATAGCTTTGCTGGAAGTACCCTTATAAATAAAAATAACTTGTGCAATAATGTAATAGTCGATAATCAACATAAAACCCTTTAACCGCTTAGTTACCATTGGAATAACCCTCCAGACTTCAAAACCTGAAAGAATATCCCCTATTGCCACTTTAATAAGCGGAGATGGCAGTAAATGCTGACTTATCTGTAGCACGACATGTTGATGTAGACATGTGTCAAGGACAATGACAGAAAACCAGCTTGTGAACACTGCCTGTCACATCTGAGATTTATTGGAGAGTCAGTCCCAGAATATGCTGTGTAATTTAATGAGGTGAGAACAAGAAACAACCAGTCATGTGAAGCATCTTCATACAGAATAATGAAATGTGCCTCCTTATCAATGCTAAGCATTAGGAACACTAAGTAAAATAAACTGAATGGGAATCAGATATGCCATAACACTAAAGCTGGTGTAGAATATTGGAGGATTCTGGGAGTTGTAGTTTATAACAAATCGCTAATTTAATTTCACTGGCATTGTATAGGAATGGTATATTAAATATTTTTTCTTTGTCATTCTTACATTATTTTTTTTTTTTTTATAAAAGTAAGAAATGTGTGTTTTGTGATTCTTATGTGAATTTGTAAGCAAGATCTTTTACATAATTCCCTAAAGGTATAGTTTCCCATAGCAACAAAGTACGCAGTCAGTTGACTTTTCCCCATGTCTATATATTGTGTCCTTTGTGTAATTACCCAATGCAAACAATTAATCTACCTGGATGTCCTTTCACAATACACCACCCTGGATACATTCATGCTAACTAACAAAGAAAGAAGATTGAAATTCTGTTGAGAAAGAAAAAACAAATCTCCATAGCCTATATACAACATAATCAGTATTCATGACATGTTTGCACCATGCTACATTTGTACAACTGTAGTACAGGAAGGGGGGTTGTTACCAGCCTTCATCTGTTTTACACTTACTTTTACCTTCTCACAAAAAGCAGGTGTCATACAGTTGGCAGTAGGAGAATATATCAGATACATTGTACAAGGTATTCCTTTAACATGGCTATTACCCTTAATCCATTGCAAAACAAGAACATCAAGACCTCCACAATCTATGAGATGATGAGTATGTATATCTGTAAGGCATACTAAATTACAGGCATGTAAATAACTCTTTCTATTGATCTTACTCTTTAGCAAGCCAACATAAGGGATGGAATAACACATGGTTGAAAATAAACTGTTCTATTTTCTTTGCATTGCAAGATAGACAAAATACATTTAGAATACTAAAAGGCAAATAGCAGCTTGAATTGACAGCCACACTGGCAAGCACACGGTTCTTACGTCACATCAATGGGCCAAGTTACTAATAGACTTGATTCTCCAATTAAATTAGACATGCAGGGACTTTTTCTGGGAACCAATTAGAAGCCCAAAGACATTACAGAGGGTAAAGCCAAGTGCAATCTACATAATACTATTTTTCAATGCCAGAATATGTAATCAAACAAGGTTCTAGCTTAATAACAAATGTATGTTCAAAGGTCCAAAAAAACCCACAAAACATCATAGTTTATATTCCTCCCCTTTCTACTGCTGTTAACTGCCCTGTTTCCCTGTGGTGTAAAATACAGAATATGCATGATTACAACAATAGAAATTGTCAATTATGTGATATAACACAATGGATATATATATATATATATATATATTATCCATACTGTATACATAAATCCATATATGCACACACACATTTCACTAGAACATAGAAATGCCCTTGAGTGAACATTAATGAGGGCTAAAAGTTGCCATGGGAACCTGAGGAGGTATTTGTAAATCATAATGATCTCTTGTTGCTAAAGGAACGCGATTGAAAATAATCTAAAATAAGTAAGTGAAGTATATGCAGAAAATAAATTCGGCAATACGGTAACAAAAGTTACACTGTATATGCAAAAAGAACAAGGTTAAACTGGTGTCAAGAGTACCATAGAAAATCCCCTGGTGCCCTCCATTCTGGCCAGGAAAAAAGCAGTTATTAGGATAAAGGTCTGCCTCAATGGTGTAGGATCTGATATGGTGACGCTTCTGTTCACTATCCTACTCAGCAGGAGAAAAATGTGATAAGTCAGATATCTAATGGATCAAACATAGGTGCATTGAAACAAGAGAATGTCTTACAGACTATGAGGTGGGCTAGAAAATACATTTAGGGAAGGCAGGACAACATGAAACGGGAAATTTCATTTCTCTTGTGAAATGTGTGTCATTTGGCACATCTAAGGATGGGGACCACCATATTTTGTTATAACAATTCTGAAAAAAGGTAAAACATTTAACTGACATTATATAAAAAGTAATTCTGAGTTAAATTCCGATTAGTACTCATATTCTATAACATGTTACTCTATCCCTTGCTGAAGGATAAATATTATGCTCTAACCATAGTTTATGTGGGGCGGCTTACTACTAATCCATTTCTACAAAGTTATGACATGCCTAAACTATAATAAATCTCATTTACTTACTAAATAATTAAATAAATGTATTAATTAAACATGTTCCAGTTGATGGTCTTAATATTATTTAATACAATAAACTGGATGACTGAAAACCTTCATAGACACATTTCTTAATACCATAAATACCAAGTCAACCTTTTATAGAAGGCAAAGTAAATTATTCTACAACAGTATAAGATAATCTCTGTGACATTTTAACACTGCTAGACCATTTGGCTGGTTGTAAGAGAGTACACAAAGTAGTTGTGAACTGGGAGACTTAGTGGGCATAAATAACTTAACCAAATTTCATAAAAATTCACAAGTAAAAAATTGTCTCAGTTATTTATGGTGAAAATGGCACAATTAGATTGGGTCCATGATAGAACAGCCATTGTTTTTATATGTGGAAAAGGGAGTGCATTTATCGCTAGAGTCCTTGATTTTGTAAGTTTGGTGCCATTTTAAGAACATATGTCATGTGGATGACTTTATTTTTGTCTTTCATTATACTGGAAATGCTTGTTTAGAATATGGCCTGGAAGTACCACCTTGGTGGGAAGTTTAAAGTTTCTGTATGGCAACATACTAGGTATCAAACATTTCCCCCACAAAATCCTCTAATTTCTAGATGTGGGTTATTTATCAGTAAATAAAAGTGAAGTTTTGTGAAAACTAAATTCTGAAATTCAAAAATAAACTAGTGAAGTATACTGCTGACTGTTTTGTAATCCCACACAATTTGCCATTTGACACTTTTTTTAATAAATGGAAAAGGATGTAAATACAGTGATGGGAAAGAAATATTTGTTCCCCTGCTGAATTTGTACGTTTTCCCTCTGACAAAGAAATGACCAGTCTATAATTGTTTATTGTAGCTGGGAGATACAGAATAACAAAAAACCCCTCAAAAACCCAGTACACAAAATTCAGAAATATATGCGCATTGTAATGTTAACATATTGGAAAAGGAACGTGACTGGTTCAAGAGAGGTGTTAAGGAGGCCATTTATGTGAAAATAAAGAAACCAAGCCTAAATAGAGGTGGGGGGGTTCGACACCAACTGTCTGCCATGTACAATGCTGTTTTAACACCTTACTCTGGGCGTTCCTATAACACCTCTTAGCCACTATCTAATCACACCCTTAACACCTGGCTGTGATATGCTAATTGGGATTTTCCAGGGTACATAATTGCCAAAGATTCTTGTACAAGTCATTCTGAATTGAGAAAGCCATGACTAGCGAAACGTCTTCAAGAACTAAACTTCAAGTCCAGTTGATCTAATTGAATACAACAGATATACCATGACTTGGATGAATGAGAACCTTTACAAGCATTGTAATGAGTGAAAAAAGTACTTAATCCCCTATCAACCAATAAAAATTTCAGGCTGCCAGGTGTCTTCACTGCATGCAGGTAACAAGCTGAAATTAGGAGCACCCTCTGTAATGGTGTGCTCCTAATCCTAGCTTGTTCCAGTACCTGTATAAAAGGCATCTGTCCACAGAAGCAATAAATCTATCAGATTCCAAAGAAACTACCATGGACAAGACCTAAGAGCTGTCTATGGATATCAGGGACAGGAAAGTAGACCTGCACAAGGCTGGACTGGGCTAAAAGAATATCACCAAGCAGCTTAGAGAGAAAGTAACAACATAACTGTCAATTTCCCTCGGTTTGGGGTTTCATGCATGATCTCACCTCATGGAGTTGCAATGATCATGAGAATGATGATGAAGCAGCCCAGAACTACACAGGGGGGAACTTATGATCTCGAGGCAGCTGGGACTATAGTCTCCAAGAAAACAATTGGTAGCACACTCCATGCCGTGAAGGACTGAAATCTTGCAGTGCCCCCTTTTTAAAACAGCACATGCAAAGGTTAATCTGCAGTTTGTCAATGAACTGGATAAAAAGAGTTTTGTAAGATGAGACCAAAAGTTAACCCTTTGGCATTCACTTGCCCTGCTTGGAGTAGGAAAAATGCTGCTTATGACCCCAAGAACACCATCCCCACCTTCAAACATGGAGGAGGAAGCATAACACTTTGGGGGTGTTTCCCTGCTAAGGGGAAAGGACACCTTTACCACATTAAAGGGACGATGAACAGGACCATGTACCATCAAGTCATGGGTGAGAACCTCTTTCCCTCAGCCATGGCATTAAAATAGGTTGTGGATGGGTATTCCAGCATGACAATGAACCTAAACACATGGCCAAGGCTACAAAGGAATGTCTTAAAAAGAAAAAAAAAATTAAGGTCCTGGGATGGCCTATCCAGTCTCCAGACCTTAATCCCAAAGAAAATCTGTGGAGGGAGCTGGAGGTTTGAGTTGCCAAACATTGGTCTCAAAACCTTACTGACTTGGAGAGGATCTGAAAAGATGAGTGGGACAAAATCCCTTCTAAAATGAATATGCAAACCTAGTGGCCAACTACAAGAATCGACTGACCACTGTGATTGGCAACAAGGGGTTTGCCACCAAGTACTTTTGCACGCTGGTTTTATTTGTTGTAATTCTGTCTCTCAGAGCTACAATAAACCTACCATTACGATTACAAAATGGCAATTTCTTTATCAGAGTGCAAACATACAAAATCTGAAGGGGATCAAATACTTCTTTCCCTCACTGTAGTGTCTTGCCTCAAAGGTCTACAGCATATTGCAAGAATGAATCTACAAGATAAAATTACACCAGGATATCAGCAATGAGATGGCAGAAGAAAATTATAGGAGATTCTTTTGCAGTGTCACTGGTTTCTTGGAAAGTGTGATTGACAATCACATCTGCTAAGATTAGTATGTTTACGTCACCTTCCTATCTCTCGTACCATACATAGCCATTTAAAAATAGTTGTGCTGTGTTGCAGGAAAGTATTATATTAACGCATCAATCTGAATGCTCCCAAACCTGAAATAAAAAGTACTTCAACAAGAAAAGCAACTTTTATGAGGGAAGATAAGTTCTTGGAATTGAATTGTAAACTCCAAATGAAAAAGAGAATACTTAAAAGGGTAATTCCACCCTTGTTTAAGAAAAAAAACCTTGTATAAAAAATATTAATATATTGTAGGGCACCCTAGCCCACGACAACTGCCATGTGCGTTTGTTTAAAAAAGAAGCAGAACTCTAACTACATTACTTTAATCCTCTGCCACTCTGTTCCCTCTGCTTGCCAGAAGTTGCAAGCAGGGGGCTGGACCGGCAGCTGCGACTGTGATTGGCTGAGAGGCAGCCAATCATAGAAACGGCTGCCAGCAATGCAGAGCACTGGGGGAATGAAGTAATGAAAGTAGAGTTCCTTTAAAAAAAACAAACATGGCAGTTGGCGGTGGGCTAGGGTGCACTACACTACAGAAAACTTTTTTATAGGTCGGCCACCTGGCAGCAAAGCTAGATCCAAAGGGATGGAGGGAGGGGGGGAGGGAGGGCTTTACTGCACATGCTGAAACCTCACACGGACAAGGAAGCTGCAGGCATATGGATGACTTACAGACAGCTCCTACTCTTCAGTTTCCTGGACTTTGAACAGGCACCGCTGGAGAACCATTTGGAGCAGAAATGTAAGGGCAAGGATTTTTGAACACTACACAGTGGGGCCTGTATTGGGTTAAGTATTGGGTTCAATATTAGATTTGGGAGTGGACATGCCCTTTAACAGAACCATCTTTCCTTTATGTTTTATGTTAGGCAGTAGAGATCTCTTATACGTCTGTCTCTAAACTGCCACAAACTACCCTACCACTAACATACTGTATATTGCGGTGGCTCCTTTTACTGGTCCACTGTTGATAGAAAACATCTGATTGGTTCCTGCAGAGAAACAGCACATTCAAATCTTTGCCCCTCTTGGTAGATAAGCCCAATAATGCAAAGTCTGTTAACCACAGAATCTTGCTGTAATTATAGTAGTTTTGAACACTGGCAAGAGGTTGACACCTCTACTCCCTGCTCAATAAGCTTTTAGGAATTTATGCAGAGAAGGCAGCAGGAGAAAGAGCAGACTATCAAGGCTGTCATTTTAGCAGTCAAAATTTTGGCTAAGATCAAGTTTAGTATCTGTTCGTATTGGGGGGAAGGGGGGAGAACTCTTTTGGCGTCTGGACGGTGATTCTCCCATGCTCTCTGGTTTGGATGAATCTGCACACTACAAACTTCACTGTCTTTCGGATTAAGACTGAGTGAAGTATCCGCTCATGCCATTTGCTGGTTAAGAGGATTGTGCGCCCTAATGGAAAGGGGGAGGCACCTTCCAGGCTCCCGTCTGGATATAGAGCCTGGTCAAAGCCTTGAGGCATGGGATGCAAAAGCTCAGGCTTCCCTTTAGCACTAACATGCACTGGATAGCATGTGTTTATAGCACTCTCTCCACTTCCTGCCATAGCTTTTGGCCAGTTTTTATTTTGTCCCACCATTTATTAAATTTACTATTTATTAACTATTAGCACTTAATAACACGTAGCACTTATTTTTCTTTTGTTTGCACTGTACGGTGGCTGGATTGCCTAAGTCCTTTTTAGGTCCTTCAAGCTTATCTCATTCGAGACCCCCCTGGATGCTTCCTGGTGGCAGCTGGAAGCAGAAGGGGAGGGCAAGTCTGGAAAGGTTCCTGACACCTACTGGCTGAAGGAATCTATGTAGCCTCTTTCAAGCCCTACGGCTTAACAGCTATGGGCATAAGGGAAAGGCAGATGGATCCCAAACCACTTGTACATTTGTGCACTTGATGATGCTATCACAGAAAGCACGACCCTGGGCTTTCGATAAAAGAAAAGGTCTTGATTGACTGGATGAGCCGGCTTCCTCTACCAGAAAGAGAATATAATTTATCCTTGAATATTTAGTTAGTAACATGAATAATAATGTGCTGAACATATTGGTTGACATTCGAAGCAGTTAACTGGCAAGTAACAAGTTTTTGGATTTAAGGCTGGACACTTCCTTTTGATTAGGCACTGTTGAATGGACTGGCATATGATAGCACTTCAACCTGTCAGTAATTCTGAAGCGAAATATATTAATTGACATTTCAGAAGAACAAGCCAGCAGTACCAGGTGAAAAGTTGTACATTTTCTTTAGTTTCTTTTTGACTAGATTGTTTAAGTTACTGGACTGTTAACAAATTTTAAGACAAATTGTATAAATGCTAGTTTGTGGTTAGTGATCACTTATCCACCCTTTTATGTCTGATGCATAAACCGAAGTGAGCAATTCAGGAAAATATATCACATATCATATTTTCTGTAACTTATTCACCCCGAATAAGTTTTATTAAACCTCAGCAATAACTCGTGTTTGTCTTCATACACTGCAGTACTTTGTATAAGGCTCAAATAAACGAGTGGTAATCAGAAACTGGAGACTGATGCAATAAAGGTGAAACATATTTTTGGATATTTATGCTGTACTCTTAAAACCTTGTACATACTTTAGATGAAATTTGCCTCTTCTAATGTTTGTGACAGTCCCCATCATTATTATTGATCTTACCCCTTTAGAAATTATTTGTCATTTTCATAAATTAAAATATATGCTTTTGCAGATCTTGATTTAAAGTACCTACAGGGTTATTCAATAAAAGTTCTTATCATTTAAAATGGTGCTAATTTTGCCCCAACCAATCAGATCTTATTTAACATTTGAAAGCTAACATCTGATTGGTTGGGGTAAAATTAGCACCATTTTAAACAATAAGAACTATTATTGAATAACCCTGCTAATGTTTAACTAACTCCTGCAAACCATGTCATCTTTTCTTATAAAATTAGGCTATAATTTAAAGCCAGGACCTATTTTTTGTTCTGCTGAACAAGTAATATGTACAAAAGAAAATAACAAATTAGGAAAATAACATAAATGGACCATAATATAATGCAAGAATTTCAATTGCAGAGATGACATAAAGGGTCACTGTCAGATACTGGTTTAAAAATGTAAAAAAAATACAAAAAAAAATGTTTTCAACGTGACTCATTGCTACCATTTCTCTACAAATAACTCTCCAACTTGTTCCCGTACAATAAAAATAAAACAAGATGGAAATGTTACTGTGGAACTTGCTTTGGGTTGCAGTGACTAGGCTGTGTGTCACAAAGAGAATGGATAAAATGCAAAAATATTTCATACTCTGACGCACTATCAGGGTTATTCAATAAAAGTTCTTACTGTTAAAAATGGTGCTAATTTTGCCCCAACCAATCAGATGTTAGCTTTCAAATGTTAAATAAGATCTGATTGGTTGGGGCAAAATTAGCATGATTGTTAACGATAAGAACTTTTATTAAATCTCCCTGTATATACTTATAAACTAACTAAGGTTCCCACCAATTTTGCATTTAGGTCAACTATGAAATATATATTTGTTTAATAAATGCATATTTGTTTACAAATTATATCCGATGCTTCATTCATTGTATTCAACATTAAGGTTTTATAGCTGCTTTTGGTTTTAGAAAGAAAGTGACCTTTGCTGCAGAGAATCCATATTACTGTTAAATACATAAAGATAATAACCTTTATCATGGTCAGTGACTGCTTATACCTAAGAATATAAAATAGACAGATCTAACATGGCTGGAAGGCAGACGCAACCCCACCCACCTCCCCAAAAAATGCACCTATTGATACTTCGAATAAAAATTAGATTTTAGCCTGTATCTCTCCATTAAAGGAATTAACAATGTTGGTGTTGTTTCTCTCTACTTGTTGTAACGCTTTTACGGAGTAATGTAATATTTGTGAGTAGCGCACCATACCTTACCTCAGGCTCTCAATACAGTAATTGCTTTTAGACGGATACTGTATGATGGGAGCAGGATGAGGTAAGGTGTGCTCATTGCAAGGTTCTACTCCCCCACAGAATTTAAACAGTATATACTCTACTAAAATAATGACTTTGCCTTATTTCAATCTATAAATTAATACAATTGAACAAAGCAGCACTTACTCTGAGGTATTCTGATACCACTGTTTCTAGGCACTTCTCTGAGTTTGGTCATAGCCATACCCAACTTAAATGGTTAGTGCTTGAGACGATCAAACCACATCCCCGTGGTGGGGATATCACTAAATCCCTACTACAAAAGGAAACGGTGTGGATTAAAAGATTAAATACGCTAAAACCGATGGGTCTAAACGATAATGTCAATATTGCCTGTTTTAACTGACCGCAATTCTATTCTAATTTGCTCTCTTTGTTTGCTTTTCAGATATTGAAAGTCTGCTTATAACATAGTCTGTTTCATAGTCGATAAGCCTATATACTATGATTTCGATACGGATACTGTTACGGTTACAGTTACTTATGCAGACATATTATGTTGTCTTTATTGTTATACTATCTTGCCTTTTGCCTTGTTGGATGTACTACATATTCCCAGATGGACTTCATCATCGCCCATCGCTGTGTTTGGACACACCATACCAGCCGCAAATTATCTACTCATGTTTCTCCATAGGCCCATGATTGGCAATATGTGGGGCTTTCTACTTGTGTCAAACTCTTATGTCTTTCACTTTTTGGGAGCTATCAGTGCAAGATATGGACTACCAATACCCATGAGCCACTTAGACCCCTGTGGAGTTGTGGGATTGTATATATTTTTTGTATTGTGTTATGTGCACTAGTGAGAAGGAATGGTTTGGGCCTTACCACATGCTTCCCTACTTGGGGGATGTGAAACTGTTCTCACTTCCTGTTAATTCTTCTGATTGTTGGGGGTGGGGCTGTGACCTGATATTGGATTTGTTTGGGCCTTACCACATGCTTCCCTACTTGGGGGATGTGAAACTGTTCTCACTTCCTGTTAATTCTTCTGATTGTTGGGGGTGGGGCTGTGACCTCACTTCCTGTTCTTCCTGTTAAATTGTATGTTCACTTGTGGTTGGTACACTTGAGAAAGGGTTTTACACCCGAAACATTTTGTGTATACTGCACCAATAAACCTGTTTGCAGCTTGAAATGCCCAGAGTCTTCACTTTATATTTTGTGGATGTTGTTGGTGCCACGACAGGAGCACTGGGAGACCAAGGGCCCTGCCTTCCTGCCCTCAGGGACTACTACTTTGTACTTACTCTGAGGTGTGTGTGTTGCTGCATGACTTCAACAAAGTAATTGTTTTGCTTAGGCTCAGTCCCTTGTGAGGGCAAGCATGCTCAGCAATTCGTATGAAGCAGCACTGGGAGAGAGAATTCCCCCTTATACAGTATACTTACCAACTGTCACCATTCCAGCTACAGCAAAACTGCACATAACAGAAGAGTTTTTTTCCTGCCTGTGGAGCCAGGAATGAAGATAAAAGAAATGTACCTTTCACACTGACAGGTTACAAGTTACAACTGCTTCCTGGTTCTAATTAGCTATAGCGCGCATGCACGATAATCCACGCAATAGTTAATCAGAACCAGGAAGCGGTCAGGAATTCTAGTGTGACAGCTCAGGATCGCGTGAATGGAAAGTTTTTTTTCTATCTTCATTCCTGGCTTCAAAGGCATTGATTGAAGAACGGAAGGTAAGGCATAGCTCCTTAACCTCCTGGTCTTCAATCAATGCATTAAAGGAATAGTTCCCTTTTCCAGTGAACTATTACTTTAATAAGGCATGTGATTGACAGTTGAAATGGAAGATGTTTCAGTTTCGATATCTAAAAAATAGGGGGCAGTTCAACAAAAAAATGGTACAGTGACAGTCGGGAAGAATTATAGTTTTCAGAAATGGGCAATTTAAAAAAAAAAATTTCCCCACTCATCTTTTAAAGTTTGCATTTTATAATAGTGCAATAATGAAAGTTTATTGCATCACTTTTCCAAATGTTTTGGAAATGGCGCAGGCTGTGCAAACTGTATAAAAAACCAAAACAAAATTATATTGGGTTTTACACTCATGTGAGCTATAATGACCAATATTGCATCTCCCAAGTGTTTACTAATATAAGATATTTTTGTATACCTGTTTTACTATTATTAAAAGGGATGGACTTTTGCTTTAAAGTTGGTTTATTTTACAAAATCAGCAACTGTAAATGGCTAAATTTTTTTAATTCCATAATGCTCTGCACAGTGTTTACACTGTTCCCATTTCACAGCAGCCATTTATCACTGTGTGTCTGTTATGGGGCCCATACACGCACCAATCCCGATCGCACGATCAGTATTGGTCTGCTAAATTGTTTTCCAAAGGAGAAAAAATGTACGACAATCGACCAAACATGAACTGACAGTCCTACGATATCCGGATATCCCCACAAGGGAGAGTGAAGAGACAGATACTGTTCTATATGGCTGTTGTGTGTTAATTCCAATAGCCAGCCTGCCAGCCAGTCCTCCAATTAGCTTGCCGTTGGTACATGTATCCTAGGCAAATTATATAAATTCCTTTGAAATTTTTACTTTTATTATGACTGTTTGCTTTTGAAATGAAGAATGTTAATTGCCAACTTAAAACAGGGTTTTGCAAAATAGTTTTATCCATCTCTAATCTAGCACTTAGATTGTAAGCTCCCAGGGGCAGGGATTTCACTCCTTAAGTGTCAGGGAACACCACATGTATAATAGCTATTCATACTTATTTTGGAAACTCTAATCAGGATTAATTACTCATTTAAGTGTATAATTAAGCCAAAATCATACCAGTAACTACCAATGCAAAGGTACATGAAGCCCACAAACACAATAATTAAACATATGAACGCTAAAAGTGGGAATCTTTCCCTTACAGTGTTACAATAAATAAAGCATGATCCAGGATTTGCAGTTAGCCAGAACCCCATTTTAGCTATACATATATGGTACATTGTTTTCATACTACACCAAAACAAGGTAAAACACGACACAAACGGTTTTTACTCTGTCCGCATTCGGCACTATATAGCAACATTTGAAACCGCTTGTTATGTTTTTTAAACATATATATGAAATAATTAAATAAATAAAAATGAAGTAACATTAATGTTCTGTAATTGAAACTCTTTCCTCTTACTTTTGTCAATAATTAATTGTCTGTAGTGGATAATGCACATCTTTCTTATGCTTACCATATGTGCGGTACATATTCCTATTTTATTTATATCAGTTTTTGCAATATCAGTTGTATAAATCCACATAAAGCAAATGCAACTTTATTGCATTCACTCCTATTTAAAGAAGTACTAAGAATTGCTCAGCAGTTTTGTTAAACAGGTCAAATACAAATGATCCACACACATATCTGAATAAAATTAAGTATATGAGCCCCAAGATATGCTAATTACAATATGGTGCGCTTGAATTGTTTGTTCTCCTAAAACATTAGCAACCAATTATAAAATGTTTCAAAGTGGACAGCAGCCCTCTAAAGGTGTGTTGAAGGACAGCAGTGATCAGAGATGTAAGTACTAGGGGAGCAGCCCACGGTGACTACAGGGGGTCCTAAGGATAAGGACCCACTATCACGCACAGCAGCGCATGCAGGATTTTTGCAATGTGCTACTGTGCGCTGCAATTCTCTACACATCTGTTATTGGGACGTATGCAATACACAAAATGTCGTGCACACATGCACTCCAATAGCATTGCATTGGAAATGTGATCTGGAAGCACAATCGAAATGCAGATTGCGCTCGCATCACACTTGTGGGACCTAGCTCTAACTTCCTCTTCCCACAAATGCAGCCCCTAATATCCCCCAACAGCTGCAGATGAAGCAGGGAGATGGACCTACTAATTCCAGCCAAATAAGTGTTAAACCCATGCTACCTGATGTATGATCAGTGTAGCGTGGGTTTAACACTGATTTTGCACTGCCTGCTCTATTTCCAAAACCTTGTGGATTTAGTGCGGTTTAACCTATTCTGTTTAGGCTAAGTTTAGGTTTTTGTCAAAAAGCATCGTAAACCAAATCAGAAGGTTACGTGGAAACAGTACAAAGTACACACAACAGACTATTGACCCAAACAAAGCAACTGGGCCTGATAAACATGACGGACACCAATTAAAATTCACAAGCATGTGTAAATACCTCTAAAAACATTGAGGAGACTAAAAAACAATTTACATTTCAGACATTGTTGAAAAACAGTGTAAACAAAAACAACTGGTTTGCTAAAGTTTAAAACTGAAAGTCTTCAAAGTAAAAAAAAAAATACCATTGAGAAATGTGGTCTGTGTTTTTAATAGGTTTTTTAACTCTCACTTCCTGACAATATTCAGCAAGGTAATTTACATTTCTTCTTCTGAGTCACAAAATGCTTTGCAAAGCCAACAATGACTAATAAGAGCCCCAATGATTGAAATATTGAGCTGTCAGTGAGTCAGGTTTAAATTGTTTGTGAAGGGTGGATAATCTGCAGAGATGCTTCTACAATGGGACAGAAATAAAAATGACGGAGAGCCTGCGGTTTTTATGTTGGCTGCGCAGATTGCATCCAATGAAAAAAATAAAAACTGCATTTTCTATGTTTCTTTCAACCACTTGTGTCAAACAGAAACCGACTTTATATAGAATCGGATGTGCACGTAATAAACAAAAACGTTCTTTAATGATAACATTTTATTCCTAAAAAGATTATGAAACCTAAATCTATAATCTGCTATCATGTATTTGTAGAAGAGTCATCAGTTCCTTTGGCAATGCTAATAATTTTTTTCACATCACCTTTGTGGTTTTATTTCTTATGCATAGAGACATGACGTCTAGAATTTACTACTAAAGGGCATGTCCACCCCAAACAAAAACTTCACATTTAATAAAACACAACCAAAAACCTAGAACTCGCTAGGTTAAAATCTTTCCGTCTTGACAATGCGACTCAGCCGATCACTGAAGCAGCTAGAGGTCTGGCCTCTTCTGCTTCTGCTATGCATGGAAAAGGCACAGAAATGCAGCAGAAAGGAGTGAGTGAATGGGTAATTATATATTTATGATACTTCGCAAGGTCTAGGTTTTGGGGAGTGTTTTATTAAATATGATATTTTTTTTGTTGGTGTGTACATACCATTTAATTCCCAGGTATATCAAAAACAGCAGTCTAGACATATCTGAGTTTAAAAGGTACAGAAAATAAAATTGTTGCTATTAGAGGATTTGAGACATTTTTCAGCTGCCATCTTTTGAAACACAAACAAGTGATTTTTTTGTTTATTAAGAGATTTAACTACTAAGAAGTAGAGTTTGACAAAACACCAGAGCTGAATTAAGACCAAATGGGGTCCTTAGCAATGTTGTGATTTTTATTTCTGTTGAGTAATGTTGGGACCCGCTTTTGTAGCTGTACACAAAGTCTGTTAATTGAAAAAGAGGAAGTATCTTTAAGAAAAAGGTTTGTTTTTAGGAGCACAAACCAAGCAGAGGTGACCAGATTTCATGGAGCAGTTGTCAAACTTCCACCTAGTATACCACCTAGTATAGATTGAATCTGTTATGGTCTAGGTTTTGGGGTGTGTTTTATTAAATATAACTTTTTTGTTTGGGGAGTGGACAAACAGTCTATCAAGGTATATCAAAGACAACAGTCTAGACATATTTAAATATAAAAGGTATTGAAAATAAAATTGTTGCTATTAGAGGATTTGAGCAATTTCTCAGCTGATGCATTTTTATAGCAGGTGAAATCTGTCTTTCATCTGCTACAAATCTGTAAAGTATGTAGCGAGTTTTAGGAACAAGCATTAGTTGCCTTGTGAAAAATTAGACTCTGCTGTACCCTTTTGAAAAAACTTACCTGACTCAGAAAGTATGGGGAAAAGGTATTGGGCATTATTCAGATGTTATATGAGTTTCAATTGTGTACTAGCTACATAATACAAAAATCGCAGTGTCTTAAAGACACGCAAGTGATTATGAATCAACCTGTTTTTTAAACTGAAAGTTCAGCAACTGTAGAAAAACAATGGAAACATGGGACGGATATTTAACAAATTTCAAACAAATAAAAGATTGATAGACTAAAGATAAACCTTGATCATATTATCCAAACAGACCTTACCTTTAAATTATGCCGTTCTCTATTAATATACATTTTCCAATGTTCATATAACTGTTATTCATGTAACACAAGGTCTTCATGCTTATAAACACATATGGAGGTCATTTTCTGGTCATGGAAGACGTGGTATTAATGCACAGATATCTCAAAACCTCTGTATAAAAAAAGGAACAAAAAAAATGTGTTACATGGGGAACTTCTCAGTGTTCAATAACGGAAACAAACAAATTACTAATGATCATCAAAGTCATAAAATAAGGTACAAGATGTGCACTTCCAATCATCATCACAAAACAACAATAGAAATGTTGCATTTGTCATTTGCTGTATCAGCCTTTGTTTTCTATGGAAAACAAAGGCTCTTATCAACAGGTAGGTTTGGTAAATTGTATTTTAATAAAACTATAATTATTTTTTGCTATACTTGTAAAAAAGAAACACTAACAAAATATAAAAGTTTTACAACAAACAATATATTTAAATTATATTTATATTGCAAAATGCACATATAAAATCAAAATAACACTGGCAGTGGTCCCAACCATATATTCTGGAACATATAAAACAAAAATGAATATGCTAAATAATCCTTTAGTTTAGTGCACCAATGCATTGGTGCTAAAAGTGCAAAAGTCCATTTTAACTGGTAAATGTATCCTTTACCTAAATAAAGAGCAGCATGATCAGACCTGTGTGTGTATGTGTGTGCTATATATTATATATATATATAATATATATATAATATATATATATATATATATATATTATAATATATATATATATATATATAATATGTAATTGGTGGTGGATACACTTTCGAACTGTCCTTTTGGTTAACAATATAGTGTGTGTGTACGGGGGTCTGCGATATTGTTAAGCAATACATCTTGCCGGATTGCTATACAAAATTTGGGAACAATGGGCATTGTTATTCCCACCCCAGGGGACAACAAGCTCATTCACTTCTCCCCTTTCTAATTTGCATTACAATCTGCTCACCTATTGCTGAGCAGAATGTCTCTACTGGTGTCTTTTTAGAGACAATTTCCAATGAAAATCAAAAACAGTAAATTTTCAAAAACAATTATCCAACATATCTGTTGTATTCAATTAGATCAACTGGACTTGAAATGTAGTTCTTGAAGACTTGAACTACATTTCAAGTCCAGTTGATCTAATTGAATACAACAGATATACCATGACCTGGATGAATGAGAACCTTCACAAGCAATTATCCAACATGTACCGCGATTTAGAAATCAACAGAGAATATGAAAGTGCCTAGCCATTAAAAGGAGCACTCAGTGGAGAAATCTTACTCTTATATGCTCATAGGTAGGTACTGTTGCATTGTGACTGAAAATAACAAACTACACATTTTCTTGGATTCCAAAGAATACTATTGTGTTAATTCTAGAAAGGTACATTGGTCCCTGGTATGGTTATTGGTAAATAAAAATAACTGATCAGAATAAGGTCATCCAAGAGTATCTAAACAAGAGGGGTTATGGGATGGGGCTTTTATGGAGCATGTGCAGATTTGTATTTTGTCTGTGACAAAATACAACAGATGGACACCTACAGTCTACAGTGAAATGATGACATCAGATAATTAAGATGTTTTTTCTACAATACTGCAACTGTTAGGATTCAAACAATCCACGCATGCTTGTTATTATTTTATTTTCCATTCTCCTTAAATAGATTTATTTTTCACTAAAAAAAATCAAATGATAATATAAGGCACTATAACTGACATTCCACCTCACAATATCCACCTATTCAAACTGTCATAGATAAATGAAGGTATTCCATGAGTATTTGGACCTTAGTTAGTTTCCCCAGACACCATTTTAATGACATGCTGGTGAAAGTTGCAGGTGTGTGGTACTTAACACACATGACTCATTTATGTCAGGTTTTATAAAGAGCAGTAAGTTGAGGAAAAGGCATATTAATGTATTCTCATCTAACTGTGTATTTAGTTGTTGTTTGGAAACTCAAGCTATTTAAAGCCCATATGATTTGCATTAATTATACTTCCTTTTCTAATATTGTTATGGGTGTTGCCAAAATTTCCGAAACCAAAATTGTGCTTTAATTTATCCGAGCCTAAACTTAAATCTGAAGCAGATGCCCTTTTTAGAGAGGGAGGGGGAATCCCTTAAAGATTTTGCTTTTAACCTACGCAAAACTATTTTTAAACTCCTGGTGCCTCAATGTGGTAAAACTAGTATTTTTAAAAGGACTTTAATAATGGGTTTTAAAAGTGGGTGTTTTTTAAAATTTGGAATATTTTTTATATTTCTCAGAGAGGTAGGAGAGAGTAAACTTACCCTCATTCTGTGCCGTAACAAGAGTGGTGAGCTGTCAAGGAGCAAAAGGTGTAGTGAATGTCAGCTCTCCAGCTAGACTCCCAGTCCACCTCACTGAGGGAGGAGTGGTAGAGCCGTCAACCAGCGCATGAGCTGCTCTTTGACAGCTCACTGCTTCTGTTACAGCGCAGAATGGGAGGTGAGACTTTCCTCTACTTCCTTAAGAAATATAGAATTAATTAAAATCAATACTATTATTTATTATAACAGGAATTCCTTAAATTTCCTATCAATAATAACAATAATATTGACATGTATTTGAAAGAAAATGAGGCATTCTGTAGTTGTTGAATTATTATTTCCTGCATCCAGCCGACCAGAAAAAGAGATGAGGTAGCCATAGTTTATAGCTAAAGTACATGTCATTCAGCTCTGAATAGTGACATTAGAATGAAATTGAGCACATTTAGTTTGTAAGGTATGGGAAGCTAGCATCCCTACCATCATCAGGTCATTTTAGTGTCTTATACAATATATCAGGCATCACCATGGCCATGATATATATGTAAGAACAAGCAAATAGAATACTGATCCAGAAGTGTAGGGTGCTCCCTTATATATTTACAATGCTAAGCACTCTGCACATGTCTAAATGTTTTATATAGTGACACCCAAACAAACAAAAAAGAAACAGCTGATCACACCCTAGGGAGGCACACCTACCAAACCAAGGGGAAATGTAGTAAACTATACTATACTTTACTATAGTAAAATACTAACATCAGAATGCATATACACAGGGAAAAAGAACGAAGAAAATAATACATTAAGAAAACAAAAATAATCCCACTTTTTACCTATGCTAAGTACTCAATTAAATAAAGCATTTAATGTATAAAATCATTTTGGGACCTTACATACTGTATTTAAAGAGATCATACATCGGACCACTGCACAATTGACTGCATACATTAAAACTATAGGAGAACAGTAATCTTTCAACTGCTTACAAGCCATTAAAAGAATGTTTTACAGAAATTTGCCTAAAAATTTTTTCGAACACAATTCAAGAATGCTGATTTACACCCTTCCATCTGTTGTTAAGCTATTTCTCGTGCTCGCAAAACCAATCTTTTCCTCTTAAAAACCCAGACATCCACTCTTAATTGGTGACCAATGAACATAAGATTTGTAACGAACTGGACACTATAACATAAAAATAAAAAATATATACTTAATTTCAGTAAGAATTACTTAATATGACCCTCCAATTATGCCGTTGTTATTTATTTCATCATCTAAGGAAGCCAATAAAATTTATATTGCTTCTTCATGCATAAATTTGTTTTGACCGATAGTCTCCATTTATGGCACCGCAAGTTGAAAGGTTAATTAATCAGATCTTTTTACTGGGCAAGCTGCATAAATGGAGGATTTGGGGGAAAGACTGGGGGTATTACATCCCACAAAAGGCTGTGCTCCTGAATCAATTACACGTTTGTTAAGAACTAGCAGCACTAGTCAAAACACATTCACAAGATACTTCTGAAGTTTTCACAGAGCTGATCTTCCAACTTCAAACTCCAAATGTGTTTAATCCAAAAGGAAAACAGGGATCGTGCCATACTGTAGTTTTAGTTCCAAATGCTACAATTTGTTGCTTAGGTGTACATTTCAATCAGCATAAAGGACTTCTTTAGATTGCTCTTCAAAGTCTTCAGGATCCCAAATAAAATGTCACTGTTAACGTCATACTTAAGGCCACACAAAAAACATTACTGTTACAATTTCTCCAATATTTGACACCACAAAATATAATATAAACCAGCAAAATACTTACAATTGATTAAGCTATAGAACTATTAACATGGCCCAGAATCTCTTGACAGTCTAGACTTTGCATTGCTGGTAGTTGTAAAACTAACACTTTGTACAAATCTAGCTTGCTTACAAGCAATGCAATACAAGTTTCAGTTATTCTATTGTATACTACCATTAGGACTACCTAAATTAATTTGGCTTTATACCTACTCATTTATAATGAAAACATACGGAGCAGAGAACTCTCATCTGTGTGTCAGAAATGCCCATAGATACTAGTGGTAAGAAACTGGCTGTTAATATGCCTTTCTGCAAACTTATAGGAAAGTAAGTGGGAAGACATCTGATATGATATTACAAACCCAAAGTTAATTTTATTTGCAGACTCTGTAGGTGGTTTAAATAGACTGTGGAGGAGAGTTTCATGCTGAGTATTTAGGTTTTTTTTACTGATCCTTCAGTATTAGGGCATTAGGTCTGTTATACAGGGATACCAGCAAGGGGGGGGATTTGGCCATCAGATATCTAAACAGGCAAAGTAGAGGCAACAATTTACGGAGAGATGCTACTGGCTTTTTAAATCTTAAAGTGCAGCAACAATTACCATTACATGTTTTTAAAAACATAGCTAATTCTCAGTTCTTGTTTCGTACCATTAACAGGCAAGCAAAATTTCTGTATTTCTACCAATAATTGCACATAAAGAATTTAAAACTCAATCTGTGCGTGAATCAATTTTTTTGATCAAAAATCTAAAGTTTTCCTGAAATTGAAAGTGTAAATTAAACATAATGCTATTCATGTATGGATTGATTTAGTACTACTGCATTATAAGTACTATTGTATATACTTGAGTATAAGCCAAGGTTTTCAGGCTTTAAAAATAGCCTGAAAACCGAATCTGGGCTTATATCCGAGTCAATCTTACCTGCCTTCCAAATGCGTCCACAAAAGACAGGAGAGCCGGAACATAGCACTGTTACGCACCAGGGCCTCGCACTGAGCCCCAATCAAGCCCCACTGCATAGTCTTTCAGGGCTGGATTTACAATCAAGCCCCACTAGAAGGTCCCTCAATACTGCAGGACTCCTGGATACCACCATTTAGCAATACTGAAGAAAAGAAGCAAGGAAGAAGGTCTGCAGGTCGGATGTGCAGGTAAGAGAGGCATAGAGTTTTGGTATATGGGTTAGAGGTGGGAAGGAGAATTGTTGCTTACTGTATGTTGTTAATCTTAACTATATGTTTATTGAATCTTGCCACTCCACATGTTTAGAAACTACAACTCCCAGCAACCAAAGCATTGTATGTGTATAGTTTATAAGCCCCTCATTTTATAACGATATATTAAGTGAACTTACAGTGGTAAACAGTGACAGTCTAAATGGCGACATGCTAAACACACATGTGAGTTTCTTTGTTGTGGGTTCACATACTAAAAGAAAAGTACACTGTAATTTCTCGGTCTAGAACTCTAGGCAGGATGCACTTCCTGATAATCAGAGACTTGCATAATTGTGCAAAGGGAATATTAAATATATATATATACACACATATATACATACACACACAGCTAATAAACAATGAGCTCCAAGGACTTTTAATAAAGTTTATTTACCATGTGTTACAGTTAAATTCATTTTTCTCCTGGTGTAGAAAAAATGTGCATCTGCCAGTTGCACCCAGGCAAGTATATCACTGCATTGAGTGCCTGCAATTTATGGAAATATATATCTTTTCTTTGTGTATTTATGCAATTATTATTATGTATTTAGTACTATAACTGCACTTGTGATTTTTTTTTGTATACTAATTTACAGAGCTACCGTATATACTCGAGTATAAACCGAGGTTTTCAGGCTGTAAAATCAGCCTAAAAATCCGACCTCGGTTTATACTCGAGTCAGTAAGTTTACTAGAGAAATCCAGCAGCCGCTCACTCCCACACTCCCTATACTGATGCACTGGCTGACGTCACTGCCTGGTGCCGAGTAGTGACATGAGCTGATGCATCAGTATAGGAGCGTAGGAGTGAGCGAGCGGCTGCCGGATTTCTCTAGTAAGTTACTGCAGAAGGATACCAAGGAAGGAAGCCCACAGAAGGACGCCCACAGAAGGTACCCACTGAACTGGGTGGGAGGGTGAGGGTGCAGATGTATGGAAACTTCAACTCTCAGCTACTAAAGCATGCTGGGAGTTTTAGTTTCCAAACATCTTGAGTGCCAAGCAATGAGGCTTTAGTTGTATTTTAAATGGACAGCAGAATTCTCATACATTAATAGCCATATCCAGTATTTTTACCAGTACAACTACAGTGCCAACATGACTATACCAGTTTATAATTCTTCCCATGAAGAACAAGAAACTATTTACAATTACACATTTTAAATTATTAGTATGGTTTACTTTTTTTAAGGATTTGTTTTTTGTAGCGATAACTACCTATAGACCATTACCTGTAAATAGATCTGACCACGTTTTTTATTTAGCTTTCAATCTTGAACTATGTACTAATCTGTCAATAAATTATAAGAGCTGACAAAAATGTTTTAAAAAACTGCCCCCTAGGAATGTATTATTATTATTATACTGCCATGGTGGCAAATTTGCAATAAAATTGCTGGTTCTTCTGGAGCTCAAGAGCCTGGGAATAGCTAAATTAACAAATACAAAATAGACACCAGTTTAACGGATTCTCTTAGTATATGTCCAAACATTCTGATTTTAATTTTTTGACAAAACAATTCAGCCTACAACTTTTATTATGACCTATGGCCAAGGAATTATGTATTAAAATAATGTATCATTTGCACTTCTAAGAAATTTTAACTATTCTTAAAGGAGAATTAAAGTTTCCAGACAACATTGTCCAAATAGGGCACATTCACAAACTTACATCAAGCTGTGTCTAACCTCTACCTTTGCTGTGGATGTTGGGTTGTTTACAAAATAAACTTGCGTGTACTAGGGGTCAGCTCCCACTATCCACTATACAAGTGTCACTGTACATTCACATACTCTTTAGTGCTCATCAGATAAAAAAAAAGAACTTGCATCCTTGCTTCCTAGAAGCTGACAGTCAATCACATAACAGATCAGAGTTCATCCCTCTCCCTGACACAGAACAGGGATTTCAGTTTTTAGTTTTCAGGGTAACCTTTGAAATAAAAAAATAACAGAAGTGGTATACAGGTGATACCTTTATTGTCTAACTAAAATAATCATAGCAAGCTTTCAGAACATTCTAGTTACTTTTTCAAAAAAATAAGTCTGGGAAATTAAACCTGCAACTTGCACATGTACTGTCTTGCTACAGCATAGCTCCTATCCCTAGCCTAAGAGGAACACTACTACATGTAGAATTTTTATATTTTTTTTAGAAAAAAAAGAGTACGTCTGGGGATTTTAACCTGTGACCTTTTTGACTGCATGTTTCTAAAACTAGTGTTCTTCTAGGTGAGCAACCACTGCTTAAGTGGGGAATCCGAATACACTTAGAAGAAAAAAAATGTCATACAAATGTCTCCATACCAGTATGGAAGTCCGTGATAAGACTTTGAAAGCTGCTTGTTAACCTGCAGTTTATTTTCCAGCAATTCACACTGACTGGTAAATAAATTGCAGGGTAACAAGCGGCTTTCAAAGTCTTCTCAGGGACTTTCATATTGGTGTGCAGACATCTCTATAGAAAATACTGTGCATAGAGACAGTAAATATTGGGGTCAGGGGGCTTGGCTCCTTGATGACTTCATGGTTGTGGGTTGTATTGGCAACAACATGGAAACCTTCTTAGTTACAGAATCTATTTCTTACATGTAATAAATGCAACCTATGTATAGGTGTTCTGGGAAGAAAAGCTTTCATATTATCATTTTAAAAATTTAAGTTTAGTTCTCCTTTACATAGGGCAGCAAATGACAATTTTCCAGCTCCGCTCTCTTCTTCATTAACATATGCTCACCTATGTCAGAGATGGGAGAAGTGACCTACACATACACTTAGGGGCATATTTATAAAAGAGCGAAAAGTAGCGAAATGTTTTCGCATTCGCTTTTCGCATGGGTTTTCGCCAAAAAGACAGTTAACGCTATTTATAAAGGTAGCGTTAACGAATGGCGAAACCGTTTCCGCGAGCTATCGCTAAACCCTTTTCGCCTTACTTTGCAATGGTAATTTTAGCGAAAAGGGAGCGAAAAGGCATAACGCGATTTATAAAAGAGCGAAAGGTGGTTTTTGCGTTAAAAAGAGCGAAAGATAAGTGCGACCCTGAAGGTGGTGAAAAGTCATTGTTTGAGCGAAAAGGCATTCTAATGGGTAATATGCCTTGAAAAAGCGAACGCGCATTAGAAGGGCGATCGCGCATTAGAATGAAATATGCCTTGGAAAAGCGACATTAGAAAGGCGAACGCACATTAGAAAGGCGAACGCACATTAGAAAGGCGAACGCACATTAGAAAGGCGACCGCGCATTATAATGGAATATGCCTTGGAAAAGCGAACGCACATTAGAAAGGCGACCGCGCATTATAATGGAATATGCCTTGGAAAAGCGATCGCGCATTAGAAAGGCGAATGTGCAGTGCAAAAGAAAATTGTATTCCAATTGAGAAATTCTAAGAAGATTGACTAAATAAGACATGGCTGACTTCTTGGTAAATGTGAAGTGGCCATTTTGAACTCGACATCATTTTCTAGTGGGCTTTTCTGGTTGTGAATGGTTTTCGCAATGCAGTCTTCTTAGATGCGTTAAGTTTTCGCTGCGATACTTTTCGCTCTTTATCGCGCCCGTTCGCCTTTTTCAGCCGCGAAGTGTGTTTTTTTCGCTTTTTTATAAATAAGGCGAAACGAAGCCCCAAATGGGGCTATTTTCGCTGCGATGTGCTGCGCTAATTATTTGGCAAAAAAGACAATCCTTTATAAATATGCCCCTAAGTGACAGTCTATGTTAGTGATATAGACTATTGGTGGAACCAGAGAGAAGTGTGCCTTTACACCACTATGTGAGGTCTGTAAAGTCTAGCTATTCAGTTACTAACCCAAACCACTGACAGATTTGCTCTTTTTACTTTACCAAAGGAGAAAAACAGGAGCTATTTTGCTTCTCCCTATAATGAAGAGTGTTGGAGTGAGAATTAAAGTAAAAATAACTTAAGGGCTTTCTTTAATAAAAGATTTAAAACAGGTAGGAGAACTAAACCCACAGTTTTACACCCCAGAATCAGAAAAAATCCACCTTTAAAATGCCAATAAACTATAAAATTACAACTACAGTAAATAGCCTTAAAGTAAATATAACCTCTGAACTGGATGAAATAACTGTGTGTTATGCTCCCTTGCCTAATCTGTCCTGTAAAAGGATTGGCTAAAGACTACTAGTGGGTGTGGCCAATTCTACCAACTGTAACTAGTTAAGGACTAAGTATGCGTAAAGAACACAATGGTCAGTAACCACACTATGTAATACTGGGATGTTGTACAGTATGTATATGTATGTATAGTTTATTTATAAAGCGCCACTTGCAGACGCAGCGCTGTACAGTAATAAAATACCATAAAATCAATAACGTCACACAAGGGGGATATACATAAGTACATAGTTCAGTACATAAATATATAAATAGAAGTGCTAGAGCCTTGCCACAAGAGGAAAGGAAGTCCCTGCCTTGTAGAGCTTACAAAAGTGTTTCTCAACCAGGGGTCCGGGGACCCCTAGGGGTCCCTGAGAGGTTGCATGGGGGTCCTCAAAACATTGACAGAAATTGTATAGATCCACAATTTTGATGAATGCAGATATATTTTTCTACATATTTATCAATGTTCTGTATAAAGTCTGTGTTTGTTGTATTGATGTCTGAGAGATAAATGAAAATAAGTAATCTTTTAATGTAAGGGTTCCCACCCTGGTGTGAATTAGAGTGCATTTTGTTCAATAGAGATGTATTTATAGATCTATCATTTATATTTGTATAGATAAGGTTTTTTGATGATTTGATGACTGACAAAGAAAAATAATGATACTGTATAATGTATATAATTATAATTTTATGTAGAGGTCCCCGAGACATGAAAATTGTTTCAAGGGGTCCCCACAGATAAAAAGGTCGAGAAACACTGGCTTACAATCTAGTTAATCTATTAATCTTAAAATCTAGTATGTTGGGAAATAAAACACAAACCCCATAACAGTAAGGTAAATTCCTCAACAACTATATCAAAATGAGAGGTGAGACTAATTACAGCTTTTATATTTCCTTCTGAAAAGAGGCTTTAGTTGTCCTATAAGAAAAACCCCAATCAATGCTAAAGCCAGGGGCATAACTGCACCCCCCCGTGCGAGATTGGAGGACAGGCCCCTTCACAATCAGCTGTGTAAACATACGCGTGTTCAGTGGTGGGTCATCTTACATCACCCTGTGGGGGTGGCGGGGGCGGCACTGGCTTAAACATCGATAAATCCCATTCTTTTATGGATACATAGAATTAAAATATGTGCGAATGATACTTTTAGGCTCCTGAGCTTCACAGAATCAAGAAGGCATTTAACCCTCAATACTTGAAGTTATTTCTTTATGGTGGTTCTCTTGAAGTTGTTTCTAGTTCATAACCTGGGTAGACAGTCTTCAAAATCAGATAAAATATTCAAACTGTATTGTGTCTATTGTATTAATGTTACACTGGCAGGAAAACACTCTGGATACCATGTATCAGTCATTTATACATTTTGAAATTAAAGGAATGTATGTAAGGCTTTATAAATTTCTTTCTAAGATAAGCCTTTTTACCTATTTAGTTTTATTTTTTTATGACAATTTGGACACTCTAAGGTAGAACTATAATCCAAATAAAGTTTAAAAGAACAACAGTGAAATGTTGTTCCTGTGAAGAGCACCAGCATGAAAAAACTGCTTCAGCCATTCTTCCTAAGAGCTGTCTTTAATACGGGAAAGCCAAGTACAGTAACCTGGCAAGTAAAAACTTTCCAGGAGATTCAATAAAAGTTCTTATTGTTAAAAATGGTGCTAATTTTGCCCCAACCAATCAGATCTTATTTAAGATTTGAAAGCTAACATCTGATTGGTTGGGGCAAAATTAGCACCATTTTTAACAATAAGAACTTTTATTGAATCTTTTGATATGTGCTGTAGCTCCTCAACAAAATGTAATTACGTGGTAGGAATAATCAATGCTACCTCCCTGCCCCATGTACTTTTCATTTTTAAAAGGTTTGTTTTTACAGTGTCTTTAAAAAAATATCTATCAAAATAACTGATTGGAGTCTGTGGATGACATTTGATTCTACTTTGATAAAAACAAGAGGTATGAAAGATTCTATTATTATTATAACAAGGCATTTTCCTAGTGGTCGTAGCCATTTGTATTGGTGTGAGAAATAAGGTCTATGCAGTTTTCTAGCCATTGCAATTAGCAAGTAAATGCTGGAAGACAGCTAAAAAATAAAAACCTTCCAAATCTGACGATTCAGTAAATGTAACCTTGATATAATTTATGGTAATTTAACCATAAAGTGTCTGTTATGGTCTTGCCCTTGGCTAAGCTCCTTGGAAAAATCAGTTGCTCAGAAGAAACCTGAGCATGTTTGACCTACCAAATAGTCAATGAATTAAAAAAGACTGTTAGGACCATCCCAAGGAAATGAGCATCCTGGGAAAACTGCAGAACTAGAAATAGTAGCTCACTACTGACCACATCAGGGCCTAGCCAAGAAAATATACTAACAGATATTTAAGGATAATTTAAGGAGTAATGGTGACCATAGAATCAACAATCACGGTCGTAGGATATTGGATATCCCGATATCGTATGATCATCCACACACAATCCTACAATTGTACAATATTGGGATATCAGATATCATACGACCGTGACTGTTGCCTCTATGGCCACAATTACTCTGTCAGAATGGAGTACTAATTTTTTCTTGTGGGCTAGTTGAACATTTTTTTCCCGCCGGGCCAACCTGCATATTCGAGCCCTTGGGTAGGAATTGCTGAAGCACGAAAATCACTTTATTTTAGGATATATGAAAACAACATTTTACAGCATTCTCTGCAGCCAGAGGATGCTGGGAGTTGTACTTTTTAAACATGTGAAAAGTTCTAGAACCATGCTCTATATCATTAGGCTGTATTGCATCTGTATACTTTCATTAGCTAATGGACATAAAGGAGAAACTTACTGCTAACAAAGAATGCTGGGAGTTGTAGTTTTTAAACATGTGAAAGGTCAGTGAGAAATACATGTTTATGTGTTAGATTATTCGGGCAATGTTATTATAATAACATGAGGATGTGAAGTACATTATGTTATAAGAAGGCTCTATTTCATTTTATACTCTGTGGGAAGTGTTTAGCACCTTTAATCCCACCTCACCTTAATCAATAAAGCTTATCAGTATCCTGTGCTCCCAAGTCGTAACATAAGCAGCTGTGAATGTGGAACTTGCTGAATACTAATAAGTATGAACATAGCATGTTTATCTGGATCATGTTTAGGGTCTCCCCTCGTATGACTTTCTTGTATTTTGTTATTTTACAGCAATGTGTCCTCAAATGGCACTTTATAAATAAACTATACATACATACAATACTGCTGATTAATCTTCCAATGACATATGTAATATATTAGCCAGGTATATGCTATTTCACAGTGGTCCAGGTGCTGCATGCTCCGGACGCACCGCTATCGACCCACCGTTTATTCAGCGTTCTCCAAATCAGAAAGGATGGGGTAAATGCATGCCGCTCTTGATCATAGGCAAAGTTTTTTCAAAGGCATCACGTATGCGCATCTACCCCATTCTTTCTGATTTGGAGAAGGCTGAATACTGATGAGATCTATATAACAGTAGATCCAGAAGAAGGCAATAAAAACATAAAAGCTGAAAATTCTATAAAAAAAAAAAAAATCAGTGGCCAGAAAAAATTCCTTCCCAAATCTACCGTATATACTTGAGTATAAACCGACCCGAGTATAAACCGAGGTACCCAATTTCACCTAAAAAAAATCTAATAAAAGTTGTTGACTCGAGTATAAACCTAGGGTAGAAACTTGGCATTCAAGATGTTTGGAAACTACAACTCCCAACTAATAAAAAGCATGCTGGGAGTTGTAGTTTCCAAACATCTTGAATGCCACCCTCACTTGGCATTCAGAGTTTTGGAAACTACAACTCCCAGCATGCTTTATTAGCTGGGAGTTGTAGTTTCCAAACATCTTGAATGCCAAGTGAGGGTGGCATTCAAGATGTTTGGAAACTACAACTCCCAGCATGCTTTATTAGCTGGGAGTTGTAGTTTCCAAACATCTTGAATGCCACCCTCACTTGGCAATCAAGATGTTTGAAACTACAACTCCCAGCTAATAAAGCATGCTGGGAGTTGTAGTTTACAAAACATCATGAATGCCACCCTCACCCTCCCACCCAGTTCAGTTTGTACCTGTGGGCTCTCTTCATCAGGATCTGGGGCTCTCCTAAATCCAAGGCTTCCTGGGACTGTGTGCTGGTAAGGTCCTCTCCGTTCCAGCAGCAGCGTCCTCTCCATTCCGGCAGCAGCGTCCTCTCCATTCCGGCAGCCGCACGATAGTCCATGTACTGGCGCGCCAGCGCTCACTAATTGGCGCCGGGCAGTGACGTCAGCCGGCACGCCAGTACATGGACTGATCGTGTGGCTGCCGGAATGGAGAGGACGCTGATCTTCAATGGTGAGTGACTCGAGTATAAACCGAGTCCAAGTTTTCAGGCTGATTTTACAGCCTGAAAAACTCGGTTTATACTCGAGTATATACGGTAAATGGCAAATTGGAGAGGATCCCTGGCTCAACAAGAACCACATTTATTAATACCAATATTTTTAAAAATTTTACATTTTAGTAACTTATCCACCCACCATAAAGCTATTGAATGAACTTGCCATTACCACATCTGCTGGAAGACAGTTCCATGGTTTCACCGTTCTTTGTTAAGAACTGATGAAACTTTTCTTCCTTTTAATATTAAAGGAAGTCCATAAGTCCTCTGAAATGACCTATTGGTTAACAATGCACCTGAGAGTTATTTTATGGCCCATTAATATAATTGTATAAAGTGATCATATCCCTGTGCAATTGCCTCTTCTCCAGTGTAAACAGCCCTAACTTGTCTTATCTGCCTGCATAGTCAAGCCCATCCATTCCCCTTACTAATTTAGTTGCCCTTCTCTAACCTCTTTCCATTTTAAAGATGTCCCTTTTGTATATGGGATTCCAAAACTGCACTGCATATTCCAAATGAGGCCTTACCAGCGCGTTGTAAAAAGGGAGAATAATCATTTTATATCTGGCTAGCTCTAGCTGTTGCTTTTCGGCATGGTTTGTTACAGCTAAGTATGTTATCTTCTAGAACCCTCAAATCTTTTCTAACAGAGACTCACTTAGCACAGAGCTTTTTAGGGTGTAAGTGGCACAATGATTGTTAAACCCCAAATGCACCGGAAAACCAGTTTGAGGACCATCTCCGGAACATCGCAGGTAAGTAACCAGTGTATGGGATGGTTAAGTTATTATTATCATCACTATGGATTTGTATAGTGCAAATATTTTTTATTTCTCTTGAGAGTTGTATCCAATCAAGAGAGTAGAGCAGTAGCCAGCCTTCATTATTTCTGCAACACAGGTGAATGTAAGTAAGAGAGAGGTAATTACATATGTGACAAAGAAAAAGAGAGTCGGGGGACTTTAATTATATGTCTGTTCCAAATAAACAGGTGAAAAAAATTATCTTTCTAAACAATGACATAGATTCCTTAGCTAGAAAATGCTAGAGGTCTGTACCAAATTTCAGGCTTCTAGTTCAAAAATTGTGGGAGGAGATAAAGTCCAAAAAAGTGAAATAAAAAAGAAGAAATAGAATGAATGATGAGCATCAACTAGGAATTATGCAATATTTTCAGAGTGGAAAATATTTAAAATACATATAAATAGTATCTTTTGGAACTAAAAACCTTATCACATACTGCAATGCGGAATTGTACATTACAGGTCCTATTCATCCCCCTTAAAAAAAATTCAAACATATACTAATCACCCCCCAAAACCCTATTTCTGCAATACTTACCTTTCTCCCCAGTGCTATATAGAAAAAAAATCTTACCTTGAAGTCCACTGATCCTTCGCTACATTCTGCCACCTCCTTTACAGCTTTGTACACAACGCAAAATACAGACAGGCTTGTGCAGCCATTGTAACACCATCACAGCTTTGGTGGACAGCTAGTACAGCTAGGATAGAAAGGCAATGCTTATTGTGTGTTTCTAAGAGCATGCCATTTAATTACTCCTAAAAAGGGGGGCTGGAACATTGTAGTTCATTGTTTTCTTAAAGGGTATCATCTATGCTCTAAAAAATGGAATTTTCAATTATTAGATTCAGCAAGATCACACTACTTCAAAACTCTTTTTCGGATTTTAAATCTGAGCTGTAGATCCTGAGCAATCATCATTTAAATCACAGCATTTACAGGGAAAGACCTTTCACTCCAGGAGCAGAGATTGTAACATGTGTCCCATTAATAACCTCTTACTAGGATCTTTAGCTGCCTGACTGCACACTTTCTGCAACAATTATGAGAATTAGCAGAGGAAAAGACGGCAGTGGGGAGGGAGATGTGTAAGTAGAGCAGTGTCCATGGTGAGGCTGTGCAGAACTTATAAGTGTCGCAGACACTACAATGAGGCAGTGAGTAAGGGAGGGTGGGGGCCATTAGGAGCACTCCCTAAACATTAATAATTCAATGACAAAGCAAGCAAAGATGAATATGCGAGTACAACCATTTTACTTCTTTCACATTGTAGTTTCAGATAATGTAAAGTTGTTTGAGTGGGTATAGTGACCCTTTAAAAGAATTTACATACTTACATACACCCATTAATAAAATAGGTTATTTTTTTAGTTCTTTTTTCATAACATACAAAATGCACAACAAATATCTTCCAACATGGTGTGTTTGTGCACAATTTTTCTGAGGATCTGATAGGCATGAAAAAGATGAGCAATGAGACAGTTTTATTCTTTAAGTAATGGCTGCAAGTCATGAAATATTCATCTGCTCCTTACTTGCAACCTGCTCTGTTTCTGAGGTATACGAGTGATTACTCCCTTAAATCACACAGAAACCAGAGCCAAAGACACTGAGACGGCTTTTTAACGATCGTTATACCCTTATGTCAAGCAGTGAAACTGGACATTACTGGCACTGCCGATTGGAATGAGATCATCCATGCACAATTAATGTACAGTCATCAAAAAAGAAAAAATAAGAAACGTAATTATTAAGGAAGGCATTACACTGATATTCTCTTTCTGGCCTTAGTCCAAGGAACAGTCTGATGTAGCACTAGGAAGGACGCTGGGATACTAAGAGAAACTTACTTTATCAGGTTGCTGTCATATGTCCACCACTGCTTTAGGCAAGTTTAAATGCATATTGATTTTAGTATCTGCTAATGAAAATGCCAGACAGAAGGCCTTCAATCTAACAATAACAGTTTTACCTCCAAAATGTAGTGGCGCCATTATCGCACCATTATCAGCACCTTTGCACATAAAAGTTTATTATTAATGGACCTCTACAATAAAACAGATTCTTTTCTCCCCCCCCCCCTTTTATATAAAACTTTTTTAAAAAGGTAAAAATTCTGTTATAGTCTTGGTCATAAAAGTGATGATATGATAAAAACTCAGTGACAGAACGCCCAATTTGTATTCTATGCTGAACTATATTACCTTTTCTAACACCTATAAAACCTTTTTTACATTAGTATTACAGACTTCTTTCACACAGGCGTTTTTCCGAGTGGTTCCAGATTTTTGCCACCAGAGAAAAGCTAAATGTAGCGATTCGCTATGGGGACCGTTGGGGGACCATTCAGAAACCTTTAACAGAATGATAACCTGCTGTTATGAAAATAGGTTCAATAACAGCAGTAGCTTTACAATGAGCACCATTCTAGTCATACCATATAGTCATACTGTATAAGTGCATTCCTAGCTTTGAGATGACAAATTTCACATGCATATTGTATGGACCCACATTTGCAGACATTCTCACACTGGAATGTAGAGAGGGTAACACTCCTAGTAAAACAAACTATAGTATAGTGCTTGGAGCCTACAGCAATGTCATCTGCAAGCAGCAAAACAGTCCAAATAGAAAATGCAGCTGCAAACTTGATTTGAAAGAAACCAAATCTGGTGGTTTTAGTGCACCTAGTACACCTTTGTCTAGTGGAATCACTTACTGAAGTGAAATTAATAGCGCAATACAGTACAGAATGCCCATGAATGCTACTACAGTGGCAAGTTTTACAGGACTCAGTAGGTTTTAGGTTTTTACCTGATATCCCTATGTCTATAAATTGTGTGGCCTGTAAAAGTCCTTAAGAGCAACAAAATACATGAATCCTACATGGCATAGCACAGATTACTGGGGTCTAGTAGATGAGTGCCCCATATATTGCAGTCAGACACCAATAAGTTTAAAATAGGGGGTATCAATATATATGTGTGTGTGCGTGCATAAATAAGTTCAGAAGTACCTAATTATTATTTTTATTATTGATTTATATAGCGCCAACATATTCTGTGGCGCTTTAATAATATAATTTAGGGTCTGACCCCTGGTTAATTGCTCACTGTTAGGTACATTCAAGGATCTGAGAACCCTTGGAAGAAGGACCACTGAACGACCTGAAATGGCAGCTCACTACTGACCAAAGCAGGGCAGAAAGGTAATCATAATCAGAAGGTTTAAATTATAATATACTATATATTATACCTAGCAGAGGAGCGTGGAAACCTGATTTCTACATATATCTGTTGTATTCAATTAGATCAACTGGACTTGAAGTTTAGTTCTTGAAGACGTTTCGCTAGTCATCCGACTGGCTTTCTCAATTCAGAATGACTTGTACAAGAATCTGTGGCAATTATGTACCCTGGAAAATCCCAATTAGCATATCACAGCCAGGTGTTAAGGGTGTGATTAGATAGTGGCTAAGAGGTGTTATAGGAACGCCCAGAGTAAGGTGTTAAAACAGCATTGTACATGGCAGACAGTTGGTGTCGAACCCCCCCACGTCTATTTAGGCTTGGTTTCTTTATTTTCACATAAATGGCCTCCTTAACACCTCTCTTGAACCAGTCACGTTCCTTCGCCAGTATGTTAACATTACAATCTTCAAAGGTATGTCCTTTATCCTTAAAGGAGAACTATAGTCCCAAGACAACATTGTCCCAATAGAGAGAGCACATTCACAAACGAACAACAAGCTGTGTCTCATGTCTCCCTTTGCTGTGGATGCTGGGTGATTTATGAAAATAACCTGTGTGTACTAAGGGTCAGCTACCATAATTCACCTTATCTGGGAACACCCATCTAAGTGTCCGCCGGACACTTCACAGGAAACTGCAGTCTTGCTTCCTGGAAGCTGACAGCCAATCATGTTACAGCTCAGAGTTCCCTCCCTCTGACACAGAACACAGATTCCAGTGCAGTTTTTGTGTAAACACATTAGAAATGCTCCTGTCCCTAACAATGATAAATTCCTATGCTTTACATACAGAAAAGAAAAGTAATCTTTGCAGTGTATGTCTTTGCTAGCATGGATGAAAGAAACAGAACATTTAACATTTCAGCCAAAAATAAAAGTAAGTATGGGGAATCGAACTAGCAACCTTCTATTCTGTGTCTTTCTAAGAAGAAAGCTTTCTACCACTAGGCCACAAGGGCTAATAAGTAATGGACTAGTACATGTAGAGTCTTTATCTTTTGCTACACACATAATAAAAACAAAAAAAGGGAACATGGGGAATCGAACCTGTGTTCCAGTAGTCGGATTTCCTTCCTAACCCAGCACTTTAGCAGAACACGCCACAGGTGAACTCTCAATTGATAGAAATGTCAGTAAAATCAGTACACTGTTTTGTATTGCTACTGGAAGACTGTCAGCAATTCACACTGGTTGGTACATAAATAACAGAGCTGCTATATATAAAGATTGTACATATGTAGAAACTTCATATTTTTCTAGAAACATGGAAACAAACAAAAAAAGCACTAAACTCAGACAGTAGACTATGTTATATTGTTTCATAAGTAAGCTAGGGGATTTGAACTTGTGACTTCTTGGTCTGATTGTTTCTAAACACACAGCATTTACATGGTGCGCCACCAGCAACTCAACTGTGATTCCAGGTACATTTAGAGGCTTTATCTTTCACTAGAAAGAGATGCTAGAAACTCTGCACATAGAGACAGTGAATGCTGGGGTCAGGGGGCATAGATTTGAAGCCAACATGGGCTATGAGTTGTACTGGCAACAAGATGGAAGCCTCCTTTGTTACAGAATCTATTACTCATATCTACTAAATGCAAATAACTAGAGAAGAATCTTTCAATGTGTAGGTGTTCTGGGGAGAAAAACTTTCACATTAGGATCTGAAAAAACTGAAGTTTAGTTCTCCTTTAAGATGCAGATACACGGCTGAGTCCTGACCCGAGGAATTGGCTCTTCTGTGCTGGGCCATACGTTGATGCAGTTGCTGTTTGGTCTCCCCCACATACAAATCAGAGCATTCTTCACTGCACTGCACTGCATATATGATGTCGCTTTTCTTGTGTTTTGGTATTGGGTCTTTCGGATGTACCAATTGTTGCCTCAGTGTGTTGTTCGGTTTAAAGCAGACAGGGATACGATGTTTTTTGAAAATTCTTCTTAATTTCTCCTGAGTCCTGACCCGAGGAATTGGCTCTTCTGTGCTGGGCCATACGTCGATGCAGTTGCTGTTTGGTTTACAGAAAACCAACACACACAGATCAGTATTTGATGTTTGGAATACAACAGATATACCATGACCTGGATGAATGAGAACCTTCACAAGCTGATTTCTACATAATTATCATTGATCTAAGCATCCTCACAATGATCTGATTAATGAATGATGTTGCAGTATTCTTGCAATTAATAATTATTAATAATAATAATAATATTAATATAAATATAATATACAGTATGCCCATACCTGCTATAAGAGGTAGTGAATTATATGAAAAGAACATTTTCCAAGTGCATTTTGGAAGCACGCAACCAGTTGTAATAACCCACCTCTGCACAGGAAGCTTTGGGGTCTTACCCATCTACCTGTTTGTTTGCTGTTATCACATTCCTTTGGTGAAATGTAACAAAGCATTAAAGGAATGCGTAAAGAAAACTTTTTCAGTACCACTCCTCTACCCACACCGGAAGCTTCCAACCACATGTATACACATGGCAACGCGCATTTCTTACAAAAACTGAAAATCAGAGACACTTCAGGACCACAGAGACAGCACGGGGTCTATAGAATCAAAGAAGTCCCTATCTGAAATGAAAGATATAGATCTGCAGCACATCATTGATTTGAACTGCAAGTAGTAACTACATGTTGGAACATAACCATATGCTATTTTCATATTAACGGAGGATGAATTTCTGTGTGACTGTCAACTCATCCATTCTCTCAGTTTTACTGTGAATATAGATCATGTAAAATATTAATATCAGCTATTTCTTACTCATTGCCAATATATCTTGCAATGCAACCAAAAAAACAAAGCATGAGCAACACTAAAATACTGGCAGTTATTAAACAAACATTATAAGGGAGGGTCTGCAGGCTCCATAAGAAACCTCAGATCAAATTTACACTAACCAAATAGTTTAGAGTCCTCTTCTTTTACCCTTTCCTACTTATTTCTTTTTGTATTTGATCCTTTTCTCCTTAATGTATTTTCCATCTGGATTTGCTTTTTTTTTAAGTGCTGTAAGAAAGGAAGAATAGCAAGAAAAAGGGATCTTACAAGGGATTATTTATGGGAATGGAGTTCTATTTGAAATTATAGATGCTTAAAGAAAAAGGCGAAAATAAATTCAGTGTTTGTAACGTTTCACAATATTTCACTAATTGTGGTACAGATCAAAAAATAACAGTATTGTGTACATGGGATTACTGAACTAATAACCTGAAACCTATAAATCAGGGGAATTAGATGTAGTGCTACACATGTACTGGGCTATAACCACTGTGCAGAAGAAAATACCTTAAAAACTGTAACTGTCCATCTTTTATCTCATGTCATTTTTCTGAACAACTTTTTAGCTGAAACCTTACCTATTTCTCGCCATACTCTCCTTAAAGTATAAAGCTTCATACACAAGTACAATACTGGGCAAAGTAGCCCTTGAATGTTTAAAGGCCAACACAACCAACATCACACATACAATTTCTGACCAAAACGGTCATTCGCTGGCCCTGCCCAGCGGTGATAAATTGTACACACGTACAGGCCTTTACTTCATTCTTTGTTTGTCTTGTTTTCTTTTCCTAACCTTTCCAGTATCTTTCCTTCTATCTTTTTTGTTTCCCTTAAGGTGGCCATACAGTTGCAATTTCCATCGCATAGTGCCTACAGATCACATTGGTATCGGTCAGTACAATGCGATGGGAACCGCACATATGGACCTGACCAATTGCCCATATACAGTTTGGGGATAGGGATTGGAAAGTATCGGACTCTCTTGAGTTAACATAAAAGGGGCTGATATCGTACGTCGGAAATGTACGAGCTTTGCCAACCGACCATAATGCCGTCTACGTTCGTTCGCCTGCATTAAGATCGGTCAGTTTTTAGCAACTACACTTTGATAACAGACAAAGAAAATAATTTACCAAATTCAGAATGCTTTTGCTTACTGCGATAAAGTTGTTTTAGTTGTTCCTGTGGCCACAAGGATTAATGATAGCAAGCTAAAAGGGCATGTACACCCCCAAAACTATAATCCCCCCCCCACTACTGGCCCCAATATGTAGTGCATAAAAATCCTTACCTTACATTCCAGATCCAAATGGTTGCCCTGTAATCCCTCCCCAAAGTCCCCAAAACTGGTCACCAGGAGTACTGCAGAGTCCATATAGGACTCTGCCTCCTGTCTCCCCTCCCCCCACTCCCTCTCCCTCCCGATTTGGTCTCCCTCCCCCTAGCATTAAACCCCTTTGCCATAATATAGTTATTGGTCCCCCAGCCCCAAACGCATTACTATTATAGCAAGAAAGTCCACCGATCTTTACTTACCTTACCTCTCTCCTTCGCCGTTCTACACTACCGGCAGCCGCGTCCGTGATTGGCTGCCTCAGCGGCTGCCGGTCCCGCCCCCTGCTTGCAGTTCTATGCAAGCAGAGGGCCGGGATTGTGCGGCGAAGGAGAGAGGTAAGGTAAGTAAGATTGGGGAACTTTCTTGCTATAATTGTAATGTGGTATATAATATGGCACACTGTTAGTTTAAAGGGTGGACATACCCTTTAAGATTTATTCAATTATTAGATGCCTAAGTCTTTAACTAACCGCCACTTCAGTCTTTACCACTTGGTTGGGTTATATAGTAAAACCTGTTTGTTGTCTGTCAGCAATCTGATAGGCAATCCTCCTGTTAGGTCAGAATACAAAGCATGACAGGATTACTGGAGGTTCCAATAAAATATGATGCAGTCTGACCTTAAATCCTTGGATGGCCTACCCCAAATCCACCACTTAAAGGACAACAATATCAAAAAAAATAACATCACCCCCATTACATGTCCACACTTCCAGCAGCTGAAATCACTTACTCACATTTACAACCGTGCTGCCCTCCCTAAGATATCACTATCACTATTACTAGCAGGACCATGGTTAACATATCACTTTTCATCGGCTGGTGGGAATGTCTGTTACAACCTCTCTCCTCTTCCTCTGCCAGTCAAGCAAACTTGAAATGTCCTGTTGCTAGGATACAGCTTACATAATCAAGCAGATCAAGGATGGGTGGGGAGTGTTTTCTTGCATGCTAGCTATGAGTGACAGTTAGAGGCAGATAGAATCGTTACACCCCCTTCACAGCATGGCTAATTGAAGGCGGAGAGAGGCTCGAAATCAGGAAAAAAATGTATGGGAAGGGCTGCATACCTTTCCTCTTTCTAAAGCAATTGTTTAAAAAATGCATTGAGGCAATACAGTTATCCTTTAATGGCACTAGTTTTATCCAGTTTACCAAAACAAATCTATAAGCACACAGGCTAGTTACACACATTGGGCAAAACAAAAAATTAGCTAAAAAATATCAGTCCCAGTAAAAATCATTGGCCTCTCATATTATACAGTAATTGGTTTGCCAAATAGACATGGTGTAGTGGATTAAAGATTTAGATGATCAGCAATACATGTGCAATTATATGTTGCATTAATATAGAGCTTTATAGTAGAAAGAGAACAAAGTGTGCAAAGGATATTTTGCATTTCCAGACTAGTAAATGTACATTTCTTAAAAATACATTTACAGTCACAATCCTGTTTGAATTAGAAAGCCCAAATTGTAGTCAATAATAATACAATGCACAATTTAATAATTCCATTCAATATTTTCTAAATGATTTGATTAGTGTGTCAAATAAGTATGTTTCCCAATCCACCATCAGCTAGAGAGATGCAGTTAGCATTCTATTATCTAGTTTACAATGTTCAAACTACCATTGCTAGAGGTACAAAAAGCAGGCCTAAGACTAAATGGGCCAGTGACCCAGCAATGAATGTATTCCATTCCACTGATTCCTTCTCTACACTTCTCCAATCCTCCGTTCGTGATGCTCTGGGATTCTTCATATCACTGCTTGGGGGGGTTGCACAGATCATGTGACCTATTCAGTACATAAAATGACAGCAGGTAGCTTGTTAGAGAAGAGCATTGTTTGCTTATGAATGCGCCAACATTCAGTCATAAGGTATGATGCAGCATATTTATAAGGCATTTTCACAGAATTGAATGCTACTTAGAATTTAACTATGTCCTTTGATATAGAATGCATTTATTTATATAGCACCAGAAATGCTGAAGACTGCTGAAAAAGGACATTCCAACAAATGTATACAGGAAAACAATGTTGAATTCTATGCAAGCTGAATGAAATGGACAAAATATTCTATTGCTAAACTAAAATGCGTGAACATACACTTACCCTCTAACCCCCCAAATATTTTAGTTTTGCCTAATTTCACTAATTACTCCGATTAATTATTTCTTTTAGTGAAATCTGAAAAATCATTAAATAACCTACTGAAATGCTTTATTTATAAATCCTGTTTGATATTTTTCAAAGCAGTTTTCCAACCTAATTTGATATATTTTCTTTTCAAGGTGAACCCGCAATATTTGTTTTAACAAAATGGGTTAATTTGGAATTATTTTGTTATTTTAACAGTTCCATTGAAAATATGGCAATTATCTACCCAAGGCACATGAAATACTAGAAAATCTCAAATTTTAGCCAGTCACTCTAACTTGTAATTAGGTATTAAAATGTCACAATTCTTAAATAAAACTACTTGTGTTTTAATTTCACTGCCCCTTTAAGAAGCAGCAATTTAGTAGTGACGTGTCAAGCATTACATGCAAAATGACCAACAAAGCTTTAATGTTCTGTCTAATAGTCAACGTACACAGTAGCTTAGCAACTGTCACAATCTACACATCTGCAGAGAGAAAAAACAGCTAAAGGAAAAAATACATATCTTTGCAACCACAAAGCAGGATGTACATTCAAGGCTACAGATTTCCTGGATACCATCAGTTTTACTGCTTTTCAGCTGTCAGTAAGTAACCCTGTAAAATGCTGCCTCATACTACAGCGAGGTCACCGTCTGCCCTACTTTCATTTACTGTTTCAAAACAAAGGCCTTTAAATGCACTCAATCTATCACGTTCAAGGAAAAGCAAGCCAGGCATCCCAACCCCCTATTTTCTTACATTCTAAAAATAAAAAAAAGCAAATCAAGTCATAAACTATGGCCCCGGGTAAATAATGTAGTTTTCTCACCAAACAGTAATACTGTATATTGTTAGAAGAGGGGTGCTTAAAAATGTGAGTTAAATGTACACATTGGGTTAATATGCACAAATTCTACTGGGCGCTTAACATGGATATATCCTAGTACAAGAGTGGCCAAACCATGAAGCCATAAGGGCCATATTAACAGCAACTACACTCTACTACGCTCTGCCACCACCCCAAAACTCTGCCCCATTCTGCCTCAACTACATACACTTCCAAGCCCCTGCCCACCTGATACACCTGTGGGCCAAAAAAAAAGCCAGATCATGCCAAATGTTGGCCACCCCTACCCTAACACTATATTACTGGGGGGCAAAACACACCCAGTACTCGAATCCTACTACCCTATTGAAAGCCTTTTAACTGGGGATTAAATATTCATGTGATCTTTTTTACTAATGTATTAAGAAATAATTCACTTGCAATGTATGATGGCATAATGACAGATTACCATACAAATAAAATATTGTAATTTTTATTTTTTTTGTTTAATTCACCTTTGCTTTAAGCCCTTTAGCTCAAGAGATTCAAATACAGCTACATTAACTAATTAGAAGAGTTTGGGCTGTAAATCATTATTTAGACCCTCCAGATGTTTTGAAAACTACAACTCCCAGAATTTCCGCCAGGAAAGTATGCATCCACGGAAAGCTGGGAAGGGTAGTTTTAAAATATCTGGATGGGCAGCAAGTTTAACATCCCTTATTTAGACCATAGTTTTGCCCAGCCAACCCCTTGCACACATCCTGTATTTTGCAATTTTCTCAAAAATATGCAAATATTACTATGGAAATCAAACAACAAATAACCGCATCTTCCTCAATCCAAATTATATTTTACCATAAGTGTTCCTGGAAGAATTCTAAACTGCACAAGGCCACTACATCATTTTCATTACAATCTAATGATATACATTGTAAAAAAGAAATCAAGCTGCTTTAAGAACTAATTCAACAACATAAATAAAATCTCTGTATCATTTTCTTTCTGCTAACGCTGTTAGTAAAGTGAAATATTGAAAATAGTCATAACAAGACTGCCTGTGGCTAGCTGCTGAATGATTGTAGTAGCACAGACGAGATACTCATTATCTCCACCTTCCCATTCATACATACAAAGCTTCTGCTATGCTTCGGTCTACAGCATCCAATTAGCACCATAACAGCAACATAACTGCCTGTAGTTATCCTCACGGACTTATCTACAAAATGCTAATTGCTCCAAAATTACTCATTACCCCATCCACAAGACGTGTATCTCCCAAACAATTACAAAGCAAAACAAAATTACCTGATAACTCATTCACAAAAAGAAATTCAAATCTATTGCCACTAGAGGCCTTTTCATGTATTTTGGGGTTTACATACATCACTTGTTTTATTAATTTGCAAAAACACCATAAGCAATTGAAAAATGTTTTAAAGACAGGATGTTTTAAAAAAAGACATCTATGCATGCTGCTTAAATAAATGCAGCCCAGGAAAAAAATAAAACACAGAAAGCAGGTCCAGGTAAGAAAAAAAGCACCTGTCATTGGATGATGCATTGATGAATGTACCCATGAATGAACCCAAGAACTAAGGGTGGCTGGTTGGCGGATCTGAACCCGGCACTGACAAGTGCCTTTTGGGGCTTAAGGGGTCCTGCAGCTCGAAACGGGCCCCCCCCCCCATGGCATTTATAAGTGCCCTTTTGGCCCTTGGAAGGGCCTTTGTGTCACTGACAAGTGCCGCAGCTCAAACCTGGACCCCCCTCCCTGGCACTTAGAAGTGCCCTTGCGGCACTCTTTGTTGGGGGTCCTGCAGCTTGAAAACAGAAAACAGAAGAAACTTAGAAGAGCCCTTGGGGCATGTCTTCTTTCTTCTATCCAGCAACACCAGTGCCACTGATGTCACCAGCATTGGGCGATGTCATCTCCGGCGCTGGCGACATCAATGCCAACAGTGTTGCCGACATCTTCTTTCTTCTGCCATCACTGTGATGACTTCTGAGCTTAGTGGGGTTTGCACCCCTTTATATAGTTTTGCTGAAGAACCAAATCCAATTGTGATTGGTTAATATTTCAATGCTTGCAATCATATGATCACACATTAACCAATCATATTTGAATTTTAATATTTCAATATGATTGGTTAATGTGTGATCATATGAGTTCAAGTATTGAAATATTAACCAACCACAATTGGATTTGGTCCTTCAGCAAACCTATTTAAAGGGGTGCAAACCCTGCAGAGCTCAGAAGTCATTACATTGATGGCAGAAGAAAGAAGATGCTGGCAACGTTGATGTCGCCAGCGCTGGCAGTGTCACTGGCAGCCGCAGTGACATTGCCTAGTGTTGCCGACATCAGCGGAGTTGGTGTCACCGGCTGAGAAGAAAGAAGACATGCCCCAAGGGCTCTTCTAAGAGCAAATGGGGGCCCGTTTTAAATCTGCAGGCCCCTTAACAAAATCACAAAAGCTGCGAGACCCCTTAAGCCCCAAAGGGCACTTGTCAGTACCACAAGGGCCCTTCCTAGGGCCACAAGGGCACCTATAAGTGCCGGGGAGGGGGGTCCCGGTTCAAACTGCGGGAACCCTTAAGCCCCAAAAAGCACTTTCCAGTGTCACAAGGGCCCTTCCAAGGGCCACAAGGGCACTTTTAAGTGCCAGGAGTGGGGTCCTGGTTCGAGCTGTGGGACCCCTTAAGCCCTAAAGGGCCCTTGTAAGGGCCACATTTCAGCGGGAATTTCAGCCTTTCGGGAGTACTTCCGTTTTTTTGCTGTTCTTCCCGTGGGGATGAGGTCCTTGGACCATTTCCCAGGTCACAGAGCCATTTACAGTAAGTTACAACTGCTATTTAATCCCTTATTGTAGGTGGAAATTTCCAAACTTCTTTCCCATTGACTTTAATGTCAAAATTTGCAGATTTTTGAATTTCCAAATTTTTTCGGAAATCCGCAAATCCTCGAGCGGAACGTATTTTCAAGACTGTCAGCAGATTTTTACAAATATAGCCAATCACAACTCCTTGTAGAAATCAAGTGTAAAGACAAAAAGTACTTTATAGTCTAAACTCTTTAAATATGAATCCCTTAAATTCCCAAAGGGTTGAAAGATTAGGTAATTCAGCATTATCAACTATTCTACAATGTTGGTCATCAGGTGACCAAAGCAAACTACCGATAGGCAGGGCGATACCAGCTCCCCAGCCCCATTGAAGTGTTTAAGAATTTATACGGCTTACTAATTTAGAGTTTGAAAAGAATAAGGGTTCCAATGAAGTAGTTTCATAGTTGTCATTATTATTATTATAGCATTACATGAAGTTCATTATCATTGTTCAGTGAAAACATTGGCTTATTTGAAAAAAATACTTTTATTCAATTAAAGAATTGTTTTCCCCTATTTCTCATTTTAAATAATATAATTGGGCATTGACAGCTTTCTGCCCCCTCCCACAGTCTGATTTCCCCTTAATTAAAGACCAACTGTAGTCCATGATATGCCCCCACCTCAGTCTGTGATCTACCTTCTATGGGGAAAAGCGCTTCTTGCAGAATGTGTGTTCCCATTGGTTAGGCCCTGAGCCATAAGGTGGGTGGAGCATTAACAGTACAGTTGTCCTTTAACATACTGTATGGTCGCCTTTTGTCAGGGACACTGACAGTGGGAGGAGTAAGCAGTGAGCTACTCCATGAGTATAGTGTCCCTTAAGTTATATATATAGTCTTAGCATTTGACATAAAATTTTTCCATGTGGCACATAGTACACTAAATAATCTGGGTAGCAAAGTTCACTAAAAAACTTCTCCAACCAATTCTTCAGACTGTGATCGTAGCATTTAGATCACATAGAAACTATAATAATTTGCTTTGTCTACACACATACTTATATGTATTGCCAAACTGTTCAGAATCCGAATATTCTTCCTACGCACAACCCCACTAGTAGTTTACTTTGTGCAGTGACCCTTTTTTAAAATTTTTAAAAATAAATTATTTTTTTTCCATTGGGAGAATCACTTTCCTCCGAAAGCAGATCTTAACAGTTTGAAGGAGTTAAGAGTTTGAAAAAAATATGTAAGTGGAAATAACCTGTTTTTCAGAACTCACTGACAGACATTTGGAATGAATGAATGAAACAGGTGGCGTACGCCTTTGGCAGAACACACCTAAGTGATTCATTTGTCTTAAAATCTAAAGAAATATTTAAAGCAGCAACACTTTTTATTTATAAGCAAATATGACAATCAATATACTTGCAGATTTGAACTAGGAAGAAAAAAGTTTAAGTGTAAACTTTGAATTTGATTTGAAAGGCTGCACAAAGCTCATTTACTGTGATTGTCTGTGTGTGCTGTGAGTTTTAAAACCTGTGCCTGTGACACAGCTGAACGCAATCGAGGTAAACTAGAGCTGATTAAGCCCGTACACAGCTAAATGCAAGTGCTAAATGTGCACACAGCCTGTACACAGCTAAATGTGTTTTTACGTTTCTACAGAATTTCATGTCTGAAGCTTGAAAACTGTGGGAGGATATACAGTACAGTCCAAAAGAAGAAGACGACGAAGATGAAGGAGAAGAAAGAACAGTAATTGGGCACATTCAAGCCACGTTAACAAAGCAATCAACCACCCTTCCCCAGTGCATGCGATCAGCTCTTTTTGAGCAGCTGATTGCGTGTATGCTGTACAGGCAATCGGCTGTTCAAAAGTCTAGTAACGAACCAGCAGAAGTTTTAAACAGTATCTTTACTACCAGCTGTTAAAGAAGAACTGATTGCGTGCGCTGGGGAGGGGTGTATGTCAGGATTTTGGCCTCCAATCAGCTGATCATAAGCTCCCTTCGTTCCCACACCCCCCGCCATCGTGGGTCTGGTAGTTATGCACCTGCTACCAACCTAATAACGTTTTAAAATAAATAGTTAAATTTCCTGTTATTTACACTACTGTTGTATGGAAATCAAAAGTACATTTTTAAAATTACTATTACGTTATTTTAAAGGATGTTCAATAGGTTTCATTTTGTTATGACTAGGGTTGAAAGTTTTCTCACTTAGCCAGCAACCAAGACATTGTTGCAGCATCTTCAATTACCAGAGGCTGCCATTGATACAAAGGGCATTAATTGGTGCTTCGGTTTTATTTTTGTGCAATTCTGCCTTACACTTATATGGATCCTTATACTGTCCTGAAACCGTTATAAAACCGAAAAGGAAAAAACATAGCTACTGTACAGGAAGTATTGTGAATTGCCATATCATAGCATTCCTCCAACGGCAATAAGCAAAGCCTTCGGGGGGGGGGGGGGTGGCTGTACGGTTCCCCAAATGTACAAAAAATGGCGGACCGGCAATTTCTTTTTCTTGCGTTTTCTTCACTTCTGAGCTGGATCTCTTAAACACAAAGATTAACACATTTGAGGCTGAATTAGATAATGCCATATCTGTGATGATCTGGACAACATGAGGAATGAGCTGAAACAGTGGATTGCACAATACAGGAACAAGAGGAAGGAGTTTAATCAGCAAGTTTTTCCGTGATCTACTAGACTACCAGTGAGGCAATGATTATAATTGGTCCACTCCCTATCCAACACAAGAGCACAATGGCCATCTGAATGCATGGAAGTTGAATCCAGAATTATAGAAGACAGAGGGTCCTTAGTCCAGTGCTCTTTTAGGAACCGTCAGAGGCCAGAAGGGTCACAGAAGTGTCTGCTCTAGATCTGAGAGTGCAATGAGCAGTGAAATGGCTTGGAAGATGGCATTAACCTGTCACATGTAACATTAAATGATGATGAATTGTCTTTACTGAACAGAGGGATTGTTTTTTTTTCCCAATCGCATGTGGATCTGTACACCTTTTTAAGGCTAATCAGGTTGAAAGCTAATTTTTTTCCTAAACCCTTTGCATCTTAGAGAGCCATGGACACAGGTGGATTGTCTTTACTGGATTTGGGACTTTATGTTGAGAGCAAGTTAGTATCACCTACTAACTATTCTTAAAAAATCAAAATGTCCCAAACGGGATCTCTAGGTACAGAAGTGCATTGTGTATTGGAAATGGGCTGGTATTATTACTAAAGAAGTTAGGGTTTTTCTGTGACACATCCTATTACCCTAGTACTGTAAACCCTGCCAAAGGTGCACAATAATTCAGTCCAGACACCTGTTTGGCCCTTTGTTGCCGGGGTGGGTTTCATCTTTTGCCACTAAACTATACAGGATTATTGCTCCCCGGATACCTTAGCTGAAGGATACAGGTGATTTTTTTGTATGAATTGAGACAAGTTGAAGTGAAGGATTGGGATGAATTGTGGTTGATGACCTTAGATGTGTTTTCTCTATATATTTCCATCCCTCATGTGAAGGGTATGAGAGCGGTGGAGAGAAGGTTTTGGTAAGCTGGTAAATTTTTATTGTAACCGTTACCAATGCCTTGATCATATTATATGAGATTTACTTCGCCTTTGATGGGAAGTTTTATAAGCAGCTTAGAGGTACGGACATAGGGTCAAATGTGGCCCTGTTTTATGACAATGCCTTTATGGCTTAGCTTGAGAAGGATGTCATCTATACTACCATCTTTCACTGCGTTGCATGTCTTCTTCCTTTAGCAGGGCAACATTTGATCCTTGTTGAGCTTCTACGAGGAGCTCAAAAATGTGCATTACAATATCAAATAAACAAATAATTATGAAAATGTGCTTTCTGGATGTGTCCGTTGTGAGTGTGTGTGTGTGTGAAGACTGAGTTTTACACTAAAGAAATGGATAGGAACCAGCATTTTATTATACCAGAGCTTTCATCTACCTGATGTCATAAATGCGGTCATAGTGGGACAATTTGTAGAGAGACACTTTTAGGTCCTAAAAGGTTGGGCATGTTCCCTTGCTTGCACTTTGCTCACTGCTCTTGTGTGCACAAGGGGACATGCTTTGAACACACTACCACTTCACAGAAGTTTGAGACAAGAGGCCACTACACATACGTGGTATATGTGGTGTGGTGCCTTGTACATTATTCAATATGGGTGAAACCACTCAAGCGATTAAATCCCGCAACATTGTTCTAGTATTAGGCTCAAGGACAAGAAATTACCGGTTCCCAAACATTTGGTAGAGGTGGGCCATGGTGACCATAAATTACGTTACACGGTGCTGGAAATGGTGTCAGCCCCATTGAGATGGGGGGGGGGAGCTTACGTTGAAACAGAGGGAGGTGTGGTGGGTGAGGTGAGTGAAAACATTAGTTCCACACAGCCTAAATAGGTATTACGATTTAAATTTGTTTTTGTAAGTTCCACATGTGTTTTCTCATATGTGACATTTTGTCTCAGTCTTTCAGGTTGAATGGATAAAGCATACTATTGGCCACTTTTTAATCTAGGAGAATTTTCATATTCTTATGCACATAGTATAAATTTGAGTGTAAAGATGACAGATATTATAATATATATGCTTGTGAAGGTTCTCATTCATCCAGGTCATGGTATATCTGTTGTATTCAATTATATCAACTCAAGAGAGGTGTTAAGGAGGCCATTTATGTGAAAATAAAGAAACCAAGCCTAAATAGAGGTGGGGGGGTTCGACACCAACTGTCTGCCATGTACAATACTGTTTTAACACCTTACTCTGGGCGTTCCTATAACACCACTTAGCCACTATCCAATCACACCCCTAACACCTGGCTGTGATATGCTAATTGGGATTTTCCAGGGTACATAATTGCCACAGATTCTTGTACAAGTCATTCTGAATTGAGAAAGCCAGTCGGATGACTAGCGAAACGTCTTCAAGAACTACATTTCAAGTCCAGTTGATATAATTGAATACAACAGATATTATAATATATACATTATATGAGGTTAGGTGCTACATTGTTGCAATAATGTCATTTCATGTTTACATATCATTTGTTTGTTACGTGTTTAAAGGTCATGTGATGGAATTAATTTATTTATGCCATTTTTCTGTGAAACGGACGTGTGGTGTGACAGTGTCTCTCAAACCATTTCTTATTTGTAAGAATAAATGTTTAGTTGATCTATTAGGGTAATCAAAGTGCTGTCTTTTATTCAATATACAGTGGTGTGAAAAACTATTTGCCCCCTTCCTGATTTCTTATTCTTTTGCATGTTTGTCACACTTAAATGTTTCTGCTCATCAAAAACCGTTCACTATTAGTCAAAGATAACATAATTGAACACAAAATGCAGTTTTAAATGATGGTTTTTATTATATAGTGAGAAAAAAACTCCAAATCTACATGGCCCTGTGTGAAAAAGAAATTGCCCCCTGAACCTAATAACTGATTGGGACACCCTTAGCAGCAATATCTGCAATCAAGCGTTTGCGATAACTTGCAAGGAGTCTTTTACAGCGCTCTGGAGGAATTTTGGCCCACTCATCTTTGCAGAATTGTTGTAATTCAGCTTTATTTGAGGGTTTTCTAGCATGAACCGTCTTTTTAAGGTCATGCCACAACATCTCAATAGGATTCAGGTCAGGACTTTTACTAGGCCACTCCAAACTCTTCATTTTGTTTTTCTTCAACCATTCAGAGGTGGATTTGCTGGTGTGTTTTGGGTCATTGTCCTGCTGCAGCACCCAAGATCGCTTCAGCTTGAGTTGAACAGATGGCCGGACATTCTCCTTCAGGATTTTTTGGTAGACGGTAGAGTTCATGGTTCCATCTATCTCAGCAAGCCTTCCAGGTCCTGAAGCAGCAAAACAACCCCAGACCATCACACTACCACCACCACATTTTACTGTTGGTATGATGTTCTTTTGCTGAAATGCTGTGTTACTTCTATGCCAGATGTAACGGGACACGCACCTTCCAAAAAGTTCAACTTTTGTCTTGTCGGTCCACAAGGTATTTTCCCAAAAGTCTTGGCAATCATTGAGATGTTTTTTAGCAAAATTGAGACGAGCCTTAATGTTCTTTTTGCTTAAAAGTGGTTTGTGCCTTGGATATCTGCCATGCAGGCCGTTTTTGCCCAGTCTCTTTCTTATGGTGGAGTCGTGAACACTGACCTTAATTGAGGCAAGTGAGGCCTGCAGTTCTTTAGATGTTGTCCTGGGGTCTTTTGTGGCCTCTCGGATGAGTTTTCTCTGCGCTCTTGGGGTAATTTTGGTCGGCTGGCCACTCCTGGGAAGGTTCATCACTGTTCCATGTTTTTGCCATTTGTGGATAATGGCTCTCACTGTGGTTCGCTGGAGTCCCAAAGCTTTAGAAATGGCTTTATAACCTTTACCAGACTGATAGATCTCAATTAAGTTATTTTTTTAACTTATTTTATAAGGGGGGCAATCACTTTTTCACACAGGGCCATGTAAATTTGGAGTTTTTTTTCTGACTAAATAATGAAAACCATCATTTAAAACTGCATTTTGTGTTCAATTATGTTATATTTGACTAATATTTAATGGTTTTTGATGAGCAGAAACATTTAAGTGTGACAAACATGCAAAAGAATAAGAAATCAGGAAGGGGGCAAATAGTTTTTCACACCACTGTACATATTATATATATATGTACATTGTATGTATAAATAAATCAATGCACACCAACACGTTCCATAATAGGACACTCACGGCTCTTCACAATACTCCTAAAGATACTCCTAAAGTGTATGAACTAAGATAAATGCATTTCGGCCATAACTTCGATAGGTCATCAGGATCGACATTATGGCCAAAATGCATTGATCTTAGTTCATACACTTTAGGAGTATTTTGAAGACCCGTGAGTGCCCTATTATTACGGAACGCGTTGGTTAATTGGTATGTATATATATATATATTTATATAATAAGCAAACTTGAGACATGAGGGCTGTTTTCCCTCTCGTGTGTGTGTATATAAATATATCTCCGATAGCCACCAATAGAATCCAGGGTGTGATACTGTTGTCAATTATTAAAGTAAATATCCAACAGAAATCTCACTGGAAAGTATCAGTAATGCTCAGTCATGAGTCAATCATGGAGCCCAACAAGTTCAAGGCATCAAATACCATATAACCAGCTGCAGTGATTTAAAGGAGAACCTAAAGTTTCCTGAATTACAGGACAGAAACTACAAATGGAAACATACCACTAGCTTTTCTATGCTGTTTGAATTTATGTGGAGTTATTTCTTCTATCTCGATAAATCACACTGAAAATGTCTTAGCTCAGTAGGCTAGAAGAGTGGGCAGTAACTGCTTGGCTTTCTAAATCAAAAATATTTTAGTTTGTATCTGTGGTTAGAAAATACAACATAAAAGACAAGTGATACATTATATTTGCAGTTTTTTGGTCAGGATTGAACAGGATTCAACAAACATCTCTAAAATAAGGGATCTTTAATATTCAGGCTGCATGGAAAGGTATGCAGGGCACATCTGTGTATTGGACATTCTATGGGGCTGTGTATGGGACATTCTATGGGGCTGTGTATGGGACTTTCTATGGGGCTGTGTATGGAACTTTCTATGGGGCTGTGTATGGGACTTTCTATGGGGCTGTGTATGGGACTTTCTATGGGGCTGTGTATGGGACTGTGTATTGGACTTTCTATGGGGCTGTGTATTGGACTTTCTATGGGGCCGGTTATGGGACTTTCTATGGGGCTGTGTATGAGGCTTCCTATAGGAGTGTCTGTGGAACTATCTATATGGCTTTGTATGGGAGAAAGTCAACCCTCGGCTTATACTTGAGTTAATCAGTTTACTCGTTCTTCAGGTAAAAATAAGTACTTCGGCTTATACTCGTATCTGCTTATAGCATATGCAGTAAGTCCTATAAGGTATCATGGAAGAATCCACTTCTATCTACTGTAACTATATTGCATGTGCAGAACCAGCAAGATGACCTGTTCTAGGATGAGGTCTTTATTTCAAAAGAGAACCAAATTTAAGTTCCTGAAAATGTTTCGCTAGTCACATGACTGGCTTTCTCAATTCAGAATGGCTTGCACAAGAATCTGTTAGCAATAAATACTCAGAAGTCATTCTGAATTTAGAATTCCAGTCTTGTGACTAGTGAACGCCTTTAGTAAACTTCAAGTTCAGTTGATCATACTAAACGCAACGGATACAATATGACCTGGATGAATGGTAACCGTAACAAACTTGAGTGTATTCACTCTGCCACCTATTTAAATAACAGTCCTACACATCTGTGTATAGGACTGTTATTCTCATCTATGTTGAAGCAAGGTGAATTGCCACTGTGAACAGGTTTTATGAGTATTTACTACTAATCAAAAATAAATGACTCAATCAATATCGTATTTCTCAAAGTCAGATTGCTGGTCCCATGTATGGAAGGTTCTCATTACTGCCATTCCTAAACACAAAATAGGCCCATATCTTTATATCCCCCTCCTTTTCTATTTAATTTACCATTTAAAACAATTTACAGCAACAACGAATAATCTGCAGAAATGAATAATCAAAAATTCTGGCATCAAAAGTTAAAAATAGAAGCAGCAGGTAGCAGTACTTTATTTTAATCTGCATTATTGATGGTGTGAGCTGTTGTCCTATTTTCAGCTTGAGCTATCTAGCAAAGATTTCGAGAAAATGTATGGGAGGGTCCCTTACAGCTATAGAGGGATTATAACATAATTCACAGGGAAACTGTGGTGCAAGTTCCCATGCTGCCTCAATTCTGTGACACCAGCTCTTAAAGGAGAACTATATTGTGGTATACCCCCCTCACTTCATAGTACCCAGGGTTAGGGACCTAACTTTGTGATGTAGCATATGTACATCAAGAACATACATTAGCCAGAAATGTTTTTGTTTAAAGGCAAAACTGAATTAAACCTAAAAACAAAACTTACAGTAGCTAACAGCTAATATACCATGCAGTCCCTACCAATGTGAAGTAGTCACAATGTGAAGTAGTCCTATTTACTTTCACCCAGTTCTTTACAATTAAGTTGTAATACTGTAGTTTGAAAGCTTGACTAGTGTTTCTGCAACAAATTTCAAAAAGAGCTGAAAATCTACATTTCCATCTATAACTCTTGGGTGGTAAATGAAATGTTAGTGATGGGAGCCTTTCCTTGGTGTCAAAATCTACTTTTTGCCCCGAAAGCTTAAAAAAAGTATTTTACTTTTTGTCTAAACAAGTTGTTACTTGTTGAGAGGGACAGTCACATTTGCCAAAATAACTTTATTTTATTTACGAATAATGAAGGCTAAAACAAGGTGTGATCATAAAGGAAAGACATTCAAGATACTATAATTATTGCATTTACACAATACTGTAATTCCTCCTGAATGTTTTAGAAACGACAGTAGTATCACTGCTAGTGGTGATGTGCCCAGGTACAACAAATTTGTTGGGCCTGTCAAAACAAATGACCAGCAAAGAATATATTTTTTGCACATCTTTATTATTAATGCCAATGAGCAGACTCCATCAATCTCCAGGTGGCTCTTTTCTGCTGCTTTAGAACAGATAGGCACTCTTCATAGTTCTGTAAGACCTGATATTGTGCTGCACTGACTGAAGTATAAATAGCAAATTGGGAACAACAACTCATTGAAATTAATGTCTAACAATGTCAGGGTAAATAAAAATAGCTCAAGATAACCAACTTACTTCTAAACTGCTTGCTGTTAGCACAGGCTTCAAACAGGCAAAGAACACAGTGTCAGGTTTAATATGCACAGATTAATTTCAGTGCATTTTTGTAATGCATCAGGCATTTTTTTTTAAAGTGTTGTTAAAAATGGATAACAATGGTCTAAAACAAAATCTCACTACAATGGCACATTGGAATCTGAAACTGACCAAATATTCATTTTTTAAGTAAAACAAAAGTCAAAACGTATTAATAAACTTTTTATTAAGTTCTAAAACTGGTATGTCCATCGGAATCTTTTTTTTTTTTTTTTTTTTAGGTTTCAGCCCTTAAAGGGCAAGTTTACCACTCAAATGATAAATGATAAACCCAAAAACTGCAATGGGCAGACATCTAAGAGATGTAAGTCTAACCTAAAATGCTACCTTGTGTTCTTTTACCTCTCTTTCTGCTTTCTAATTCCTCCAGTTATTAGCTGTTGGTCATCTATTTATCAGATGACATTGCAGCCAATGACTGGATGCTATTAGCTCTCTTCTCTAACAATGTGAAAGATTAAAAAAATAAACTTTGAAGAGCTTTAGGAATAGGCAGAAATTTTGGAGAGGCAGAGGGAAGGAAATAGAGAATCAATTTACTGCAGATTTGGCCTACGTCTGCCAGCTTTCTACAGGGTCAGAGACAAATCAGAGGAGATGCCAAATTCATTAATGGGCTTCTCATTGGGACATGAAGAAGCAGAGTGAATATTAATTAGGTTATTCATCCTTTCTCAATACCAGCAATCTAGTTGAAGATTAATTTATGTTTTTATGTTTGTTCCCTTATTTTGGATTCAGGAAACCAGGTTGCCCATTTGTGGTACCCTATGGCTTCTGAGAAAGCAATATTGATTGGGTAAATGCAAATTAGGGGCAAGTGGGTAAAAGTTTAGGTTTGGACAGATCAGAGTCTTCCTCCTGGCTTCAGTACTATCTTTATTACAGGAATAGTCCAGGACTAACCTGGCAAATGAAAAGTGTATGTGCTGTAGCAACTCAATGAAATATTAGGAGGTAGGAATAATCAATTTCCCTGCCACAGGTACTTTCCATTTTTATAAAGTTAATTTTTAGTGTATCTTATAAAAAAAACATTAAAACTACAAATCATTAATATATCCTGATGAAGTATTTTAAGAAACTGACATTTCTATATCTTACTTGTTCTGCTCAATGTATGTCAAACTTTAGCTTTTAAATGTGTTTTCTCTCTTAAGGTTTATTTTATTTATTTTTTTAAATAACTCTAATGCTTGATGACATTATGGCTCAAACTGTTTATTAAGCAGGCCTTGCTGTGTATGCATAGCCTCAGTTTCCAGGAGATGCATGTGTACAACAGCCTACTCAGATTGAGATCCCCAGGATACCTGTGACAATCCCTGTGGCTACTACAGCTGCTCAATGATTCACGGGTCACTATGAAATTCAGGGGGAAAAGGTGAGTATTCCAATATATACATAAAAAATATAAACTATATATTGATAGTTTAGATGGACTTTCTATTTTTTTAAAAATAGTATTTTGAAATAAAAGGATAGGTGATCTTGGTTTTTATTTTATCTATAGTAACTGTTGTACATTTCTTTTAAAGTGCAAGTCCATCCCTGAAATGGAAACTTATGGACAGATACATCACCTACCAAATCTGTAATAGTTTGAAATGTGAAATATATAACTCTAACCTGAAATCCTGCACAATGTCCTGTTGCCAGGATGTAGCCAATGACTGAATGCTAATCCCCTATCTGTCTCTTCTGAGCATGCCCAGGCTCAGTTCAGGTCACTGAGGCATCCAGAAGCATAGCAGACATACAGTAATGAATTCAAAGGAAAAAAGAAGATATATCAACATATTTCAAAAAAGCTATCCTTTCTAAAACATGTTATTATAAAGGTGGAGTTGTCCTTTAATGAGACATTTTGATTATAAAATATATATATACATGAAAACTTTAGAGCACTCACGGGTCTTTCAGCAACTACTCTACTGGAAAAATGACTTTGCCTCATCTTAATCTATAATTGAATAGATGTAAGTAGCACTTATGCTGTGTATGTTGCTGCATGCCTTCAATCCAGCACACATTTTGTTTAGGGGCAGTATCCCACTCCCACTTCCAGCCAACCTGACTTTTTCCCCCCACAAACCAACTGTCAAGCCTGCACACAGCATTCCAACTGTCATAACTGTTACCATTCCAGCTACAGTAAAACTACTCACAGAAGAATAGTTTTTGGGAGCAAGGAACTTGATTGACAGCTGAAAAAAGTTTTAGATTGGATATCTAAAGAAATAGGGGGCAGATCAACAAAAAATTATACAGTGGTGGTTGGGAAGTTGTGAACAATTTAAAATAACCTATTTTTCAGTATTAAGATCATTTCTGGAAAAAATTGGTTATATTTATACTGGTACCGAAATAAAGTGAACTCATGGGTCTTCATAACATTCCAAAAAGTATTTATTATCACCTACGTGTTTCAGTTTACACTTAGGCTGTCATCAGAACAAAATGTATTAACAGCTGGTGTTAAATAAGTCATACTAAAGGACTGCAAATATAATATTAAATCCTTTGCAAGGGACTACCTTACTTTTCAGAAATGCATGCAGAAATGTGCAATTCCTAGTTTTCATGTTTACAGATTAAACTAAAAAAAAGAAAAAAATTTTGCTCTATTAGTGTCCATGTATTATGTACCAATAAATGCTTGTGGTTGTTGACTGGGGAGTTGAAAGCCAGTCACTGATAGAGGGCAGGCTTTGGGGCAGACAAAAATGCAAACATGACATCAATAGGCTAGGAAAGAAAAGAACAAGTGAAAAAAACAAAAATAAACATTCACCTTTCCCAAAAAAAGGTCAGTAAATACCCATTTAACACCATATGGCAAAAAAAGATTAAATTCGTAAATATATGTGTGTGAAGCTAAAACAATGACACAGGAAGGTTACAAGACATCCCATCCCAAATGATAATTAAAAACACCTTACTGGTATTCGAAATTAAAAACAGCTCCATGTAAACTGTAAGAGTAAAATAGTTAATTCTGGGAAATAGCTCAGCATGGTTGATTCTAAAGCTACTGAATCATATTGGCATAGAAAAAAATAGATGTGGGCGTTTAAATTCAGTTCTCAGGTTGCTTACGAATTCATAAAAAATTCATTCAAAATTCCTCTTCGACATGCACAGAATAATAAATTATTATGACATTGTAAATATGCCTGGGTTTTCAAGTCAACATTTTTACTGAGTATACAGTACCCCTTACTGAAATAGGTAATTCTGGGAAATAGCTCAGCATGGTTGGTTCTAAAGCAACTGAATCATACTGGCATATAAAAAAATAGATGTGGGCGTTTAAATTCAGTTCTCAGGTTGCTGACGAATTCATAAAAAATTCATTTTAAAATTCCTCTTTGCCGTACACATAATAATAATTTATGATGACATTGTAAATATGCATGGGTTTTCAAGTCAACATTTTCAGTATACCCCTTACTGTTCTCCACATCCCCCTGTGGAGTAAACAAATCATATAATCGCAGCAGACGCCTTTTGAAATTCATTCAAAATAAGAATACGTTTTAGTTGGAGGTAATGCAATCACCAGGTATGTTATTTTCTCCCAGTTACAAATTTTGGACCACTGTACAATTATACACACACAAAATAAAATGTTTATACCATTATACTTATTGATTTTCGAGATTGTAGTTTGTCTTATAGTTTGTATTTTTCTGTTTTGATACATAAAGTAGAGCTGATCCAGGGATATTTCCGATTGCCACTTGGCATCAGGAAGTAATTTTTTCCCCCTTTATAATTCTGGTGGGTTTTTTTTTTTGCCTTCCTCTGGATCAACAGTTAGGCAGAAAATGTGGGTAATACTGAGTAGATTGGACTGGATGGACGTATATCTTTATGCAACCTCAAATACTATACTATACTATATTAAAATGCTGTTTCGAAAAATCAACATTTAAACTCAGAGGGGCATTTACTAATGAGGCTCAGACAGCAAAGCCTTTTTGGCCCTCATTTCTGTGTTGTTTTTGAGACTCTAAAGGGAGGGTACATGGAACTGGAGTTAACTAAGCAGAAACAAGCCTTGTCAATTAACTAATGGGCACTGTAAAACCAAGGGCCCTCTAAGAAGACCATATTGCTGGATTTAGCTGGTGTGTGTCCATCTTATTATTACCCTGTAATGTCCTGGGGAGGGGAGACACTTGCAGCAATTAAGGGGCCTAATGCAAGCAGGCAGCAACCATTGTCAATGAATAAAATAAGTAGCAATCACTAAGTGGCCCTCCAAAAACAGATCTAAATGCTGCAGTTTACCTGACAAAATGTAGCATTTGCTGTAGAAAGCTGCTTTAATCATTTCTCAGTAAAAATCCAGTCCTGATAAAGCCATGGAAAGATGTGTGTGTTGGGAGTATTGTTACCCAGATCCATTGGTAGTGTAGTGCATTTGTCACCTGGTCATTTGTCAACTGGAGCATGTCCAAATCAGATGTTTTGGTTGATGGGTGATTACAATAGGGGCAAGGCTGGGTGGTGTCTCTGGGTTCCTGAAAACCTGGGGGGCTAGATTTCTGCCTTATATTGATTTTTTAAAATTTTTATTTGGTTCGCCTTCAATGTATAGCTAATGCATGATGTACCTCACTGTTGCACACTAGAGATGGATGAACTATTGAAAGTTCGGTCCGTTTTCAAACTTTCGAACTATTGTAAAAGTTCGAAAGTTCGAAAACGGACCCATTAAAGTCTATGGGAGGCAAATAGTTCGAAAAGTTCGAGTCAAATACAACTAAAATATTAATGATAACTTAATGTAAATGGCTGTGGGACCTGGGAAATGGTCTGGGGAGCATGTTCCAATATCCAGGACTTTCCAAAAATCGATTTTACTCTCACACGCGCTACTTTCGAGCTTTCGCGTTCAAACGTTCGAGGTAACATGGACATTTTACTCGCAGATTCGATACTCGCGTATAGGCTGTAATGGAGACTTTACTCGCAGATTCGATGTTCGCGCCTAGATACCATGTACATTTTACTCACGGATTCGATACTCGAACGTTCGAACATTCGATAAATCATCGAAAGTTCCGGGAAATATCGAAAGTCCGTGTCCGAGATAGTTTGAGAAGTCCGGGTCTGTTTGAACTCGAACAGTTCGGCTCGAAATCGGGTTCGAGTTCGAGTTCTATGCCATCCCTATTGCACACATCTGTTTTACCAATAACTTTGCTAAATGCTTATTTCCTTGCAGCTCTATTCTAAAATGTACCCTCCCTACCAACCAATCTTTCACCAAAAGGTAGGCCATTTTGATCTTGAACAATAGCATTAAAAAAAACAAAAAGCAAAATCCTAATACTGCACTATTAATTTGTAATAATTTGTCAGCAGTAATGATATTTTATCTCATTAGGACACAGGATTTAACTAGTGTTTTATCAAAGGCATCTGCTTCTCTTTCCATTTTATGCTCTCAACAGAAGGGCTGCGAGCAGAAACATATTAAGCCTCAAATTGAATCTAATGAAGAACATACTTGTGTAGAGTCTCTTACAGAAACAGCTCTTCAAAGCTGAAACACTTTTTTTAAGCAGTTAAAATTGTGTTCACTCATTATGCTAACTAATTGCTCTTTTATTTCTAGGGTGTAATTAAAGTTTGCAGAACCTACTTTTATTCTGTTTTTCCTACTTAGCACGAAGTACAAATCCCTGTTAAAAAAACACAAAAGAATGTAAAAGGGATACTGTTTTAAAGGACATGCGGATTTCACTAGCAATTTCTTTGGACTGAAAGACCAAATAACATTTTTCCATTTAGTCTTTCAACAAACTTTTTGTATTAAACAGGTATTACCATTAGCATGACATATAAAAACAATTCCCTGTTCCTCCTTAACGTTGGCTCTACCACACACTAGCCCTTTCTCCTGCAGGCAGAATGTAATTTCCTGTATACATTCAAATATACGTTGCACTGTTTTTGCTCTAGCCTTTGCCGCTCTAACCTGTATACCTGAAAACCCTTTCAAAAAGTTAACTGACCAACTACAGCAATTCCACACCCAAATCGAATGCATTTAATGGAATGTACAGTGTTGCATCCGGCACTGGGAAGTCAATCTAAGAAGAGGCTATCAACCATCAAAACTGAAAATAACCCTAACCACTAAAATGTATTTAATGAGTTGAGTCTAGTCCAAATTAGTAAAACCTATTATTAACACAAATTTAATTAGGATTTTTTTGGGGGGGCTTTCCATTATTCTCAGTTCCTTTAGGCTGGGTCACCCATCAACCAAAGAAATCAAACTAGACTAATAGTTTTACAATGTTGTGCCTTCTAACTATATTGGTGTTTAAAGCAAAGATAAAAACTGTCAGGCAGACCGCAGGGTGTAAAAAAAAGAGGTGCAAAAGTACACAAGATACAGGCAAATAGAAATAGCATTATTGTACAGAAAACTACAGTAACAAGAACTTTCTTTGTCACTAACCATGCCAATGTTAGACGTAATATGAAACTAACAAATTTGTCGGGATACTGCATTTTTAGAATTTGATCTTTTCATTTTTGACCCCAAATCTTCTTTATTTCATTGATTCATTAAATAAACTCTTTTGGAGACCATGTATACATTAATGCTGGGATGTCAAACTTGCGGCCCTCCAGATTTTTGAAAACCCAGCAATGCTGAAAACTGTGCAACTATTTAGTACCACTGCAGTGCAACAGTTGTTTTTTATTAATAAAATCCAGTAAAAATATGGATTTATGCAAACAACTTTGTTTCAGGTTCTTATATGTCCAGGCTATACAAAATCTGGTTATGTCTTTATTTAGCCATTTTACGTATGCTTCTTCAAGGAGAACGTTACAGAAGTACCAGCCTTATTGGATTCATATTGTTTTTCATTCTTTTCTTTGTGTGCAATCCACACTGCTATTTTTAGCTCCAGTCAGACCAATTCCAGCATGGCGTAATCTTTTCCTAAGTCTGTTGAGATGGGAATACTGCTCTATGGTTTGTAAGGACGAAACAATTCGAGGTTAGGGTGTTATTTGGTTCATGCTAACAGTATACCATTTTCATCTTCTACAATAGCATTATTTTTTTAAAAAAAGAATAATAATGTAATTTCTAGCATTTCAGATCACTAAAGCCACTTAAAGCATTGAAGAATGAAGTAATTTCACCACCTACACATTTACATTGTAACAATTGCACTGTGAGCTAGCGGAAATAAACTGTTTATTGGTGACTGAAGCAAAGCTGTAAGCATACGGTCAATTTTCAAAGCATTATAGCTCTTGTAAAGTAAATAAACAGTGCTGCCAATTGAAAATAACCCAGTTCCTTGAATCGTGCTCATTTGAAGGAAATAATAGCATCTTGAGCAGTGATCACTGTGTGTGATGGGTCAGCTGTGTTACCAGGTAAGTAAATGGGCTTAGAAAACATTCCTTGTGCCACAGTAAAAAAGCACAAAAGTTATATTCTCTTAAAAATAACCTTACAAGTGTGGTTCTATTGGACATGCAGAATATCTAGGGCTACAGCTAGTAACTCTATACAGGTTGAAAAACATGTTAATCCTTGCCCCCTATGTCAAATCTCATCATGCAATCCCATCTACCTGTTTATTGGAGGAAATATAGGTCACCATTGACTACTGTCTTCTGTGTTCTCTAGCAATCCCTGAATGTGTTTGCACAGAATTGTATGCAATTGATGTCACAGAATGCTCCAAAACATATGGGGTTCTCCTTTAAAGGTTTTAAGTATTAAACTTGGAAGTTTGGGACCTTGAATATTAAGCATGGGTGGTATGAGATCATATAAAATATATTTTTAAGCAGACTTTTAAAAAGTTTACTTGTGAAACAAGAAAATTAGTACATCTTATCTTGCCTTTAATTGCAGGAGAGCAACTTTTACATACTAATTTATTAAGTGAATGACAATATGACCTGAATAATTCTTCTTTAGGGGCGTAGGGATCACTATAACAACCATAGCAGTTGCTATGGGGCCCAGAGCCAAAGGGGGCCCAGTCCAGGTCCCTGCAGGCATATCCACCCTCCTAAGAAAAAAATTACCTCACAAAGTTCAGCCCCTAAAGCCCATTTTTGTTTTACTTAAACCTTTTGTTTTTACTTAAAAGGTGCCCCCAGGTTTAAGTAAAATGAAAACGGAGTTTGTGGGGATGAATATCGTGAAGCAAAAATTCTTAGAAGGGTGGACATACCCTTTAAAAACCTTGCTGCAGTTTGACCGGGTTAGGTTAAACTGCACTGAACTGATTTTCATGTGGGGGGACTCCATCTAAAATCTTGCTATGGAGCCAGAGATGGATTATGGGGCCCTAGACAGTGCCATCATTTAGGATCCCCTTTTTTGCTGCATATACTGTATAGAATATAATATTGTTACTGCTTCTGAAGCTGATGTCCAATACTAATACTAATAAAACAAAAACATTAGATACCTAGCAACCACATATAAAGAGGACATTACAAATGTAAAACGAATACAAACAAATATAAACCCCCTCAGAGACCCAAACATATGCAAAAAGAAAAAACAAAATAACTAAAATGTTAAAAACTTTAAAAGCTTTGTGCATTTGCAGTATATGGTCATGGACCAAATCTGTGTCGTATTGTAATATCCTTATATTATATTGCAAGGAGTAAGAGGAGCAGTACTGTCAATCACATACATTTTTAATTAAAATAAAAGACTGCATTGGGGAATCCCAAAATTGTAATTTATTTATATTAACTATGTTCCGACCACCTTACTGCCCACACAGTGAAGAACTATTTACCGTACATACTCGAATATAAGTCGAGGTTTTCAGGCTGTGAAAACAGCCTGAAAACTGAACCTCGCCTTATACTCGGGTCAGTCACTTACTGATGGAGGAATCCGGCTGCCACGTCCACTGACGGTCGCATCCACTGACGTCACTACTCTGCGCCGGGAAATAAGACCGGCGCCAAGTGGTGACGTCAGTGGATGCGACCATCAGTGGATGCGGCAGCCGGATTCCTCCATCAAGTGAATCATGTCGGGGGCCCGGACTCTCCTGCAACTATGAAAAAGGTAAGGCTGCAGCATTAAAAGATGATGTACTGTAGTGAGAGAAGATGGGTGCAGGGAAATAGGGTTTTATTCCTGGGGCTGGGGGGAGAGTAAGGAGTCAGGGACAGGGTAGTGTGTTTTGGGGTTAGTGTGTGCAGTTCCACTCCAGATGTTTGTAAACTACTACTCCCTTCTACTACTCTACCCTTGACTTATACTCGAGTCAATTGATTTTTACTCATTTTTGAGGTAAAAATGGGTACCTCGACTTATACTCGGGTCAACTTATATTCGAGTATATACGGTATGTATTTAAAGGGCATGTCTACCCTCAAAACAAAATTTATTATACATGTATTGCAACCCCCAATCGATTTGGTTTTAGGAGAGATGCTGGTCGTTGTAATAAGCAGGCGATCCATTTCATACACTTATTATTCTGCTCTCAATAAACCAATGAATTCTTCACAATGAATTGCTCAAAAATATTTTAAACAAATTCTATTCAAATTAAAAGTAATACAAAACAGACTGTACAGAGATTATCCACAAACATGGTGGGGGTCTCCAATTTCAAGCATTTTAAAATGCAAAATATGTGACTGGCGTGTAAAAGAAAACATTTGCTTTTCGTAAGTATTGTCACTGTGATTACAACAGTTCATAACAATGCAAACAAATTAATATTTAAAATAAGTCAAGCCAGCTTCAACTTAAACAATTGCTGCATTTCTCCATAATATTTAGGTTTTAAATTTCCTTGAAACACACTTTAAATAAATAACAAAATCCTACCCAGTCACAGGAAAATCCATCTTAATGAGCTGTCCCGCACACCTTCAAGCTAGTGTGCTTGCCTTAAATGCCACTTTAAGAGTAACTGTGGTCTCTGAGTAACTGAGCATGCCCAGTTGTATCCTACTGCTATAACTGTGTTTGTGTTTTCTTACAAAGCTCATCGTGTTACTGTTACACACTTCCTTGTTCAGCCTGTAAATTTAAAAGCTTATAACTTAGCAACCAGAGAAGCTAGAGACCTCATTGTTAGCTTGTTTGAAAGGTATATTTTATATAGATAGACACTTGTTTGGATACCCAAACTAAAATTTAACCTACTAATGGCCTCATTGTATAGTTTAAAAAAATCCTTACCTTACATCTCAGCTCCTTATGGTTCTCCTGCAGTGCTTGTTCAAAGTCCAGGAAAATGATGAGTAATAGCGTTCTTCCTGTCCAAAAGGTTCCTGCCTTCTCCTTCACTGAGAGGGCAGTGGCAAGCTCAGGAGAGCCCTTTTACCCCCTCCCTCCCACCATCCGGTTCCATCCATGGCTGTCCATCCACCTAGCGTTAATTCCTTTTCCTGTAGTATAGGGCATCCCTGCCTGCCCCCAACTGCCATGTCATTTTGTTAAAAAAAGCTTTAGAACACTACTAACCAATCGCATGTTCTCGATCTGCAGTAACCCAGTAAAAAGCATCTAATTGGTTGTTGCTTATTAATAGCACAGGCAAAATGTTACACCTCTTATTGTATCAGCCTATATATAGGCTGTGAGAACGGTAAAGCTACGGAACTGTCTTACAGTGGACAATGTTATGGCAGGTTCATTGGTCAGTTTAAAAAAAAAGCTGGATGAGTTTCTGCAAACAAGGAATGTTGCAAGTTACTGGCATTGATTCATAAAGTAGAGTTGATCCAGGGAAATTTCCGATTGCCACTTGGAGTCAGGAAGGAATTTTTTCCCCCTTCATAAATTTGGTGGGGTTTTTTGCCTTCCTCTGGATCAACAGTTAGGCAGGAAATGAGGATATTGATAGATGGGTTGGACTGGATGGACATATGTCTTTCTTCAACCTCAAATACTATAATATATAGTGACTCCATACGATCAATATTTGAGCACCTATTGCTATAGAAAGTGGGGGTGTAGTGATCCTTATGAGAAAGTAATCTTATAGGATGATAATGCCTCTACAGAGACATATTCCTAGTTCTAATTTAGGAATAACAGATTTTAAGAAAATTTGCACAAACCTGGACCTGTTTCTCTAAGAGATTCTACAAGATAAACTTTAACACAAGTTGCATAAAGAAAGTGACAGATGTGAAGTGTTTTTAATATTACTAGCTCTTTCTATGCATTTGATTTAAAAAAATGAAACTAGAATGCAGGCAATGTTTTTGTACACATCATCATTTTAGTGAAAGATGTAGATTTCCTCTTTCCCTTTTATAGGTCTCTGCAGCAAGTTCAGCATAATCAGCCAGCCCCCTCTCTGGAAAATAGACGTTACCTTATTCAAGAAAGAATCTGGACAGCATTCTTCTGTCTAGCTCTTGAAAGGATAATATTCAATTATGATGGTGTTTTTTTATCTCTTTAAAGCAGTAGAATTCATTCCATCATTTCTGGCCATCCTTTTTTCTTGTTCTGACACAAAGATCAGGAGTCCCTGGTATTTAAGGGATGAAAACACCAAATAAACTCCACTGCAATCAGAAACATCTGACTAAATGTGGATATGGGAAAAACCTATGCACTGCTGACATCTTGTTACTGGTTTGCTGAATGTTAAGCTCCGCCCCTCTGAGATTTCCTCTGCTTTCTCCTGCTTGAGCCTCAAACAGTAATGCTTGCGAGTTCCGTGCACACGCACGTGCATGGAACTTACAGGCATTACTGTTTGAGGCTCAAGCAGGAGAATGCACGGAACTCACAGGCATTACTGTTTGAGGCTCAAGCAAGAGAAAGCAGAGGAAATCTCAGAGGGGCGGAGCTTAACATTCAGCAAACCAGTAACAAAATGTCAGCAACTTTCAAGGCACAAAGCTAGGCTCTGGAGGGGCATAGGTAAAAAAAAAATATGGCAACAGTATTTTTAAAGCTGCAGCTTCCAAATGAACATAACTTGATTTTACAGTGCACTTATCCTTTAAAAGTTATACCAAAGTAAGTAAAGTCTAACAATATCCCATAAACAATGGTTGCAGCCAGTCTGTTGGCAATTTCAAATATTTAACACATATGGTTCAATACAAACTGTACAATTAAATAAAAGTCTAAAGAACATAAGTAAACGTTTCTGTTTAAATACTCTTTACCACATAATTTCTTAATAATCAACATTTAGAATGTTTGTATTAGTATAGCCAGAATCAATATGGCCTGCTTTGTACCCCCTCCTTCCCTCTCTATGTATTTTTGAGTAAATGATCTCACATGACTCAACAAATCCATCTGCCTGGAGCAGTCCAAGTTCGGAGCCTTCCCAGGAGGGGAGGAGAAGAATGGCTTTGTGGAAAACGACCTGGAGCTCTGCCCTTTCTATGGCTCAAATTACCCACCTGTCAAGTTTGACAGATTTGGCTGAAAATTAAAGGAAACTGCAGTTGAAAAACAGATGAATGCGCTCAGGAGTTCCGTAGATACCATCGGACAAATGCTGACCATTCACTATTAGATATTTTCTTCAATGTATGTAAATATTTACATTAACTGCCTTGTCCCAAAATGTATCTTGTATTAATTAAAAATAAACAATTGTTTAATTGACTGTACCATAGCTTGATGTTTATGTTAAATCGATTTTATTGATCATAAAAATATCTTGTAATGTCTGGCCAGCATTAGTGTTGCTCAGAAATCTCCAACCCTTTATCTCTAGAAATCATATTTCCAGTAGATATTAGATAATACATAATAAGCAAAATAATATAATATAATAATGCTAATGTAAAAATAAGCACATGTAATAAAAAAGGTACAGTGCAGTGGCATAAACAGGAATCACCGGTGGCCCCCAGCAATATTATGATGGGCCCTTTTTCATTTACAGTGTTTTTCTGAGGGAGGTTATATCTCTTTCATGAGGTAAATAAGCAGATAGCACCAACATCCCTTCCGGGTGCAAGGGCTGCTCCCCTAGTAGTTACGCCCCTGGCACAGTAACAAGTTTTCATTTTCCATGACAATAATATTAATAGATAAAATAATCAAAAGATTTCAATGCCATATTCAACAACAAACAAACAGAACACCATACTGATGAGATCTCCCAATCTCAACCTGGAAATAAAAGGATGTATAACAGACAGGAGCTAGTGATGATGTCAGCTTACTGCTTGCCAATGAAAAGCTATGTCATATGTATAAATGAATGCCAAGCGACCACAGTGGGTATTAAGCACTTAGCTTGGCAATGACATAACAGCCTGTAATGTGAAGCAGTAAGCAGCTCTGGCGGGAAATCTCTTTCTTCCAACCGTTAACCATATGTTTAGCTTCTCCATTTTCAGAGCTGGTGTTCCAGCAGACCATCTGGTTTCTATGCAATGAAATGAACGTAAAGCTCAGTGTATTTCCCTGTGCGGATAAAGCTCATGCCCTCCCCCTCCTTTTTTTCCCTCATTTTTTTTTTATACTTCTTTCCCAGACAGAGTTCCTTTTCATTCACCAAGTTTCAAAGCAAACTTTACCTCATATAGCATCCTGTCCTCCCGTCCCCCTTTCCCTCTGGTTCCATTACTATAATTACTCAAGAATGCACAGTGCTGCAGTGTAAACAAGGCAAGTAGAGGCATTCCCATTTGTAGACTACACAGAGGAGGGCTCCCTAGTACACACACACACAGATAAGGATTTGTAAGGAGTAGGGCTGATATTTGATCCACAGTGTTTAAAAATAGGCACATTCTTGGCAGATGCTGGAGTTGCTGTGGCGCCCTTGACACTTGTTTCACATTGAGGGAGAGAGAGAGGGAATAAGAACCTCCCACCCTTCCTCCAAACCTGAAAAAGCGCACATTCATCCTGCATTACATCAGCTCTAGTCAAGAGCAGGGATAGGGTTTCAACAATGAGCTTCACAAGACTTTGCTAAATGAGAACAGTGCAAATACCTCAACACTGAATTTGCTGAGGTTTTCTTTTTTTTAATTTTTGTTTACAAATTCACATGTAAAATTCAACAGACTTCATAACATTTAACATGAAGGTTTAACTAGAGAGCATATCATTTATTTTACACAATGGAAATGTGGAATATGTTATAGTAGTGGTAGCCTACATAAAAGCACAGATTCCCTCACAGAAGCATAACACACAGAATCAATCTCCAACAGCACCTCAGTTCATAAACTCCTTTGTTATCCAAGTACATTGCCCATCATTGGTCAAGGAAAAGTAGCCTTTTCATCTCATCAGCAGCCATAAAAAAAAAAAAGGGTACTACCCACAGTGAAAAAAAATCAAGGCCCATTAACAGTGCTACCAGGTTTACCTAGTTTTGTCACAGGACACCACACAGTATGATTATAGACCATTATTGCAAGGTGTACTGCCACCATGAGTCTTCTGAATTTCAAATATAATGTAAGGATTTTCGGTTCAATTGATAACCATAGTTCCCCATTTAGTTGGTTTTATCAGTTTGTACAGACTCTTCCTCTTGGTTTTGCTTCATGCTAATTACACTTAGATTCATTTAGTTCGTGACTCCCACATGTCTACTCACATTTGAAGAAAAAACTAAAACACTAAGAAGTACTAGGCAAATTCCTAAATGTACACAGCTTTAGGAGTCTGTAGCTTTGAAACGGCTGTAAACTATGCTGAGGTTTTTTCGTGATGCCCAACAGCAACTAAACCAGAAACCAATAAAAGGAAATTCAGGTAATTAGCTGTACAAAACCTCTGAAGCCCTCAAGGAAAACAATTTTCTGTTGCAAGTGTACAGTTACACATAAATGAATGTTAGAGGAAAGAAAGTTATTTTCATTTCATATGAGTGCATACAGTGCATAGCAATAGCCTGAGTCACAAAGGCATTTTAAATAGCCTGAGTGACTAACCGCTGAGCCTCCAAGTGCTATGGGGATTCCTACAGACAGGTCTCATCTATCAATTCACAGTGCTTTGGATTCCAGCTTTAAGAATTCTTTGAAAAACCAGAAGACTTGCATCTTGCAAGGAAAATGCAGTGCATTAACTTAAGGTGTAGATATTGCACTATCCAGTGATGACAATCCAGTACTCTACTCACTGAATACACTTTAGAGATCAATGGTGTTTTTTTCACTTTGACTACTTTAGAGAATGCAAATCAATGACTGATGCAGGTTTTCTTTTCTCTACATTAAATTTTTTTTTTTTTTAAGTTTTATTCAAGGTTACTTTTACAGCTTTATATAGCAGATATGAAGCTTAGATATGAAGTTTTAAAATAATCATCCATTTCTGAACCAAAGCTACAAGACATTGGTCATCTTTGCACTGCATGTGCTCTAAACATTATCAGAGAAACAGCCATGTAGTTGCAAATATGCCTTTCATTTTAAAATCCTAACCCCTCATAGATCACAGTCATGTACTTTTTGAAAAATGTTTGCAAAGAAAAAGTTGCAAAGGGTAATCCAACCATAAAAATGATTATGTGTTTTGCATGGCTCAGGACAACTTTGGAAATAATGGGAGATTGTTGAGACTAGCAAGTATGTGCTTTCCAATGTGCATCCTTCTAAAAGCTACAGAGAGTACACTTTACAGAAAAGCAGACCAATTGATTACTTGGAAAACTGAAATAACAGTGGAACAACAGAATTCAGTAGATCCTATATATATATATAATCCATTTATACTGCCAAGGTTCCATATAATACTCTGCAAAGGTTGTTACATTGAATGAGTTTGATCATAAAAAAACACATAAAACTGATACCCACAGAGGAAGTTCATTTCAGTTTTTGTCTCATTTTGTAATTAAAGTAGAACCAATTTATAGAAATGATTGTATACTCAGAAGGGTTTAAGTTACATGCTCATTATCTCTTCATGAACTCTTTCTATATTTGTAGTAATGTGAATAATTAGAACATATTTCACTGAAAATAAAGTTAAGCATTAGGAAGGTGGTTTGCTGCAGGTGTGAGGGGGGGGGAAACAGATAAGGGAATAACCAAAATATGTGCGATTGAGCAACCGTATGTTAAAGAAAGATGCCAAGATAGGAAACATATGATCATGTGAGATCATGAACTGTTCAGACTAATGCCCCCAAAAGACAAAATTTGCACTATAATTACCTTTACCAAGAATGCTTCTATAATTACTTACACAGAATTTTCCTTCACCACAGCTCTGCCTCTGCAGCTTCCGGATGTGCCAGTCAGTCTTGGCCGTGACTGAGCACCATTCCCAAAGCTGCAGAATAGAAGCCTCCTCTGCTTTTGTGCGGCACATATTTAACATGTACAGTAGCAGAGGTAGTCAGTGTACTCCCCAGAATTTTTTTCCAGTTGGGTGGCAAGATAGCTGTGTGGGGCAGGGCGGAGCAGGGCAATTTGCTTGTGGGGAAAATTAAATGTTAAAAATGTTACTAGTTTATTATTATTAATGCTTTTAAAAGGTATCTCCACCCCCATATTTTTAATTTAATATAGTGTAGGGGACCTCCCCAACCCCAAACGCTAGGGTTATAACATTAACAGAACAGTACAGAAACACATTAACCCACTTTCATTCCCTCTGCCTTTGCTGGTACTTCCAGGAACGCTAGAGCAGTAGGGGTCGAACAGGAAGCCAGTCAGGCAATCACAGATGTGGCTGCCAGTTAGTAGAGGGAGCCAAGCAATCGAGTTTAGGGGGGGGGGGGGGGGTCAGAGGTATGTCAAAGTCCTAAGGGAGGACAAGGAAGAGGCAGATACTGGATTACACACAAGCAGGCTCCTACTCTTCAGTTTCATGGACTTTCTTAAACTCATGCAGTATAACTACCTTTAAACCATTACAACCTGCTTCATATTCTAAAGGAAATACTGACCAGCCTTGCATTGTGCTTATTATATTAGGTCAGGGATGTCTAATTTTCATCCCACTAGATGTTCGAAAAACTACAACTCCCAGCAATACTTGGTTGCAGAATGCAGGGAGTTGTATTTTTAAAACATATGAAGGGCCGCAGGTTGAACATCCCTGATATGGGTGTTTGGAGCCCCCAAAGACCTTTAAAGTCCCATAAATTAAAGTTAAGTGTTGGTCTGACTTTCCTTAAATTAATCACAAAAAACAATGCACACAGCAGCAGGTGGGCATAATGAACCCCTCCCCATGCTTAGAACAGTTACTGGTCTACTCTATCCCTAGCCTGGACTGATAACAGGGGACATTAACAGCATTGATCTCTTACAACAGGTTTGGGGTTGGCAAGATCCACACACTGGAACAACCAAGTCACTCACTTCTATTTAGATCCTCAACGCACCCAATAACACATCATGGCAGCTCAAGCACATGTGACCCACATACAGAGAAAGCAGCAGGTTTGCCGTGCCACTCCTTCGCGGCCTTGGAAATCTTGCAAGAGTTAGTTAATACCTGCTTACATTTTCCTGCAAGTGTTAGAAAGGAGTTTTGTTTGACCTTAGTGCAGGCACACACCTACATACAATTCTTTAGTAAAATCACAAACAAGTGTTCTCTTCAGAAATGTTTCCCTGTCGGGTGGCATGAAGAAGTGACCAGGTGTGCTGCCCAGCTGAAAGACACAAGGGGATGTCTACCAGCTGGTGAGGGATTGTGCTGTGTAAGTATGTTAGAAGCATTTTTGGTAAAGGTAAGTATTGTGCCTATTGTGTCTTTGGGGGGCTTTAAGATGGACACCCTTAAATAATGCTGTATGAGTTTTTTTGGGATTTTAACTACAAACCAGGAAAAGCATTATACATTGACATACATGATATGCATATTCAGCACAGTATATGTATTACCATATGTGTATAAACCATGGGCCTAATAATATTCTTAAATATCTAACAAGAATGCAGGAAATAGTAGCCAAGAAATAGTATATAGTTATATGTTATTAATAAAATAGATGCATTGAGGTATTAGCGAGAAATAAAGCATGGTAAAAGAAATACAGAAAGGCATTTTCTACAGCAGATGTGGCAAATCACCTTAGGAGGATTCCACATGGGAAATCTATTTTTATACACCTTACAGTTATTTAGAATAGATTTATTCCATTGCATATTTATTATAAATAATTATTATGATTCCTTCCTACAGCAGATAAATAATGTGTTTTAAATAATGTATAAAGCTTCCATACAAGCTTAAGTCTCAGGCAACAAGACAATATTTACTGCATTTTAAAATACACACCTTTAAAAGAGAAAGTTATAGGTAAAGCTAATAGGCAATTTCTAAATTTTATGAAAGCCCATACCTGTTAAGTGATTTCGATTCTTCCTTACCCGCTTGTTTGAAGCATCATTATTCGTCTCTAGAAAGACTTTCTTCTGTTGTTTCAGGCCCAGGTTCTTAGCCTGCATAGAGGTGACGTCAGCACAAAGTCCTTCTACATATAAGCTATAATAAGAAAAAGGGAGGCTGGAATCTTGAACTATTAAAATAAGTTTATCAGGGTAATTATATGATATTTTTAAAGGGGAACTGTGGTCTCCATTCAAGTGTCCTCAATCTAAGGACAATTGAAAAGAGATGTCATACCTTTCAAACAAGCTAAGAATGATGTCTCTAGTTATTGAAAGTTATACAAAGCTATAGGCTTGTAAATCTGTATTGCAATAACCTCAACCCCTAAAAAAGCTACTTTCAGGTTTGCAACCATACATTATGTTTATTTCGGCCTATGGACACCTTAGGGAAAGGAAAAAAATCCTTTCAGGCTTATAGCTATCTTTAAAAAGGATTATGATGCAGTTGACGGTTGATGCTCAAGTCAGTGCTGAGGGGACAACGGGATGATGCTGGTAATGTCACAGTTCAGAGTGCAAGCAGTAAGCACCATAATTTATACTGTTGTAAGTTCGAATAGACTGCAGCTAGAAGCATGATCCTAGAGTTATTTTAAAGGTAAAAGTGTGCTTATAAGAGGGTATTTGTTTGGAGACCCCTTCAATCTTGTTTAAATTGCTGTCTAAATAATTGTGTGATCTGAGATTGAGTGCTGATGAGTCTGGATTTTTGCAATTTCAATAAGAATAATTGTTTCCTGAAGTTCTTGTCTATCCATACTCATTGGGAGTAGGCCAACTAGCAAGGGTGTCTGCAAAGTGGTTTAGTGAATCAGAGATGTATGAAGGAAACTTATGTTATGTTATAAAGGGAAACATAAATTGTCACCCTGCCAAGCAGCTGAGGGATATATTCTCCTATCACATCCATGCAATGAATAATGCCTTGGTAACTATATATTGTACCATCTGTACTTAAAGGACAACTAAAGCCACAGAACAACACTGAACCAGAAGGCAGAACACCTTGATATAAAACCAGTAATCTGTGTCTTACCTCTCACTTGGGTACGGGCGCTGGGAAATTTACCTAAATAACATATGGTTTGTGCTTTACTTCACAGCATTCTAGTATCACACAGTTTGGTCAACGACCATTATGTTCTGCACATGCTCAGTCCTTAGCTATAGTAGAAACATGTTACAGTTGGTCACACCCACTAATAATCTCTAGCCAATCCTTTTACAGGACAGATAAAGCAAGTAAGCATGTGACTGAGGTCAGGAGGTGTGGTCTGACACTGCACATACACACAGATACTTCATCCAGTTCTTAACAGGCTTACATTTACTTTAATACAATTTACTGAATTGGGATTTTATAGCTTATTGGTGTTTTTAGGGGGGATGTTTCCAGATTATGGTATAAGTATAAAAAATTGGGTTTAGTTCTCCTTTAATATGTTTGGACCACAAAAATGTATTTCCAATTGACCAAGTGATGGCCACAGGATTGTCCCATCTGGGATTGTTCTTTTTAAATGCATGAATAGGGCATTTTTGACCATTAGATATTATTAAGCCTATTTAACGGTCTATTGTAAAAAAAATATATTATATATACAAGCCCTGATTGTATAACAAATAAGTCAAAGGAATATTTATGTTCTACATTGGTGGGATGGTCCTGAATAAAAGTTGAATAGAGGTACTGTAAAGTTAAAACAGAAAGAAAAACTGGTGTTTTAGGGTAAAGAGATTTTCTTATATTTAGTTATTTTCTTTAATTAGATTTTTTATATAACTAGTATTAAAGGGCATGTCCACCACCAAAACTATAATTTCCCCCACTACTGGCCCCACTGTGTAGTGTATAAAAATCCTTACCTTACATTCCAGCTCCAAATGGTTCTCCTGTAATTTCCCCCCAAAGGCCAAAAAACTAGCTACCAGGAGCAGGGGGGGGGGGATTGCTTCCGCCTCTGAGGTTTCCTCTCAGAGGTTTTTAGCTTGCTCAGAGCAGCCCCCCCCTCCCTCCTGTTTTCATCTCCCTCTCCCTAGTGTAATTCCCTTTGGATATATTGTAGGGCTTTCTCACCCAGCCCCAACCGCATTATTCTTATCTTCAGAAACTCCCCCGATCTTTACTTACCTTCCCTCTCTCCTCTGGTGTTCTGAACTGCCGGCAGCCTTGTCCGTGATTGGCTGTCTCTTAGCCAATCACGGACGCGGCTGCCGGTCCGGCCCCCTGCTTGCAGTTTCATACAAGCAGAAGGCCTGGCAGTGCAGCAGAGGAGAGAGGGAAGGTAAGTAACGATCGGGGGACTTTCTGAAAATAATAATAATGCGGTTGGGGCTGGGGAGGAAGCCCAACAACATATCCAAAATTTAGAAAAGGGGTGGACATGCCCTTTAATATATGTGTTTTTCATATGACTAACTATCCTAACAGAATAATTACTCTACCTCCTGGAAAATGCATATCACAAGAATTAACCTCTGTTTACCTTATATTGTCCAAAGATGTAATCATTTATTGGAGAAACGATTCTGCAATATCTTACAGAAGAGAGCTGTAGGTTGAAGATGTTATGAAAAATCTATCTCATCCAAATTTTGTTTATCTGCAAGCATCACCTGTGTAAATAATTTGCAAACAATTAGAATACATTTCTATTTAATGTCTTTAAATGTTCCTTATTAACAACTATTATACAACCACAATATGAAAATAAAAAACATTTCTGTACAAAACAAGACAAGACAACAACAGATCTTATAATTTAAAAAAAAAAAATCATTTAAAGGTTACAGTATGCAGTCGTTGGCTGTGGCGTCTTCCGTTACAACTGCATGACTGACTGATCCACCCATAAGAACAAAGAAAATGGGATGACGAACATCGATAGGTCAGCACCAGGAAAGTATTCTAGTCTTGAGATTTAGGGGGTCCTTTGTCTAGTGGTGTGAATCACAAGCATTTACCTGCAAGCTCACGGGGAAAGGGGAGCACTGAAGAGAAATTTCCGACTACTAGAAAATGAACTTCTAATAAAAACCTTACCAAGTACCCTTTAATCTAACTAATAAAAATCATGTATTATATATATTAAATACTTTTTTTTAAAGGGTATGTCCACTGTTATAAGTTAATTTTACATAAGCACCCCACCCAGAACACATTTTTCTCTATAATTTATTTAGCAAAAATGCTCCTATTCTTTCTTACACAAACCAATCCCTTGCCAGCTGGTAGAAGCCTCATCTACTGCTGTACAGTGCATGTAGTTTATGTGCAACAGAGGAGGCAGCTTCAGGTGTATACCTGTCAGGAGAGAGCCACGGTGAGGAATTGTGTTGTGCAAGTAAGATTAGAAGAATTTTTGGTTAAGTATAGCGAAAAATGTTTTAGTAGGAGTAATTAAGCAGTATGTAAAACTAATTTAGGTGCCCGATTTTTTTTTTTTTTTTTACATCCTCATAAATCTGGAATTTTTATGAAGAAAAATTTAAATAAAAGTAATCTTTGGGGAAGATAATGCAGCAATGCAACAGATTGTATAATAAAGGCTTACCCTGAATTCTATTTTTGTAGCCTGGGGAGTGAGGATCATATATAAACTAGTTTCATATGTAGGTTTAATAATAATATAGATGCAGCATCGCCATCTGTTAGTAAAAATATGTAATATGTTCTTGTGTTAATTAGAAAAATATTGCTCACAAACCCACAACTGTAATTTTAAATGGAAACCCACATTCTGCAACAAATGCCCCCCCTTGTCCATTTAACACAACTACCAATTCAAAGACAAAATAAACCCAAAACATTAACTTTTGTGTTAGATAAGGTAGTCTTAATCTATTAAAAGTTATATTCTAAAAATACTTTGCCAGCGCTCAGTTTAAAGGGCATGTCCACCCCCAAAACTATAATCCCCCCCACTACTGGCCCCATTGTGTAGTGTAGTTTAATCCTTACCTTACATCCCAGCTCCATCTGGTTCTTCTGCTATACCCCCCTAAAGTCCAAAAAAATGCCCACCAGGAGTACTATAGAGTCCATATAGGACTCTGCCTCCTATCTCGCCTCCGGGAGAATTTTGCCATGTGCAGAAGAGCCCTCCCCCCCTCCCGATTAGGATTCCCTCCCCCTAGTGTAAAAATCTTTTTATATAATATTTCCCGTCAGCCCAGCCCCAACCGCTATATTTTTATTATCAGAAAGTGCCCCAAACATTTCTTACCTTCCCTCTTTCCTCCGCCGCACTAAACTCCCGGTAGCCGCGTCCGTGATTGGCTGCCGCTCAATATACTCATACTTGAGTATATACGGTAACATACATAATATAATTTGTTTTCTGTTTAGTTCTCCTTTAAAAGTTTTACAGTTATACATACAGGGAGATTCAATTAAAGTTATTATCGTTTAAAATGGTGCTAATTTTGCCCCAACCAATCAGAACTTATGTAACATTTGAAAGCTAACATCTGATTGGATGGGGCAAAATTAGCACCATTTTAAACGATAAGAACTTTTATTGAATAACCCCCATAGTGCATAATACTGTGTCAGTAAAATTGTGTTTGTCAGGGATTTCTTTTCTATTTCAAATTGCCTGCAATTAATATTTCTGCTAGAACAATGTGTTTTTTTATTGCTTCTCACATGCTTGGGCAGTATCCAGTCATGATGTTCTCCATATTTTCAGATTTCAGTATACCGACAGTAAACTTAAAAGTAGGGGAAATATTTTCCCATTAACACAAACAAAAATCATTGCATCTTAGCTGCCAGTCACAACTAACCAATACATGTGTAAAAAAAACACTGGAATTGGAGGTGATATGTTAAAGGAGAACTAAACTTAAATTTTCAAAAACCTAATGTGAAAGTTTTTCTCCACAGAACACCTATACATTGTAAGATTCTTTTCTGGTACGTTGCATTTAGTACATCTGAGAAACAGATTCTGTAAATGTTGTTGCCAGCACAACCCACAGCCCATGAGGTCATCAAAGAACCACGCCCCCATTACCTAGTATTCACTGTCTCTATGCACAGTGTTTTCTATAAAGATGTCTCCACACCGATATGGAATCCCTGATAAGACTTTTAAAGATCTTTGTTACCCAGCAATTTATTTACCAGTCAGTGTGAGTTGCTGGAAAATAAACTGCAGGGTAACAAGCAGCTTTCAAAGTCTTATCAGGGATTCCATTTTTTTTATTATTCTTTTCCTAGCAAAAGATAAAGCTTCCAAATGTAGCTGGATTCTTTGCTTATTCAGTGTTGATGCACCAGGTAAGGCACCGACCGGGTTTAAAAAAAACACAGTTCAGAAGGTCACAAGTTCAATACCCCAGATATAACTTTTTTTGTTTCTATTATTTTCCATGCGAAAGATAAAGCTTTTAATTGTACCCAGACTTTCAGCTTGTTCAGTGGTGGCTCACCTTGTAAGACACCAGGTTTAGACACATACAGTTTAGAACATCATAAGTTCAATACCCCCCAATGTATCTTTATTTTTTGTTTCCATTATGTTCCTAGTACAATATTCTACATGTATCAATGGTTTTTATAGTGTCTCTCTTAGCCTAGAGGTAAGAGCTCTGCTTTCAGCAAGACAGAGTAAATGTACAAGTTGCAGGTTCTATTCCCCACACTTATATTTTTGCTGAAATGTAAGTATTCCATTTCTTACATCAATGCTATCTATGAAATACACTGCAATACTTTTTTGTATACTTTTTTGTATGAAAAGTAAAGGATTATATCATTGTTAGGACAGGAGCATTGAATGTGTTTGAAAAAAAAAACTGAAATCCCTGTTCTGTGTCTTGGAGAGGGTGGATCTCTGTGCTATAATGTGATTGGTTGTCAGCTTCTAGGAAGCAAGGCTGCATCTTCCTTGTTTTGATCTGTTAAGCTCTACGGAGCATGTGCCTGTATGCAGACACTTAGCTGGGGGTTTACCCAGCTAAGGTGGATTGTGGGAGCTGACCCCTACTACTCACAGGTTATTTTCATAAATCACCCAATGGCCACAGCAAAGGGAGAGGTGAGACACAGCTTGTTGTATGTTTGTGAATGTGCTCTGTCTATTGGGACAATGTTGTCTGGAGACTTTAGTTCCCCTTTAAAATATATTTATGAAAAATAAATATTGTTTGCACAAAAAAGTTTAACATTTATACTGCCCAGGACCATATAAAAGCATTAGGCCATAGGGCGAGTGCTTTTTATATTAGGCCATAGGACGAGTGCTTTTTATATTAGGCCATAGGTCGAGTTCTTTTATAAAAGGTCCCACTTATTTTTATTGTGATGCCAATAAAGGGTTTTCCTGGGCAGTGATCAGCTTATGTGTAGTTCACATTAAAATGTATTCACCTTGTGACAGCGACTCTACATTTTTTATTCAGTGGAAAGTGATCAGCTGTCCCTGTCATTCTGTCTTCTATGATGAGGAGCTCACCTCATCTTATGACAGCCTTGCTCATACTATATGGTTAATACAAGGTAACTAAAACAATTATTTATTTTTTGCTATGTAACATTATCTAGTGGGTTAAATGGAAACATTCTGCAGGGTGGACAAATTTGTACAGTTCTGTTGGTTTTGACAACTGCAGTTTGCTCACATTCAGCTCTCAGCTGAAAACAACACCTGCAGCTGACAGACGCCGAGGCGACATTTACATACTGCCATACAGCTCCTTACAACATGGGCTTCGTTCTCTTATTGAATATGCTTCATTACACACTCAGATGGTGAATAATTGTGACATTACTACAGTGTTCTATCGTTAAAGCTAGAAAAAAAAAACTAAGATGCATGAAAATCCAGCTGATATAAGCATTTACATATCTATTTACTGTTCTTCCTCAAAGAAAATAAAATGATAGATAACAAGTTTAACTGCCTTTAGAAGGCACCACATATATATTAACCATATGTGAATGTAGTAGGATCTAGAAGAATCAAACACTGACCCATTTCTTGGCTTCATTTAAACACCTTCAGTTCTAAGGGAAACCATATGATATTTGTTGAAATCACACCCTACGTCATTTTTATGTAGGTATCACTTCATGGTGCCTCCTTCCAAGTCAACCCACATCTACCCATAATCATCTAATTAACCTACATTAGCAAATGCATTCAGATTTATGGACTATTACATATTTTTCTATAAGAAAAAAGGGGAATGTGTTAAAGAAGAATACAAGTCTCCATTGCAAAGTATTATCAGTAATGGTTAATTCAATAGATAAAATAAGGAAAAGTGTGTATGGGGTTTTTACTAGAGAATGTGTTTACAGATCCAGGAAAAGTTTGATTTTATTTTATCTGACAATGCAATACTGTTCAGGCTTAACCCTTATCGGTTATAGCTGGTAATGATTATTTTTTTCATTTTTTGCTATTCAGTTTTAAAAAAGAAGTTCCACCTACAAAAATATCTTTTGAATATATCTGAAATTCAATAGACCTAAAGATTTACCAGCCAATTTAACAATCTTGACTTTTTCTCTTTAAGAAACCAGTTTAAGACTTGAAATAACTAGTAGCTAATGCACTGTAGAGTACCAAGCTTCACAACATCCAACAATGAGAAGGATTCTTTGAATGAAGTAATGCAAACTACTTGGATTGATACACATCATTTTCTAGTGCTTAGAGAGACTCTGAATCTGATTCAGAGCTTGATCAGCAACTCTACAGGCAGCATGCTTATCAGATCAAGCTCTAAATGTCAGAATAAGTTACAAAAACACAAGATGCTGTCTGTCATAACATGGCAGCCTTCTTGTAGGATTCAAAATTGTTTTTGAATAATTTTAAGGATAAACACTGTAAATACACACTGCAACAAACATTGCTTTTCAATTTGGTCAAAAAACATGAAAAAATAAATAACACCCACTATGGTCCAAAGCAAAGTATCATTTATAATTCAGTTACAATGTGGTTTAGCTATAATGCCTAAACATTTAAACGGCCATTAATCATTGAAACATTCACATTTTACAAAAATATAAAGACACACCTCCTATCCCCGTTCTTGTACAATATAGCTGAGATTATCTGCTTCCAAGATGGTCTCTGACCATCCGAAACAGTGGACTCCCCCCCATCTCTGACATAAATGTCCATGCCCTCTATGTAAGCTGCATGGCAAATTTTTGAGGCGGACAATCACAGCTCTAATGTAAGAACAGGAGGTAGGTGATGTGTGTCTTTACTACTTGAAATGTGACTTTCCACAGTTTAGCATCCTTTAAAAGCGAATTATATACAAAAGTCTTGCTTGAAAAGTGCTTTTACTTGGGCACAAACGCGTTAACCTGCTGGTTCAATAACATGCTTTGATTTTAATATGTACCGTATATACTCGAGTATAAACCGACCCGAGTATAAACCTTTTTTTTACCTAAAAAAGGAATAAAAACGATTGACTCGAGTATAAACCGAGGGAATGCCTTTACTCAGTGTCCTAACTTACCCCAACCCCCCACCCACCCCTCCACTGTACAGACTTCCACCCCTCCACTGTACAGACTTACAGTATTACCGGTAGCCCACACTTAAACCCACCATAAATAAGAGTTTCCTTACTGTAGGCTGACAGGCTCTGCTGGTAGGCTGAAGGCTGAGCCGAAGGCTGACAGGCTCTGCTGGATTGTACTGCATGCCCGGTGCAGTCAGGAATCACTGGTGGCGTAAGCAGTACGTGCGTCCTGCGTGACGTGCGTAACGTACGTGCCCGACGTCCCAAACATACTGCCTACTCTTGACTGCTCGGATCCTGCATTTCCGAAAGGTCTGCGATCGGTAGGCTGTTCTTCCTATGCGTATGACCCGAGTATAAACCGAGGGTAGGTTTTTAAGGTATTTTTAAAACCTAAAAAACTCGGTTTATACTCGAGTATATACGGTATTAACAAAACAATGTCATCCTGAACACTCAGCTTTGCAATTTGCAACTATTGTTTATAGGGATTGAGCTCCTATGCTCTATGTTCTAGTATTTTATTCAGCGTGTTTTGACATTGATAAAAACAAGAAAACCTATTGTGAAGGTTCTCATTCATCCAGGTCTGGTAGATCGTTGTATCAATTAGATCAACTGGACTTGAAATGTAGTTCTTGAAGACGTTTCGCTAGTCATCCGACTGGCTTTCTCAATTCAAATACTTTTACAAATCTGTGGCATTATGTACCCTGGAAAATCCCAATTAGCATTCACATCACAGCCAGTGTTAAGGGTGTGATTAGATATGGCTAAGAGGTGTTATAGGAACGCCCAGAGTAAGGTGTTAAAACAGCATTGTACATGGCAGACAGTTGGTGTCGAACCCCCCCACCTCTATTTAGGCTTGGTTTCTTTATTTTCACATAAATGGCCTCCTTAACACCTCTCTTGAACCAGTCACGTTCCTTCGCCAGTATGTTAACATTACAATCTTCAAAGGTATGTCCTTTATCCTTAAGATGCAGATACACGGCTGAGTCCTGACCCGAGGAATTGGCTCTTCTGTGCTGGGCCATACGTTGATGCAGTTGCTGTTTGGTCTCCCCCACATACAAATCAGAGCATTCTTCACTGCACTGCACTGCATATATGATGTCGCTTTTCTTGTGTTTTGGTATTGGGTCTTTCGGATGTACCAATTGCTGCCTCAGTGTGTTGTTCGGTTTAAAGCAGACAGGGATACGATGTTTTTTGAAAATTCTTCTTAATTTCTCGGAGACCCCTGCTACATATGGGATGACCATGTTCTTCCTCCTGTCTTGCTTTTCCCCTTCACTGTTGGTATTCGTGTTCTTTTCTTTCCTTCTACTTCTTTTGACAAAGGCCCAGTCTGGATATCCACAAGTTTTAAGGGCTCCTCTGAGATGTTTCATTTCTTTAGCCTTCGCCTCTGTGCTAGTGGGGATGTTCTCGGCTCTGTGTTGCAGGGTTCTGATGACCCCCAGCTTGTGATCTAAAGGGTGGTGGGAGTCAAACATCAAATACTGATCTGTGTGTGTTGGTTTTCTGTAAACCTCTACTTCCAGTTTACCATTTTCCTTAACTTCTACCAAGCAGTCCAAGAAAGCCAGTTTGTTGTTTTGTACCTCTTCCCTTGTGAATTTAATGTTTTGGTCCACCGCATTATTGTGTTCTGTGAAAGCTTGTACTTCCTTCTGGTGGATTTTAACCCAGGTGTCATCAACATATCTGAACCAGTGGCTGGGTGCTATGCCCTTAAAGGTATTAAGCGCCTGTGTTTCTACCTCCTCCATGTAAAGGTTGGCCACAATAGGTGAAACTGGAGATCCCATAGCACATCCATGTTTTTGCTTATAGAACTTATCCCTGTATTTGAAATAGGTGGTATTCAGGCACAAGTCCAACAAGGAACACACCTGTTCTGGGTTGAGATCAGTTCTGCTGGTAAGAGTGCTGTCTTGGCCCAGCCGTTTTCTCACCATGTCAACAGCCTCCTTGGTGGGTATACACAATTAAATTTTTTTTTTATTTTTAAGTTTTATTCAAGGTTCTTTTTACCAGGCTTTATTAGCAATATGAAGCTTTATATGAAGTTTTAAATATCATCCTTCTGAACCAAAGCTACAAGACTTGTTCATCTTGCACTGCATGTGCTCTAAACATTATCAGAGAAAACAGCCATGTAGTTGCAAATATGCCTTTCCATTTTAAAATCCTAACCCCCTCATATATCACAGTCATGTACTTTTTGAAAAATGTTTGCAAAGAAAAAGTTGCAAAGGGTAATCCAACCATAAAAATGATTATGTGTTTTGCATGTCTCAGGACAACTTTGGAATATGGGAGATTGTTGAGACTAGCAAGTATGTGCTTTCCAATGTGGCATCCTTCTAAAAGCTACAGAGATTACACTTTTACAGAAGCAGACCAATTGATTAACTTGGAAACGAAATAACAGTGAACAACCAATTCAGTAGATCCTCTATATATATAATCCATTTATACTGCCAAGGTTCCATAAATACCTGCAAAGGTTGTTACACTTGAATGAGTTTGATCAAAAAAAAACACATAAAACTGATACCCACAGAGGAAGTTCATTTCAGTTTTTGTGTCTCATTTTGTAATTAAAGTAAGAACCCAATTTATAGAAATGATTGTATACTCAGAAGGTTTAAGTTACATGCTCATTCTCTCTTCATGAACTCTTTCTATATTTGTATAATGTGAATAATTGAACATATTTCACTGAACATAAAGTTAAGCATTAGGAAGGTGGTTTGCTGCAGGTTGAGGGGGGGGAAACAGATAAGGGAATAACCAAAATATGTGCGATTGAGCAACCGTATGTTAAGAAGATCAAGATAGGAACCATATGAACATGTGAGATCATGAACTGTTCAGACTAATGCCCCCAAAAGACAAAATTTGCACTATAATTACCTTTACCAAGAATGCTTCTATAATTACTTACTATACAGACAAAATTTTCCTTCACCACAGCTTCTGCCTCTGCAGCTTCCGATGTGCCATCAGTCTTGGCCGTGACTGAGCACCATTCCCAAAGCTGCAGAAATAGAAGCCCTCTGCTTTTTTGTGTCGGCACATTATTTAACATGTACAGTAGCAGAGTAGTCAGTGTACTCCCCAAATTTTTTTTCCAGTTGGGTGGCAAGATAAGCTGTGGGGGCAGGGCGGAGGCAGGGCAATTGCTTGTGGGGAAAATTAAATGTTAACAATGTTACAGTTTATTATTATTAAGGCTTTAAAGGTTCTCCACCTCCCCCCCATATTTTTAATTTAATATAGTGTAGGGGACCTCCCCCCCAACGCTAGGGGTTATAACATTAACAGAACAGTACAGAAACACATTAACCCACTTTCATTCCCTCTGCCTTTGCTGGTACTTCCAGAACGCTAGAGCAAGTGGGTCTAACAGGAAGCCAGTCAGGCAATCACAGATGTGGCTGCCAGTTAGTAGAGGGACCAAGCAATCGAGTTTAGGGGGGGGGGGGGGGGTCATAGTAGTGTCCCGTCCAAGGGAGGACAAGGAAGAGGCAGATACTGGATTACACACAAGAGGCTCCTACCTTCGTTCATTTCAGGACTTTCTTAACTCATGCATATAACTACACCTTTTAACCCATTACAAACCTGCTTCATATTTCTAAGGAAATACTGACCATCCTTTGCATTGTTCTTATTATTTAGGGTCAGGATGATCTAATTTTCATCCACTAATTTCGAAAAAACTACAACTCCCAGCAATACTTGGTTGCAGAATGCAGGGAGTTGTATTTTTAAAACATATAAGGGCCCGCAGGTTGAACATCCCTGATATTGGTGTTTGAGCCCCCAAAGACCTTTAAGTCCCATAAATTAAAGTTAAGTGTTGGTCTGACTTTTCCTTAAATTAATCACAAAAAACAATGCACCAGCAGCAAGTGGGCATAATGAACCCCTCCCCATGCTTTAGAACAGTTACTGTTCTACTCTATCCCTAGCCTGGATGATAACCCGGGGACATTAACACAAACAGCATTGATCTCTTCAACAGGTTTGGGGTTGGCAAGATCCACACACTGGAACAACCAATCCACTCACTTCTATTTAAGATCCCCAACACACGCTCCAATAACAATCATGGCAGCAAGCACATGTACCCACATTACAGAGAAAGCAGCAGGTTTGCCGTGCCAACTCCTCTCTTCGCGGCCTTGGAAATCTTTGCAGAGTTTAGTTAATACCTGCTTACATTTTCCTGCAAGTGTTAGAAAGGAGTTTTTGTTTTGACCTTAGTGCAGGCACACCCTCATCAATTCTTTAGTAAATCACAAACAAGTGTTCTCTTCAGAAAATGTTTTCCTCGTCTCGGGTGGCATAAGAAGTGACCAGGGTTGCTGCCCCAGCTGAAAGACCAAGGGATGTCTACCAGCTGGTGAGGGATTGTGCTGTGTAGTATGTTAGAAGCATTTTGGTAAAGTAAGTATTGTGCCTATTGTGTCTTTGGGGGCTTTAAGAGGACACCCTAAATATGCTGTATGAGTTTTTTTGGGATTTTTAACTACAAACCAGGAAAGCCTTATACTTGACATACCTATGCAATTCAGCACAGTATATATGTATTACCATATTGTATAAATAAACCATGGGCCTAATAATATTCTTAAATACTAACAAGAATGCAGGAAATAGTAGCCAAGAAATTAGTCTATAGTTATATGGTTTTATAAAATAGATGCATTGAGGTATTAGCGAGAAATAAGCATGGTAAAGAGAATACAGAAAGGCATTTTCTTACAGCAGATGTGGCAAATCACCTTAGGAGGATTCCACATGGGAAATCTATTTTTATACACCTTACAGTTATTTAGAATATATTTATTCCAATTGCATATTTATTATAAATAATTATTATGATTCCTTCCTACAGCAGACAATAATGTGTTTTAAATAATGTATAAAGCTTCCATACAGCTTAGTTCTCAGGCAACAAGACAATTTTACTGCATTTTAAAATACACACCTTGAAAAAGAGAAAGTTTTAGGTAAAGCTAATAGGCAATTTCTAAATTTTATGAAACCCATACCTGTTTAAGTGATTTCGATTCTTCCTTACCCACCCCTTGTTTGAAGCATCATTATTCGTCTCTAGAAAGAACTTTCTTCTGTTGTTTCAGGGCCCAGGTTCTTAGCCTGCATAGAGGTGACTCAGCACAAAGTCCTTCTACATGCTAACTATCTAAGAAAAGGGAGGCTGGATCTTTGAACTATTAAAATAAGTTTATCAGGGTAATTATATAGATATTTTTAAAGGGGACTGTGTCTCCATTCAAGTGTCCTCAATCTAGGACATTGAAAAGAGATGTCATACCTTTCAAACAAGCAAGAATGATGTCTCTAGTTATTGAAGTTTATACAAGCTATAGGCTTGTAATACGTATTGCAATAACCTCAACCCCTAAAAAAGCTACTTTCAGGTTTGCAACCATACATTATGTTTATTTCGGCCTATGGACACCTTAGGGAAAGGAAAAAAAATCCTTTCAGGCTTATAGCTATCTTTAAAAAGGATTATGATGCAGTTGACTTTGATGCTCAAGTCAGTGCTGAGGGGACAACGGGATGAGCTGGTAATGTCACAGTTCAGAGTGCAAGCAGTAGCACCATAATTTTATACTGTTGTAAGTTCGAATAGACTGGCAGCTAGAAGCATGATCCTAGAGTTATTTTAAAGGTAAAGTGTGCTTATAAGGGTATTTGTTTGGAGACCCCTTCAATCTTGTTTAAAAATTGCTGTCTAAATAATTGTTGATCTGAGATTGAGTGCTGATGATCTGGATTTTTGCAATTTCAATAAGAATAATTAGTTTTCCTGAAGTTCTTGTCTATCCACTCATTGGGCTAGGCGCAACTAGCAGGGTGTCTGCAAAGTGGTTTGTGGAATCAGAGATGTATGAAGGAAACTTATGTTATGTTATAAAGGGAAACATAAAATTGTCACCCTGCCAAGCAGCTGAGGGATATATTCTCCTATCACATCCATGCAATGAATAATTCCTTGTAACTATATATTGTACCCTCTGTACTTAAAGGACAACTAAAGCCACAAACAAACACTGACCAAGAAGGCGAGAACACCTTGATATAAAACCAGTAATTCTGTGTCTACCTCTCACTTGGTAGTGGCGCTGGGAAATTTACCTAAATAACACATGGTTTGTGCTTTACTTCACAGCATTCTAGTATCACACAGTTTGGTCAACGACCTTATTTCTGCACATGCTCTCAGTCCTTAGCTATAGTAGAAACAGTTACAGTTGGTCACACCACTAATAATCCTAGCCAATCCTTTTACAGGACAGATAACGCAAGTAAGCATGTGACTAGGTCAGAGGTGTGGTCTGACACTGCACATACACAGAGCAATACTTCATCCGTTCTTACAGGCTTACATTTACTTTAATACATTTACTGAATTGGGATTTTTATAGCTTATTGGGTGTTTTAGGGGGGGATGTTTCCCAGATTATGGTATAAGTATAAAAAATTGGTTTTAGTTCTCCCTTTAATGTTTGGACCACCAAAATTGTATTTCCAATTGACCAAGTGATGCCACAGGATTGTCCCATCTGGGATTGTTCTTTTTAATGCATGAATAGGGCATTTTGACCATTACGATATTTTAAAGCCTATTTAAAACGGTCTATTGTAAAAAAAATATATTATATATCAAGCCCTGATTGATAACAAATCAGTCAAAGGAATATTTAATGTTCTACATTGGTGGGATGGTCCTGAATAAAAGTTGAATAGAGGTACTGTAAAGTTAAAACGAAAGAAAAACTGGTGTTTTAGGGTAAAAGAGATTTTCTTATTTTAGTTATTTTCTTTAATTAGATTTTTTATATAAGTATTAAAGAGGGCTGTCCACCACCAAAACTATCCAGTTCCCCCACTACTGGCCCCACTGTGTAGTGTATAAAATCCTTACTTACATTCCAGCTCCAAATGGTTCTCCTGTAATTTCCCCCCAAAGGCCAAAAACTAACTACCAGGAGCAGGGGGGGGGGGAGTTGCTTCCGCCTCCGCCTCTAGGTTTCCTCCTCCGAGGTTTTTAGCTTGCTCAGAGCACCCCCCCCCCCCTCCTCCTGTTTTCATCATCTCCTCTCCCCTAGTGTAATTTCCCTTTGGATTATATTGTAGGGCTTTCTCACCCGAGCCCCAACCAGCATTATTCTTATCTTCAGAAACTCCCCCGATCTTTACTCCCTTACTTCCCTCCTCCTCTGGTGGTTTCTGAAACTGGCGCCGCAGCCGTGTCCGTGATTGGCTGTCTCTTAGCCAATCACGGACGCGTGCTGCCGGTCCGCCCCCTTCTTGCAGTTTCTACACGCAGAAGGCTGGTCGGTCATTTGTCAGGCAGCACAGGAAAAGGAGTGAAGTGAGAGGGACTAACATCTTGGGCTTCAGGAAAACTAATCAAAAGATACCCTCGTCTCTAGTGCCGGTGGTCCGCCGCTGTGGGAGCGCGTGGTGCTGGAGATATGGGCTCGCTTTTCCGTCCCTTTTAATGTAATACTCCAACCAGTCAATCTATGTTCGTCCTATTATTTCCGCTACTCCTTTTAGAGCCGCGCGCGGGCGGGCAACTGGCGCTGCCTAATAGGCGGGTCGCTATACATGAACTATCTAACGAAATATTACTCTACTACTGCTGAAACATCGCAATACTCAGCATCGATTAACTCTGTGTTCCTCCATCCCTTGTCGGTTCGACCCTAATACTGTCCTTCACTTGTTTGGACGATACGTACGATTCTGGCTCCTCATATCTCAAATGCATAGTTGCTGTAGTACGCTGTACCGTGCTAAGACTGTTATGACACAGTTCTATTCTCAGCCGAACACGTGGGTTAGCTTGCCACCATGCATCTACTGTGTTATTGACTTCATTTCGTCTAACATAGAATCTGCGATTCTATTTACTGCTCTGTTATATGGCTTGACTAACCTATTGATACCACCACAATAGAAATAAAAGCAACATTCCTGTAGCTACAAACACAGACTCTCTGACGTCCTACTCAGTAATCTAGATTCTAGAAAATAAACAATGCATTACATAGTATCTAGTAGTCGTGCTGCTTCGCCTGTGGCCGTCTCGTACACTCAGCTGCAATGACTGCTGATCCACCCTAAGAAGTCATAATGAACATTAGGTTATGGATCTTAGCGAGGCTCGCATAGCTTTCCTTCAGCTAGCCCGACTCTAGGAAGTCGTTTATTTCTACGTTCTTGTAGTATATAGGTGGCTGTCTCCTTGTCCTATTGTGCTGAATCCCACCATAACTTTACCTTCATAGCTCTACGGCAAACCTTGGGAGCTATCGTCCGTTAGAGTAAATTTCCGACTACTAGAAAATGACTTCTAATAAACCGTCAAAACCCTTCTCTATGTCATAGTGTACATCTTCCTTCTCTCGTGCTATAATTCTACTCTATCATTAATATAATTCGCTCATCTCGTATATCTTACTTTACTATTTTATCACGATATTTCTTTTTATAAAGGTTTCGTCATCTGCTATTATTGTAGCTAATTTTACATAAGCTACCACCATTACGTAACATCTTGCTTCTATATTCCCTATCATTGAGCTCAATATGCTCTATATTTCGTCTGTCCTGCCTCACTCTATCTGCTCACTTCCCTTGAGCCCCTCCTTCCATCCTGTCGCAGGCTGGAAAAATCGCCCGCTCACTCTACTTGCGCTAGTCCCAGTGGCATCTGTACTTTTATGGTGCACTACGACTAGTGGGCTCGCCTTCCGTGTAAGGATGTCCAAGTAGGAGATCCACGGTGAGGAATTGTGTTGTGCAAGTAAGATTAGAAGAATTTTTGGTTAGTATAGCGAAAAATGTTTTAGTAGGAGTAATTACAGTATGTAAAACTAATTTAGGTGCCCGATTTTTTTTTTTTTTTTTACATCCTCATAAATCTGGAATTTTTATGAAGAAAAATTTAAATAAAGTAATCTTTGGGGAAGATAATGCAGAATGCAACGATTGTATAATAAAGGCTTACCCTGAATTCTATTTTTGTAGCCTGGGGAGTGAGGATCATATATAAACTAGTTTCAATGTAGGTTTAATAATAATATAGATGCAGCATCGCCATCTGTTAGTAAAAATATGTAATATGTTCTGTGTTATTAGAAAAATATTGCTCACAACCCACAACTGTAATTTTAAAAATGGAACCCACATTCTGCAACAAATGCCCCCCCTTGTCCATTTAACACAACTACCAATTCAAAGACAAAATAAACCCAAAACATTACTTTTGTGTTAGATAAGGTAGTCTTAATCTATTAAAATTATATTCTAAAAATACTTGCCAGCGCTCAGTTTAAAGGGCATGTCCACCCCAAAACTATAATCCCCCCCTACTGGCCCCATTGTGTAGTGTAGTTTAATCCTTACCTTACATCCCAGCTCCATCTGGTTCTTCGCTATACCCCACCTAAAGTCCAAAAAATGCCCACCAGAGTACTATAGAGTCATATAGGACTCTGCCTCCTATCTCGCCTCCGTAGAATTTTGCCATGTGCAGAAGAGCCCTCCCCCCCCCGATTAGGATTCCCTCCCCCTAGTGTAAAAATCTTTTTATATAATATTTCCCGTCAGCCCAGCCCCAACCGCTATATTTTTATTATCAGAAAGTGCCCCAAACATTTCTTACCTTCCCTCTTTCCTCCGCCGCACTAACTACTCCCGGTAGCCGCGTCCGTGATTGGCTGCCGCTCAATATACTCATACTGAGTATATACGGTAACATACATAATATAATTTGTTTTCTGTTTGTTTCTCCTTTAAAAGTTTTACAGTTATACATACAGGGAGATTCAATTAAAGTTATTATCGTTTAAAATGGTGCTAATTTTGCCCCAACCAATCAGAACTTATGTAACATTTGAAAGCTAACATCTGATTGGATGGGGCAAAATTAGCACCATTTAAACGATAAGAACTTTTATTGAATAACCCCCATAGTGCATAATACTGTGTCAGTAAATTGTGTTTTCAGGGATTTCTTTTCTATTTCAAATGCCTGCAATTAATTTTCTGCTAGAACAATGTGTTTTTTTATGCTTCTCACATGCTTGGGCAGTATCCAGTCATGATGTTCTCCATATTTCAGATTTCAGTAGTATACCGACAGTAAACTTAAAAGTAGGGGAAATATTTTCCATTAACACAACAAAAATCATTGCATCTTAGCTGCCAGTCACAACTAACCAATACATGTGTAAAAAAAACACTGGAATTGGAGGGGATATGTTAAAGGAGAAACTAAACTTAAATTTTCAAAAACCTAATGTGAAGTTTTTCTCCACAGACACCTATACATGTAAGATTCTTTCGGTACGTGTGTCATAGACTCTGAAACAGATTCTGTAATGTTGTTGCCAGCACAACCCCAGCCCTCCATGAGGTCTATAAAGAACCACGCCCCATTACCTAGTATTCACTGTTCTCTATGCACATGTTTTTCTTATAAGATGTCTCCACACAGTATGGAATCCCTGATAAGACTTTTAAGATCTTTGTTACCCCAGCATTTATTACCAGGTCAGTGAGTGCTGGAAATATAAACTGCAGGGTAACAAGCAGCTTTCAAAGTCTTATCAGGGATTCATTTTTTTAGTATCTTTCCTAGCAAAAGATAAAGCTTCCAATGTGAGCGTGGATTCTTTGCTTATTCAGTGTTGATGCACCAGGTAAGGCACCGACGGGTTTAAAAAAAACACAGTTCAGAAGGTCACAAGTTCAATACCCCGATATAACTTTTTTTGTTTCTATATTTTCTCATGCGAAAGATAAAGCTTTTATTGTACCCAGACTTTCAGCTTGTTCAGTGGGGGCTCACCTTGTAAGACACCAGGTTTAGACACATACAGTTTAGAACATCATAAGTTCAATACCCCCCAATGTATCTTTATTTTTTGTTTCCATTATGTTCCTAGTACAATATTCTACATGTATCATGGTTTTTTATAGTGTCTCTCTTAGCCTAGAGGTAAGAGCTCTGCTTTCAGCAAGACAGAGTAAATGTACAAGTTGCAGGTTTCTATTCCCCACATTATATTTTGCTGAAATGTAAGTATTCCATTTCTTACATCAATGCATCTATAAATACACTGCAATACTTTTTGTATACTTTTTTGTATGAAAAGTAAAGGATTATATCATTGTTAGGACAGGAGCATTGAATGTGTTTGAAAAAAAAAACTGAAATCCCTGTTTCTGTGTCTTGGAGAGGGGGATTCTCTGTGCTATAATGTGATTGGTTTTCAGCTTCTAGGAAGCAAGGCTGCATCTTCCTTGTTTTGATCTGTTAAGCTCTACGGAGCATGTGCCTGTATGCAGACACTTAGCTGGGGGTTTACCCAGCTAGGTGGATTGTGGGAGCTGACCCCTACTACTCACAGGTTATTTTCATAAATCACCCAATGGCCACAGCAAAGGGAGAGGTGGAACACAGCTTGTTGTATGTTTGTGAATGTGCTCTGCTATTGGGACAATGTTGTCTGGAGACTTTAGTTCCCCTTTAAAATATATTTATGAAAAATAAATATTGTTTGCACAAAAAAGTTAACATTATACTGCCCAGGACCATATAAAAGCATTAGGCCATAGGGCGAGTGCTTTTTAATTAGGCCATAGGACGAGTGCTTTTATATTAGGCCATAGGTCGAGTTCTTTTATAAAAGGTCCCACTTATTTTATTGTGATGCCAATAAAGGGTTTTCCTGGGCAGTGATCAGCTTATGTGTAGTTCACATTAAAATGTATTCACCTTGTGACAGCGACTCTCACATTTTTTTATTCAGTGGAAAGTGATCAGCTTCCCTGTCATTCTGTCTTCTATGATGAGGAGCTCACCTCATCTATGACAGCCTTGCTCATACTATATGGTTAATACAAGGTACTAAAAACAATTATTTTTTTTGCTATGTAACATTATCTAGGTTGAAATGGAAACATTCTGCAGGGTGGACAAATTTGTACAGTTCTGTGGTTTTGACAACTGCAGTTTGCTCACATTCAGCTCTCAGCTGAAAACAACACCTGCAGCTGACAGACGCCGAGGCGACATTTACATACTGCCATACAGCTCCTTACAACATGGGCTTCGTTCTCTTATTGATATGCTTCATTACACACTCAGATGGTGAATAATTGTGACATTACTACAGTGTTCTATCGTTAAAGCTAGAAAAAAAAACTAAGATGCATGAAAATCCAGCTGATATGCATTTACATATCTATTTACTGTTCTTCCTCAAAGAAAATAAAATGATAGATAACAAGTTTAACTGCCTTTAGAAGGCACCACATATATATTAACCATATGTGAATGTAGTAGATCTAGAAGAATCAAACACTGACCCATTTCTTGGCTTCATTTAAACACCTTCAGTTCTAAGGGAAACCATATGATATTTGTTGAAATCACACCCTACGTCATTTTATGTAGGTATCACTTCATGGTGCCTCCTTCCAAGTCAACCCACATCTACCCATAATCATCTAATAACCTACATTAGCAAATGCATTCAGATTTATGGACTATTACATATTTTCTATAAGAAAAAAGGGGAATGTGTTAAAGAAGAATACAAGTCTCCATTGCAAGTATTATCAGTAATGGTTAATTCAATATAAATAAGGAAAAGTGTGTATGGGGTTTTTACTAGAGAATGTGTTTACAGATCCAGGAAAAGTTTGATTTTATTTTATCTGACAATGCAATACTGTTCAGGCTTAACCCTTATCGGTTATAGCTGGTAATGATTATTTTTTTCATTTTTTGCTATTAGTTTTAAAAAGAAGTTCCACCTACAAAATATCTTTTGAATATATCTGAAATTCAATGACCTAAAGATTTACCAGCCAATTTAACAATCTTGACTTTTTCTCTTTAAGAAACCAGTTTAAGACTTGAAATAACTAGTAGCTAATGCACTGTAGAGTACCAAGCTCACAACATCCAACAATGAGAAGGATTCTTTGAATGAAGTAATGCAAACTACTTGGATTGATACCATCATTTTCTAGTGCTTAGAGAGACTCTGAATCTGATTCAGAGCTTGATCAGCAACTCTACAGGCAGCATGCTTATCAGATCAAGCTCTAAATGTCAGAATGTTACAAAAACACAAGATGCTGTCTGTCATAAACATGGCCCTTCTTGTAGGATTCAAATTGTTTTTGAATTTTTAAGGATAAACACTGTAAATACACACTGCAACAAACATTGCTTTTCAATTTGGTCAAAAAACATGAAAAAATAAATAACACCCACTATGTCCAAAGCAAAGTATCATTTATAATTCAGTTACAATGTGGTTTAGCTATAATGCCTAAACATTTAAACGGCCATTAATCATTGAAACATTCACTTTTACAAAAATAAAAGACACACCTCCTATCCCCGTTCTTGTACAATATAGCTGAGATTATCTGCTTCCAAGATGGTCTCTGACCATCCGAAACAGTGGACTCCCCCCCATCTCTGACATAAATGTCCATGCCCTCTATGTAACTGCATGGCAAATTTTTGAGGCGGACAATCACAGCTCTAATGTAAGAACAGGAGGTAGGTGATGTGTGTCTTTACTACTTGAAATGTGACTTTCCACAGTTTAGCATCCTTTAAAAGCGAATTATATACAAAAGTTCTTGCTTGAAAAGTGCTTTTACTTGGCACAAACGCGTTAACCTGCTGGTTCAATAACATGCTTTGATTTAATATGTACCGTATATACTCGAGTATAAACCGACCCAGTATAAACCTTTTTTTTACCTAAAAGGAATAAAAACGATTGACTCGAGTATAAAACCGAGGGAATGCCTTTACTCAGTGTCCTAACTTACCCCAACCCCCCACCCACCCCTCCACTGTACAGACTTCCACCCTCCACTGTACAGACTTACAGTATTACCGGTAGCCCACACTTAAACCCACCATAAATAAGAGTTTCTTACTGTAGGCTGACAGGCTCTGCTGGTAGGCTGAAGGCTGAGCCGAAGGCTGACAGGCTCTGCTGGATTGTACTGCATGCCCGGTGCAGTCGGAATCACTGGTGGCGTAAGCAGTACGTGCGTCCTGCGTGACGTGCGTAACGTACGTGGCCGACGTCCCAAACATACTGCCTACTCTTGACTGCTCGGATCCTGCATTTCCGAAAGGTCTGCGGGTAGGCTGTTCTTCCTATGCGTATGACCCGAGTATAAACCGAGGGTAGGTTTTTAAGGTATTTTTAAAACCTAAAAAACTCGGTTTATACTCGAGTATATACGGTATTAACAAAACAATGTCATCCTGAACCTCAGCTTTGCAATTTGCAACTATTGTTTATAGGGATTGAGCTCCTATCTCTATGTTTCTAGTATTTTATTCAGCGTGTTTTGACATTGATAAAAACAAGAAAACCTATTGTGAAGGTTCTCATTCATCCAGGTCATGGTATATCTGTTGTATTCAATTAGATCAACTGGACTTGAAATGTAGTTCTTGAAGACGTTTCGCTAGTCATCCGACTGGCTTTCTCAATTCAATGACTTTTACAAGAATCTGTGGCAATTATGTACCCTGGAAATCCCAATTAGCATATCACAGCCAGGTGTTAAGGGTGTGATTAGATAGTGGCTAAGAGGTGTTATAGGAACGCCCAGAGTAAGGTGTTAAAACAGCATTGTACATGGCAGACAGTTGTGTCGAACCCCCCACGTCTATTTAGGCTTGGTTTCTTTATTTTCACATAAAGGCCTCCTTAACACCTCTCTTGAACCAGTCACGTTCCTTCGCCAGTATGTTAACATTACAATCTTCAAAGGTATGTCCTTTATCCTTAAAGGAGAACTATAGTCCCAAGACAACATTGTCCCAATAGAGAGAGCACATTCACAAACGAACAACAAGCTGTGTCTCATGTCTCCCTTTGCTGTGGATGCTGGTGATTTATGAAAATAACCTGTTTGTACTAAGGGTCAGCTACCATAATTCACCTTATCTGGGAACACCCATCTAAGTGTCCGCCGGACACTTCACAGGAAACTGCAGTCTTGCTTCCTGGAAGCTGACAGCCATCATGTTACAGCTCAGAGTTCCCTCCCCTGACCAGAACACAGATCCAGTGCAGTTTTTGTGTAAACACATTAGAAATGCTCCTGTCCCTAACAATGATAAATTCCTATGCTTTACATACAGAAAGAAAAGTAATCTTTGCAGTGTATGTCTTTGCTAGCATGGATGAAAGAACAGAACATTTAACATTTCAGCCAAAAATAAAGTAAGTATGGGGAATCGAACTAGCAACCTTCTATTCTGTGTCTTTCTAAGAAGAAAGCTTTCTCACTAGGCCACAAGGGCTAATAAGTATGACTAGTACATGTAGAGTCTTTATCTTTTGCTAACACACATAAATAAAAACAAAAAAGGGAACATGGGGAATCGAACCTGTGTTCCAGTAGTCGATTCCTTCCTAACCCAGCACTTTAGCAGAACACGCCACAGGTGAACTCTCAATTGTAAAATGTCGTAAATCAGTACACTGTTTTGTATTGCTACTGAAGACTGTCAGCAATTCACACTGGTTGTACATAAATAACAGAGCTGCTATATATAAAGATTGTACATATGTAGAAACTTCATATTTTCTAGAAACATGGAAACAAACAAAAAAGCACTAAACTCAGACGTAGACTATGTTATATTGTTTCATAAGTAAGCTAGGGGATTTGAACTTGTGACTTCTTGGTCTGATTGTTTCTAAACACAGCATTTACATGGTGCGCCACCAGCAACTCAACTGTGATTCCAGGTACATTTAGAGGCTTTATCTTTCACTAGAAAGGATGCTAGAAACTCTGCACATAGAACGTGATGCTGGGCAGGGGCATGGATTGAAGCAACAGTGGCTGTGAGTTTGTACTGGCAACAGATGGAAGCCTCCTTTGTTACAGAATCTATTACTCATATCTACTAAATGCAAAAACTAGAGAAGAATCTTTCAATGTGTAGGTGTTCTGGGGAGAAAAACTTTCACATTAGGATCTGAAAAAACTGAAGTTTAGTTCTCCTTTAAGATGCAGATACACGGCTGAGTCCTGACCCGAGGAATTGGCTCTTCTGTGCTGGGCCATACGTTGATGCAGTTGCTGTTTGGTCTCCCCCCATACAAATCAGAGCATTCTTCACTGCACTGCACTGCATATATGATGTCGCTTTTCTTGTGTTTTGGTATTGGGTCTTTCGATGTACCAATTGCTGCTCAGTGTGTTGTTCGGTTTAAAGCAGACAGGGATACGATGTTTTTTGAAAATTCTTCTTAATTTCTCGAGACCCCTGCTACATATGGGATGACCATGTTCTTCCTCCTGTTCTTGCTTTTCCCCTTCACTGTTGGTATTCGTGTTCTTTCTTCCTTCTACTTCTTTTGACAAAGGCCCAGTCTGGATATCCACAAGTTTTAAGGGCTCCTCTGAGATGTTTCATTTCTTTAGCCTTCGCCTCTGTGCTAGTGGGGATGTTCTCGGCTCTGTGTTGCGGTTCTGATGACCCCCACTTGTGATCTAAAGGGTGGTGGGAGTCAAACATCATACTGATCTGTGTGTGTTGGTTTTCTGTAAACCTCTACTTCCAGTTTACCATTTTCCTTAACTCTACCAAGCAGTCCAAGAAAGCCAGTTTGTTGTTTTGTACCTCTTCCTTGTGAATTTAATGTTTTGGTCCACCGCATTATGTGTTCTGTGAAGCTTGTACTTCCTTCTGGTGGATTTTAACCCAGGTGTCATCAGCATATCTGAACAGTGGCTGGGCTATGCCCTTAAAGGTAATATAAAGTGCTGTGTTTCTACCTCCTCCATGTAAAGGTTGGCCACAATAGGTGAAACTGGAGATCCCATAGCACATCCATGTTTTTGCTTATAGAACTTATCCCTGTATTTGAAATAGGTGGTATTCAGGCACAAATCCAACAAGGAACACACCTGTTCTGGGTTGAGATCAGTTCTGCTGGTAAGAGTGCTGTCTTGGCCCAGCCGTTTTCTCACCATGTCAGATGTTTGACTCCCACCACCCTTTAGATCACAAGCTGGGGGACGCCCAGTAATGGATACAATCATATTTTAATCGGGGGACTTGACACCTCAGGTGGTGCTGGGGACAAGGAGCACTTTGTTTGGGTGGGGGACTGGGTGTGGGTGCCGCACACTGGATTCTCCAACCAAGGGGAAGATTGTCCCGAACATATTTGTATCGTCCAAACCTGATGAGGAAGCCATTTGAACCTATGGTTGACTTTGGTGATTCACATTTTTTATATGTATTTGCCCGATTTGCCCAGCACTTTTTTCACTTTAAGAGCTGGTTGCAATTGAAATGCCAGTTCTGCTGTAGATAACTTTCGAATAATTATGCAGTATGTTTAACGGTTATTAACTTCTTAAAGGTTCAGTGGAAAATATCAATATTTTAAAAACTATCAGTTTATATTATACATCCCCAGTTATTCTATATATTCTCTCCCATTTTGAAAAATCAGTTGAATTTTTACCCCTTGCTATTCCCTGCTGTTGACATTAGTGAGCTGACATTTCAGGTTCTAACGGTCCTTCTTCTTGCATTTTCACATCCTTGGAATGTTCCTAACAGTAATTTCTACTGATTGGCTGTTGGATGGGTCAAACATGCTCAGATCTCTACTGAGCAACTGAATCAACCCAGGCACTGAGTCAAGGGCAAAAGCATAACGGTCTCTAGTAGGGGTCCTGCAAACAGGAAGTTAGTATTTCAGAAGTATTTATTAATACACAGACAAAATGATGAATGGGCAGGTTAAGGTCATTAGGATGGAAAAATACTGCTCTTTTTTCTTAAAAGCATATGTATTTCCACTAAACTTCCCCATTGAGCACAGGCAGTTTGTTGCAATCTGTGTAAATTGTAGCCTGTTTCTTTAGGCTAATGTATGTCACTAATGGGCAACAATGTATATTTAAAATGGTGGCTGGTACACATGGTAGGATATTAAATCACTTTTTTGCATCAATGGAGGATCTCTTTTTTGAGTGACTTAAGTGTGTGAGTACTACATAGTGGTTCTATTGGGAGGGGTGTCTAAGTCCATCCCTGTGTTTGTCTATATTAAACTAATTTCCCAATGTACATATCCTTTAAAGGCCCAGTCCTTTTACAATGAAAGGGGGTAGTAGAGTCAATAACTTTTCAGTAATCAAATTGTATGTTGTTTACCACTTCTTAACTTTATTCTTTATAATTTTGTAAGATTTGTAATTAACACAAATGGATAGAATAATACATAGCAAATTACAGAATCTTACAACATATTTTAAAATTCTAAATAAATGTTCTGTCATTTTTTTTTATCAGTTCAGTAAATACAAGTTTTACAAGAGTTCAGAACTAAAGGTTCATCCACACGTGCGGCGACAATAGGCCCGTGTATGGGCACTTTATCGGGCCGAAATGGGCGTTCATTTGTGGATCGTTGCCCGATCCGCCAGGCAGACCTCTGAACGAGAACGAGCCAGCTGATAAAGTGCCCATATAAGGCCCGATTATCGTCTGAAACGGGCGTTCGGACACACCGTGCGGCACGGGTCGGCACCTGCGTGTGTGTACAAACCTTAAGACCACAGGTGTCACATTACAGAATGAAGTGTGCCCAAGGCAGGGATACTCAACTGCTATAGTATATTTTCTGTAATCCATTTCTCAGAGTTGTTAAGTATTTTTTAAGACAGTTGGTCTAAACTGACCTTTAATGGAGCGGCATGCACTTCCATGTTGAGGCTGGTGAAATGCCACAAATTAGTGCCCAATTTCTTTTTTTAAATCAAACCTATGTGCGACAATTGCACACATTATGTTACCAAGGTTAAAATTACCCTCAATACGCCATAATCTCTTTAGTTTAATGCGCCATTGATTTCAAGAGGCAACTAAATCTAAATCCCCACAAGTATTTCAGTTGTATTTCCAAATGCTATTTCATTCATTTGTTAAGGATTTAGTTAAGTGTCCAGTGTTAGGACTTTCCCTTTAAAAGTTAACAAATGAACAGACCCAGCACCTTGCTTAATCCAATTCTAAGGTTGTGGAGTAGCATAAGGAGGCATACATAAACATAAAAGGATTATCCCCACACCATGACACACTGGAGAACAAGCAATAAGGTCTTTTTTAGGTCTGAAACCCAAAGCTACCCTAAACAATGCATCAACACAGGGTAATGCAGACTGAGAAATCTGCCCCTAGGTCCCCTGCACATTACTAGGTAGATCCAGTTCTACTCTTTACACTGTTGCCTTCATTGCTTTTTTAACACTCAGCATTTTTGTGCAATATAAATGAAAGTTAATGAAATACAGTTAAGGAATGTACTTTTTCAATTACTGGAAATATTTATGTTTGTGTTATAGTGCGGTTGGTTGTGCTTGAATGAAAATTCACCTAGTGTTAAAAAACAAATCTGCAGTGGCTTTTAAACCAGGAAAGAAGCCAAATATGTAAGTAGTGACCCCTTGTTTATTTATTCAGATTTGTTTTTGAACAGCCAAAGCTTTTGAATGAAAACGCTATTCAGCCCTGCCAAACATTTGTTGATCGCCTCTGCTGCTTACTGATGAGCCACAAAAATGTTCATTTCATGGAAAAATGGAATGCTCACTTCTAACTAATGGAATGCTAGCTGGCTCAACTGGAGTCTCTGCAAACCACTGGCATTCTATTTATACTGTACCTCTCAACCGAATATATTCCAACAGATTCACTACTAGAACAGTTTGTGACTAAACCCTTAACAGACAAAAGGGCAAATACACATTTTACATTCAAAGGACATTTAAAAAATATATGGTCAAATAGCTAGTGGTTTGTATGTATTTTTTTTTATTTATTTAGGGTATGTGATGCTGTACGCTCTTAAAAGAAACAGAATGCTACCATGGTGCTAAGTAAAACACTAATATATAAATACTGTACATAAACAAGATATTGTACACATTAAGATTAGGTTGATGCAATAAAAGTTTACTTGGGCTATTCCTTTTTAGCAACCATTCAGATGTTATCTTTTTACTGTATTACTGTAGTTAGGTAACATACGATTGGTTGTTGAATGGTACAACAACCAAACCCAACCCTCTTCGGTACCCAGGGTGAGGACCTAAACTGCTTTGCCCTCACTCCTTGGTTTTGCCTAAATCCCCTGTGCCACCTATGGGAATATGCACTCTACAAGAAGTACATATCCCCAGTTTAAGGGGAGGTAATATAATTTCCCTTTAAACCTATTAATGTAATTTTTTTAATTTATTTTTTTTTAGATAATTTCCCCCCTTGTAAATATGTTATATATTGTAATATAGTACAGCACTGACTCCCTTAGTGCTGCCATACAAATAAAATTATACACACATAATTTTACAACTGATTTCATCTTAAAATCTAAATTGCTAAGTATGTCTCCTAACGGAGATAAAAGCTTTTTAACAATATTAATAGACTGAAAGAAGAATATGAAGCTGATCATTATCAATGGGAAACAACAGTTAAATCCTACAATCTTTAATAACATGGAACAATTAGAAAATATCATTTTATTAATATTCAAGGTATCATTAAATTACAAAAAGGAATATAATTATTTATGGTCAATACTTTGCACGAGTGTACTATTTCTTTAAATTAGGACAAATTAATGTTAACACTTGTAAATTATTGCCCAAGCCTATTGTGACATAACATAGTTTTAGAATTGATGTGATTGTCGGCTCATTATAAAGAAAATACTACAGGCTTTCATTTAACCCTAACTTGTTTGGAGACCACAGTTGCCCTTTAAGAACAAATTTAATTTTAATATATGAAAATATTGTTTTGGTAATATATAGCAGAGATGTTGGCAATATTATATTGCCCATAACAATTTTTAAATGCTGATTTTGCAATAAAACAGTTCTTGGGCACAATTTCTCAAAATGGGTTTATGGGGCAAGAAAGTAATTTTAAAAGTTACACATGGGGAATGTAGATAAATAGTGTTACACTGGTAAAAGTAAGAGCATTGAATAATTCCATCAAACAACTCTAAGACATCTGCAATACAAAAATACAGTAACTGTTTAATCCCGGATTCATTAATTTTGCTGCACATATAATTAAACTATAAAATTCGAGAATTAGCCCCAGTGAGATCCCTACCACACTTGGAAACAGTTCTTAAAATGTGACAGTTGCACTTTCAGCTGAAAGGTGTCCTAGTTGACTTTAGTGTTATCATCACTGCTAACGCATGCTTACTATACTCCTTACATCCTTCTACCCTCTTTTTCATGGTTATTCCATTATGTTACCCTATACCATTTTCCAATGCGCTCCCTCTTCTTCCCTTCATATGAATTCTGCTCACCCTCATTGTATTCTAATCTCCATTGGAATCATAACTATTTTCCTGTGTTAATGCATCATCTTAATTCCATTAATCCAGTTTCAAAATTTAGACAAAAATCAGTTAAACAATTTAATTATAAAAATGGAATAATTCAAAAACTAAAGTCAGCAAAAAATATAAAGTGAATATCATTTGATGAAATTATGCACTATACATAAGTTAAATCAAAGATTTGTTTTCTTTTCAAAATCCCCATTATGGTGCAGTCTTCTGGTACATATGCACTATTGCAGACACAAGCTGATGAGGTTTAGGTCTCCTTTAAATGTACAGGAATATAAATACATTAAAGGTAAATAGGTTAAGGAACTGTTTAATACACATCTAGACATAACGTACTTATGATCTGCATGTGTAAACATTTTACATGTCATCCCAAAAGAACAACAGGCTTTATCTGTTTCTAAAGTGGTTAAAGGCACGGAGATAAAGGCACAGAGAACTATAACTTCATAGTCTTACAATCAGTTGGTCTAAAATCAAATCATGTCTACATTCTCCATCGTTTTTTCCTCTATCAGCACTCAGTGACACATGCCCAACAGATCTGTATAGATTTTTTACCAGTCTTCTACATCTAATTCATAGCTAATTTACATTGGTAACAGAGCATAGATTGCATATATTGGAATTGCAAAGCAATAAAACTGCCATACATGTGACAAAAAGAATTACCTTGCTAGATTATGATGAACATTGTAACCTATTTCAGAAACAGAAACCAGTGCAGTCTTCAGTATGCAGTAGAACGGATTAGTAATAAAGAGAATAGCGTGATGAGAAGAACCTTTGTCTTGCAGGAAATTAATTCACCTGTAGATCAGAGAACTTTAGTGTCATATATTTTATTTTAATATGTAGGTAAACATTTAAAGGACAACTCCACTTTAAAAAAAATGTTTACTATATATAGTATTATATATATAATATAAAACAGTAAACTGAAATATCGGAGCACTCCTGGGTCTTAGTGACAAGTACTTTAATGTGACAAAACTAGTCGACGCGTTTCGGCCAAAGATCCGGCCATTCTCAATCATCTTTGGCTGAAACGCGTCGACTATTTCTGTCACATTAAAGTACTTGTCACTAAGACCCTGGAGTGCTCTGATATTTCAGTTACTTTTGTATCGCTATTGAGGGAAGCACCCGGGCGGATGTGTCAGCAGTCATAGGAGTGCCGCTCTGCTTGTTTATAAAGTGCAATGGTGCCAGGTCCATGATTTATGGTATGTATTTTATGATTGAACTTATATGCACTTTGTTGAATAAATTGTTCTATATACACCATATATACAACCCATTTTAGTGTGGTAATACTGGCCATTTTGAACTACCATACTGTTAATTTTAGTGGGTTTATGGCAGCTGCCTTTTGGACTTTGAGTCCTAAGTATAATCAGGACCTTTTTCTGGCCAGGTTTTTGGTGTATTTAAGAGATTGTTGACATCAGGAGGAAGCAGTTTTCTTTGTGCTGGGGCTCCTCAAGGAAACCATATTGTGAGGTAGGGAATTCCCAGTCCCATCTCCCTGCCCCAAGTACTTCATATGCACTATAGTTCTCCTTAAAAGGGTATCTTAACCCTAAAAAATGTTTTTTGCTGTAGTGTAGGGCACCCTAACCCACCCCCAAACGCTGTTAGTTTAGTTAAAAAAGCTGCAGAAAGCTACTTACATGTCTTCATTCCCCCGACGCTTTGATCTTGGCTCTCTGTTTGCCAGAAATGCAAGCAGGGGCCAGTCCGGCAGCCACGTCTGTGATTGGCTGAGAACCATAAGGAGCAGATGAGTAAGGTACATAGTGTGGCAAGTAGTGGATTAAATTTTAGTTTTGGGGTGGACATGCCCTTTAAAGGAGAATTTAAGTTAAAAGACGCACACAATCACCATTATTTTGCATCAAATAGTCGGACACATAGTGCTTCTTTAAATATAAATGTATTCATTAAAATTACTGTTAAAACGTAATAAAAAATCAAAAAGCAAATAGCTTCTTTCATTAGATCCACAGCTATAGAAGAAACATCTATATATATTTTGCATTTCGCCCACAAAAAAAAAAAAAAGGACCATTTGTGCCACTTCCTCTGATTGCAGGGATCACATCACAAATTTTTTCTTAATTTGTATCTGTATCTATAGAATGTAAAATCTTCCAGCAAGGAGCAGGTAATAAGTGGTTGGCTTACAGGTCGAATGGTTTCTGGCATGGATACTTGGGGGATTGTAGGAATTTAAAAGGCATGTACAGCAAATTATTGTAGTAAGAGTAAGAGACAATGGCATTGTTCCCAGGGGAGGACTGAGACCTTGTGGATATTCAAGTACCGGTAGCCCTTTAAAAGAATTCTAATATATACAGCCTTTACAAAGAAGTGTAACTTTACAAGCCTATAACTTAAGATCCAGAGAAGCTAGAGGCACCATTTGTTTGAAATGTAAGAGTTCATTTAAATAGAGGACACATGTAAGGAGATCACAGTTACCTGTGAACTCCAAGATGATCTCTTATAAATAAACTTTTAGTGCCACACTTTAAATTGTCAAGCGCATTTCAATTTAAACTGAGGTATGTATTTTTAAGTAAAAATTATATCTAGGTAGTTTTTTTAAGCCTGGTATAATAGTGTGAGTATGTATGGCTATAGATAATGTATTTTTGGGAAAAATACCCAGCTTTCTCAGAACAGAACATGTTTTTCGGTCTTTCTTCAATGGTGATCATAATTCGGTTACTAACGGTTACTAACAAATAATTCAATAAAAATTCCTTAAAAGGTATACATAATTCAAATATCCACGAAAAGTAATTGCAGAGAAAGGGCTTCAAAGCCGTTGTGTTCAAGTAACACTTCTGCTCATGTAAAAAACCTATGTATCAACTTCATTGTGCACAAAGTATTCATAAGGATCCACTTGTGCAGTTTCTGCAGACTTCCCTCAAGCTTCTAACGAAGGGTAAAAGAGAACAATGAAACACCTTTTTGGTTCCTCTAAATGCTTTGCATTGTCTTTGCATTCATTTCTCAGAGCCACATGTGTGTTTTGTCAAGCACCTGGATTAATTCAAGGGTATCTAAACGGTTTTCTGCTTTGTATTATAAATCCTATCAAACAATGGTAGTTTTACATATTAAGAAAATTGGTAATGCAGAACAATGTTACAACTATTAATATAAATCTCACATTAATAAACAAACATTTGTTGATGAACTAAATCCCTATCTCTCCATCAGCAGGCTAATGGTACATAATGGTTTTGTGTATGTATGAAAAGTAGTTCAATAAAAAAATAATACAGACATGACATAATAAATGTAAAAATGTATTAAGAAAAAACATTGACGTAATCAAAGTCTATTGAGTTATGTGTTTAAAATGTTTGCAAATAAGTTTTAAAGTAGAATTCATTGCAACAAAAGGGATTTCATGTATTGAATAACTATATAAAGTGTTGAAAATCTTTAAAGAAAAAATATCAATGGAGCTTTATAAAAGATACCCTGCTTAAGAACCTTATTAGCACTTTAAAGGAGAACTAAACATAATTTCAACTTAAATCTCTGTTCTGTGTCTGAAAAGCAGAATCTGTTGTAGCATGATCTGTGTCTTTGTTGTGTTATACGATTGGCTGACAGCTTCTAGGAAGCAAGGCTGCAGCTTCCTTGTTTTGATCTGTTGAGCAGACAGAGCATGAGAAGTTTACTGCGTAATCTTAGCTGGGTGTCACCCATCTAAAGTGGATTATGGGATATTACCCCTAGTACCCATAAATCAATGGAGAGGTGAGACACAGCTTGTTGTACCATTGTGAATGTGCCTTTTGGGACAACTGAAATTACTATTTTGAATTGTTAACATTACTTATTTATTAGAACAATGTTTAATCATCCAGTAAGGTCTGGGGTATCCATAATCCAACTTCAAACCCAACATATTTGTTTTGTAAAATGTGATGTAATGTTTTGAACAATACAATACAATAACAATGCCCCAAACATACACAATCCCTGCACAATTTTGATTAACAACATGCTCAATCTGATGGTTCTTTTCTTGTTACTTGCTAAAATTACTTACAAAACATAAACCTCAAAACTGAAAGGTCACAAAGTAAAGGTGAAGGTGATGATGCTATAAACTGTAGGCAAGTGTTTCCTGTGTCACTGGTGTGGGTTTTAACTATCTACAAATCTTGGAAAAACAGTCCTTTAAAAAGCTAACCCACGGCTGCCCTTTTATGAATCTATAGGGCTGAAAACAATCTTCTGAAGTGAAATAGCAGGCAAACTGCATCACTAGCACCAATGCCTAGCTTAAACAGGGAACTGTGACTCAACAGCAGCTATTAAAGTCCAACTTCAATACATCCTGGAAGTTTTAGTTGTTTATAGTTCTTATACACAAACATTAGATTGACTTACAAGTGCTAATAGGAAATATATAGATTGTTGTTTGACAAAACAGGTTCCTCACTGAGTACCACTGTAGGACCTCTAACCTTGATAAATAGGATCATGGAAACTTAGTTATAACAAGCAGAAATCACATTTTTTACCATCTTTCATGAAGTAGCAGTTCCTGTGAAGTGTACTGCATACATTAAGCTGGATGTTAGCAAAGGGAGAGGCAAGACACAGCTTTTTGTATACTGTGGTATTGTGTTTCTTTTCTTTTTCTACTTCTTTTGACAAAGGCCAGTCTGGATATCCACAAGTTTTAAGGGCTCCTCTGAGATGTTTCATTTCTTTAGCCTCAGAGGAGCCCTTAAAACTTGTGGATATCCAGACTGGGCCTTGTCAAAAGAAGTGAAGGAAAGAAAGAACAAATACCAACAGTGAAGGGAAAAGCAGAAAGGAGGAAGAACATGGTCATCCCATATGTAGCAGGGGTCTCCGAGAAATTAAGAAGAATTTTCAAAAAACATCGTATCCCTGTCTGCTTTAAACCGAACAACACACAGAGGCAGCAATTGGTACATCCGAAAGACCCAAACCTAAACACAAGAAAGCGACATCATATATGCAGTGCAGTGAAGAATGCTCTGATTTGTATGTGGGGGAGACAAACAGCAACTGCATCAAGTATGGCCCAGCACAGAAGAGCCAATTCCTTGGGTCAGGACTCAGCGTGTATTACATCTTAAGGATAAAGGACATACCTTTGAAGATTGTAATGTTAACATACTGGCGAAGGAACATGACTGGTTCAAGAGAGGTGTTAAGGAGGCCATTTATGTGAAAATAAGAAACCAAGCCTAAAAGAGGTGGGGGGGGTTCGACACCAACTGTCTGCCATGTCAATGCTGTTTACACTTACTCTGGGCGTTCCTATAACACCTCTTAGCCACTATCCAATCACACCCTTAACACCTGGCTGTGATATGCTAATTGGGATTTTCCAGGGTACATAATTGCCACAGATTCTTGTACAAGTCATTCTGAATTGAGAAAGCCAGTCGGATGACTTCGAAACGTCTTCAAGAACTACATTTCAAGTCCAGTTGATCTAATTGAATACAACAGATATACCATGACCTGGATGAATGAGAACCTTCACAAGCATAGTAAAAAGCAGTTAAAAACACTACAGCATAGAGCCACCTACATCATTTGAAAACCCCGAATGTATTGCATATGGTACATGATACCTAGCGTCTCCGAGATGTTGACAGGAAATAAACTTTTACATGTAGATAAGGAATGGTATAAATGATTATCCTATAGATTTTTTCACATGAATTCATTTCTCATGTTATGAAGGAATGCTTTCAATGTCAAATGGGATGCTTAGCATGCTAAGTGCTGGGTTATTGCAAGGATAAATTCACAGGTGCAAAATGCCATAGGCTGCATCCTTCTGACATGATGGAACCTGAGTAAGCAGTTGCTGTAATTGTCAAACAATAATTGGTAGTGAGACCTATCAAAGTTACTTTCCATAAATGTCACTGGATTGTGACCCTCTACCTTTTCCACCCACCTGACTTTACCCTTGAAAGTCATGACCTGTAAAATACCCCACGTGATTTATTTTTCAATTCACAATATCAAAAGCAGCTCATTTTAATTACTAGTTTTTCAAGTCTAAGAAAATCACACCTTTTAGAAAAAATTGCATTTCTTGGTAAATGAGCCTGTACAGTTTGCACAACATGCATTTCATGACTTTGGGATCAGTGTGTGTGATCAGAAACGGTCCTGTCACCAAACTGGTGTCAATGTATCAATGTATACTTTATTTTCTGGTTCTATGGAGCATTGAGAAATAGGATAAATCATTTTTTGCTTAATTTTAGTTTAAGCCAAAAATCTTTTCTCTGTTTTTCCTAAAAAATGAACTATATTATATTAACAAACTTGTATTTGTAAATGGAAACATCTACATTAATGACTTGGTCTCCTACGCAGAGAACATTTCTGAGTGAAACAGACTCCAATGGGATTACTGAAAAAAAGATTGGCTATGCACTTTCTACATACCCAGTGGGCAAATGTATTAAAATGTATGTTATACGAATCAAAACGTTACATCTCCTTTAAGAAGCACACACCAAACAATCCAACATTAGGTTTTATTATTATAACTCCCTTAAATGTGTTAAAATCTTTCTATGTTTCCTCAGCCAAGACAAAATGATGCAGTATTTTTGCATAGCAGTACTCCCTAACAGGTAAATGTGGCCCGACCCCCAACAAATTATCCTGTGAGGCATCCCTAGCATGTTAGATTTGTGTGGAGGGCTTTATTTACCCACTACTGCTTTTGTTGAAAATTTCTGTTCTTCTGCCTCATCCCAAAGCAGAGCAGATGGCCATCCAATGAATAATGCACTCTAACATGTAGCGCTTGTTGTCATTGGGCAGCCTGAGGGGACATGCATACTAATTAAGTAAACCCCTATTTACCTTTTATCCCACACAACTGAAGTATTAACCACACCACAATATTTCCAATGTATATAAAGATAGATTTACAAATGAATGGGTACACATAACTACAACTGCCTCTAAATAATGTATTTATTTACAGGTGTTTGCTTAAAACCAAAATTCTAAATTGGTTTTCAGCAACTTTTTTTTACAAAAAAGGTATGTAACAGATGCCTTTGCTATTATTAAATTATTATAAATTATTATTATTATCCCAATTGAAAAAAAGAAACAGGGAGATGTAATATCCCGCGCTAACGAGAAAATAAGCGCTAAAATCACGCTAACCTATGTACTAATGTGTTAGCGAAGGTTTCGCACTGCCTGCACCATGTCGCAATTTTTTTTTCTTTGCTCAGCGCAAAGCGATGGAATAAATGTTGCTCCGGTTTTTGCATTAGTTTCTGGCGCGACAATTAACGGCTCTTCAATGGTGTCTTTAAAATATGTGCAAAAGCTCGCAACTTACCGCTAGCGTTTTCACAATGTATTAATGGTGGAAAAGTGGTTAATACATTGCAGAAACGAGTGCAATAGCGAAATATATTGCATCTCCCCCAAAATGCGTATTCAATAACTTGATAGAAAATAATAATGCTTTCTGTCTGTTGTACTCAAAGGAGAAAATTGGCCACTGGCCAACAGACATTACCCAGAAATGACATAATGAGCATTACAGCAGTTTTAAGGGGGGGGGGATAGGTAATAATACTAATGCACAGGATTTTTCTCTCTCTAAATCATGTGACTTGCAAGGTTATGTTAACCCTGTAGTTTTATTGCATTTAGGAGGGCAGGTTTTTAATTGAGGTGACTCACTTATCTGTTAGAGATATACTTGGAAAATGTGTTTGCGGAACAAACTTACTGTAGTTGGGGAAGTTGCATTAGCATAAAATACATGTGGAGTTTGGCTTAAAAAAAAAGAAAGAAAGAGAGAGACATGCCGACTAACAAGTAACATTACATCATTCATTGACAGTCTTCAGACTAATAACATGCTAAGTCAATAATTTCTTCCCTTACCATTGATTCGTTTTTGTCTGTTTACATTCTAAGAGAGTAGAATAGAGGTCAAAGATAACCATGATGTAGTCACTTGTGGTTTAATTCCTTTATATGTAAATGTAATGTATACATTTTATACTGTACAACTGACAGCTATGATCAAATTTCCACTCACTGTGAATGTAAGTCTTAAAACTAATCAAGTAGAAGACTAATAACTAGGTATAATGAATCCAAACGAACCTAAGGCCACCATACAACTGTCAACACCAAGGCCAGGTTATAGAATTTCTAACTTTAATTACTGGCAGTGAGAAGGAAGAGAACTCTGCATATATAATAGCAGGATTAAGACAAAAATCCAGGTTGTTTCCTATACTTCTTTTAAGTTTTAAGACTAGTACACATGGCATTGTTTGTTAATCCAGCAGGACGGACCAATTGCAACATACGATTAATAGTCAGCCAGGCAGGTTGTTTGTCGGGTGCACGATTGCAGGTGAGTATTTCCTTTATATTCAACTATTTTTTATCCCTTCACTTAAACACAGTCTACAGTGTAATAAGCAACATATAGTCTAGGCACATATTAGTTAGATTAATACAAACCACCTATTAGTAGTTCTCTCTCTGTGTGGCCTTACTGCTCCAATATAAAAGTACAAAAATCAAAAATGAATGGCCCTCTTAAGGTTGGTACACACGCTCAATCTGTGAGCGAAGAACGACACCCGACAGACGAGAGCCACATGTGACAAACGGCCGTTTCGGCCGAGAATCGTCCATGTGCATGCATTCGGTCGGGGGTCGGCCAAATGCATACACATGGACGGTTCTCGGCCAAAGCAGCCGTTCGGCACGTGTAGCGCTCGGCCGTTGGGGGTCATTCTTCGCTCACAGATTGAGTGTGTGTACGAACCTTTAATCTCACAATGGAGAAATAAAATACTTTTTTTCAATTCTGGAGCTTCCCTCATTTTTTTGGGGACTGAAGCAACCCAGAGTTATATCTTTTAGTAACTTAGGTTAAGGACTTGATTTATTTGACACATGCTACTAGACTTTGCTGCTTAAGCAGATACGGTAAGTTGCTTCAGTGTGATGGTTGCTAAAACAAAGACTTGAACTTTAGTATTTATAGTCACTGTGTCAGAGCCACAAAGGGACTCCATCATTAAGACTTAAAATAATAAATATGTACCCTGGAGAAATTAAAAGTGCAAAAATAAAAGTAATACAGAGCTTACATTTTATTGAAACCCTCTGTATACACACAGGAAATATTTATACAGCCCCTGAGACTGTCTGGGTGCGGAAAACAGTTAACCTGCCAGCACCTGTAATTATTTAAGGCAAGGGTTGGATGTTGACATTTTAGTTTTGAATGGTTATGACTTTGATGACAGTGCATTAAAAGCAGTATGGGTTCAATTTAAAAGACTGTGGAAAACCATCTGTAAGCAGATATGAGTCCTATATTTTAGTGTTGGTGTTAGATTTCTAAATCTTACAAGTTAGGATTTCCAGTCAGTCTATTGATTATAACTAAACTAAAAGAAATACAATTTTAAATATTTAGAAAGATAATCAAACTTGTATTTAAAAGGTTAAATACCATGAACAATCAAAATCCAATTACTTTTTTTTTTTTACCTAGAAAAAAAAATTCTGTTTTTAAATATATTTAGCAAATATTCCTCTGTTTATTCATCTGCAAGGACGGAAGGCTAAATTAACACATTTTAGTCTATGAATAAAAGAAATACAAACACAAAGTCCCCCTCCCCCCAAAAATATAAAGAGTTTAAGCCCAGCGAAAATGCAGCTTAGCTGGGCTATACTGTAGGTCATATGTGTGAATCAAAGAGGAGGCGGTGAATGATCACAATATTGCTTATTACTTATAATATATGGCACTAACTCTGTAACCATAGCAATGTCAGGAATGATTCAATGTGTGTACTTTATGTATGAGGCACCATACACTACACTCACTAGCAATGCAGTATGTATAAAATAATATATAAACCCCACAAACAGAACAATGTAAAAAATGTCTTCCTTGTCCTGTTTTAAAGGATCACTGAAACAACTTTAAATTTTCTGAAACTACAATTTGAGACAAGTAAAATGGTGGTACTCACATATTTATTAGTGCTTGCTTTGTCATTAAATTATTAATGTTTATTGAGTACTCCTAATTCCCCACACTCTCCCTTACTTACTGCCTTCTTGTAGTGTCTGCGACACTTATAAGTTCTGCACAGCCTCACCAGGGACACTGCTCTGCTTACACATCTCCCGTCCCTCCGCCCTGCTGTTTTTCCTCTGCTGATTTTCTTAAATGTTGCAGAAAGTGTGCTGGCAGGCACAGACATCCCACCCTGCCTCTTCGTTCTTCCGGGCAGGGTGGGCGAGGGGGCGTGACGAGGGGACACGGCTATGCTGTGTGACGTCATTGACGTCACGCAGTGGGCGAGCATTCACGCTAGGGGGTGGGGAGGCGGGGTTAGAGCCGTGGTGTGGGCATTGGCATGGGTGGTCCGGGGGTGTGACAGACATAAAGGGGGCATAACGGGGAGGAGATTCAGGACTCCTCTCCGTTGCGGGAGATCGGGGTGGTCTTGCGGGAGACCACCCCGATTTGCAGGAGACTCCCGGAAGATCCGGGAGTAGTGGGATACCTGCAGGCAGAAGTGACAGGTCTTTCCCTGTAAATGCTGTGATTAAAATGATGATTTCTCAGAATCTACTACTCAGATTTAAAATCTGAAAAAAGTTCTGAAAAAAAGTGCTGTATCTAAAAGGTACTATTTTTGAAAATTCGAAAATGATACCCTTTAAGGCTAATTTAAAAAGAGAGATATACGTACAGGGAGATGTAAAAAAAAAATAAAATAAAGGTTTTATCATTAAAAATGGTGCTAATTTTGCCCCAACCAACCAGATATTATTTAGCATTTGAAAACTAACATCTGAATGGTTGGGGGAAAATTATCACAATTTTTAAAGATAATAACTTTTATTACATCTCCGTTTGTTTCATAAGGGCATGTATTTATTTTCTCAGTTTTGCGCACATTTGAAAAGTAAACAATCACATGTTTAATAAAACCAAGCCAGAGCATGCTTTCATTTCTCCAGAAAAAAACATTAATATTATGTGTAATTAAATTACTTTAAATGGTAACGAAAAGCAATAACATAACAATACAAATCATAAGAAGATGCTGATCAGTTTATATTTTACTTCCCTTTCTAATTTGTCGATCCACACCTCTTTTTTGCTTTGCCCCCAACCTAAGGATTCACTTTGGTGCAAGTCACTTTTCCACTAGACTATTGGCTGGTTAGTGGAGAAGGGCTGGTACATCAGAGTGCAGGCACTGAGAGCTGTTGGAGGGGAATACATTAAAACCAAATGGAGTAGGTAGGGTAGGCTTCTTTAACACATCAATGATCATACGTATGTACTACATTTTCAATATTAAAAAACCTGGTAATTTATGTTTGCTTTAGAGGGTAACACCCGAAACAATTTGTGTATACTTCTCCTTTAATTCTGATGCACTAGCATGGTTGGTTAAGCTCTACAGAATTTAAAGACAGGCAAGAGCCTAAATCTAAATCTGGTTTAGGGAAACAGCTATTAACCTAATTAAAATAGAAATGCTCAAGTCACAATAACTTTTTCTCCCACTCACAAAGATAGATTCATCTTCTGACCACATCACCTACAGTACTCTCATACACCCAGTGGAATCAGAAGGGGGAGAAATTTCAGTATGATTAATTGTGGTGAGCCACTTTTCCCTTTCAGATGAAAGTGCTTCACTGCTTATTTTATCGAGACAACAATTTATGTCACAAACATTGTTAAAAACAAAACAAAAACGTAATATTGCATTGTCGTTTGTCCTCAGAAGGTAGCGGGCACTTTACAGAAAAATACAGTGTTAATCCTCTGTTGCACTATTATGCCAGCTGAATTCAGAGCATTAGAAGCAAAGTGCCTAACAGATTTGAGGTTGCTATGAGAACACAAAAGACTGAAATTGTTGTAAGAACGCAGATATTTGTGGGGGTATTTTAAAAAGCCTGGTTTTCATAATAAGGAAACTTTATCAACCCCTCTGGCAAGAGTTTACAGTTTTCAAACAAGACCGCGTAACAGTCCGTATTTACAATCGAAGATTGTTGCAGTATTTAATAAAGAAAAACAATAAAGAGCAATATTTTCCAACCTTTTACTAAAGACTTGCAAACTTGAAACCACATGCTTTATTAATAGATGTTACAGCACCACTGATATAGATGAGTCACTGGTATTAGCGGAAACTAAGATTCCCCATTTGTAGCAAGTTAAACGATCGCTTTGCCTTTTGACACTTTTTTTAAGTAGCATAATAATCCTTAAGTAAAATAACCAATAACCACACTGGAGTTACAATACTATGAATGATTAAAAAATAGGTACAGTGGCGTAATACTAGGTCCTCCTTGTATATTTTGTGACACAGTCAAACATAATAATATCACAAATGTTAACAAGAAACCGCAATAGGTGGGTAAAGTCTTTCGTAAAACTGAAAGTGCAGCATATAGGTAACTTGACAGAATGTGTTTGGTCCCTTTTGACAGTGCAACAGACATACACACATCCCTGAAGTGATGACCAGAACATTTAGACAGTGGTGGCACTGTCTAATGACAAAAGAAGGGGAGAATGCAGGCAAAAAAATGAAAAGGGAAATGTAATTGAAATACATGTTAACTGTGTCTATTAAAATAGCTCTCCAATACCTTTCAAACAAGCCTTCTCTGGATCTTTAAGTTATAGGGCTTGCAAAGTTACACTTTCTTGTCTGTATGAGTCTGTGACAGGCACATAATTAAATGTTTAAAAAGCCGCCCCCAAAATAAAGAATCTGTCTTTTTTGAAGCAAGCTACAGACCTGCATTAACTTTTTTCCTTTACCTTTTCTTTTCAGGCTTGTGGCTAGTTTTAAAAAAGATTAAGGAGTGCGGAGGCTTATGATGCTCTTTCCTAGCAGTAAGCATGCTCCAACTTGAGCCTTGGAGGCAGACCAGTAATGTCACCGCTCACAGTGCTAGCAGGAAAAAACAGACATCCCACCCTGCTGAACCTGGCTTCTGGGCAGGGTGGAGAGAAGGAGGCATGGCCGAGTGATGTGATGTCACTAAAGGGGAGGGGAGGGGGTGGAGTCAAGGGAGGGGGCAGTTACGCCCCCTAGCCACGCCTCCAACATGACGTAAATTACGTCACGTTAGAGGCGTGGCTAGGGGCGTAACTGGCCCGTGTGACGTAATTTACGTCACATAGGAGGCATGGCGAATGCTTTACGGAGGCAGACTCTGGTAGGTTCAGTTCGCGGGAGTTTGGGGTGGACTTGCGGGTGTGAGGGAGACCATCCCAAAATCCGGAAGACTCCCGCGACTCCCGGGAGGGGTGGGATGCCTGAAAAACGACCCTTTATACTGCTAGATAGACAGCAGCTAGAATAGTGATGCAGGCAGTGGGGCATGTCGGGGTGTGTGTTTGTGTGTGTGTGAGTGGGTGTATCTGGCAGGTTGTTGACCTATGGTCCAGGCAGTGCATGGGGTATCACTACTGTGCCCCCCAGCATGGGCCAGGTTGGGCACTCCAGAGCTAGAGGAATTTTTGAAAATGAGTAGATACCCTTTAAACAAAAAAGCAGTTATACAGACTTAATTTTATTACAATATATAGGTATTATTATTATATAGATCTTATTTCTAATATCTATTTCATCTTGTATCCAGTAGTATATCAGAAGATTTTTTCCCCACTCCCGAATACTATTTACGACTCTGCAGTAATGCCTTTTGTTTCCCTTAAAGGTGAAGTTAACATTGCAGTTCTGTATTTCTATTTGATAACATGTGTAACGTGAATTATTTATTTCCTATTCATATTTAAAGTTACTTAATATTTAAAGGGCCTGTCCACCCTTGAAACAAAAACTGGTGACTTATCTGTCCACAACCTCAACTGCTATTTTTACCAGTTTATTACATGTATTTGTAACCAGATATTTAATGATATGTTATCTTTCATTCTAGAAAAGGCCCTTGAGCATGTGAAGAGGAGGCAGCAGGTGAATCAGCAGTCAATCATTGGCTGTAATGCCAGCAGCCTTGATTAAAGGAATATTTCACTGAACTATTCCTTTAACATATTCATTTTAACACGGGAGGTTAAGGTTAATGAATTGAGTAGGAGCCACGGGCAAATGTAAGTATATTTACCTTTCATGCGATCCACCACTGCAAATCTTTGACCACTTCCTGGTTCTAATTCACTATAGAGCGCAATATTGCGCATGGGCGTTATAGCGGATTAGAACCAGGAAGCAGTCGGAGATTTTAATCTCTGCATCGGTGGATTGCACAAAAGGTAAATTACTATGGATCCTTACCTTCATCCCTGGCTCCTGCTTATTTGATTGAAGAACAGGAGGTAATGTATAGCTCCTTAACTTTAATCAATACATTAAAGTAATAGTTTACTCGAAAAGTGAACTATTCATTTAGCTGCATAGAGGGAGGGGCCAGCTTACTTTGCCAAAATGGAGACAATTTTCCTTAAATACTGTATCTGGTTAGTAAAAAATTTAATAATGTATGGAACATAGTGGTTGCGTTTGGAGGCAGGTAACGGACAAGTGACCAGTTTTTTTGTATAAAGAGTGGACGTGCCTTATTTCAATTCTCAGCTAAAATTGTCACTGTCAAACACAACCCAGTTCCAGTCATTCCTAATGGGTGGTTTCCCAAGATGTGTAAATCTTGAATAAATCAATTGGGATCAGAGTTGCTAGTTGACAGTATAATGTATAATACCCAATGTCCTTTATATGTCAAAGGATGTAAAGCTCTATGTATATAGCTGTGTTGGCGTTGAAATGCTTGTTTTTAATAAAGTAATAAAGTTTATAACCAAAAGCACCTACAGACATCTACGTAAATTTAAAAAAGTCTTACTAAACACCAAAATGTAGGTATGATTCCTGGCCATACATGTAGCAATGTCATTAATTTGCTGAATTCAGGGTACACTCCAGCACACCGATGTTGGCTGTTTGCCAGACAAATAAATAGGTGCTATCCCCCTAGCCCTCCACTCCAAGGATCAAGTAGTTCTATAGCACAAGAAGAATAATGGGGGAGCACACTAGTCAGGTGAATCCAAGTGTGTTTATTCAAGCAACATACACAACGTTTCGGGACGCACTGTCCCTTCCTCAGGTACAATCATTGTGAGTCAAACATTCACTTTTAAACCCTACACTGATTGTACCTGAGGAAGGGCCAGTGCGTCCCGAAACGTTGTGTATGTTGCTTGAATAAACACACTTGGATTCACCTGACTAGTGTGCTCCCTCATTATTCTTCTTGTGCTATAGCATTAATTGGCTGACCAACTTGCCTGATGACATATTATCACTACTGTTACACAAAATTCCTGTTAGATAAGAAAAAAAGCCTGGATTTGTAACTGGACACCACAAACAAATAGCTTATTGGACAAAACAACTTATCTTCTGATAATTGCCAGAAACACAAACATAATGCTAGTTCTACTATTCCCTACCACCCATATTTCCCTCAAAGCTTCAGGTTCATCTCAAGCCTTGACACATAACACATGCAGAATACAACTGTTTCCTCAGTCTGATCCATCAGATGGAACCAGTAGTCACCCTCCAGGAAATGAGTACATTTCCTACCCATGATTTTTATGATGTGAACAAATTTGCATCATTCTTTTGCCCATCATACATGCACTGATTAAAAGGTTCCTTATATTGTTGACAATACTGGCTCATGTATGACCAACTTAACTGAATTGCAATGTGTGGTGTCTCTATCTACAAAGCACCAAACATAGCAGAGGAAGAGGTAGACTTATAGGTTTATAGTTCCACAAAAAAAGTTTCTAGTAGACAGCAGTGAAAATGAGAGGGAACACGAAGTGGGAACCCAAGATTTTAAAACCTTAACTTCATTTTTGCTGCTTGTAGTGTTTTGCAGGAAGGAAGAAAACTTTACAGTATACTAATCCTTTCATGCAGTGTTAGGCATGCATATTTAAATAATGTAAAAAAAAAATTACAATTAGCTATATCAATAGCTGTGTTTCCCAACATATCATTGGATTTGGACACACTTAAATAGGCATGAGACAATTCTCAAACAAACAAAAAAAAAGAATAAAGCTGGCCATACTCATGCAACTCACACCTATCTACATTAGTAACTTACAGCGGCCGCAGTCAACGAATGCGCACCTATGTTATAGATAGGTTTTGCGTTACAAAATAAGGATGCGTTGTTGTAGGGAGCTGCAAATAAGCACAGAAGTGCGCTTTTCACTCACTGATTGAAGGGAAATAGAAAGGAACAGGGTACAAGAGAGAAGACGGATTGGGCAATCAATGGATAGGGAAAAGCAAGGAGAACGTGGATGGAGGAGATCAAATGAAAAAAAATTAAAGACAAAGAAAAGCAAAAATATGCTTATAAATGAAATAAAGAGATGAAAGAGTAAACATTAATTACAAGCTTTAGTATCCCTTGAATTCTGTGACATGTTCTCTTGTCTACTTCAGTTACGTACAACTGATACTGAGCAATCTGTTCAGTGATATGGAAAAGGGATGATGGAGACACCGAGAGACCCACTGTGGAACAGGAGACAAAGACCCTCCACAACACTGGATAGTGATCTCTCAGAACAGATCATGATACAATGACCAGGGGTGATGGGGATATTAAAGGGGTAATTGGCACAGGTGTTAGATTGTTGGCCAAAGTAGTCTCTCTTTTATTGGCTGTTTTTGCCTTTATTGTGTATACAAGGCTTAACCGTTCTCCTTTTAATTCCCATTGGTCCAACCTCCATATTTCATCCATGATTAAGTTCCCTTCTCTATACTTTTCATGCTTTTTCTCCTTTATCTGTGTGCCTAATTGTCTTGTTTTTCTCTTGAGAATCTTTCCTCATATCCACAAAATATGTTCCATATTCTTTCATATTACTTGTTGCAGTCTCACCCAATCTCATATGTTATTAATCCTACTCAGAATTCCCACCCTTCCTCTTTAACTCCTTTTCATGGTATTTACCACATCCCAATTCTTCCTAACCCTTTACATCCTAATGCTCACACATACAATGCTCCCCCCATGCATGTCTCCTTGGATTTCCCTTCATTCCATTTCTGTGAAGATAATAGGCATTCTGTATTTACAGTTCCTTCTTGTGACACATCTTCCTTGTATAACGCCTTTGTATTCATACATGTAGTGAGGATGCTGGAGTTTAATGACAGCTAGAGGGCCACAGACTTAACATGAAAATTGAAGCTAATGTGGTTTGCTGTGATAAAACTGCAGTTGATACAAGAACCAAGGGGGAAGGGAAGAAAAAAGAGAAAATGGATTTAACTGCATTGTTAAACCTTTCCACGTAAACAAGACCTTAAATCAACCAAACGAACATTTAGTTCAGCAGTACACATGCTCAATTGTGTTTTTTGTTTGCCTGAGTACTCCAGCAGCAGTCGGTACTGAGATTTGCATTAATGTACGTCGTGACATTCAATTCTATCAAATCTAAATACCAACAATAAAATATAAATGTAAACAGAGAGGTAATAGCTGCTTTAAGTCAATCCCTAGAAAATTGCCATTTGAATGAAAAAGGAAAAAACCAGCGATAAGTTGTGTAAGGTCACAAGGAACTCGTGTTAGTCATTCCTGTTAGGCCACGCCTCTGATTATTCTTTGTATACAAACACTTAAAGTATCTATTGGAGTTTTCCTTTCTGCATGACTTCACTGATTCATGCCAGGACATTCACAGTGATTTCCTGAATAACATTGCAAAAATGTGTTAAGGACAAGACCATATAAACTTCTAAAACTGTTGTCCTGGATCAGGGCTGCTAAATGGCAGAACTTCTACTACTGTAAACTACAACTACCATCATTCTCAGCAATCTGATGCTGGATACTCTATTTCACAGCAACTGTTGATATTTAGATTTGGCAGCATTAATGGAAAACAATCAGTGTCTATACAGATAACACTGATTATATCTTATCTATGTTCTATATGTCTAAAGAGATAGATCAGTTATGTCAAGTTAACAATTTACAGTAAGTCATGCCAATGCTGGATGTACCGTATGTCACCTTCAGGAATTCAAGTGGCTCATTTATCCAGGGGTGCAGGGCAAATTGTTGGAGGTAACCGATTTAATATCGGTTAGCGCGCAGATCGTACAATAGATAGGGATATCCTGATCGGTGTGTGTACGGCCTCTATTACTCTTCAGTAAAGGTTGCAAGAGGTCTTAATCAGCAACTAAATTTGTAGCGTTCTGAAACTATCAATTTTAAAATAGCTAATGATTTAATAATTAATCAATTATTAAAGGGCATGTCCACCCCAAAACTATAATCCCCCCCACTACTGGCCCCACCATGTATTGTAGTAAAATCCTTACCTCACATCCCAGCTCCATAAGGTTCTCCTGTAGTCCCCCCCCAAAGTCCCAAAAACTGCCCACCAGGAGGATAGCAAAGTCCATAAAGGAGTCTGCCTCCTACCTGGCCTCTGGGAGAAGTTTGGCATGCGTACTGCAGCCCTTCTCCCTCTCCCTCCCCCTCCCTCTCCCTCCCGTTTTGCTATCCCTCCCCCTACCATAAAACCCCTTGCCCATGTTCCCCCAGCCCCAACCGCAAAAAAATTATTTTAAGAAAGTGACCAGAACTCTACTTACCTTCCCTCTCTCCTCCGGCATTCTGAGAAGCCGGCATCCACGTCTGTGATTGGCTGCCTCTCAGCCAATCACGGACGTGGCTGCTGGTCCCGCCCCCTGCTTGCAGTGTCTTGCAAGCAGAAGGCCGGGCCGGGCGTCGGAGGAGAGAGGAAAGGTAAGTAAAGATCTGGTCATTTTCTTAAATTATTTTTATAGCGGTTGGGGCTGGGGGAGGGTATTCTATTAATGGACAAAAGTTGTTAATAAGGGTGGACATGCCCTTTAATATCACAAAATCGTTGAATAAAAACTTAACTAAAGGATAATCTTGATGACATAACGTATGACCCAATCAGTCACTGGATACTGTTAAGTTGCCCATACATTATACTTACCTTCAGACGCTACTGTAATGTTTACAGCAAAGGTTGTGCGATGTCAGAAGAACTGACTGACCCGTTTTTTTTTGCGATCGGCTTAAAGCATATGTATACTGAAAAAATTACTTTGCATCATCTTAATCTATAAATATGTGTAAGTAGCACTTACTATGATGTGTGTGTGTTTCTGCATGCCTTCAATACAATACTTGTTTTGCTCAGGCTCTGACCACTGATCTGACTATTTTCCCCCATACCAACTGTCAATACTGCATACAGTATGTTATAACTTTCAAACCATTCCAGCTACAGAAAAACTGCATGCTGAAATGTAAGATGTTTCAGGAAAAGGGGGCAGATCAACAAAAAAATTATACAGTGATATTTGGGATGAATTATAGTTTCCAATAATTAAAAAAAACAAATTTGCCAGTGTCCATACCATTTAAGCTCTCAAAACAAAATGAATGGTCCGGTTGTGAACGTTACAGAAACATCTGAAGGTAAAAAACACTTTTCACAAAATAAAATTAGATTGTCTATGGACGCACGGCTAATCTAATGTCTAACTAGTGTATTGCCAGCATTAAGGAGTTTAGTTTCAGTAATATTTGGGCTTAAGGGGAAAGCAATGGAAGGTTTAGTTCTTTATTTCTGCAACTAAAATTATCGTAACCTAAAGAAAAGCCTTTTAAAAATGTTTCCTTCATGAAAATGCAAATCAGGATGTTACATACAAAGGCACTGTAGTTGGTTATTCGTCAGCATTCCATATTCAGGACCTGATCAGTACCTTTTGCTGATCTACCTGACTTTGCCAATAATAACACATTCCTATGATAGTTAAAATCAAATCAACTTAAAGTATTCTTTTTTCTCTGTTATCTAGCTTTAAACTACAGTAACTGTAATTAAGATCCTTCAACAGTATATTTATATTCTCCACTATTATCCTTTATTATGAAATAGAATCTCTTTTCAGCTTTGTGCAGAACCATAATGAATTAAAGCTTTGATCTAACTATTAGTTAAACAATAGCATGATTCCTTTGTTGCTGGTATACCACATATACAGTATATACATATATATATATACCACTGGTATACCACTTTTGTAATATATATATATATATATATATATATATATATATATATATATATTATTCAACCCCCAATGCTGTAAAGGGTTTTAGGGAATTCAGTGTACATTTGTAATTGTGTTCAATTGTTTTTGTAATACAGTATTAAATGTTTTTTTTGTGATTTCTTCATTGACACGATTATTCAACCCCTTTTTTCGATCAGGTATTGAAAACAATTGTGGACGTCATCGAGCAGCAATCAAGCATAATAAGCACCAATTAGGCAGATTTAAAATGACTGTGATACTTAGCTCCTTCTAGACATTTACTGGTGTGTTTACAAACATGGTGAAGTCAAGAGAATGGTCCAGGAAGACAAGAGAAGTGGTGATTTCTCTTCACAGGAAGGGCAATGGCTATAAGAAGATTGCAAAGATGTTAAACATACGAAGAGACACCATAGGAAACATCATTCGCAAATTCAAGGCAAAGGGCACTGTTGAAATGCTACCTGGACGTGGCAGAAAGAAGATGCTGACTTCGACTGCTGTGCGCTACCTGAAGCGCAAATGGAGAAAAGTCCCTGTGTGACTGCTGAGGAACTGAAAAAAGATTTGTCAGCTGCAGGGGTACTAAAGTTTCAGCTCAGACAATAAGGCGCACACTGCGCAATGAAGGCCTCCATGCCAGAACTCCCAGGCGGACCCCCTGACTGAACTATGCCAAAATTCATGTCGACAAACCACAAAAGTGTTCTGTGGACTGATGAAACAAAATTAAAACTGTTTGGGCCGATGGATCAACGCTATGTTTGGAGGAGGAAGAACAAAGCCTATGAAGAAAAGAACACCTTGCCTACTGTATTGCATGGCGGGGGGTCAATCATGCTTTGGGGCTGTTTTGCTTTTGCAGGTACAGGGAAGCTTCAGCGTGTGCAAGGTACCATTAATTCTCTTCAGTACCAGGAGATATTGAAAAAAAATGTGATGCAGTCTGTCACAAACCTGATGCTTGGGAGACGTTGGACCTTTCAACAGGACAATGATCCCAAGCATACCTACAATACACTAGAGCATGGTTGCAGATTAAAGGCTGGAACATTTTGGAGTGGCCATCGCAGTCACCAGACTTAAATTCGATTGAGAACCTCTGGTGGGACTTAAAGAAAGAAGTTGCAGCGAGCAAGCCTAAGAATGTATCTGAACTGGAGGCTTTTGCCCATGAAGAATGGGCTAAGATACCCGTAGATCACTGCAAGACACTTATGTCAAGCTCGGCTTCACGTTCGTTTTTAAAAGCTGTTATAACTGGAAAAGGATGTTGTACTAAGTACTAAGAATGAATGTCACTTGGGGGTTGAATAAAACTGATAATGATGTGAGCACAGAAAAGACATTTGTGGTTATTTCATTATAAATGTTATGTTATATTTGTCTGACTTACAAGTGTCTCTTTGATTTAATTGTAAACAAGATGACTGAAATTATCAAAATCAATGTCAAACTGGCCAAAACACTCAATTTCAGTGGGGGTTGAATAATTTTGAAAACAACTGTATATATATAAAAGTATCCATAGGTTATAGAACACTCACGGGTCTTGTTTACAAAGGCAAAATATTTATTAAGCAGTAGTACATCTACGCGTTTCGACTATAACATTGTAGTCGTCTTCAGGATGTGACGTGTGACAAACATGGTGGCGATATAAAACCAACGATCCCTCCCTTCAAACCCACTGTCCCGTCCCTTGTCTATATTAACACTCTAAGTGCTGAGGTCTTCACTCTGGGTAATATGCTGCCATGGAGGGCGGAGGAGCGAGGAGGTGGTGAGTTATTATCCTTTAATACAACTATTGTCAATTTATGCTCGCTATCCCATATTTTTGCACTTTGGGTGTGATAAAGGTGGTTAAAGTTATTACTACTGTATCTGAACTACTCACAAGGGCAGGGCTATCCAGGACTGTTTCATTCAGTACATTAGAAAATTCATCACCTTTAGGGTTTAGGGGAACTGTGGTCTCCATACAAGGGCACACTCCTTGGATCTATCCAAAGGTATAGCAGTATAAATGGTGTTTTTTCTTGCTAGTACTGTGATCTGTGACATCACCAGAATTTTGGGTCGTGCCTCCAAGTTTAAGGTAGAGCATGCCGAATGCTGGGACAGAGCATCACAGCTGCATCATAAGCCCTACCCCCGAACTTCTAAAAAAATTAAAACTTGCCACACGCTTGAAAATAAACCAACAATTTAAATGCCTGGAGAGATAATTGCAAACCCCCCCAAGATACCTAAGATACATAGGTTTTTGTCATCTGTGTTTGAAGTGCAGATCCTCAGCGTCTATATTCAAGCCTCTATACGTTAACTTGCGGCTGTGCCTTATTCTTTCCCTCGCAGCCTGAATCGTCTCCAAGCACAAAAGACAGGAAGTACTGCAGATCCTCAGCGTCTATATTCAAGCCTCTATACGTTTACCTTGCGCTGTGCCTTATTCGTTCCCGCGCAGCCTGAATCGCTCTCAAGCACAGAAAACAGGAAGTACTGCTTGATCACCATCAGTGGGTTGACCCCATCAATCCCACCCCCCAGATAGTGACTGTCCATCACGGTTATAGCAGTCAAGGCATGGGGGGGATCATTCATTGTATGAAGATTTGTAGGAGGACACACACACACACATATCAGCAAAGGTACCAAGTCCGTGGAGAGGGAGAGTGATCGGCTCCAGAACTAAAGCAAGGTGCGCCAATTATTCATGACGTACGCATGCAGAAATTACCAAGAATGCTGAGTGGGGTCACAGCACGTACTTCTACGTGCTGCGACAACTGATGTTTATGCTTCGTCGGCCTGCAAAACGGACGGTATATCTTTCAAATCTCAGTTTTCACAAAATGTCTTGCCGTGCAGGTCAGGTGTTATAGGCATACAACATTCCCTTTAAATAGTTTGATTAGCTATCGTGTGAAAGGTTGGATAATTTAACAGTGTCCATTTCTGGACACATGCATTAGCCAAAGGAACACAAAGTAAAAGGATATTTTTATAGTACTAAAGGTGGCTATGCACTAAACTTACAGTTGAACGATTAATTGGCAGTAACTGCGCCATCGGTTTCTACATCTTTCAATAAAGTATGTAAATAGCCATCCTCAGACTTGAAACCTTTTAGTTCAGCCAACTGCAACCTTATTAATATAGATAATAACACCAATGACTTTAATGGAAGATGTATATGGTAATATACTCCCTAATGTAAGTATATATAAGCCTATTAGATAAATATAAGTCTAATATAAGCCATAGAAGTCCTGAAGAGGCATGTGACTATATAAAAGCATGGGGCCACAGAATAGTGATGTACTTTTAATTCTGAATATTTGTATTAGATAAATTACGTATTTCAATATATACTGGCTGCAGATTTCACAAACCCCTGCAGATTCAACAGATTTTTAAAGGGTAACTGTGGTCTCCAAGGATTAAATATAAGCCTTCCATCATACCCTCAAAATAAACCTAAATCACATCTCTAGATAAAATTAGTGAGAAGTTATTGCTGAAAGGTTCAGCAATATTACTTCCTGGTTGAAACTGTTTTCAGCCATGTTACCAGTTTGTAGTCATGTGACCATCCTCTGCCTGCATTATAGGCTCCCCTGTCACTTTTTTCCGCAGGTACTTCCTGATTTCCCCAGAATTAAGTCTTAACTGAGCATGCTTCTCCCCCGGGGGAAGGGCTAGCAGAGGTCAGGTGATGTAACTCAACCTACTGGAAGCAGAAAGTTTGAACATTCACCTCAATATCATTTCTCACAGGGTGAAGCCAGAAATGTGATTGTCGGCTCATTATAAAGAATACTGCTGGCTTTCATTCAACCCTAACTTGTTTGGAGATCAAAGTTGCCCTTTAAGAACAACACTTTAACCCGGAGCAATATTTTTGTTGACCAGTCAAAATAATAGCTTGATTTTTTCTGTTAAAGGGCATTTCAAACCTCTTTCACATTGATTAAGCGCTCCCTCCAACTCCATTTTCGCAATACTTGTTCCCGGCACTGCAAAATCCAGATATCTTTCCTTGAACTCCTCCGATCCCTTGCTGCTGTCTGCCGCACTTCTGCATTGCTCCCATCAGTCAAGGCCATGACGTTTTTGACTTACGATGACTGCACTGTTCGTCTGGTTTACACCTGCATAAGCTCACTAGCTCCATGGCAGAGGGCGAAAGGGATCCGAGGACTTTAATATAAGCTATTCGACTACAGTGGCATCAAATATCGCATTGGGAGTAAGCAATATTGTCCCCCTTAAGATACATCCATCCCTCCTGACGATTCCAATAGATTCTTTCAACACCTTCCCCTTATATAAGTTCTGGTCAAATCCATACATACAAGTACAATTTCCAAAAGAACATCAATGCTCCATGGGTGTTTTTAATGTGCTTTAATCAACATAGTGCAAATAGCAACGTTCTGCACCTTTCTATAGACCTTTCTATATAATCCACCATTGCCCTGTTAGAAATGTGCAGGCTTGTAATCTAATATTGTATATATATAAATTGAACTTGAGTAGTTCACAATAGTTCAATTTTCTAAGCTGTAGGGTGAATGGACTGCATATAGACAGTCAGGATGATGTATCATTGGCCTAAGTGTATAAAGTGTCTGGAAAATCGCTAAGTGATGCTATTTACTTAACCGGACTTTTTACCATGGTATATCGCAAAGCCCCCCTGCTGCCACTGCAAGCACTGAGTGATCAAAAAACTTTGCTCGTAATTTTTGGCCGGCTAATGCTGGTGTAAAAAGTACCACAAGTTTAAGACAAGATTGCAATGCACCATGATGCTACATCACTTTATAACTGCTGTTGGCCACTCTGACCCCCCCCCCCCTCCTTACTCTCTGCAGCTGCAGGTCCTTCACTCAGCAGAGTGGAGGGGGGACTTCCTGTCTCCCTCATACACTGAGGGAGTCTGAGGTTGTGCTCACCAGCGGTACTGTGCAGAGAAGCCTTAGGAATGTTACATGTCAGCCTCCCACCCATTACTTTCTGGTCAAGTAGAGAGGTGGTTGATGGCTCATTTTAAAGGTACGAAACTGGCCTTTCAGTTAAACTCAACTTGTTTGGAGACCACAGTTCCCCTTTAATAATCTCAGCCATCCTTTTACAGGACGATAAAGCAAGGAAGCATGTGACAGAGGTCAGAGGTGTGTGTCGACACTGCACATACTTCATCCAGTTCTTAACAGGCTTACATTTACTTTAATACAATTTACTGAAGTGGTATTTTATAGGGGCATTGTTCTCAGATTCTGGAGCAAATTGGGTTTAGTTCTCCTTTAATTTGTAGAGTTATAGATTCCTTTAAGGATGTTTTAAATATGAAACACAAATAGAATTGAATATTTGATTAACAAGTCGAACAAGACATTGTATAGACCGTTCAGCTCCTGACATTCCCATGAAGGGATGAATCAATATTACTATGCTCCCATCATCCCAAACAATGCAGCCATTAGAAGTAACAATCCAAATGGATATGTGACACTGTCACCAGAGCACACAGCAGATGTCAGTATGAGTCTCCTACTACCAGATTTAACAGCCAATAAACAAGGAAAGAGGCAGTGGAGCAGAGCTGGGGGAGGAGGCGGGGCCATTCAGAGAGCAACAAACACATAGCAAGTCACACACACGCTGCTTTGCAATCAAAAGGAAGAAAGGGGCATCATACACACATACACACACTTGTTAAGACACACAAACACACGGGAAGTGGCCATGCTTGTTCTACATTGTCATCCACCATGGGAAGTCTAAAGCAGTGAATTCATCCTCAGTGTCATTGCCTAAACTGACATATCCCAATCACACATAAGGACTGCAAGAGCTACGTCTCCCCTGGCAGAGCCTTCCCTCTTTTCAAAGGGGTGGGGGGTAGATCCTGATTGAGAAGCTCTCCCTTGGCTCCTGGGAACACAACAACAAGCAGGAGCAACACCAGCACCATGTGATGGGTCTCTATACTATCCATCAGGAAACCTCAACTAAATCAAGACCAAGAGGGCGCAGCTTGGTGAGAGTAAAAGGAGGAATTGAAAGTGCACTGGAGTGAGTGAGATTCCCCCTTTAGGGCATAAGATCATCTGAGGATTGCAGGACACCTCACTGTGTATGGAGCAGGGCTGCACTGGTGTGCATTAAACATTGCATGTATTGCAGCATGTGGTATTAATTGATTTTCTCTTTTTTTTTTATTATTAATCTGTAAAACCTAGTATTCATTTGCAAAATCCTCCAAAAACCCTTCCAGCTGGTGGCAAATTAGAATTCTGCCTTCTGTGTAAGGGCTGCTGGGAGTTGAAGTGCATCAAAAGTATGAACTGGCAGTGTGATTAGTGTGCTGTACAATTCAGTCATTACTCACTACATTGTTTATTATTAATGTTGTCCTAAGGTGGTGTCATGTGCACCGTCATTTTAACAGGGACTAAGGAATTAGTGAATTAAATGTGTGAGTGCCGGTTTAAACAGGAACACAGCATAAGGTTTAGTGCAACTAGGATGATTGGAGTAGTGTGAATACATCTGTAGCTGTTGCAGGTTTTTTTTTTTACTTGCAGTTGGAGTCAGCTGTCATTTAGAGGCTACTGTACTTTAATAACCTTTAACCTCTGCATGGCCACTGAAAAGCTTTCTTGCTGGTGAGTTGTGCTCTTTGGCAGTCACAAGGAAACCCAAGGTCTTCCTTCTGCCATTTACAAACAGCGCCACAGGGCCAGATTACCACAGGAAAGTAAACACAAGCCATCTCGTAGACTGAATGACATGAGAATGCTGCTTTACATTTCCACGCGTACTGTAAAGGTTTGTGTGGTTCTGCTCATTTCAATGAAGCGGCTGGAATTTGCCTGCAGCAGGCGTTTATCAACACATTCAGAATAGCAGCAAGCATTTGTTTTGGTTTAAATAACCAAGACATCTAAGAATGGCCAATAAGTGGAATATGGATCAAATACATAATATGTAGTGGAGCTGAATGAGTAAAGACCCTAAAGGAAAAAAAAATTTTTTTGACATTAGCAGAGTGAATTCCATGCAGCATTACTTTGTATCTAACTTTACCACTTCACTCCACATGCAGTTTTTTGGGGGGGACCTCTCGGTAGGACCCCTAAGTTGCTTTATATATTCGTTCAGTTTTCAATTTTCAGCAGTTTGTTGCAAAAAGCCACTGGTTGCGTCTCAAGTGGACAATTATAGATTTCACTGTACATATTGCACCTGAAAGGAGGTTTTCAATCTAGATCTTATACATTGTGTCACCATAGTATGTATGTATATATTTATATAGGAGGTCCCTGCCCCATAGACCTTACAAGCTAGTTAGGTGAGTAACTTACGTATATATGATGGGTAGGGTTTATTCTGTAAACAATTCTAGCTCTTATTCTTATAACCACTGTGGATGTGGCAACATGTAGTTACAAACAACCAGAGAAATGCTGGCTGACTGTGCTTCTTTGTATTCAATTGTATGAAGTGAGGGGGGGGGGGGGGTTGGAACTAAATGGTCTACTACAATATATGCTGTGTTATGTGATTTTATTGTAAACAACAGAATGTTATGTTACACATGCTGTTCAGCACAAACTTGCAGTGTCACCAGTCCTTATGATATGCAATGCAATCTTTTCCAAACAGGTCTTGTACAATGTACTATATTGGTATGTTGTAACTGCTTATTGGAAAATATGGTTTCTTACTGTGCTGCACATACTATCACTACCACAAAGGACAGTTGCTACGTGGTGCTTTAGCAATGTAGGTTATCTCCATTTCACTTAATTTCCATGCAGAAAGGTTGGACCGCTTCTCAAATGTCAATTCATCAGCAAAATGTGTTTCCTCACTCTGACCAATGTGGTTCAAACTATTTTTTCACATAGATTTCAGCTGCTGAGTGTTTTTATTAAAAAGACAATTGTACCTGTTAGAAAACATAAATAGTAAACTCATCTTCCCAGTGGGGATAATAGAATAAACATAATGCGTCTGTGTTCTTTCAGCTACCAAAACAAGATGATCAGATGGTCTTATGTCCCATTGTACTTTCCTACTTACGTAACCACTTTCTGGTTGGGAGAATATTTACTTTAAATATTTGTCACCTTTAAAATGAATGCCTCTTGTTTAGTCATGTGTGGTTGGTCTTTGTCTTATGCATGTGCTTAATATCTAATTTGGCTGCAGAGGCTTTTTTTTTCTTATTAGAAGTTGGATTTTCTTAGCTTTTTTTTCTTTGTTGAGGTCAGAGAGATCTATTTCTTCTCCTTTTGTGATCAAAGGTTTACAACAAATATAAAGCATGCGGTCCTACTGTGCTATCAAGCAATTGTCTCCATCATTAGAAAACCCTTTCTCTTCTTCTATATTACCCCTTCTTTGGGATTGATTGAAACATTGATTTTCTGTTGTATTTTCTTGTAAAATGGAATATTTGGAGTAAACAAGTTTTCATAAAGCACACCGCACTGCCTCCAATAGTGAATTATATGCAGCCTTATATCATCCTTCTATTATAGAGCATCAGATATATACAGCATCATATTACAGGTTCTTCGTGTAAAGTGCAAAGAAAAGGTTTGAAATGAAACTGTGTAAATAACTAATGGTTTTCTGAGAAACTCTGTTTTATGTAGAATTTAACTTCTATATATTCTAGCTCTATATATAATGAATCTCCTCTTTAAGCATGGTTTTAACTTTTTATATTCTGGAAAAAACATTCAGTATAAGATATGTATAGGAAACAAAGGCTGTTGAATTATTAAATCTTGTTCAGTTCATGGACAGCATGTGCTTTTTCAGAAATCTTTTATTATTTTAGTTGAATTGATGGAATGCAGAATTCCTTATTCTCGTAAGCTGTTTTGAAATTCTAGTTGAATATGACATGAGGTCTGAGGCTGAACATTGTGCTAAGAGGTAGACTAGAGAACCTTCCACCCTATTGATATTTTTGACAGATGCCATGATTTGTTGTTGGATAACATCCAAAACACTCCTGATTGGTCTTTCTAAGTGCAAACAAACTGACCATCCTCTTAAATATTGGATGGACATTGTTTGGGTCCACTATAAAACATTTGATCTGGCTCAGGTCACAGTTAGGAATTGGGGAAGAATGCTCAATTAATGTCATTAACCTTTGACCTTTCACCCTCTGGTTCATTAGCTGGTGCCCTATGTGTGTAACATCCCAGTATGCAAAGGGTGTCTACTTTTTTTGCATACTGAAAGTGGTTAACTATGTAACAATGAAATCCCTATGCTGTGATATTTTATTACACTTGATTAATGTTCCCTGTATCGGCCATTTTACATTACTTAGTGTATTATTGCTTTGTACTTCATAAATTCATCTGTGTTTTATAAAATTCTTTGGTAAAAGCCAATTCCATCTAATGTTTATGTCACACTGTAAATCTTTAGGAATTGTGTTCTCAAGTTTTTACTCAACATAGTGGTAAAGAAGGGCATGCAATACCCACTATTGGGGTAATCTAAAGCCAGTCCCTAGGCCAAGTATTTACTGGTACCAAAATAGTAAATAAGGCTGGTTTAAAATTAGTAAAGATTGTTCATTTTGTAGCGCTTGCAATGCTTGGTAACTGTGCAAAAAGACAAATTTAGGATTTTTTAGGTAGATTCACCCAGAGCCACACTTGCTATGGGCATAACTCCCAGAAGAGATTAACCAGAGGCTGCATGGTTATCAACTGGCATTAATTATTCCATGTGCACACCCTCTGGTAAATAGGTTTACAGTGGCTGCGTAAGTTTCTCTTCTGGTACTCGTGAAGCCACCGCAACTAAGGGCTAAAGTTGCATTAACTGATCGTAAATTTGTTACGTGCGACTTTAACACCTAAATAGAGCACTGTGGCTCCTGAGCGCCTCCCTGTAAGTCACCCTGCTAGTATTAACTAAAATAACACATTCCATCGAAATCTGAATGGGAAATTTGCCCTGATGTCTGGCACGTTGACTGTGGCTGAAAAATGCCATGTGACTGTTTTCTAGGATAATACAATTAGGTAGTTTGTCTGTAGCTACTGTCCAGCCTTTTTTGGGGCTTGACTAAAATAGCAATGTTATGCAATGTGTTAAAATACGAGTTTATAAAAGAAACATTGTGGTTAAATGAGGTTGACCCTTTAACCTAGAATGGCTTTAGGATGATGTTTTAGATGGCTTACTAAAACTTTCCAAGTGTCCCTTGGAAATGGAGACCCAAAAGACATATTTCAAAAAAAATAAAAAAAAGAACACTTTTTAAACTTTCGTAGTTGCAGATCTGCATCAATAAGTAGTCTTTTACCAATGTCAAGCATAGTCAAAACATTTTTACATAATTGCCAATCTTACTGCATTGGATACTGCAGGGATAACATTTGTGACAGTGTGTACTAGAACTGTGTTTTTAATTCTCACGTTAACCAAAAACACTTCTGGAAATGCATCAAACTAAACATGATGTTAAGAGTATAAGGGCTAAATATACACATTTTTAGGAGATCCCAAAGGAATGTTAAATATCGGGATGGGGCCACTTATGTACAGTGTAATGGAATGTGTTTTTTTGTTTTGTTTGTGTACATTACTTATTTGCATTGCCAATACAGTGCTATAGGAAAGCCCTACTATATGTGTTGCATTCCGATTCATTATTGGAACACATTCATGTACCATTTTTGGTGTGAATTACATGTGTGCAATATAATGGAATGCAATGCAAGGAAAAATACTGGAAAAGCAGGGTCTCTGTCTTACTGGCAGTATTTGCAAAAACAATGGTGTGTTTTAACACAATATACACAAAATTGTTCTGTACTGAAAACAACGTAAATTGACATACACTTAGCCTTCTCATCTCATTTCATACTGATTTGCACAGGTAAATGCAATAAAAATATAATTTTACACAAGGGCAGCATTTATTAAACAACAAAAATTCTATGGATTAATTTACTCTTTTGTGATGTATATACAGTATATAATACTTCATATGTAATACTATGGAGTAATGAGCCATACCTTGATATTTGTGATGCTGTACCTTTAAGGATGAAGATTTGTATTTCTTTAGATGAAATCTAAAGAAAACATTTTACCAGAAAACTGCAGAGCTTTTTACTATTTATGGTTGTCATACTTTTTCTATTGTCTGTTTGTTTATTTACACAGAATAAACCGTATCTTTGCTTACATTACATTTCAGTTTTCATAAGTGCAGAGTAATAAAAAAAGAGGAAGTTTACTACTGTGTAGTATGTGTTTTGAAAAAACGTTCCCCAGAGCAACGTTTTGATTGATCCATCTGCCGAAGTGATCCACTATACAATACACTTGTTTTGTTTGCGTTTTCCCTTTTCTTCAGTACATAGATCTCTACAGGATTCACCTTTTTTGTACTTTGTCTTTATTAACCTCCTCCTGACTACAAAGGAGTAGGAAATGTATGCTAATTAATTCAGTGCATGCACTAGTACATATTATTGAGGCATCAAAACATTTACCCAGAGCCACAAACACAATGCTGGATTTGCAGATTAAATTTACAATACCGAATTGGCGTTAAATTGTTGTGCTTATTCCTATATTAAATACCTTGCAAAGCTTTGTGGTTGTGTTTTGTGATACCTGCACAGCCACTGCAAGCAAAGGGCTTAAGTCGTGCTAAGTACATTGAATCGATTAAGGCTGGGTTCACACTTACGATATTTGACCAAGCAATAGTTGTGTAAGGTCAGTTGTCCAGAAATATCGCATTGTGTTGGTGGGGGCGGCTGAGACCGAGCTCGCGTCGCTCGTTATCTAGATCGACTTTGTCCTGTTGGTAAATCACAACTTATTGTGCAGTTCCCTATTGGACCGCACGATCGGTTGCATCCGTGGTCGCTATTGCCGCAACAGACAGTCATTTTTCCCGGCCGAACGCTCGCTAGTAGCGAATGATTGGTCGGGACTTAAGCCCCCTGTGTGTACCCAGCCTAACAGCTAACACCTAAAATTAGCTGCAGTTCTGGGATAATGAACGCTTTGGTATGACATTGGAAAATGATGTTAATATGTTGCTGTATAAATTTTTTACAAAACATCAGTTGTTATAATTTGATGGAGCAATGCTTAACCAAATGAATTACACTACGCACTGTACCTGAATGATTGATGGCTGATTCAGAATCAACATCCTTTAATGTGTATGGTAACTCCCCCAGACATCATGGATTGCTAAACGTGTTGGTATGCATGATCCTCAATGGATTTTAGAGAGAAATTTACCTTGTGCAAACCTTTCATGAATATATTACAGGATTTGCCATAACATTGAACATGAGCTTACCTCATAATTTGGTAGTGATTTACATCAAAAATACAAGGCAATCAAAGCTAAAATGTAAATGAGTCTAAATGGATTTTGCCAATTCTATCTATAGATGGCTGCAGCACATACCTCTTAAATCAGCAGCTTTGTGTAAAAATCACCCGTGACTTTGCATGTCTTTGGCATGTCATGATTTCTGCACACTCCTTCTACTAGTAAGAACTGGTTTTCTTACTGCCGTTACTGATTAAAAAGGATCATGAGATAAGTCACCCAAACGAACTGATGGTTTTCACCCATACAAATGGAATTTTAGCTTTTCACAGTGCAGTTTGATTTCAAATTCACTGTGCATTTCTTGGCAGAAACACAATTCTTCTTCATTTCATAAACAGAATAGAAAACACAGGAAAAAACACATAGAAAAAAGGCACAATGTATTGTGTTCTTCCCTGCATTCTTCTGTGCTTGCTAGTGTGAACAAAGCCTTACTGACACCTCTGCAGAGGTAAGGGAGAGGGACTTTACAGAACTGGATGGAATCTGCAGAATTCAACTGACACGTTTTCTCAGTAATAAATCAATGTATCTGTTCAAGCTAGCAAGCCCTAGAAGAAAGCTAATGGTTACAACTGTACGTTTATTCCCATCCTTGCATAGTGCTTTGCATTTAATGGTAAGAATATTGCTATTCTGCACCCATGCCATATCTAATTATCTATTGTAATCATAATACAAAATGTATCGGTAATATCAGTGTCGTGTAGGCCTTACAAATAGCCATTTTAGATCTTGCAATCGAACGGTTTACTTCAACCCTTTCCTGGGAAACAGGAAGCGTGGGTGTGGAGGTGTTTCTTGTTTTCCATTTCCATACACACATCTTTTATTTATAAGGTAGGTGTGTGGATGTGTAGTGGTTTTGTGCATAGAACAATCTAGCCTGTCAGCAGTTTCCTACGGCAGCTGCTGCGGCTGACTCACGTGTCTGTTTCAGCCTGAGCTGCCCTCTCTAACTCATCCACAGCTTGAATGAAAGAATGTGCATGTGTCAGTTATCTGATCGTTGTTCAACTCGCTTATGTGCCCCTTTAAATGGAAGGAGGAAGCCTATTGGCAGGGCAGGCGTAGGCCGCCTTGTGTATTGTGTACATACACAGTGCACACATCCTTCTCAGACCTTTACCTGATTGCTCTAGGTTGGTTACTGTGCAAATGTAGAACAATTGCACATTTCTAGTAACAAAAGCAGTATGTCTCTCTCTTTCTATTACATGCATGGAGCTATTTTTCTGGGAATCTATCCATGGCCCTTCCCCTCTCAGGATGTAAATAATCTCCCACAGCAAAAGCTTCAGATCCGAGAGGGATACAGTAGGGATGCCAAATTGCAGCCCTCTAGATGTTTGAAATCTACAATTCCCAGCATTTCAGGGAATGCTGGAGCTGTAGTTTCCAAACTCTGGAGGCCGCATGTTTGAAATCCCTAATCTACAGCCTGCCAGCAAACTACAAGCATTAACACGACTGACTGCTTTCCTCATTTATGATTTTGGTTTATTTATTTGTCCCTGGTGTTCATGGGTTTATTATAACCTAACATTTTTAACTTTGGGCAGCACGGTGGCTCAGTGGTTAGCACTGATGCCTTGCAGCGATGAGGTCTGAGTTTGATTCCACCCTTGGACACATTCTTCAAGGATCTCCCAGTGCTTGCGTGGGTTTCCTCCGGCACTCCGTTTTCCCCCACAGTCATAAAGACATACTGATAGGTTTGTGTGTACATAAGGGATTAGATTGTAAGCTCTTCGGGGCGGCCTGATATGTCAATTGAGTAATAATTGTAAAGAGCTGCAGAATATGTAGTGCTATATAGAAATAAAATACATACAACTATTGGAAATATAAGTGATTCATCGACACAAGGAGAGACTTAAAGCAGTGGGTAAGAACAGGCACACCAGCAGATATGTGCAGACATAATCCAATACTTTATTCAACACCATACCCATAAAATAAGTATCATAAAGTGCATAGTATACAGGGCATAAATCTAAAAACACATCCCCCTAAAAACCATAGACCCCATGAATTTAATATATACCAGTATATATATGTGGGAGTTACAGGGCTAAACAGCCGTGGCCCCTACTCAGTACTCTTATAACCAGGTAAATACAAAATCTAACATCTCAACATAAGGAGGTAAATAACTTATCCCCAGGCAGAGTAAACAAACCTGCAGACCACTTCAATGATCAATAGTGTATGAGGGTAAGGCTGGAGAAACACATTAAAAATTGACGAACGCCAAACGCGTTTCGTCAGAACGGGCTTCCTCAAGGCGAGACCCCTGTATTGCACCGTGAGTATATAAGGCAATAAATTACCTGCTGTCTCTCGTCTGCTTGTGATTCATCGCACCGCCATATCTGACAGACTCTTTTCTTGATTTTACGAGGTGTAATTTCATTATTTGTTTTGCAGCTATCCTGGGCACATATATAACTGGAGTTCAGCAGTGTTCTACAGTGTCTTTTAACCACTAAAGTTAAACAGATTGATTTATGAATCAATGTAAAGAACCTTTTTAAATCTAATAGTGCAACTCGAGCAAATACAGTTTACAAATTGAATGGTGTGGCTCATCAATTGAATGGTTTTGCTGCAGTTTGTTCAACAAATGAGACCACGCATAGAGTGCCCCAAAATATCCTAATAATGGGCAAGTCGTTACCAGGAAGCGAGTGAAGACTGGCAAGATCACGGTTGTGTGAGTTCTAATTCCTCAGTGTGGGAGCGCAGGTTAGAGGTAACAATAGAACAAAAGTTGGGTTTTGGGGTGAAACTTTAATATATATAAGTTTTTTTATGAGATAGTTACCCTTTAAAAGAAAACTTAAGCTTAACTGTGCCTTACATCTGCAGACAGCTACAGATTCCCTTTCCTTTGTATCTGTATATTACCCTCCTAATTAGATTGTAAGCTCACAGGGAAGGGACTCCTTCCTCTTGTGACAAGGCTCTTGTACTTATATAAATTATATAAATAAATCTATTTATGTACTGAACTTTTTCTGTATTTGTTTTCCTTGTAAGATTTTTTTGTATTGTTATTGTACTGTCCCCAAGCGGCGCTTTAAATTAATACAGCGCATAACCATTTTGATTTTGTTCCTACAGTGGATCCGAGGAACAGACCCAAGTTTCGATACGGCTTTCCTATGATCAAAACAAAATTCTGTGACAACATTTTCTCTGGCCAAACTTGGCAGAATTTTCATCTTTTCAGCTGGGTCACTCCGCAGCAAAAAATAGCCCAGATCTGATTTTTTTCTCCCCTCAAATCTGACCCGGGTCTGATACTTAAAGGGGAACTGTGGTCCAAAAATGACTTTAGGTAAATTGATAGGAATTGCTCCCCTGAGAATTTTGCAATTTATTTCCATTGTTTATTTTGCATAGTTTTTTGTGTGTGATATGGCAGCAGCATCACCAGGTCCCCTGCACTTCCTGCTTCCTGCTCTGAAACTGTCAGTCAACTGTCCTGTGTCTCCTCCTCCCTTTGCAGCCCTCCTGATCCCTCCCACTCATGGACCCCATGGTCCCACCAGTTGCAGGCCCCCATGGCCCATTATCTTACAGCCCCATGTGGCCCCGCCCACTCATGGGTGTCTAAGCCCTGCCCACTCGTGGGTGCCGTGGGTTACCTTACCTTCTTTGTCAGGACTTCACACAGCAGAGAGGAGGAGGGACTTCCTGTCTCCCTCACACACTGAGGGAGTCTGAGGCTGTGCTTGCCGGCGGCACTGTGCAGGAGAGCCTCGAATGTCACAAGTCAGCCTTCTGGTCAGTCATTTCTGTATATCTTGGACTGTGGAGTACATAGAAGGTGGTTGATGGCTTGTTTTAAAGGTAGGAAACTACCTTAACAACCTTAAACTTAACTTGTTTGAGACCACAGTTCCCCTTTAAAATCTGTGTGAAATGCCAAATTGTATCAGTATCTAATACTTTTAAATCAGATTTTGACCATGTATATATGTGGTCTAAATCCGATTATGTTTGATGTTTGGACAGTTTGAACAGTTAAATCAGTATTAAGCTAACTTAGCAATTTCATTACTTTATGCTGACAAAGTTGTCATAAATGTGTAGCTGTGATAGACTGGTGGAGAGCTATAATCCAAATAGTTCTTTGGACAATAGTACCTGAGTTATGCAAGAAAATGAATATTAAATATTTGTTATTTCTTTCTACTTCATTGGGTGCTGATGTCATGGACGTTTAGCACAAACAGTTTAAATATATAGGAATAAATAATTTTAGCAACTATATGTTCGCTTCCTGTAAAGAAATCAACATCCAGCAACATTTGTTTTGTTTTTGTGCGCATGTGGATCAAGTGGATTCACACTGAAATCAGATAAGGTCACATTTAACAAGTGTGTACAGCCAAATCGAATAATCAGACCTGAGCAGTAAATTGGAATTTCAGCATTAAGGATTGCTGTGTGACCCTAGTCTAAGATACCACTACGCATCCATCCACTGCACAAAAAGTACCGTATATACTCAAGTATAAGCTGAGAAATTTTACATTAAAAATCTTCCTGAAAGTCTCCCCTTGGCATATACTTGGGTCTGGGCTGATCTGGAAGCTTGAAGGAGCAGATGACAAAAACACATAGCCCTGGGAAAACAAAAGTTTTACCCTTTAACACTCGGACTCCTCTTGATTTCAGTGGTTGAGGCAATTGTTGCTCACTCATAGATCATCCCAGACTGCAAGGGAAATGTAAAAAAACGGGGAGATAACAAGATTCAACAAACATCTCAGGGAACTTTAATATTCAAGTTGCACAGAAATGTATCAGGGCACATCTGTGTATTGGACTTTCTATGGGGCTGTGTATGGGCCTTTCATGGGGCTGTTTATGGGCCTTTCTATAGGGCTGTGTATGGGACTTTCTGGGTTGTGTATTGGACTTTCTATGGGTTTGTGTATTGGACTTTCTATGGGGGTTGTGTTGGACTTTCTATGGGGCTGTTTATGGCCTTCCTATGGGGCTGTGTATGGCCTTCCTATGGGGCTGTGTGTGGGACTTTCTATGGGGCTGTGTGTGGGACTTTCTATGGTATTTTCATCAGGCTGTGTATTGGACTTTCTATGGGACTGTGTATTGGACTTTCTATGGGGCTGTGTATTGGACTTTCTGTGGGGTTGGTGTATGGGACTTTCTGTGGGCTGTATATGACTTTCTATAGGACTATCTATGGGGCTGTCTATGGGAGATAGTCAACCCTAAGACAATCGTTTTTACTAGTTTTTAGGTAAAAATAAGTACCTCGGCTTGTACTGGGATCGGCTAATACTCAAGTTATAGATATGCAAAATAAATAAAGAATTGTGGTTAAAAAAATTAAATTGACCAGAACTTTTTTTTAAAAAATGTAGGACATCCCTTTCCACCCCAACCACTATATGATTTCTAATAAAGAACCCAAACTGTTCTTACAGCAGCGCACTATCCGGCTCCCTGCTTGCCGACTAGAAACAGGGGACGGGCCACAGCCACAGCTGTGATTGGCTGAGAGGCAGCTAATCACAGCCATGGCTGCGGGCAATAGAGAACACTGTGGGATCGAAGGGCTGTAAGTACAGTTTGGATTTTTTTTTCCAGAAATCTAATATAGTGGTTGGGGGTGGGAAGGCATGCCCGCATTTTATATAAAATTCTTTATGGTGGGTGAGGGCAGACAGAGGGAGGGGGAAAAGGGCTCCCCTGCGCTTGCAACTGTCCCCTTGGGGGACAGGAGGAGGCAGAAACCTTTCATACAGGAAGACACCTCCTACTTTTCAGTTTCCTGGACTTTAAACAAGCACTGCTGGAGAACCATTTGGAGATGTAAGGTAAGGATTTTAGTATATAACCCAGGGAAGATTTGTAGAAGAACTTCAATGCTGGATCACTGCCTTATCATCTACTGGACTTTTTAGAATTAGGGATTTGTTTCTCCTTATGTCTACATTGTTATACCACTATGGACTTCTCCAGTATTGCAATATTTAAAGGGAAATTTATGAATAATATGTATATGCATCAAGGACTCTGCAAATTGGTATACAACAGCAAAGAATTAGCTATATTCTGCCTTAAACACCCCCCCTCCCCTTAAAAGTACCCATGAGCTCTGGCTGTATCTCATGTACATATATAATAATATATATATTATATATATATATATATTATATGTTTCAGTCCTGACCTTGGACCTTTCTCAAGCCAAAGTGGCTTGAGAAGGTCCAAGGTCAGGGACCAAAACGTTGCCTGTTACCACGAATAAATCACATTATAAAGTCCTTTGGGTGCTCTATATTCGTATACTTGAATTTGAGCATCTTTTAGCAGCACTCCTAAAACTGTAGGAGTCCCGCACTCACATCAGACTGGCAGCATGCCCCGGTGCTATTATAGTAAGTAATACAGTGGCCATAGGTTATAGAGCACTCACGTCTTGTTTACAAAGGCAAAAATTATTTAGCAGTAGTACATCTACGAGTTTCGGCTATAACAATCTATATTAACACTCTAAGTGCTGATGGGTGTAAAGTATTCGGTCATTTTTCAGCACTTAAGTGTCAAAACCCACTGTCCCGTCCCTTGTCTATATTAACACTCTAAGTGCTGAAAAATGACCGAATACTTTACACCCATCAGCACTTAGAGTGTTAATATAGATTGTTATAGCCGAAACTCGTAGATGTACTACTGCTAAATAAATATTTTGCCTTTGTAAACAAGACGTGAGTGCTCTATAACCTATGGCCACTTGTATTTACTTACCTATAATAGCACCGGGGCATGCTGCCAGTCTGATGTGAGTGCGGGACTCCTACAGTTTTAGGAGTGCTGCTAAAAGATGCTCAAATTCAAGTATACGAAATATAGAGCACTCCCAAAGGACTTTATAATGTGATTTATTCGTGGTAACAGGCAACGTTTTGGTCCCTGACCTTGGACCTTTCTCAAGCCACTTTGGCTTGAGAAAGGTCCAAGGTCAGGGACTGAAACATATATTATGATATATATAATATATATATATATATATATATATATGTACATGAGATACAGCCAGAGCTCATGGGTACTTTTAAGGGGAGGGGGGGTGTTTAAGGCAGAATAATAGCTAATTTCTTTGCTGTTGTTATACCAATTTGCAGAGTCCTTGATGCATATACATATTATTCATAAATTTCCCTTTAAATATTGCAATTACTGGAGAAGTCCATAGTGGTATAACAATGTAGACATAAGGAGAACAAATCCCTAATTCTAAAAAGTCCAGTAGATGATAAGGCAGTGATCCAGCATTGAAGTTCTTCTACAAATCTTCCCTGGGTTATATACTAAAATCCTTACCTTACATCTCCAAATGGTTCTCCAGCAGTGCTTGTTTAAAGTCCAGGAAACTGAAAAGTAGGAGGTGTCTTCCTGTATGAAAGGTTTCTGCCTCCTCCTTGTCCCCCAAGGGGACAGTTGCAAGCGCAGGGGAGCCCTTTTCCCCCTCCCTCCCTGTCTGCCCTTCACCCACCATAAAGAATTTTATATAAAATGCAGGGCATGCCTTCCCACCCCCAACCACTATATTAGATTTCTGGAAAAAAAAATCCAAACTGTACTTACAGCCCTTCGATCCCACAGTGTTCTCTATTGCCCGCAGCCATGGCTGTGATTAGCTGCCTCTCAGCCAATCACAGCTGTGGCTGCTGGCCCGTCCCCTGTTTGCTAGTTCCGGCAAGCAGGGAGCCGGATCAGTGCGCTGCTGTAAGAACAGTTTGGGTTCTTTTATTAGAAATCTAATATAGTGGTTGAGGGTGGAAAGGGATGTCCTACATTTTGTAAAAAAAAGTTCTGGCTCAATTTAATTTTTTTTAACCACATATCTTTATTTATTTTGCATATCTATATACTTGAGTATTAGCCGATCCCAGTACAAGCCGAGGTACTTATTTTTACCTAAAAACTAGTAAAAACGATTGTCTTAGGGTTGACTATCTCCCATAGACAGCCCCATAGATAGTCCTATAGAAAGCCTCATATACAGCCCCACAGAAAGTCCCATACACAACCCCACAGAAAGTCCAATACACAGCCCCATAGAAAGTCCAATACACAGTCCCATAGAAAGTCCAATACACAGCCTGATAGAAAATACCATAGAAAGTCCCACACACAGCCCCATAGAAAGTCCCACACACAGCCCCATAGGAAGGCCATACACAGCCCCATAGGAAGGCCATAAACAGCCCCATAGAAAGTCCAATACACAGCCCCATAGAAAGTCCAATACACAACCCCATAGAAAGTCCAATACACAACCCCATAGAAAGTCCCATACACAGCCCTATAGAAAGGCCCATAAACAGCCCCATAGAAAGGCCCATACACAGCCCCATAGAAAGTCCAATACACAGATGTGCCCTGCATACATTTCTGTGCAACTTGAATATTAAAGTTCCCTAGAGATGTTTGTTGAATCTTGTTACTTCTCCCGTTTTTTTACATTTCCCTTGCAGTCTGGGATGATCTATGAGTGAGCAACAATTGCCTCAACCACTGAAATCAAGAGGAGTCCGAGTGTTAAAGGGTACAACTTTTGTTTTCCCAGGGCTATGTGTTTTTGTCTATCTGCTCCTTCAAGCTTCCAGATCAGCCCAGACCCAAGTATATGCCAAGGGGAGACTTTCAGGAAGATTTTTAATGTAAAATTTCTCAGCTTATACTTGAGTATATACGGTACTTTTTGTGCAGTGGATGGATGCGTAGTGGTATCTTAGACTAGGGTCACACAGCAATCCTTAATGCTGAAATTCCAATTTACTGCTCAGGTCTGATTATTCGATTTGGCTGTACACACTTGTTAAATGTGACCTATATCTGATTTCAGTGTGAATCCACTTGATCCACATGCGCACAAAAACAAAACAAATGTTGCTGGATGTTGATTTCTTTACAGGAAGCGAACATATATGTTGCTAAAATTATTTATTCCTATATATTTAAACTGTTTTGTGCTAAACGTCCATGACATCAGCACCCAATGAAGTAGAAAGAAATACAAATATTTAATATTCATTTTCTTTGCACTAATCTCAGGTACTATTGTCCAAAGAACTATTTGGATTATAGCTCTCCACCAGTCTATCACAGCTACACATTTATGACAACTTTGTCAGCATAAAGTAATGAAATTGCTAAAAGTTAGCTTAATACTGATTTAACTGTTCAAACTGTCCAAACATCAAACCTAAATCGGATTTAGACCACATATATACATGGTCAAAATCTGATTTAAAAGTATTAGATACTGATACAATTTGGCATTTTCACACAGATTTTAAAGGGGAACTGTGGTCTCCAAACAAGTTAAGTTTAAGGTTGTTAAGGTAGTTTCCTACCTTTAAAACAAGCCATCAACCACCTCTCTATGTACTCCACAGTCCAAGATATACAGAAATGACTGACCAGAAGGCTGACTTGTGACATTCCTGAGGCTTCTCCTGCACAGTGCCGCCGGCAAGCACAGCCTCAGACTCCCTCAGTGTGTGAGGGAGACAGGAAGTCCCTCCTCCTCTCTGCTGTGTGAAGTCCTGACAAAGAAGGTAAGGTAACCCACGGCACCCACGAGTGGGCAGGGCTTAGACACCCATGAGTGGGCGGGGCCACATGGGGCTGTAAGATAATGGGCCATTGGGGGCCTGCAACTGGTGGGACCATGGGGTCCATGAGTGGGAGGGATCAGGAGGGCTGCAAAGGGGAGGAGGAGACACAGGACAGATTGACTGACAGTTTCAGAGCAGGAAGCAGGAAGTGCAGGGGACCTGGTGATGCTGCTGCCATATCACACACAAAAACTATGCAAAATAAACAATGGAAATAAATTGCAAAAATTCTCAGGGGAGCAATTCCTATCAATTTACCTAAAGTCATTTTTGGACCACAGTTCCCCTTTAAGTATCAGACCCGGGTCAGATTTGAGGGGAGAAAAAAATCAGATCTGGGCTATTTTTTGCTGCGGAGTGACCCCAGCCTGAAAAGATGAAAATTCTGCCAAAGTTTGGCCAGAGAAAATGTTGTCACAGAATTTTTGTTTTGATCATAGGAAAGCCGTATCGAAACTTGGGTCTGTTCCTCGGATCCACTGTAGGAACAAAATCAAAATGGTTATGCGCCTGTATTAATTTATAAAGCGCCGCTTGGGGACAGTACAATAACAATACAAAAAAATCTTACAAGGAAAACAAATACAGAAAAAGTTCAGTACATAAATAGATTTATTTATATAATTTATATAAGTACAAGAGCCTTGTCACAAGAGGAAAGGAAGTCCCTTCCCTGTAGAGCTTACAATCTAATTAGGAGGGTAATATACAGATACAAAGGAAAGGGAATCTGTAGCTGTCTGCAGATGTAAAGGCACAGTTAAGCTTAAGTTCTTCTTTAAAGGGTAACTATTCTCATAAAAAACTTTATATATATTAAAGTTTCATCCCCCAAAACCCAACTTTTGTTCTATTGTTACCTCTAACCTGCGCTCCCACACTGAGGAATTAGAACTCACACAACCGTGATCTTTAGCCAGTCTTCACTCTGCTTCCTGGTAACGACTTGCCCATTATTAGGATATTTTGGGGCACTCTATGCGTGGTCTCATTTGTTGAACAAACTGCAGCAAAACCATTCAATTTGTATGAGCCACACCATTCAATTTGTATAACTGTATTTGCTCGAGTTGCACTATTAGATTTAAAAAGGTTCTTTACATTGATTCATAAATCAATCTGTTTAACTTTAGTGGTTAAAAATGACACTGTAGAACACTGCTGAACTCCAGTTATATATGTGCCCAGGATAGCTGCAAAACAAATAATGAAATTACACCTCCTGTAAAATCAAGAAAGAGTCTGTCAGATATGGCGCTGCTGATGAATCACAAGCAGACGTAAGACAGCAGGTAATTTATTTGCCTATATATACTCACGGTGCTAATACAGGGGTCTCGCCATTGAGGAAGCCCGTTCTTGACGAAACGCGTTTGGCGTTCGTCAATTTTTAATGTGTTTCTCCAGCCTTACCCTCATACACTATTGATCATTTGAAGTGGTCTGCAGGTTTGTTTACTCTGCCTGGGGATAAGTTATTTACCTCCTTATGTTGAGATGTTAGATATTTTGTATTTACCTGGTTATAAGAGTACTGAGTAGGGGCCACGGCTGTTTAGCCCTGTAACTCCACATATATATACTGGTATATATTAAATTCATGGGGTCTATGGTTTTTAGGGGGATGTGTTTTTAGATTTATGCCCTGTATACTATGCACTTTATGATACTTATATTTATGGGTATGGTGTTTGAATAAAGTATTGGATTATGTCTGCACATATCTGCTGTGTTGCCTGTTCTTACCCACTGCTTTAAGTCTCTCCTTGTTTGTCGATGAATCACTTATATTTCCAATAGTTGTATGTATTTTATTTCTTATATAGCACTACATATTCTGCAGCTCTTTACAATTATTTACTCAATTGACATATCAGGCCCTGCCCCGAAGAGCTTACAATCTAATCCCTTTATGTACACACACAACCTATCAGTATGTCTTTATGACTGTGGGGGAAAACGGAGTGCCCGGAGGAAACCCACGCAAGCACTGGGAGATCCTTGAAGAATGTGTCCAAGGGTGGAATCAAACTCAGGACCTCATCGCTGCAAGGCATCAGTGCTAACCACTGAGCCACCGTGCTGCCCAAAGTTAAAAATGTTAGCGTTATAATAAACCCATGAACACCAGGGACAAATAAATAAACCAAAATCATAACTGAGGAAAGCAGTCAGTCGTGTTAATGCTTGTAGTTTGCTGGCAGGCTGTAGATTAGGGATTTCAAACATGCGGCCCTCCAGATGTTTGGAAACTACAGCTCCCAGCATTCCCTGAAATGCTGGGAATTGTAGATTTCAAACATCTAGAGGGCTGCAATTTGGCATCCCTACTGTATCCCTCTCGGATCTGAAGCTTTTGCTGTGGGAGATTTATTTACATCCCTGAGAGGGGAAGGGCCATGGATAGATTCCCAGAAAAATAGCTCCATGCATGTAATAGAAAGAGAGAACAATACTGCTTTTGTTACTATGAAATGATGCAATTGTTCTACATTCTGCACAGTAACCAACCTAGAGCAATCAAGGTAAAGGTCTGAGAAGGATGTGTGCACTGTGCTATGTACACAATACACAAGGCGGCCTTACGCCTGCCCTGCCAATAGGCTTCCTCCTTCCATTTAAAGGGGCACATAAGCGAGTTGAACAACGATCAGATAACTGACACATGCACATTCTTTCATTCAAGCTGTGGATGAGTTAGAGAGGGCAGCTCAGGCCTGAAACAGACACGTGAGTCAGCAGCAGCAGCTGCCTGTAGGAAACTGCTGACAGGCTAGATTGTTCTATGCACAAACCACTACACATCCACACACCTACCTTATAAATAAAAGATGTGTGTATGGAAATGGAAAACAAGAAACACCTCCACACCAACGCTTCCTGTTTCCCAGGAAAGGGTTGAAGTAAACCGTTCGATTGCAAGATCTAAAATGGCTATTTGTAAGGCCTACACGACACTGATATTACCGATACATTTTGTATTATGATTACAATAGATAATTAGATAGATGGCATGGGTGCAGAATATGCAATATTCTTACCATTAAATGCAAAGCACTATGCAATGGATGGGAGAATAACGTACAGTATGTTAACCATTAGCTTTCTTCTAGGGCTTGCTAGCTTGAACAGATACATTAGATTTATTACTGAGAAAACGTGTCAGTTGAATTCTGCAGATTCCATCCAGTTCTGTAAAGTCCCCTCTCCCTTACCTCTGCCAGAGGTGTCAAGTAAGGCTTTGTTCACACTAGCAAGCACAGAAGAATGCAGGGAAGAACACACTACATTTGTGCCTTTTTTCCTATGTGTTTTTCCTGTGTTTTCTATTCTGTTCTATGAAATGAAGAAGAATTGTGTTTCTGCAAAGAAATGCACAGTGAATTTGAAAATCAAACTGCACTGGTGAAAAAGCTAAAATTCCATTTGTATGGGTGAAAACCATCAGTTCGTTTGGGTGACTTATCTCATGATCTCTTTTTAATCAGTAACGGGCAGTAAGAAAACCAGTTCTTACTTAGTAAGAAGGAGTGCTGCAGAAATCATGACATGCCAAAGACATGCAAAGTCACGGGTGATTTTTACACAAAGCTGCTGATTTAAGAGGTATGTGCTGCAGCCATCTACTAGATAGAATTGGCAAAATCCATTTAGACTCATTTACATTTTAGCTTTAGATTGCCTTGTATTTTTGATGTTAAATCACTACCAAATTATGAGGTAAGCTCTATGTTCAATGTTATGGCAAATCATTGTAATATATTCATGAAAGGTTTGCACAAGGTTAAATTTTCTCTCATAAAATCCATTGAGGATCATGCATACCAACACTGTTTAGCAATCCATGATGTCTGGGGGAGTTACCATACACATTAAAGGATGTTGATTTCTGACTCAGCCATCAATCTATTCAGTGTACAGTGCTTTAGTGTAAATTTCATTTTGGTTAAGCATTGCTCCATCAAATTATAACAACTGATGTTTTGTAAAAAATTTATACAGCAACATATTAACATCATTTTCCAATGTCATACCAAAGCGTTCATTATCCCAGAACTGCAGCTATAATTTTAGGTGTTAGCTGTTAGGCTGGGTACACACAGGGGGCTTTAAGTCCCGACCAATCATTCGCTACTAGCGAGCGTTCGGCAGGGAAAAATGACTGTCTGTTGCGGCAATAGCGACCACGGATGCAACCGATCGTGCGGTCCAATAGGGAACTGCACAATAAGTTGTGATTTACCAACAGGACAAATTGTCCGATCTAGATAAACGAGCGACTGAGCTCGGTCTCAGCCGCCCCCACCAACACAATGCGATATTTCTGGACAACTGACCTATACACAATACTATTGCTTGGTCAAATATCGTAAGGTGTGAACCCAGCCTTAATCGATTCAATGTCACTTAGCACGACTTAAGCCCTTTGCTTGCAGTGGCTGTGCAGGTATCACAAAACACAACCACAAAGCTTTGCAAGGTATTTAATATAGGATATAAGCACAACAATTTAACGCCAATTCGGTATTTGTAAATTTAAATCTGCAAATCCAGCATTGTGTTTGTGGCTCTGGGTAAATGTTTTGATGCACCTCAATAATATGTACTAGTGCATGCACTGAATTAATTAGCATACATTTCCTACTCCTTTGTAGTCAGGAGGAGGTTAATAAGAACAAAGTACAAATAAAGGTAATCCTGTAGAGATCTATGTACTGAAGAAAAGTGGAAAACGCAAACAAAACCAAGTGTATTGTATAGTGGATCACTTCGGCAGATGGATCAATCAAAACGTTGCTCTGGGGAACGTTTTTTCAAACCACAATACTACACAGTAGTAAACTTCCTCTTTTTTTATTACTCTGCACTTATGAAACTGAAATGTAATGTAAGCAAAGATACGGTTTATTCTGTGTAAATAAACAAACAGACAATAGTAAAAAGTATGACAACCATAAATAGTAAAAAGCTTCTGCAGTTTTCTGGTAAAATGTTTTTCTTTAGATTTCATCTAAAGAAATACAAATCTTCATCCTTAAAGGTACAGCATCACAAATATCAAGGTATGCTTCATTACTCCATAGTATTACATATGAAGATATATATATACTGTATATACATCACAAAAGAGTAAATTAATCCATAGAATTTTTTTGTTTTTAATAAATGCTGCCCTTGTGTAAAATTATGATTTTTTATTGCATTTACCTGTGCAAATCAGTATGAAATGAGATGAGAAGGCTAAGTGTATGTCAATTTACGTTGTTTTCAGTACAGAACAATTTTGTGTATATTGTGTTAAAACACACCATTGTTTTTGCAAATACTGCCAGTAAGACAGAGACCCTGCTTTTCCAGTATTTTTCCTCTGCATTGCATTCCATATTATTTGCACACATGTAATTCACACCAAAAATGGTACATGAATGTGTTCCAATAATGAATCGGAATGCAACACATATAGTAGGGCTTTCCTATAGCACTGTATTGGCAATGCAAATAAGTAATGTACACAAAAACAAAACAAAAAAACACATTCCATTACACTGTACATAAGTGGCCCCATCCCGATATTTAACATTCCTTTGGGATCTCCTAAAAAATTGTGTATATTTTAGCCCTTATACTCTTAACATCATGTTTAGTTTGATGCATTTCCAGAAGTAGTTTTTGGTTAACGTGAGAATTAAAAACACAGTTTCTAGTACACACTGTCACAAATGTTATCCCTGCAGTATCCAATGCAGTAAGAATTGGCAATTATGTAAAAATGTTTTGACTATGCTTGACATTTGGTAAAAGACTACTTATTGATGCAGATCTGCAACTACGAAAGTTTTAAAAAGTGTTCTTTTTTTTTATTTTTTTTTTATGAATATGTCTTTTTGGGTCTCCATTTCCAAGGGACACTTGGAAAGTTTTAGTAAGCCATCTAAACAATCATCCTAAAGCCATTCTAGGTTAAAGGGTCAACCTTCATTTAACCACAATGTTTCTTTTATAAACCTCTGTATTTTAACACATTGCATAACATTGCTATTTTAGTCAAGCCCCAAAAAAGGCTGTACAGTAGCTACAGACAAACTACCTAATTGTATTATCCATAGAAAACAGTCACATGGCATTTTCTCAGCCACAGTCAACCGTGCCAGACATCAGGGCAAATTTCCCATTCAGATTCTGATGGAATGTGTTATTTTAGTTAATACTAGCAGGGTGACTTACAGGGAGGCGCTCAGGAGCCACAGTGCTCTATTTAGGTGTTAAAGTCGCAGTAACAAATTTACGATCAGTTAATGCAACTTTAGCCCTTAGTTTGCGGTGGCTTCACGAGTACCAGAAGAGAAACTTACGCAGCCACTGTAAACCTATTTACCAGAGGCTGTGCACATGGAATAATTTAATGCCAGTTGATAACCATGCAGCCTCTGGTTAATCTCTTCTGGGAGTTATGCCCATAGCAAGTGTGGCTCTGGGTGAATCTACCTAAAAATATCCTAAATTTGTCTTTTTGCACAGTTACCAAGCATTGCAAAGCCGCTACAAAATGAACAATCTTTACTAATTTTAAACCAGCCTTATTTACTATTTTGGTACCAGTAAATACTTGGCCTAGGGACTGGCTTTAGATTACCCCAATAGTGGGTATTGCATGCCCTTCTTTACCACTATGTTGAGTAAAAACTTGAGAACACAATTCCTAAAGATTTACAGTGTGACATAAACATTAGATTGGAATTGGCTTTTACCAAAGAATTTTATAAAACACAGATGAATTTATGAAGTACAAAGCAATAATACACTAAGTAATGTACAAATGGCCGATACAGGGAACATTTAATCAAGTGTAAATAAAATATCACAGCATAGGGATTTCATTGTTACATAGTTAACCACTTTCAGTATGCAAAAAAAGTAGACACCCTTTGCATACTGGGATGTTACACACATAGGGCACCAGCTAATGAACCAGAGGGTGAAAGGTCAAAGGTTAATGACATTAATTGAGCATTCTTCCCCAATTCCTAACTGTGACCTGAGCCAGATCAAATGTTTTATAGTGGACCCAAACACTGTCCTATCCAATATTTAAGAGGATGGTCAGTTTGTTTGCACTTAGAAAGACCAATCAGCAGTGTTTTGGATGTTATCCAACAACAAATCATGGCATCTGTCAAAAATATCAATAGGGTGGAAGGTTCTCTAAGTCTACCTCTTAGCACATATGTTCAGCCTCAGACCTCATGTTCATATTCAACTAGAATTTCAAAACAGCTTATCAGAGAATAAAGGAATTCTGGCATTCCATCAATTCAACTAAAATAAATAAAAGATTTCTGAAAAAGCACATGCTGTCCATGAACTGAACAAGATTTAATAATTCAACAGCCTTTGTTTCCTATACATTATCTTATACTGAATTGTTTTTTCCAGAATATAAAAAGTTAAAACCATGCTTAAAGAGGAGATTCATTATATTATAGAGCTAGAATATATAGAAGTTAAATTCTACATAAAACAGAGTTTCTCAGAAAACCATTAGTTATTTACACAGATTTCATTTCAAACCTTTTCTTTGCACTTTACACGAAGAACCTGTAATATGATGCTAGGTATATATCTGATGCTCTATAATAGAAGGATGATATAAGGCTGCATATAATTCACTATTTGGAGGCAGTGCGGTGTGCTTTATGAAAACTTGTTTACTCCAAATATTCCATTTTACAAGAAAATACAACCAGAAAATCAATGTTTCAATCAATCCCAAAGAAGGGGTAATATAGAAGAAGAGAAAGGGTTTTCTAATGATGGAGACAATTGCTTGATAGCACAGTAGGACCGCATGCTTTGATATTTGTTGTAAACCTTTTGATCAACAAAAGGAGAAGAAATAGATCTCTCTGACCTCAACAAAGAAAAAAAAGCTAAAGAAAATCCAACTTCTAATAAGAAAAAAAAAAGCCTCTGCAGCCAAATTAGATATTAAGCACATGCATAAGACAAAGACCAACCACACATGACTAAACCAAGAGGCATTCATTTTTAAAGGTGACAAATATTTAAATGTAAATATTCTCCCAACCAGAAAGTGGTTACGTAAGTAGGAACAGCTACAATGGGACATAAGACCATCTGATCATCTTGTTTTGGTAGCTGAAAGAACACAGACTGCATTATGTTTATTTACTATTATCCCCACTGGGAAGATGAGTTTACTATTTATGTTTTCTAACAGAGTACAATTGTCTTTCTTAATAAAATACACTCAGCAGCTGAAATCTACTGTGAAAAATAGTTTGAACCACATTGGTCAGAGCTGAGGAAACACATTTTGCTGATGAATTGACATTTGAGAAGCGGTCTCAACCTTTCTGCATGGAAATTAAGCTGAAATGGAGAATAACCTACATTGCTAAAGCACCACGTTAGCAACTGTCCTTTGTGGTAGTGATAGTATGTGCAGCACAGTAAGAAACCATATTTTCCAATAAGCAGTTACAACATACCAATATAGTACATTGTACAAGACCTGTTTGGAAATGATTGCATTGCATATCATAAGGACTGGTGACACTGCAAGTTTGTGCTGAACAGCATCTGTGTAACATAACATTCTGTTGGTTTACAATAAAATCAACATAACACAGCATATATTGTAGTAGACCATTTTAGTTCCAACCCCCCCCCCCCCCCTCACTTCATACAATTGAATACAAAGAAGCACAGTCAGCCAGCATTTCTCTGGTTGTTTGTAAACTACATGTTGCCACATCCACAGTGAGTTATAAGAATAAGAGCTAGAATTGTTTACAGAATAAACCCTACCCATCCCTATATATCTGTAAGTTACTCACCTAACTAGCTTGTAAGGTCTATGGGGCAGGGACCTCCTATATAAATATATACATACATACTATGGTGACACAATGTATAAGATCTAGATTGAAAACCTCCTTTCAGGTGCAATATGTACAGTGAAATCTATAATTGTCCACTTTGAGACGCAACCAGTGGCTTTTTGCAACAAACTGCTGAAACTTGAAAACTGAACGAATATATAAAGCAACTTAGGGGTCCTACCGAGAGGTCCCCCCCAAAAAAACTGCATGTGGAGTGAAGTGGTAAAAGTCTAGATACAAAATGTAATGCTGCATGGAATTCACTCTGCTAATGTCAAAAAAATTTTTTTTTCCCTTTTAGGGTCTTTACTCATTCAGCTCCACTACATATTATGTATCTGATCCATATTCCACTTATTGGCCATTCTTAGATGTCTTGGTTATTTAAACCAAAACAAATGCTTGTGCTGCTATTTCTGAATGTGTTGATAAACGCCTGCTGCAGGCAAATTCCAGCCGCTTCATTGAAATGAGCAGAACCACACATAACCTTTACAGTACGCGTGGAAATGTAAAGCAGCATTCTCATGTCATTCAGTCTACGAGATGGCTTGTGTTTACTTTCCTGTGGTAATCTGGCCCTGTGGCGCTGTTTGTAAATGGCAGAAGGAAGACCTTGGGTTTCCTTGTGACCTGCCAAAGAGCACAACTCACCAGCAAGAAAGCTTTTCAGTGGCCATGCAGAGGTTAAAGGTTATTAAAGTGACAGTAGCCTCTAAATTTGACAGCTGACTCCAACTGCAAGTAAAAAAAAAAACCTGCAACAGCTACAGATGTATTCACACTACTCCAATCATCCTATTGTGCACTAAACCTTATGCTGTGTTCCTGTTTAAACCGGCACTCACACATTTAATTCACTAATTCCTTAGTCCCTGTTAAAATGACGGTGCACATGACACCACCTCTAGGACAACATGTAATAATAACAATGTAGTGAGTAATGACTGAATTGTACATTGCACACTAATCACACTGCCAGTTCATACTTTTGATGCACTTCAACTCCCAGCAGCCCTTACACAGAAGGCAGAATTCTAATTTGCCACCAGCTGGAAGGGTTTTTGCAGGATTTTGCAAATGAATTACTAGGTTTTTACAGATTAATAATAAAAAAAAAAAGAGAACATCAATTAATACCACATGCTGCAATACATGCAATGTTTAATGCACACCAGTGCAGCCCTGCTCCATACACAGTGAGTGTCCTGCAATCCTCAGATGATCTTATAGCCCTAAAGGGGGAATCTCACTCACCTCCAGTGCACTTTCAATTCCTCCTTTTACTCTCTCACCAAGCTGCGCCCTCTTGGTCTTGATTTAGTTGAGGTTTCCCTGATGGATAGTATAGAGACCCATCACATGGTGCTGGTGTTGCTCCTGCTTGTTGTTGTTGTTCCCAGGAGCCAAGGGAGAGCTTCTCAATCAGGATCTACCCCCCACCCCTTTGAAAAGAGGGAAGGCTCTGCCAGGGGAGACGTAGCTCTTGCAGTCCTTATGTGTGATTGGGATATGTCAGTTTAGGCAATGACACTGAGGATCTGAATTCACTGCTTTAGACTTCCCATGGTGGATGACAATGTAGAACAAGCATGGCCACTTCCCTGTGTGTTTGTGTGTCTTACACAAGTGTGTGTATGTGTGTATGACTGCCCCTTTCTTCCTCTTTGATTGCAAAGCAGCGTGTGTGTGACTTGCTATGTGTTTGTTGCTCTCTGAATGGCCCCGCCTCCTCCCCCAGCTCTGCTCCACTGCCTCCTTTCCTTGTTTATTGGCTGTTTAAATCTGGTAGTAGGAGACTCATTACTGACATCTGCTGTGTGCTCTGGTGGCACAGTGTCACATATCCATTTGGATTGTTACTTCTCAATGGCTGCATTGTTTGGGATGATGGGAGCTATAGTAATATTGATTCATCCCTTCATGGGAATGTCAGGAGCTGAACGGTCTATTACAATGTCTTGTTCAGACTTGTTAATCAAATATTCCAATTCTATTTGTGTTTCATATTTAAAACATTCCTTTAAAGGATATCTATACTCTACAAATTAAAGGAGAACTAAACCCAAATTTGCTCCAGAATCTGAGAACAATGCCCCTATAAAATACCACTTCAGTAAATTGTATTAAAGTAAATGTAAGCCTGTTAAGAACTGGATGAAGTATGTGCAGTGTCAGACCACACCTCCTGACCTCTGTCACATGCTTCCTTGCTTTATCTGTCCTGTAAAAGGATTGGCTAGAGATTATTAAAGGGGAACTGTGGTCTCCAAACAAGTTGAGTTTAACTGAAAGGCCAGTTTCGTACCTTTAAAATGAGCCATCAACCACCTCTCTACTTGACCAGAAAGTTAATGGGTGGGAGGCTGACATGTAACATTCCTAAGGCTTCTCCTGCACAGTACCGCTGGTGAGCACAACCTCAGACTCCCTCAGTGTATGAGGGAGACAGGAAGTCCCCCCTCCACTCTGCTGAGTGAAGGACCTGCAGCTGCAGAGAAGGTAAGGGAGGGGGGGGGGTCAGAGTGGCCAACAGCAGTTATAAAGTGATAGTAGCATCATGGTGCATTGCAATCTTGTCTTAAACTTTGTGGTACTTTTTACACCAGCTATTAGCCGGCCAAAAAATTACGAGCAAAAGTTTTTGTGATCACTCAGTGCTTGCAGTGGCAGCAGGGGGGCTTTTGCGATACCCATGGTAAAAAGTCCGGTTAAGTAATATAGCATCACTTAGCGTGATTTTCCAGACACTTTATACACTTAGCAGCCAATGATACATCATCCTGACTGTCTATATGCAGTCCATTCACCCTACAGCTTAGAAAATTGAACTATTGTGAACTACTCAAAGTTCAATTTATATATATACAATATTAGATTTACAAGCCTGCACATTTCTAACAGGGCAATGGTGGATTATATAGAAAGGTCTATAGAAAGGTGCAGAAACGTTGCTATTTTGCACTATGTTGATTAAAGCACATTAAAAACACCCATGGAGCATTGATGTTCTTTTGGAAATTGTACTTGTATGTATGGATTTGACCAGAACTTATATAAGGGGAAGGTGTTGAAAGATATCTATTGGAATCGTCAGGAGGGATGGATGTATCTTAAGGGGGGACAATATTGCTTACTCCCAATGCGATAATTTTGATGCCACTGTAGTCTGAATAGCTTATATTAAAGTCCTCGGATCCCTTTCTGCCCTCTGCCATGAGCGCTAAGTGAGCTTATGCAGCTGTAAACCAGACGAACAGTGCAGTCATCGTAAGTCAAAACCGTCATGGCCTTGACTGATGGGAGCAATGCAGAAGTGCGGCAGACAGCAGCAAGGGATCGGAGGAGTTCAAGGAAAGATATCTGGATTTTGCAGTGCCGGGAACAAGTATTGCGAAAATGGAGTTGGGAGGGAGCGCTTAATCAATGTGAAAGAGGTTTTGAACATGCCCTTTAACAGAAAAAATCCAAGCTATTATTTTGACTTGGTCAACAAAAATATTGCTCCGGGTTAAAGTGTTGTTCTTAAAGGGCAACTGTGATCTCCAAACAAGTTAGGGTTGAATGAAAGCCAGCAGTATTTTCTTTATAATGAGCCGACAATCACATTTCTGGCTTCACCCTGTGAGAAATGATATTGAGGTGAATGTTCAAACTTTCTGCTTCCAGTAGGTTGAGTTACATCACCTGACCTCTGCTAGCCCTTCTCCCCCGGGGGAGAAGCATGCTCAGTTAAGACTTAATTCTGGGGAAATCAGGAAGTACCTGCGGAAAAAAGTGACAGGGGAGCCTATTAATGCAGGCAGAGGATGGTCACATGACTACAAACTGGTAACATGGCTGAAAACAGTTTTCAACCAGGAAGTAATATTGCTGAACCTTTCCAGCAATAACTTCTCACTAATTTTATCTAGAGATGTGATTTAGGTTTTATTTTGAGGGTATGATGGAAGGCTTTTTATATAATCCTTGGAGACCACAGTTACCCTTTAAAAATCTGTTGGAATCTGCAGGGGTTTTGTGAAATCTGCAGCCAGTATATATTGAAATACGTAATTTATCTAATACAAATTATTCAGATATTAAAAGTAACATCACTATTCTGTGGCCCCATGCTTTTATATAGTCACATGCCTCTTCAGTGACTTCTAATAGGCTTATATTTAGACTTATATTTATCTAATAGGCTTATATATACTTACATTAGGGAGTATATTATCCATATACATCTTCCATTAAAGTCTATTGGTGTTATTATCTATATTAATAAGGTTGCAGTTGGCTGATACTAAAAGGTTCTTCAAGTCTGAGGATGGCTATTTACATACTTTATTGAAAGATGTAAGAACCGATGGCGCAGTTACTGCCAATTAATCGTTCAACTGTAATGTTTAGTGCATAGCCACCTTTAGTAATTCTATAAAAATATCCTTTTACTTTGTGTTCCTTTGGCTAATGCATGTGTCCAGAAATGGACACTGTTAAATTATCCAACCTTTCACAGATAGCTAATCAAACTATTTAAAGGGAATGTTGTATGCCTTTAAACCCTGACCTGCACCGGCAAGATCATTTTGGTGAAAACCTGAGATTTTGAAAGATATACCGTCCGTTCTTTGCAGGCCGCGATAAGCATAAACATCAGTTGTCGCAGCACGTAGAAAGTACGTGCTGTGACCCCACTCAGCATTCTCTGGTAATTTCTGCATGCGTACGTCATGAATAATTGGCGCACCTTGCTTCTAGTTTCTGGAGCCGATCACTCTCCCCTCTCCATCGGACTTGGTACCTTTGCTGATATGTGTGTGTGTGTGTCCTCCTTACAAATCTTTCATACAATGAATGATCCCCCCCATGCCTTGACTGCTATAACCGCTGATTGGACAGTCACTATCTGGGGGGTGGGATTGATGGGGTCAACCCACTGATGTTGATCAAGCAGTACTTCCTGTTCTTCTGTGCTTGGAGACGATTCAGGCTGCGCGGGAACGAATAAGGCACAGCCGCAAGGTAACGTATAGAGGCTTGAATATAGACGCTGAGGATCCTGCAGTACTTCCTGTTCTTTTGTGCTTGGAGACGATTCAGGCTGCGAGGGAACGAATAAGGCACAGCCGCAAGTTAACGTATAGAGGCTTGAATATAGACGCTGAGGATCCTGCACTTCAAACACAGACTGACAAAAACCTATGTATCTTAGGTATCTTGGGGGGGTTGCAATTATCTCTCCAGAGCATTTAAATTGTTGGTTTATTTTCAAGCGTGTGGCAAGTTTTAAATTTTTTTTAGAAGTTCGGGGGTAGGGCTTATGATGCAGCTGATGATGCTCTGTCCCAGCATTCGGCATGCTCTAACCTTAAACTTGGAGGCAGACCCCAAAATTCTGGTGATGTCACAGATCACAGTACTAGCAAGAAAAAACACCATTTATACTGCTATACCTTTGGATAGATCCAAGGAGTGTGCCCTTGTATGGAGACCACAGTTCCCCTAAACCCTAAAGAGTGATGTATTTTCTAATGTACTGAATGATAACAGTCCTGGATTAGCCCTGGCCCTTGTGAGTAGTTCAGATACAGTAGTAATAACTTTAAACCAAATTTATCACACCAAAGTGCAAGAAAATATGGGATAGCGAGCATAAATTGACAATAGTTGTATTAAAGGATAATTAAACTCACCACCTCCTCGCTCCTCTTCCTCCATGGCAGCATATTACCCAGAGTGAAGACCTAAAATCTCTAAGTCCTCACTCTGGGTACTTTACCTGACTCCTGCACTACTTACTGAAAATCTGCTTTGGTCCATCGCACCATTACAACCCCAGTGCAAGTTCACACATGCGACTAACTAACTAAGGGAAGGTGATGGAAACCTTGTTAAGGGATCATATTCTTGACTTTGTTTCCAGGGATCATCTTATTAGAAGTAGTCAGCATGGATTTATGAGAAATAGATCATGTCAGACAAATTTAATTGGTTTTTATGAAGAAGCGAGTAAGAATGTGGATTCAGGCACAGCAGTGGATGTGGTATATTTGCATTTTGCAAAAGCTTTTGATACTGTGCTACATAAGCGACTAATGTATAAACTGAGGACTGTTGGCCTTGAAGAAAACATTTGTTCATGGATAGAGAACTGGTTATTGGACCGCAAACAGAGATTGGTGGTTAATGGAGCTACATCTATGTGGGCTAAAGTTCTAAGCGGAGTGCCTCAGGGTTCTGTACTGGGGCTGCTTCTGTTTAATCTGTTTATAAATGACTTAGAAGGGGGAATTGAGAGCAAGGTCTCAGTATTTGCTGATGACACTAAACTATGCAGAGCTTTGGGAAACTTCCAATGATGTGCAAGTGCTGCAAGCAGACCTAGATAGATTATCAAAATGGGCAGCAGAATGGCAGATGAGATTCAATGTTGATAAATGTAAGGTGATGCATTTGGGATTTAATAATCCCTGTGCCACCTACACCATAAATAACTCTGTGTTAAGTGCATCTGTAATGAAAAAAGATTTGGGGGTTCTGGTAGATAACAGACTTAGCCATAGCAAACAATGCCAGGTAGCAACGGCTAGAGCTAGCAAGATATTGTCTTGTATAAAAGGGGGAATAGATTCAAGAGAGAAAAATATTATTCTCCCTCTTTACAAGGCACTGGTAAGGCCTCATTTGGAATATGCGGTGCAGTTTTGGAATCCCATATACAAAAGGGACATCTTGGAAATTGAGGCAGTTCAGAGAAGGGCAACTAAATTAATAAGGGGAATGGAGGGGCTCGAATATGCAGGCAGATTAGACAAATTAGGGCTGTTTACATTGGAGAAGCGACGTTTGCGTGGGGACATGATTACCTTATACAAATATATTAATGGGCCATACAATGAACTCTCTGGTGCATTGTTCACTAATAGGTCATATCAGAGGACACGTGGACATCCTCTAAGGTTGGAAGAAAAGAAGTTTCATCTTCAGGTTAGGAAGGGTTTCTTTACAGTGAGAACGGTGAAATTGTGGAACTGTCTTCCGGCAGATGTGGTAATGGCAAGTTCATTGAATAGCTTTAAAAAAGGCCTGGATAAGTTTCTAAAACTAAAAAATATTGAGAATTACTGGTATTAATGCATAATATAGATCTGGTTGATCCAGGGATACATTCCGATTGCCGTTTGGAGTCAGGAAGGAATTTTTTCCCCCTTTTTAGCTGTTTTTTTTTGCCTTCCTCTGGATCAACTGTTAGGTAGGGTTAAAAAAATATATATTTAAAGAGGGGGAATAGGTTGGACTTGATGGACGTATGTCTTTATTCAACCTTAATTACTATGTTACTATGTAATCGCTATCTTGAGCGATAATCTCACGTGTGTATGGGGGTCGTTCGTCAATCTGCCATGACTGAATGCATACACACGTGAGATTATTGGCCAAAACGTTACGCATGTGGTTGGGGGTTGTGGGTTGCTGCTAACATGTATACAGGCTTACAGTATATGGACACGCTGTATTGGGGGGCTTACTGTATATGGACACTGTGTACTGGAGGGCTTACTGCATATGAACACTGGATTTTGGGCTTACTGTATATGGACACTGTATTGGAGGATTACTGTATATGGACACTCTGTATTGGGGGCTTACTGTATATGGACACATATAGTTAGTTACTGGCAAGAGATAGGAAATGTGGGTGTGTGCTTTACTTCAGTGACCTGTACTGTGGAATGATCGGAGAACAATTTTGCCTGCCTAAACTTTAGTGTGTTATAAGTACATGAAACGGAAGCACAGTTATGTTGGCATTCTCTTTCTATTGGGGGAACTACTGTAAATCAACACTGTATTGGGGGGATTACTGTATATGGACACTGTATTGAGGGGTTACTGTATATGGACTCTGTATTGGGGGATTACTGTATATGGATTCTGTATTGTGGTATAACTATATGGACACTGTATTGGGACTTACTGTACAGTACTGTATATGGACACTCTGTAATGGGTGGATTTCTGTATATGGACACTCTCTATTGGGGCATACGGTATGTGGACACTTAATGGGGGTGACTACTGTATATGGATACACAGCAGTTCTGCAGGGCTTATCCTTGTTGTAGAATATACCAAAAGAAAGCGCCATAATTCCTTCCAAATAAGGAATTCATATACAGTAGCTTTCAATAAAGTCCTGTTCTGACGTTCAACTTCCCCATTTGCTTGTGCCCAATACTACACTGTATATGGACACTGTATTGGGAGATTACTGTATATGGACACTCTGTATTAGAGGGGGCTTACTCTATATGGACACTGTATTGCGGGATTACTGTATATGGACAATCTGTATTGTCACAGTAGTTAGAGAGAAAATGTGGGTGTGTGCTTTACTTTACTGGCCTATACTGTGGAACGAACGGAGAACAACTCTACCTGCCTAAACTTTTGTATTGGGAGGATTACTGTATATGAACACTGTATTGGGGGCTTACTGTATTGGGGGAATTACTGGATATGGACACTCTGTGTGGAGGGGCACTTACTGTATATTAACACTGTTTGGGGGGCACATACTGTGTATTAACACTATGTGGGGACACTTACGGTATATTAACTGTCACCCATGTGATGAACAGTGGAAGTAGTTTACTGGGGGAGCACCAGAGGATGAGGCGGTTGTCCAGTGGTGGATTTATGGTTCAAGGGGATGTGCGTCGCAGGGGGTTGCTGATTCTATCAAGAATTGGGTGTTTACTGGTTTTCTCTAACTTCTACCGAGCAGTCCAAGACAGCTAGAGTATTGTTTCTTACCTCTTCTCATGGTCCACAGCACTGATGTGTTCTATGAAGGCTTGTACTTCTTTGTGGTAGATTTTAATCCAGGTGTCATCCACCCCAGTGGCTGGGTGAAATGCCCTTGATGGTATTAAGAGCCTTTGTTTTTACTTCTTCCATGTATAGGTTTGCCACGATGGGTAAAACTGGGAATTCCATAGCATAGCCAAATTTTTGCTTCTAGAATGTATCCTTATTTTTGAAATAGGTGATATTTAGGCATTAATCCAATAGTGACACACCTATTCTGCATTTAGTTCTGTTCTGCTAGCAAGGGTGTTGTCTTGGAACAGCTCTAAAGCAGAAGTGGCTGTTTTATACACCAATTGTCTGCCATGTACAATGCTGTTTTGACGCCTTAATTTTCACAGATGAGCAGCACTCTTAAAACTTTATAATTTTTATTCACATTATTTTAAAATACTGCACGCTTTGCCACTTTGAATGGCTCACTTTTTCCACGGAGACAAATATGCAATGTTTCAGATCAAATAGATCCTTTGTCAAACCTTGTATCTGTCACCTCTGAAATCAGCAGAAAACTTCTTAAATTCTGTAGGACCTGGCTTTTCTGTTCTGCAAACCTCTTTGGATGTTGGGTCACAGACTTAGATATATATCAATGCACATGGTAAATTCTCTAGGCCAAAGTTGACTAGTGTGTAACCCATACCCGACATATCTAACATTTCCTCAGATCAGGTATGTCCCAGAACACCTGGCTTCATCCTGCAGGGCATTGGTGGTGCTTGCTTGCCTCAGTTTTTAAAGTACAATTCAAATCTTTCTACCCTCACCTCTCTCCAAATAAAAGTAACCAGGATGATGACCTAAAATGCTAGACAAGGGACTGACATTTTGAGTCCCCAGCCTGTGTACTTTTAATGGTTTTAATAAAAGAGAGGGGAGGGGACTATTGTCCTTTAAGACTGATCTCACATGGAAGCTGGGAGTTTTTAAATATCTCATAGGGCTGCAGGTGGGATGCCCCTAATGTTAGTTTATTTCTGAGAAGTTAAAACCCTAGCATTTAGGGTTGGGGGGTGTACCCTACACTATAGGAATCTTTTTTCTATTTTAAAGAAATTACAGCAGCGCCAAGGGATCCGAAGGGGGGAGGGAGGGAGGGAGGAGGAAGAGCTCCCCTGTGCATGCCAGAGTCCTCCGGGAGGAAAAGTAAGAGGCAGGCACTGGATTACACCGGCAATGCAGGACAACCATAAGGACTAAGGCGCAGAGGAGAAAGGTAAAGATTTTTTAACAAATTTTAGTTTGGGTGGTGGACATGCCCTTTAAAAACCAAACCACCCCAAACACGTAAAGACAAAAAAAATCACCAATAAAAAATACAAATGAATAGTATATACATAAAGCATCAAAACAAAATATGAAAAAGTATTAAAAACATACAGAGTTAGTCAATAAAAGTTCTTATCTTTTAAAACAGTGCTAATTTTGCCCCAACCAATCAGATGTTAGCTTTCAAATGTTAAATAACATCTGATTGGTTGGGGCAAAATTAGCACCATTTTAAACGATAATTTAAACAATAAACTTTTATTGAATAACCCTGATAAAGTCACATCATATAATTAACATTGTATGGACACTACTGTAAGATGGAACAATGATGGTATACTGTCCACAGTAAAGATTAGTTGCGCACGTACATGTATAAAAAGAGTTCAGCTCAGTTTCAACGAGGCATCCAGATGCATAGCAGGCATACAGTAATTAATTCATAGGACAAAGTATGATATATCAACATATTTTAAAGAGACAATTCTTTCTAAAAGATGTTCTTAAGAGGGTGGAGTTGCCCTTTAAGGATCCCATTGAGCAGTCTATGTTCACAGGGGCCAAGAACGCAAGTTTTAAAAGCTTCTGATTGCTTTGCGTCAACGTGTTTCGATGGTTTTATCTTTGCAGCTTTCTCAAGACTGTAAGAAATACGACACAAAGCAATCAGAAGCTTTTAAAACTTGCATTCTTGGCCCCTGTGAACATAGACTGTTCAAGGGGATCCTTAAAGAGACATTGCACCATTTTTAATATAAGTAAAATCTTTGGAGTGCTGCTCCACTGGTGCTGGAAGTACACCAACTATACAATTAATGATGGTCTAATGATAATATAAAAAATACTAAGATTTTACTGTATATACCGTAGTTATGTTACAAGTTTGTTACAAACTTGATATTGCAACCTCAAAGTTAAAAATGTTAATTTTACAAACTCCAAAACCCAAATAGATAACCACGTGCTATATGTGGAATATTTATATCTCGGGATATCACCATTAAGATTAATTATTATTTTATTTTAACATCACTATAATAACATATTAATTAAAGTTTACCATTAGGATGTATTACCTTTGATTTTATAAATTATTTTAAATTACCATTTGGATATGTAAAAGATTAACAGCCTAACACATATAGATTGAAACATATAGTATGCAATACTCTATTTGTTTGCTCTAACTAGTTTTCTTAATACAGTAGATTAGCTTTCGGGAAGTTTCTTCCCTTCCTCAGATCTTTACATCATCTGGCAACAAACCTTTACAGAGTACAAGAACACATAATATCCTTGGAGATGAGGCTAGTAACATAAACAAACAGTAAAAGATAAGGGATGGATAATTGGAATGTGAATGGGGGTAGAGAATGATTGGTAAGGGCAGAGAGTGGTTATAAAAGTGTCTGATATTGATTTAAATGGCACAAGTTGAATGTACTGGTATCAACCCAGTATTAGGCTTAGTCCAAGGAACAACTCAATTCAAAACCAACTTTAAACCCCAACTGAAACCAAATAGTTAAGTTATATATCCCGAAATCCTCCCTACATATTAGGTTCCTGTGCGGGTCACATTTTCTTCTTCCGGGGGGTCACGCTACCAATAATCTGAAAACCAAACTTTATTTGACTTGCATATGTTTCACCCATATATGCATAAATATGTTCCCTAATTATTATACAATATATGCAGGTGTTTGGGTCTTCCCTACATACTATCAGCTGTATATTTCACAGGTTGCTAGATATACCACATACAGTTGCAAGAAAAAGTATGTGAACCCTTCGGAATTATATGGATTTTTGCGCAAATTGGTCATAAAATGTGATCTGATCTTCATCTAAGTCACAACAATAGGCAATCACAGTCTGCTTCAACTAATACCACACAAATAATTAAATTAAACAAAAGAAAACACGCCTTCTGGAGTGGCCCAGTCAGAGTTCTTACCTCAACCCGATTGAGATGCTGTTGCATGACCTCAAGAAAGCAATTTACACCAGATATCCCAAGAATATTGCTGAACTGAAACAGTTCTGTAAAGAGGAATGGTCAAGAATTACTCCTGACAATTGTGCACATCTGATCTTCAACTACAGGAAACATTTGGTTGAAGTAATTGCTGCAAAAGGAGTTTCAACCAGTTATTAAATCCAAGGGTTCACATATGTGTTGTATTCAATTAGATCAACTGGACTTGAAGTTTAGTTTAGACGTTTCGCTAGTCATCCGACTGACTTTCTCAATTCAGAATAGGTTCACTTACTTTTTCCACTTGCACTGTGAATGTTTACATGGTGTGTTCAATAAAAACATGGAAACATTTAATTATTTAGGGGTTATTAGTTTAAGCAGACCGTGATTGTCTATTGTTGTGACTTAAATGAAGATCAGATCACATTTTATGACCAATTTGTGCAGAAATCCATATAATTCCAAAGGGTTCACATATTTTTTCTTGCAACTGTATGCTGTAGTGCAGATTGAATGAACATTTAAAAATGAAGCCTGTGGCTGTACTTGAGAGCTCTTTGGTCAGATATGGACGAAGTGAGCATCTCTTAGGGCTAGGTCCCACTATGTGCGTTGTGTTTTCCGTTGTGCGTGCATTTTGCGAATCGCAATGTATTTAAAATATAACGGATTCATGTTTAAAGGAGCAGGATTAAAAAGGTTTTTCCTGTTTTCCACTTTTCTTGTCATTTCTTAGAATTGTCTAAAGTCCTTAAATGTCTGGATAAAACTTGTTTGATTACGGTTTGTTTGCCTTTCACACTGGTGTTTTAATCAATGCAGAAACAATGATCCAAAATGAAGATTCTCCTTGAAGCAGAAAGATGCAGAAAATCCTAAAAAATAAATAAAATCTAGCAATAGTTTACCAAGTTCGCCACAGGATTTACTGGTACAAATAAAAATTAATTTTTCCTGCTTGTTCCTCTTTTGCTGCCAAAGAATAGGATTAATGCGAAATTGGCCTCTGAAACCTGCAGATAATGTCCTTGATTTGCCTTAGCAATGACAGATACTAACCAATGACTTATTGTTGATTTAGCAGCTGGCTGACCTTTTCTATACTATGCTAGAATAATGAAGAGCTTTGATGATTTTCTGAGGTCATTTGTCCTTCCTACATAAATGGAAAACATCCATTTCAGCGTAAACTGTCACAGGATTTTACTTTCTATTGCTAAATCTAGAATAAAGAAATGTAGTACTTCATTGTGACTAACACAAGACTTGTATGAATAGTTGTGGCATAGAACAAAAAAATCAGATGTCTTTTATAAACAAAGGAAACTTTTTTGTAATTTTTCCATACATCTATGGAATAATTTTACAAATTACGGGCCAAAACAGAATGCCTAACAGAGCCTCCTCAGCACAGACTTTGTGTTTTGATCTGCATCTGACTCAACACATGTAAGAATGCATGATCATATTAAAAAACACATGCAACAATGCTGTTTCAGAATGAATGCAGTTATATAAAATCAGTTTGCAGTGTACCATTGATTAAAGTGTCCTTTAATCATCAGGTAACCCAAAACATATGATTGACACCTACATTGACATCAGCCAAAAGTTGCTTCACCTACCAACAAAACATGTGAATTTTGGTTCAATGAGCTGTCATGAAAACATGAAAGCTATGGTTTCTCTTGTTAGAAACTATTAGGTTATACCAGCTTTATATTAGGTGATTCTGCAGTTCAGTGATCCCCAACTACCAGGTCCCTGAGCCATTTACAGTAAGTTACCATTGCTATTTATAGCTTAATTTTAGGCCGGACTTCTTGAACTCCCATTGCGGATTTTTGAATTTTCAGAATTATTTGAAAATCTGCAAATCTGCAAACGAAACCAATTTGAGTGAGTTCGTCCATCTCTAGTACTGAGTAGTCCATACATTATTTATAATATCTCCAAATATTGGAGGCACTGAAAGGGTTAAGTAACTCTGTCCAAGTATTTTTTTATAGACAGCCAAAATTTATTTTTGAATTTGTGTCTTTGTGAAATTTGTGAGTGATGAACAAAAGTCATGGTTACTGAACACACACTTCCCCAGCTGGAAAAACACAATTAGGAAAAACGTATAGCAGTTGGCTGATCATTAGCATTGAAAGGGAAAAGCTTTGATATTGTGTCTGTGGTTTACTTCTTGTTAACTTGAAAACCCTCTTTTCTTATATTATTTTAAAGGGTATCTCCACCCTAAAAAATGTATTTAATATACTGTCACCCTTTCCCACCCCCAACCGCCAAATTAACGGGGTTATTCAATAAAAGTTCTTATCGTTTAAAATGGTGCTGATTTTGCCCCAACCAATCAGATATTAGCTTTCAAATGTTACATAAGTTCTGATTGGTTGGGGCAAAATTAGCACCATTTTAAACGATAAGAACTTTTATTGAATCTCCCTGAAGGTTTCTAAAAAAGCAGCAAAAACATACTTACAGTCTAACTCCCGTGGAGTTTCTGCCCAGTCTCTGTTTGCCGTAAGTTACAAACGGGCCAGACCGGCATCCGCATCTGTGATTGTCTCAGAGGCAGCCAATCATCATAAGTATGTTTCTACTGCTTTTTTAAAACTAATTTACAACTTGGCGGTTGAAGGTGGGCAGGGGTCCTACACTATAGAAAAGAACATTTAAAGGTAGGTGGTGAGGCAGTCATGGAGGGATCGGGGGGGGAGGACAAGGAGGGGGCAGAAACCTTTTCACTCACAGACAGCTCCTACTCCTCATATTCCTGGACTTTGGACAAGAACTGCAGGAGAACCATAAGGAGTAGAGATGTAAGGTAAGGATTTTTAAACTCTGCACAGTGGGGCCAGTAGTGGGGGTGAATGTAGTTTTGGGGGCGGATATGCTCTTTAAACAACAGTGGGTATAACAGTTTCATATATATAGTAAATCTATACAGAGGATTTTTTGGCAGCCACATTGCTTTATCAGCATTTTATAAATGTAAAAACTACATGTGTTCTTGGTTTTTTATATATTCTGAACAGAAATATATTCCTATATTAATCCTTCATCTGTCACTATAGCCTGCTGTTGCATGATCAAGCAATGATCATTTACAATATTAGTCTTTAAGACAATCCTGTTTGCAGACTTACCAGTAGTTAGTAATACATATGAATATGATAATATGGTTTAGACAGCTCAATTATATACCAAGGCATTCTACGGTTCCAATGCAGTTTCAGTATAGCCATACAGCATACAATTAATGAACTGGTACTTAACCTTGCACAAATTAGATTTCAAATGGGTTTCTGTCTTAAAGGTAAAATGCCGAAACCCCAGTGAAGAAGGAAAATAGGCTATGCAGAAGAGATTACAAGATAATGAGGGACTTAAGTCTAAAAAGTAACTGATCGTTAATATGTTAGGGCACCATCAGGGAGATTCAATAAAAGTTCTTATCATTAAAAAAGGTGCTAATTTTGCCACAACCAATCAGAAATTATTTAACATTTGAAAGCTAACATCTGATTGGTTGGGGCATAATTAGCACCATTTTTAACGATAAGAACTTTTATTGAATAACCCTGCATGTCTTTTGGGTCAAGGGACCCGCAAAACAAAAACTTAATTTTTACAGCAAGTGTCTCTGTCATTAAAGTCTATGGGCATGCGCTCCCACGAGTGGGAAAATATGCAAACAGGGAGTGCTGATGAGGTGGATGGTACCTGGTGCAATTGGGTGGTGCTTCCCCTAGCAGTGATTACATCTGTTAAATCCATTAGTCATTGAACAGGATCGATCACCATTGTTCATTAAACAAACTACAGGATACCTGTGTCTGCAGAACAGCCCTCCCCCATCTCATTAGAATTACATATGAATACATTTTCATGCAGAGATAATTAATAGTCAAAGTTTGATGCATACTGCAGACTAACTGGAATTTACTATGCATTTTACATTCACACTAATTAATGTGGGTATGGATTCTAAAAGTATACGGTTGACATTTCATTCTTACACTGGACCTCTATAAAAATTGACATGTTATGGCAGATTAGCAATTAACCCAGCTGCATACCTGATGGCTTCATAGAAAACAGAACTGTCTACATCTCTATTATGCATTGATTACTAGTAGTTGTCAAATCTACACGCTCATAACTCCATCCTGTTTCTTTAAATAGACACACTTGTAAAAAATGCATTGCATAGAGCTGTGCTACTGTACATTAGTCTCCCTCTCCAAATTAGAATGTTAGAAGGGATACACCGGTGGGGGTTCAAAGAATTATTACAGTTCCAATTTATCCTGTTTTTATAAGCAGGGAAATCCTGGGAAGGAGTGGTGTTATTATTTTAGAACTATCCCAAACAACTGTAACTGGAAATATGAATAAAAATAAATCTTGCTGTACAACAGAAATATTTCTGTATCTTTGTGCCTATTTCATGTATCTCTATTGAATATTTATAAGCCATCGATAAATCAGTGCTATGTATTTGTCAATGATTTATAGAGAAAATGCAACTGAATGCATTATTTTCTCTTTACTCAACAGTGAAAGTCTCTGGCAAAGAGATGTATGGCTGTGCTTAACTATTTTGAATTGTCCTTTGACGCCTGAATGAAATGAAGCTACAGTATATCTATTTATAAAGAATGGATACATGTTATTGCTGCAATGACAACACTGCATTGAAATCTAAACTTTCATGTTACAGCAAGTCAATGGGAGTAGCATCAGCTGATTTTTCTTGTGTTATTTACTGCCTGATTACCGCTGAACTGCGCTCTGCATAGTAAGCACATGGAATATAACAATAGGTGGTAATGCTACTTTTATCACCACTTTATAAATCAGATATCTCTGTAATGCTGGGCATACAACTGTTAGATACTAAATAGATTTGGCATTCTAAAAATACCATCCTGGCCCATTCATTTTGTGATTGCACCCATGTAAGTGCATCAGAAGTGAGTGGGCAGGTTCTGGAGTTTTAATTTCCCTTTTAGATTATATTTAACATATGGTGAGAAAATGCTATAAAAATATTTTAAACTTATTTTGTTTTATATTTTAAAATGCATTTTGGTGATTATTAAACGAGAACTGAAGCATAATTTTTATGAAGAAGCACAGGAAAGTACTTACCTTCCTGAGGTCCAATCAGTTTCACTGATTGCTACGTGACTGTGACATTCAGCAGCAAAATGGCATCATTTGCCATGTACTAGACTGCTGCAGCAAATCAACATACTTCAGCAGTTGGCTAATGATGCCATTGAGTCTGCCAAAAGGATTTAAAAAAAGAGAATCTGTGTAGAGAGGTGCGAGTCAGTGAGGGACCTTAAGGAAAGTGAATTATTTACTTTGCTTCTACCTTAAAATGATGCTTACATTCTCCTTTAACAGCATGTATTCATTTGTGAATGTTGGCGTAAATTAAACAATAACATCTAATATTCAGCCTATGGTTTAAATTAGTCAGGGTTTTATGGGAATTTTTGGTTTTGTTTGGTAGTATTTAATGGAATATTCTGCTCTTATAATAATGCCTTGGCTGGGCTCCACCCTAGATTTCCCCCTTATTTCTAATAAGTGTACAAGCAAATTTGCAAAGACTTTAGAAGACAGATCTCCAACAGTGCATCATTTGTCTCCCCCTTGCCACAACCACGGTCTCATTTAGCCAATTAAACTTATGAGGTGTTTATAATGTAGTGGGTTATAACATGTGGAAGTCATTCAGGAGGCAATGAATAATAGTATAAATGCAAACGCTGACAATTATAATGATATATTTAATGCTGAGTACTTTTCCTTCTTGTAGGTGCTGTTAATGAGGTTTCTAGAAGACCTACGCTCACTGTAAAACGAAATGCAGCTGTCACAGGCATCATCTCAACATAATGCATGCTTCTCAACGGATTATTGATATTCAAGCTGAATTTATATATTTATAATTATAGGCTTCTTTGTCTTCAAGATATGCAATTTTTTTACTGTGCATTTTTTTCTATAATAAAAGGACCATACTGAAACTGTAGCCCAGCAGGAGCACAAAAGAAAGAGTGACAAGTGAAACAATAGCAAATAAACCTAGTTAAATAAACAGACATGAATCAGCGAGAGCATGACATGATCAAATGCAGATTCCTGTCAAGAATTCATTTAGCCTACTACAGCTTATGCACCAGAAACAAAAGGGCACAACAGGTAATCCTTATAAAAATGGAATTCATGGAAAAAATAAGAAATATTGTATAAAATACATATTACTTTGTGATTGGTTAGAATTCTTGAAAGTATTTTATTATATACAGTACAGCCTTGTATGTGGATATATCATTACCTATTATATTGAGTAGAAGACACAAGTGACTTGCCAATGCATTTGATTGTAATGAGTATATATTGTTGAGATAAAAGTCTATGAAACTTATATAGAAATATTAAAAATGACCAGAGATAGGGTGTCAGGGTAACTCGTATTTTGAAGATTTGGTAATCCACAGGAGCTGTGCCTTACCTTCCGTTCTTCAATAGAACAAACAGGAGCCAGGAGAGAAGGTAAGAAACTTACACGCTCGCTCGCTCCCCCGGCATGTAGTCTGACAGGTCCCGACAGACCTTGTCTTCTATGCGCATGCGCGATCTTCTATGCGCATGCGCGATAAACAGTATGTTAGTAAGATAAATTTCCCAGCATCCACATCAAAATCTCAGATTACTGGTTTTAGGTCAAGGTTCCTTTAAATATTCCACATCACAAGAAGTTGCAGAAACAGGATCTAGAGCAAATTTTCATGTTAACTCTGTGCTTACCCCTTTTTGCCAACATTGTAAGTATTAAGCATGGGTGTGGCATGGAATAGGAGGATTATTGCTACTTCTTTTGCCTAAAGATGTGAACACTACACACATCTGCAAAAGAGGGATATTAGACCATTAGAAAAGGGGTTCATGTTTACTGGACTGCAGGAACAGGGGTAGGAAGTTAAAGGCAGCACATATTTCTGCATCTCCCCGTGAATTTACAGGAAAAAACATCAGTCAGGTTACATGAGGATACAAGATAACAATATTTTGAAAAAATGTCAGTGTCAAAACTAGAAATTACTGAGCCCCCCAGTAAAACTATGATGGGCTCCTCTTCACTCACAGCAGATATCTGTGGTAGGGCTGTATCTGTGGTAGGAAAAGTAGCTCACAGGCCACCCCAGACAGTCACAGGAGTTTATACAGTGGTAGTTCTGAAAGTCAGTAAGTAATTAGTGTCCTATATAATAAAACCCTAAAGCTGCATGTGTGAATCCGTGTGTGGCTTTTTGCTTCTGCGCATGTGCGAGAGGGGGAGTTTCTCCGGCCCATAGGTTGGGCCTCGCGCAGACGTGGGTGAGAGGGTAGAGGGGGGGAGAGAGAGAGGGGGGGGAGAGAGAGAGAGAAAATGCCTAGCGCCCGTTTATATAACAGGCTTAACTGTCTAGTACCTCATGCATCAACTGTGAGCAGAAATTTCTCCAGCTCCCTGATCCGCAACCCCGGAGAGAGCACATGGCCGGACCTATGCCGAGAAAAACGTTATTATTATTTTTTAGTTCAATGAAACTAAATGAGGCAGTTTAATAAATAAAACACCTAGGACCTCATTTACCCAGACTCGCTGGGCAAATATATGGAGGTAAAGTCGCGCTAAACGGTTCGCTACTAGAGATGTCCGAACTTCTCAAAATCCGGTCCGCTCGAGGATCCACGAATTTTCGGAAAAAAACTAAAATTCGAAAATCCGCAAGCGGACCCATTAAAATGAAAAATACCCTCAAAATTGCGAGATTTTTCTTATTTTCTTAAAATTTGTATTTCCGAAAATACATGTAATCCTCGTAATTTTGAAAATTTTCGAAAATATTTATTTATGTAAATAAGATAAATCCTTATATTTTTGAAAATTTTCGAAATTATGTGTTTTCTCGTATTTTCGAAAATTCCCGAAATTACGTGAAAATCCGGAAAAATCCGCCGTTCGGATCCGCGAACCGGCCATCCCTATTCGCTACCTGTTAGTGCAACTTTAACTCCATATTAGTGCCGGATGCGCAGGTTATGCAAAACCCGCGCATCCGCCGCTCGCAATTTAATATCGCGTTTGCGCTAGTTTTAGCACAGGATTTTAACGCCAGCAGATAGCTGGCGTTAAAATCCCGGTAAGGATTTTCGCAAACGCTATATTGAATCGCGGAAGGAGCATTTACCCAGAGCAATAGCGCCTCTGGGTAAATTATCCTGCTACTGTAATGTTCCTCCTATTAAAATTGTACAATGTTTTCATTTTGATTGTCAGCTGCCACTTCTGAGTATCTGCAGCAACTATTAATAAAAAAACATACAGTTAACCTGGTATATTAATTAAATCACTTTAGATACAAATTATATCTCTTTCAATGCTTTTAAGAATAAGATAAAATTAATGTGGACATTAACGGGGAGATACAATATCACTTCTCCCGTTACCTACCTTAGCCCGATCCCGCGATACAATAACTGACGTAAGCGAGATTATGTCAGTTATTGCATCGAGGGATCGGGCAAAGGTAAGGAGCGTGAGTTTAACGCTCCATAACCCGTAGCGTTAAGTTTCATGCTAGAAAGTAGTGCAAAACTTAACACTACAGGTTTTGGATCGTTAGCACAGCGCTATTTCCAAAAACATTTGGAAATGGACGCTGTGCTCGAAAATCCGTCCAAAACCCACGTTAACATTTAGCGTTAACGTGGGTTTTAGACGGAAAATGGCCATATTGTATCTCCCCCTTAATGTTTAAGCACCTTAGGTTAGCTTGAACATAAACCTGCAGCTTCCTGTCCATTCTGATTGCCCCCTTCATTGGGCAGGCTGGCCAGAATAATTTCAGAAGAATTTTCATCGAATTCTGCATTGAAACCAGCCGCAAAACTGCAGGGGCCTGGCCACCCCCGCAAGATTGGGGGTCCCTGACACACACCCCTCCCTAGTGCACGCAATCAGCTGTTTACTGCATACGCTTTAAAAACAGCTGATCTTGGAAACATTGTATGGGGATCGCGGCCCCTCTTACCTCCCAGGCCCCACCAACGTTGCAGGCACTGCGGGCCCAGTAGTTACGCCACTGATTGAAACTTACCTGTGCCACAAACCTTCCAGCAGAAGAAAAAAGAGCTTATTAAGAGTTGCATAAGAGTTGCATGCTCTTAATTCTCAGCAACCAATCAGATGTTAAATTTAACTGTTGTACTACAGTAAGAAAACATCTGATGTGGTCTGATTGGTTGCTGCAGATTAAGAATGCAAGCACATTTTTTATAACACAGATATGGGCCTAGGCACTCCTTCAGGCAATGTGCCAATGTATTTCAGGTGCTGCTTCTTTCTGTCCTCTACCTTAAAGTGTATGTCCACCCTTAAAACTGTTTTTTGATATAGCCTTCCCCCTGGTCTCCCATCCCCAACCGCTTCATTTTTAGGTTTAGAAAGTGCCCCAAACTTTTACTTACCTCTCCTCTTTCCTCCGCAGCGCTGCCGGCCCTCTGCTTGCGAGAAAATGCAACCAGAGGGGTGGGACCGGCAGTCGCGTCTGTGATTGGCTGAGCGGCAGCCAATAACTGACGCGGCTGCCGGTCATTCAGTGCAGCGGAGGAAAGAGGGGAGGTAAGTTAAAGTTTGGGGCACTTTCTAAACCTAAAAATGAAGCGGTTGGGGCTGGGAGACCAAGAGGGAATACTATATCAAAGGGGATTGATGCTAGGGGGAGGGAATCCGGAGGGGGAGGGAATCCGGAGGGGGAGAAGGGCTGCAGTATGCATGCCAAACTTCTCCCGGAGGCCAGGTAGGAGGCAGAGTCCTATATGGACTCTGCTATCCTCCTGGTGGGCAGTTTTTGGGACTTTGGGGGGGGACTACAGGAGAACCATATGAAGCTAGGATGTGAGGTAAGGATTAAACTACACTACATGATGGGGCCAGTAGTTGGGGGGATTATAGTTTTGGGGGTGGACATGCCCTTTAAGGACTCCAAGCTATAGCACAAGCAGAAAGAAGATGATGCAATAAACAGAACTTTTCTGTGAAACAGTGTGCGCTTCCATCATCTTCTTTCTGCTTGTGCTAAAGCACATTTTTTAATCTCTTATTAAAGAAACCTGTGTGGGTTTGTGCATCCACAGTATATGTTTTGATTAAAAAAATCTGTTCCATTTTCACCTGTGTACCTGGTTTTCTTGTGGAACGTCAGAACTATACCTGTGTACTACATTGTAGTACAATTAGTAAAGTCTATATAATACCTGGTGGTAAAAAATATTGCTTGATTAACTGTACCATCATATGCTTGTGTTATTTGGCTGTGATATGCTAATTGGGATTTTCCAGGGTACATAATTGCCACAGATTCTTGTACAAGTCATTCTGAATTGAGAAAGCCAGTCGGATGACTAGCGAAACGTCTTCAAGAACTACATTTCAAGTCCAGTTGATCTAATTGAATACAACAGATGTACCATCATATCAATAAGGAAACAACTGGACTATTTGTTGTGTGATTGTGATTCGATCTTTGTGTTATATTTGGATATACTGATGTGATTACATGTATGGGCATCATTAGATGCTGATATCATGTGATTCCATGTATGGTCATTATTAGATACTGATATCATGTGATTGCATGTATGGGCATCATTAGATACTGATATCGTGATTGTGTGTATGGGCATCATTAGATACTAATTTCATGTGATTGCATGTGTGGGCATCATTAGATACTGATATCATGTGATTGCATGTATGGGCATCATTAGATACTGATATCATGTGATTGCATGCATGGGCATCGTTAGATACTGATATCATGTGATTGCATGCATGGGCATCATTAGATACTGATATCATGTGATTGCATGCATGGGCATCATATTTGCGCCAATATTAGTTACAAACACTTGCTCCTACCTATCATTTCACAATTACACGTTTAAAGGGTTTATTGGTCCTTAAGGGGGAGAAAGTTAGTTAGGGTTTTTCCTTTTCCTTAGGGTGGTCCTTTAAACAAACATTTATAAAACTTATTTAGCTACAACAATTAAATCCTTGAAATTTTACTTCACATTTCAGCAACTTACCCAGTTGTTTTTGAACATTTTCCCTGGAAAATATATTTTGGGGATTTAAACGGGCCCTTATATGTTCTCATCTGCCCTAGTGTGAACAAGCCTTTATATGTTCTCATCAGCCCTAGCCTAGTGTGAACAAGCCTTTATATGTTCTCATCTGCCCTAGTGTGAATGGGCCCTTATATGTTCTCATCAGCCCTAGTGTGAAAGGGCCCTTATATTTTCTCATCTGCCCTAGTGTGAAAGAGCCCTTATATGTTCTCATCTATATGTTCTCATCAGCCCTAGTGTGAATGGGACCTTATATTTCTCATCTGCCCTAGTGGGAACGAGCCCTTATATGTTCTCATCTGCCCTAATGTGTACGGGCCCTTATATGTTCTCATCAGCCCTAGTGTGAATGGGCCCTTATAGAATGGGCCCTTATATTTTCTCATCTGCCCTAGTGTGAACGGGCCCTTATGTTCTCATCTGCCCTAGTGTGAACCTAGTGTGAATTGGCCCTTATATGTTCTCATCAGCCCTAGTGTGAACAAGCCTTTATATGTTCTCATCAGCCCTAGTGTGAACGAGCCTTTATATTTTTCTAGCAGTTTACACTGAAAGTTTGCTATCAGTATACTATATATATGTTGTTAGATCACCAGCACTTTTCTAGCAGTTTACACTGAAAGTTTGCTATCAGTATACTATATATTATAGTTTCTCATGTAGTTTTTTAGTGGTATTTGCATATGGGTATCGATTATTAGTGAATCATAAAAACATTTGTACTTTTTAATACATTTAGTGTAATGTGCACTTTCACTAGGGTACTTAGAGAGCCTATTTGAGTTCTCATTTCTTTTTGCTTTTTTATACTAAATATATGCATGAATTAATTGTATTTGGTGCTAAACTTCCCCTTTAAACATCAGGCGATTTACCTAGTCATTTACCTAGATGGCTAAATTTCCTATCTTAAGTCACGCTAACATATTTACCAATGATTTGCTGACTTTAAGACGAATTGTAGCAGCTGAACATGTGTGTACAAAAGACACCCACGCTGGTTCAGCAATTTAATATCGCTTTTGCTGCTATTTAGTATGACTTTTTAACACTCATTTATAGCCTATAATAAAGTTTATTACTCATAGAATTCTGTAGATGTTATTTTCCAGTATTTTTTTTTTACTTTCTGCCATTTCTTTTTATCACCCTTTCTTTGTACAAATCTTCTTTCTTGTGTACCATCTACTTTCCAATGTCTCCCTAACAGCTAAACATTATCTAATAAAACTTTTGCTTAAGAAACTAAACACAATCTGGCTTTCTCTTTTCAGCTTCATCTGAACCTCACTCAAACACTACATAATCTCTTTAAATTCTTATTTGGTGAGCTAGATTTGGATGCAACCTACAGATTTTACCAAACATTTTTTTTAAATGTTGCATTTCTTCTCTGTCTATAACTTTTACATTCCCTACTCTGAGATGACACTATAAGACTCATTGTAGATGGTTCAACAACCTTTCAGCCTTCGCACCACATTGCCCTTTTTTAATACAAACAATAGTTAAATCTAGTCATGTGTGATAAGTATTTTTATGAATTTAAGACTGTTACCTTATCTTTGTAGATATAAAATGTTTATCTGTTTTAAAAATAAACGTAAGGCAATGTGACACGTCTCTTGACTAAAGTGTTGAAATAAAGATATCAATACAGCTATAATGTCTCCTCTAAAACTTTGCAAAATTAAACAATACAGCTGAAATATTCAAAAGCAAATTATATTGATAAATATGTTCCTGAAATTTGAGTAACAAACAACAAACAACCTTATAACTGGCATTACTAGAACAGTAGTGTGAAGATTTTTAGAGAACACGGAAGTGCTCCTAACTCATGCTCCAAAAAATTCCCCTGGCTGTTCCATTATCACAGTTCCTTCACTAAGTCAGCCCCTGCTCAATAGTATGCAATGATTGTCGGACATTCAAACCCCTCACAATTATTCATTTAACTTTGCAATATCACAGAAAATGGATTGCCTTTGTGAACAAATGAGTATCAGAAAGATATAGTACAGACATTCTGTGAAAAAAGAGAGAGAGATAGGTGAAAAGGTGTGAGATTATAATAGATAATGCACCCTATTTTTTAGACCATATGCTATTATATGATCATGGAACATTATTTTCCAATATTTAAAATATTATATACTATACTATATATACATTATTCCCTATACAATAACAAATATGCAATTTACAATGCAAAACAATAATGGGTTTAATTTTTTAAATAATTTGTTATTTTAAAAGGAATTTCCACCCCCACACCCACCTGAAATTTGCCCCAATTTTGAGGAACATTTGTTTTATTAAATTACCTTTCACTTCTGCTGCATTTGGTAGTTCTGCATGGCTGAAATACAGTACAAGAAAATGAAGAGTAGAGCCTTTTCCGGGCGAATCCGTTTCTGCTTCTAACTGTTCCTCTAGCATGCGCAGTGGAGTTTTCTCCCTGCTATTCCCTCCCTTCCTTCCTTGCACCTGACTTGTAAAAATAGGATCCTGCTTGTAATCCCCCCATACCTAGACCTCGCCCATACCTAGACCTCGCTAGGTTTAAATTGGTCAAATCCGATCATGAATTACTTACCACCAGCCCTGGTTCAATCGCTGGTTGAAAAATTACTTACAAGACCTCGTTCCACCACCCTTGGCTGAGACTCAGCCAATCACTGAGCAGCTGCAGATCTGGACACTTCTAAGGCTTTTGCGATCGTAAGAAGCAACAGAAGGCAGCTGATGGAATAGGGCTGGTAAGTATTTTAAAGGGCATCTATAGTGAAATGTATACATTGCTCCAATCCAGACATAAAAAGGTTAGTGTATCTGTCTTATTCTTACCTTCCTCTGTGCTCCATGTTTGCACAGAGTCTGATTTTAATGCAGAGCTTCCCACTCCCTCTCCCCTCTCTGGTCATTCCCTCGTTCATATAGTCCGGCTGTAAACCAAGCTTGTGAAACAAGCCGATCATGCGCATTAATCCTCCTACACATGTCACTCAAACTTTGTAAACAAACAGAAAAACTGTAAGCCTGTAGAGAGCAAGTATCTCCGTTGTTCTTGAGATACTTGCCACATAAGTGTGAGTGGGAGGGGTGTGAGTTTGGAGAGATCGAATCTTGCCTTTCACTGCACCCATCTCCTGTGACAGGCAATAAATTGGTGAAAGCTTCCCTTTCCTTTTTTTTTTACCCATATTTGCCAAGCATTTTAGTAGCAAGAAGGAGTCATTGGGAGACTTTCTGTAAACTTGTGTAAGCCTACACACTATACTGGCATGCTGTTAGGGGATTTGATTGGCAGCTCAAGCAGAGAGTGGTGTATTGAAATCTTGACTTCTTTTACTCATATAACTTATATATCTCGGGACGAGGAGGAATAAAGGTACTCTGGTGTTGGGAGGAATTATAGCACATATAGGGAAAAAATTACATTTTCCTACTATAGATGCCCTTTAAGGATCTAATTTACACCTAGTGAGGTCTAGGTTTTGGGGATTTATGCAAGATCCTCCTTTTTGGGGGAGTGGGTGGACATGCCCTTTAATTGTTAATTAATTATGCTTCATGCGTACAAATTACTAAATTTTTTGTCAAAAGTTTTTGAAAAGTCCATGAACAAACGCATTGAAAATGTTACTAATGAGACATCTTTGGTAAAAATGAAAGTACTGCAATTTTGATATACAATATCTGTTGCTAGTAACATGGTTCAAGCAGCAGTTGTCAGTTCCAGCAGTGTGTTTAAAACAACGAGGACAACACAACCTTGTCTTAAAATAGATCACTTTTCATCTCCACAATTTATTGTTATTGCATAGTCTACTACTATCTTCTGAGTAATATTGAAAAGGAGTCTTGTTACCGAGAGAATCTCTTTCTTTCCAGTGAGCATCTGGACTAATCTGGTTTTCTACGCTTAGTTATGTTGTAAAAACATTCAAAAGAATTTGACTCTACCGTATATTTATAAATGCCTTGTGCAAAGCTTTGTTATAATTGAATTGCAGCATGCTCCTAAAATGAAAGGCCAATGGTGGAATCAAACAGCATTGTTCTGCTTCGTTCATTTTTAAATGTCAAACTCCTTAAACATTGTCCAGCATTTAAAAAAAAAAGGAATTACATCTCACTCACTGAAATATAAACAGAGTGATATACATATTGACGTATGTCTCACGGTAACATGTAGCCTAAGCTATAATGTATAGGCAGAAACACCCATACTAAGCAGTCAGATGCATAAAGAACACCCTTTGGTCCCAATGTAGCAGAGTTTTTTCAGCTAATCTCCCTTCTATATATGTGGGTGCAAGATGTGTTCTTATCACTTCTTTAAAGGATAAGTGCACTGTAAAATCAAGTTATGTTCATTTGGAAGCTGCAGCTTTAAAATAACCTTGTTCCATATTTTTTTTTTACCTATGCCCCTCCAGAGCCTAGCTTTGTGCCTTGGAAGTTGCTGACATCTGTACTGGTTTGCTGAATGTTATCCGCCCCTCTGAGATTTCCTCTGCTTTCTCCTGCTTGAGACTCAAACAGTAATGCTCGTGAGTTCCGTGCACATGCACGTGCATGGAACTCACAGGCATTACTGTTTGAGGCTCAAACAGAGAGTGCACGGAACTCACAAGCATTACTGTTGAGGCTCAGCGGAGAAAGCAGAGGAAATCTCAAGGGGCGGAGCTTAACATTCACAAACCAGTAACAAGATGTCAGCAGCTTCCAAATGAACATAACTTGATTTTACAGTGCACTTATCCTTTAAGCATTGAAGCCCTTTAGAGACCACTTGGCGCTTAGGGGGCACGTATAGCAACGCTGCATCTTTACGAGCAGTACCAATATTATAAACATGCTACTTTCAAGCATACACTGTAACTTACTTCCTGATGTTCCTGCGAGGTTCCAACAACTGCCTGCACCAATATTTTGGAATCGATGTTACAATCAATTAATGTGCAAAATAACAATTGCAAACATGATCTGGGATCAGGGGCGTCTCTGAGAAGATGGGGCACTTTCTGGCACTCTATGTGCCGCACATACGTGTCAAAAAAATTTAGGCCACTAGTTTTTCCCACCCCTTAAGCCATACCCAATAGGTAATTAATAGTGATAGCAGCAGACAACCAGACAAAACCGAGAGATAGATAAACAGCCAGTCAGTTTATAAATAGAAATACAGAAAGACAGACGGAAATAAGGTGTACCGTATATACTCGAGTAAAGCCGACCCGAGTATAAGCCGAGGTCCCTGTTTTTACCTGAAAAATTAGGATAAATTGATTGACTCGAATATAACCCAAGGGGAGAAATTCTGACCACTACTGCCTTCTGATTATCTGACCACTGATCTGATCTGACCACTACTCTCCTTCAATATTATTTTGATGCTTAAGTTGCCCTTTAAATAGACAGCAGAATTCCCATACAGTGTTTTGAAACTACACCTCCCAGCTGCTTTATTGGCTGGGTTTGTAGTTTCCAAACAACTTATGGGAATGCAACTGCAGTGTAGCCCCCTCCCTCCCTCCCTCCCTCCCTCCCTCCCTGGAGATTCCTCCCAGAATTACCAGAATGTTGCTGAGGCTCCAGTTCTGAGGCTGAGGCTCCAAATCCGGCTGCCGCACGCTCTGTAGTCCTTGTGATTGCCGGCTGACGTCACTACTCCCGGCCCTCTCACTGCCCGGGCGCCGAGTACTGACGTCAGCCGGCAAACTCACAGGACTTACAGAGCGTGCAGCAGCCGGATTTGGAGCCTCAGCAACATCGATTGTGGTAAGGAAGACCTTGACTCGAGTATAAGCCGAGGTAAGGTTTTTAGGTTTATTTTAAAACCTAAAAACCTCGCATATACCGAGTATATACGTATACAGAGATACACACATTAATGACACAGAGGCACAGTTTCTCATTATACTGGAAGCAAACTGACATTTTCAGTATATCTGGTAGCAAAGGGGCAATTTCAATATATATTAGTAGCACACTGGTATTTTCATTACATATTGGTAGCACACTTGGTAGCAATTTATTATACACTTGTAGTAAAAGTAGCTTATTGAACTTTCAAGGGTACTTATATTACCAACAGATTCTTGTTCAAGTCATTCTGAATGTGAAAGCCAGTTGGATGACTAGCAAACTGTCTTCAAGAACTAAACTTCAAGTCCAGTTTGATCTAACAACTTTTTCTAGCAGTTTACACTGAAAGTTTGCTATCAGTATACTATATATATGTTGTTAGATCAACTGGACTTGAAGTTTAGTTCTTGAAGACAGTTTGCTAGTCATCCAACTGGCTTTCTCAATTCAGAATGACTTGAACAAGAATCTGTTGGTAATATAAGTACCCTTGAAAGTTCCAATAAGCTACTTTTTACTACAAGTGTATAATAAAATTGCTACCAAGTGTGCTACCAATATGTAATGAAAATACCAGTGTGCTACTAATATATATTGAAATTGCCCCTTTGCTACCAGTATATACTGAAATTGTCAGTTTGCTTCCAGTATAATGAGAAACTGTGCCTCTGTGTCATTAATGTGTGTATCTCTGTATACCGTATATACTCGAGTATATGCCGAGGTTTTTAGGTTTTAAAATAAACCTAAAAACCTTACCTCGGCTTATACTCGAGTCAAGGTCTTCCTTACCACAATCGATGTTGCTGAGGCTCCAAATCCGGCTGCTGCACGCTCTGTAAGTCCTGTGAGTTTGCCGGCTGACGTCAGTACTCGGCGCCGGGCAGTGAGTTTGTTCATTCATACCATCAATGGCGTGGGCGCAATTCTTCGTAGAAAGTCGCATTTGTCTGAAAAATGAACAAAAAACAACTTCAAAAGGTAGAATTCATGCCAAAACCTCATGGAATGTAAAAAAAAGTTACTAAATATCAATCTCCCAAATGTCCTGAATCAAACGGTATGCCATATGTGTGGTTACACACGTGGACGTGGAAGCGAAAAGCCACAAAGTGAGACAATGCATGATGGCTCAGAAACAGCGAAAATATTTAGCCAATTCCGAATTTGGACACAAAGTTCAGGAAAATAAAGAGTAGGAGCCTTTTTGTGTGTAATCCTGTATCTGCCCCTTCCGTCCTCCTGGAGGACTCTGGCATTCGCAGGGGACCTCTATCCTCCTCCTCCTTTTTTGTAGTGTAAGGGACCCTCCCCAACCAAAACGTCATGGTTTTAAGTTTAATGTGCAGAAATTGAACCGGCTCTCTCAATAGCCGGCAACCAACTCTGTGATTGGCTGACTCTCAACCAATCACAGACGTGGATGCAGGTCTGTTCGCTATTGCCACTCCGTTCCCAGAAGCAATGTTGGCTGGGGTGTAGGGGCCAACTAACATTTCATATCTATCTACATGGCTACTTTTGTTTATAGAATGTATTTATTACTGTCCTTTAGCTCTGTATTTCAATTTTTTAAATATAGTTTTCTTATATTTCTGGGATGAGTGGTTGTGACCCACCGGGTGGGATTCCCCTGTAACCCAGTCCGACACGCCCGGAAGTAGCAGTAGAGGCAGAAGGAACAAAGTCTATTTCGATTTGGGGGTGGAGATACCCTTTAAATCCTTTTTAAAGGCCATTACACGCAAAAGGCAACTTAAACACTTTTGCTAGATCACCAAGAAATAATTAAAATAAAATTTACATCAACCTCCCTATTTGAATTACATTACACTTAATTGTTGCATGGAAAGATTCATTTATGTAATATTTTTCAGGCTTTTGGTGTACAAACTGCATTTTATACTGACAAATATCTAACATTTTACAAATGATTGTCACAATTGCTTTAGGAGCAGTTTCCATTTGTTCAAGAGGGACAGAAGAGGTTGACCATATTAGACAACCTTCTATATGATAATCATGTAATAATACTGACTTTTGAGCCAAGATTCTGCAAGCTTTAGTACATTGCAAGGTGTACGAAGAGAAACAATGGAAAGCTAAGTTTTTAAGAGAAGCTAAGTTTTTTCTGCATAAAATAATCCAATGTACATTAAAGAGTGCATTCAAAAACTCCATCAGGTAGATTACCCAGAGTAGCCGTCGCAACCAAATGGATGAATTCATGATATGAACCATTAGTGGTGCGGCTGGCGGATCTGGGTGAATGCAGGTGCAAGACAAGGGGCAGTTTATTTAAAAGGATGCTATGATGAATATAGAGAAATACATATCTGTAGCCTACAGGTGTAAGATCAAGCTGCAGTTTATTTAAAAGGATGCTATGATGAATATAAGAAAATAAATATCTGTAGCCTACAGGTTTAAGACAAGTGGCAGTTTATTTAGAAGAATATAAGAAAACATAAGCCTAGTTTTGTACACTGCCTAGCAGCTGCATTTTTTTTTAAGGTACAAGCTAAATATTTGCTATGAATAATTTGTTGTCAACCCTGCTATAAATGTTGTGCAGCTTTGGGTGGGTCGGATAAATTCCATCCAAATGTTTGGCCTTTGTAAGTGTGGAATTTAAAAATAAAATTAGATTAAATGGCGTAATTTTGCAATTTTTGCATGTAGGAATGTAAGAGAACATTTTGCATGTAGGAATGTTTATTTGTCAGTTTACAAACAGCAACATTTCTGTAAACCAAAATGTATCTTCTTCATGATGAATGATAATGAAAATGTGTGTATTCGAAAACTAATATTTATATGTGACAGATTGTACCAGTTTCAGATTCAGATAAAAAAAACATTTGCTACAAATCTGTCGTAGTGATAAACATTTCTATCTCTGCCAAATTCAGAGACCGTAAATATTCTGAGGCCATTCTGTCCAAAGCCAGAGAGGAGGCAATTCACCCCATAGTTACAACTAAAAGACAGATGGGTGTTCCCTTTATCCAGAGATTTAACACTCACTATAAACGGATTAACAGAACCTGATAAATACTGGCCTATAATTGGGGTGATCCCAATTTAGGTGTAGATACCAAACTGAAACCAGATGTGCTATCAAAAGGGTAAATCCCTTTATTCCAAACTGGTCCAGGCAGACCTGTGTCAAAAATTAAAAAGCTTGGTTTTGCATTTTCAACAAAGAAAGGCTGTTATCGATACTTCAATTGCAACATTTGAACTCACTTATTGTGGGGTCTTCCTTTCACCATCCATACTCTGGTAGATTGTTTAACATTTATGGTTATTTCAATTGTATCACTGACTTTCGTGTTTATTTGCTGAAGTGCCCCTGTTCTTTGGTATATATAGGTAAGACCATCGGACCTTTCAAGAAACATATCCAAGCCATAAGAGCATATCAAATTGGCACTACAACATTCTGTTGAAGGCTCAGGTACAGTGAAGACTAAAACGAAGACACACCTGTTGCTACACATTTTGTCTCTTGCAAACATGCAGTATCTGACCTTAAAGGGATGGTTATCGAACAATATACCACACATGACAAGGGGAAGTGACCGTCAAACTATGCTGTTGCGTGGGGAATCATATTGAATATTTACTATGGATTCACTTTATCCCAAAGGATTAAATAGTAACTTGGGACTTTCTTGCTTCTTACAAGAGATAAATCTGATTGTTTAATAGTGTATATACTTACCTTTTTCCTCTAGGTGTCACTAGAGATCTTCTTCCTGGGTCTATAAAGGTGTTTTTTGTATGAATCTTATTGTTACACTTTTGTCTGAAGAAGGTACCGAAACGTCCCTATGATGTTCCTGTGTATCATACAATAAAGTACACAGGATTGCAAGTCTGGTTTGCATGGTAATTATCTGTTCATTATCTATAATGACTCTCTGGCCCTGGTCTACCATTGCACCCAGCACATTGTTTCCTTAATTGACCTAGGTGTGTGCAGGATTCCTGTATTCTTTGTAGTATATACATAGCATTTATCCAGTATATACATAGCATTACAGTATATACATAGCAGTTTGCAGTTTGTACATACCAGTTATCTAGTATTACACCAGTTATCAGTATATACATACCAGTTATCCAGTATTTACATACCAGTTCTGCAGTATACAGTATATAAGTACATATAAGTTATCCAATACAACAACAATTATCCAGTTTGTACATACGAGTTATTCAGTATATACATACCAGTTATGCAGTTTGTACATACCAGTTAACCCAATATATACATACCAGTTATCCAGTATATACATAACAATTATCCTGTTTGTACATACCAGTTATCCAGTATATACATACCAGTTATCCAGTTTGTACATACCAGTTATCCAGTATATACAGTACATATAAGTTATCCAATTTATGCACAACAGTTATCCAGTTTCTACATACCAGTTATCCAGATATACCTACCAGTATGCAGTTTGTACATACCAGTAACCAATATATAAATACCAGTTATCCAGTATATACATAACAGTTATCCAGTTTGTACATACCAGTTATCCAGTATATACACACCAGTTATCCAGTTTGTACATACTAGTTATCTAAATAGATACCAGTTACCAGTTTGTACATACCTTATCCAGAATATACATACCACTTTCCAGTATATACATACCAATTATCTAGTAAATACATACCAGTATCAACTGCAACTTTGGTGGCCGGGTCCCTGACACACACACCTCAGTGGCACAGTTATATCCAGTATAGCTGCTAGCCCCGTAGCTATGCCACTGCCATTTATGCATTATACATACCAGTTATCCATTATATACTTACCAGTATCATTATATACATTCTAGCAGGGAAATGTAATAAAAGTTCTTATTGTTGAAAATGGTGCTAATTTTGTCCAACCAATCAGATGTTAGCTTTCAAATGGGACATAACATCTGATTGGTTGGGGAAAAATTAGCACCATTTTTTAATGATAAGAAACTTTTATACATTTCCATGTAGGTATCCAGAACATACATATTAATTATCCAGTTTATACATACACATCCAGTATATACATACCAGATATCAACTGCAAGTTTGGTGGCCAGGTCGACACACACGCCTCCCCAGCAGCACTTCGATCAGTGTTATCGAGTATATACAAACCAGTTATTGAGCATATACATACCAGTTGTACATACCAGTTATCCAGTATATTCATTCATTATCCCGTTTATGCATACCAGTTTATCAGTTAATACATACCAGTTATCCAGTTTATGCACTCCAGTTTCCAGTATAAACATATCAGGTATCTAATTATACATAGTTTCCTGTGAGTGAAACGAACTAGAGTGGAAAGTGTCCCTTGCTCTTAAGGACCTTGATCTCAAGGACATAGAAAAAGGACATTCAATCATTTGATGGTTGTATGGTGTGTGTGAAAGTTTGAAATAAGTTGAGAATTAGGATTATTTGTGCTGTGTTAAGGACTGTGTGTGCAGTAAGCAGATTCATCTTTCTTTCTTCCAGTTAAAGGGGTGCACTGAACTTCTATATTCTAGTATGCACCTGTTGTAATCGCAAACAGGTTGTGAAAGGGTTAATAAGTGTTTTGTTTTTTCCCTCTCTTCCTGGCTCTTGCCAATAATGGTGTGGGGGCTGGGACCTATTAGTTAAATGGTTCACATTGTTGGACCTGTGGTTTGGACCTAACAAAAGGAAGTTTCCTGTGTGTGAAACGTGTCCCTTGCTCTCAAGGACCTTGATCTCAAGGACATAGAAAAGAAGGACATTGAAACAAGAAGGGCAATTAAACAAGGTTTGTGCGTCACTGTACTGGTGTTGTGTATTGGAAGGGACAGTTTTGTCGGTACCATGCAATGTGCATCCTGCCACATGTATAGGAAGCTGGAGTAGGCGTTCCAGGGAACCTATGTCTGGGTAGGGTGGGTCTTCCCAACAGATTGCCGTCTTAGGTAATGAAGTGGAGGAGGACACCTCGGAATTAGTGTGTATGGAGGGGGCTAGTCCCTTGGCACCAGGGGACTGCCATCTCTGATACAAGGGAGGAGGAACTAAGGATCAGGAATGCTAGGCAGGTGGTAGTGGTAGGGGACTCCATTATAAGGAGGTAGTAGATGGGTAATCTGCCGCCAAGACCCTACATGCGAACTGTGGGTTGCCTGCCTGGTGCTAGGGTTCGGCATGTGGTGGATCGTGTAGACAGATTATTGGGTGGGGCGGGTGTGACCGGCGGTCTTGGTTCACATTGGTGCCAATGACAAAGTTAGAGGAGGAGGTGAGGTCCTTAAACTTGATTTCCGAGAACTAGGGGCCAAGTTAAAAGCAAGGATCTCCAGGGTAGTTTTAAGAAGTACTACCGCAGCCACGTGCTAAGCCAGGGAGACATCGGGAGCTTAGGAGCATTAATGCGTGGCTAAGAGGGTCATGTAAGGAAGAAGGGTTTGGGTTTATTGAGAACTGGGCAGACTTTGCTGTCGGCTACAGGCTCTTTAGTAGGGATGGGTTGCACCTCACTAATGGCGGTGCAGCTGTTTTAGGGGAGAAGATGGCTAGAGGGTGGAGGAGATTTTAAACTAGGTTTGGGAGGGAGGGTATTAGCAGTCTCACTGGGATAGATACCCAGGAGGAAAGCAGGGTGTAGATTGGCCAGTGGCAGGCAGAAAGGGGGGTGGGCTAGCATAGGGGATAGGGAGGCATGTGTAATAAAGTGAACGAATAAATTACAGGATCATAATCTAAAAAGTATGTTTGCAAATGCGAGAGCCTGGTTGACAAAATGGGTGAATTGGAAATTATGGCATTGAATGAAAAGATTGATGTAAAGGAATAGCAGAAACGTGGTTGAAAAGTTCTCATGACTGGGCTGTAAATTTAGAAGGATATGCCTTGTTTAGGCAGGACAGAAAAAAAAGGAAGGGGGAGGAGTATGTATTTATGTTAAAAAAGAATTGAAGCCAAATTTAAAAGAAGAGATAACTGGCAATTGGATGATAAAGTGGAGGCAATATGGGTGGAATTAGGCAACAGGAAGGGGGTAATGTCATGTTGGTGTCTGTTATAAGCTGCCAAATGCTAGCAGAGAGGAGGTGAGTCAACTTCATAGCAGTTGGCAAGGGCTGCAAGTTTGGGTGTGATCATTATGGGGCACTTTAGACCCGACATTGATTGGTGTAGTGGAACTGCCATCACAGAAAAAGGCGATGAGTTCCTGAATTTGCTGCAGGATAATTTTCTCTCACAGGTGGTTGAGGTTCTACTAGAAAAGAGGCTCTGTTGGATCTGGAAATTCTCAACATCGTGGAGTGCATTATAGATATAAAGGTAACTGGAGGCTTAGGGAATAGTGACCATGAAATAGTGGTGTTTGGACTTTGTTATCGAAAGGAAAAGTGTGCTGGGTTAACAAAGACTTTTAATTTCGGGAAGGCAAATTTTCCCAGGTTAAAAGCAGCTCTTCAGAATGTCACTGGGATAATGTATTATCAGGTAAAGGTACTGAACAGAAGTGAACTGTGTTCAAGGGGATTTTAAGCCAGTTCACATCTAAATTTATACCCTGGGAAATAAATGTAAAAAAAATAAATCTGCGCCCATGTGGCTGAATTCTATGATGTAAAGAAGCAAATGAAAAGGAAGAAAAAGGCATTAAAACCTTTAAGGCAGAGGGAACGGAAAGGGCCTTTAGGGATTACAAAAACTGTAACAAGCAGTGTAAGAAAGCAATCAAATTAGACCAAATTAATAATGAAGTTAGGATAGCTGAACAAAGCATCACTAAGCCTAAATTTTTTTTTAGTAATTAATAGTAAGAAGAAGAGCACTGAGAATGTGGCACCATAAATTAATGGGGATAAGTTAGTTACGGACGATGGCGATAAAGCAAATGTCTGATACTTTTTTTCTCTCTGTATAACTATAGAAGATCCAAGTAAGATATCATAGAGTATAGTAGCAATAACGATATAAAAGTGCACTTTAGTTAACCGAGGATATGGTACAGGAAGAACTAATAAGTTTAACATTAATAAATCTCCTGGACAGATAAAGTACATCCTCAGGTACTTAGGGAGCTAATTCAGTTTTATCTAGGCCATTGTTTCTTATTTTTGCAGATTCCCTCATGTCCAGAGGTGTGCCTCTGGATTGGAAAAAGGCTGATGTTATTACAATATCAAAAAGGGTAGTCGTTTACAGCCGGGTATTACAGGCTGTAAGTTTAACTTCAGTGGTGGGGAAGATCCCTTTAATAAGGGAACAGAGTCTAGTTAGAGTATGTTTCAAGGACTGACATAAGTAGTAACCAGCATGGATTTGGAGGAATAGATCTTGTCAAACAACTTGCTTAGCTTTTATGAGGATATAAGTAGAAATGTAGACTCTGGCATAGAGTAGATGTAGTTTACTTGGATTTGCAAAGGCTTTTGATCAGTCCCCCATAGGCGACTAATGTATAAGCTGAGGTCTGTTGGTCTGGGGAGTCACATTTGTACATGGATAGAAAATTGGTTAATGAATAGGATGCAGAGAGTAGTGTAAATGGGGCTTCATCATTATGGACTAAAGTGTCTGGGGTGCCACAGGGTTCTGTGTTGGGGCCGCTTCTATTTAATCTATTTATTATTGATTTGAAGTGAGTATTGTCAGCAAGGTTTCTGTGTTGCTGATGACACAAAACTTTGTTGACCATTTAAAACTTCAGAGGATGTGCAATCGTTGCAGGGGGATCTAGATAGATTGTCACATTGGGCTGCTAAGTGGCAGATGAGATTCAGTGTCGAAAGTGTAAGGTGATGCATTGGACTAAAAATCCTTGTGCTAGTTATACTATAGATGGCTCTGTGTTAAGTGAATCCCTGTTGGAAAGGGATCTTGGAGTTTTGGTGGATAACAAACTTAAAGGTAGCAAGCAGTGCCAGGCGGCAACAGACAGAGCCAGCATAATATTGTCTTGTATAAATAGAGGTATGGATTCAAGGGAGGAAAATGTTATTCTCCTCTTTACAAACAAAGCATTGGTAAGGCCTCATTTGGAATATGCAGTGAAATTTTGAAATCCTGTGTACAAAAAGGACATCTTTGATATGGAAAGGGTTCAGAGAAGGGAACTAAATTAATAAGGGGATTGGGGGAGCTTGAATATGAAGAGAGACTGGAAAAGTTACAATTATGTACTGTGTATAAATACATAACGGTCATAAAATAAACTATATGGGCATTGTTCACCAATAGAACATGGCAGAGGACACGTGGACATCCCTTAAGACTTGAAGAAAAAAGGTTTAGGCTTCAGTTCGGAAAGGGTTTTTCACTGTGAGAACGGTAAAGCTATGGAACTTCCTTCCAGTGGACATTGTTATGGCAGGTTCATTGGTCAGTTTAAAAAAAAAGTGAATGAGTTTCTGCAAACAAGGAATGTTGCAAGTTACTTGTATTAATTCATAAAGTAGAGTTGATCCAGGGAAATTTCCGATTGCCACTTCATTAATGTGGTGGTTTTTTTTGCCTTCCTCGGATCAACAGTTAGGCAGAAAATAAGGATATTGCTAGATGGGTTGGACTGGATGGACATATGTCTTATTCAACCTCAAATACTATACTATACTATACTTACTATACTATACTATACATACAATTATCTAGTTATTTATATACTAGTTATCCAGTATAACATTTAATTATCCCAGTTTATACATACCAGTAATCCAATTTATACATACCAGTTATCCAGTATATCCTTACCAGTTATCCAGTATATACAGTACATATAAGTTATCCAATTTATACACAAGAGTTATCCAGTTTATACAACCAGTTATACAGTTTATACACAGTTGTCCAGTTAAACATACCAGTATTCCAGTATATCCTTACCAGTTCTCCAGTATATCCTTACCAGTTATCCAGTATATCCATATCTTTTATTCAATTTATATACACCACAGTTATTCAGTATACACATACCAGTTATCTAGTATATACATATCAATTACATGTACATACCGTTATCCAATGTATACATACCATTATCCAGTATACACATACCAGTTATCCAGTTTATACATACCAGTTATCCATTATATACAAACCAGTTTCCAGTTTATGCATACCAGGATCAGTATATACATAACAGTTATCAGTTTATACATTTTAGTTATCCATTATATACATACCAGTTATCCAGGTTATACACACCAGTTATCCAGGTTATCTACACCAGTTATCCAGTATATACATATCAATTATCCAGTTTATACACACCAGTTATCCAATTTATACATAAATTTATATACATACCAGTTATTCAGATTTACTACCAGTTATCCAGTTCATACACACCAGTTATCCAGTATATGCATACCAGTTATCCAGTATATGCATACCAGTTATCCAGTATATACATAACCAGTTATCCAGTTTATACATTCCAGTTAACCATTATATACAAACCAGTTTTCCAGTTTATACATTTTAGTTATCCATTATATACATAACAGTTTCCAGGTTATACACACCAGTTATCCAGGTTATCTACACCAGTTATCCAGTATATAAATATCAGTTATCCAGTTTATACACACCAGTATCCAATCTACACAATAGTACGAGTAATAGGTTTATACAAACCAGATATCCAGTATATACCTACCAGTTATCCATTTTATACATGCCAGTTATCTAGTTTCTAAACACCTGTTTTCAATTTATACATGCCAGTTAAACTGGAAAACTGGTTATGTATATATTGGATAACTGGGTGTGTATAAATTGGATAACTGGTATGTGTATACTGGATAACTGGTACATTGGATAACTGATGTGTATATACTGTTGTGTATAAACTGGATAATTGATATGTATAAACTGTATAACTGGTATGTATAAACTGGATAACTGGTATGCATAAACTAGATAACTGGTATGCATATACAGGATAACTGGTGTGTATAAATTGGATAACTGGTATGTACATGTAACTGATATGTATATACTGAATAACTGGTGTGTATAAAAATTTAATAAAATATATGGATATACTGGATAACTGATAAGGATATACTGGATAACTGGTATGTATAAACTGGATAACTGGTTTGTATAAGTTGGATAACCGATATGTATACAGTATACTGGATAACTGGCATGTATAAATTGAAAACAGGTGTTTAGAAACTAGATAACTGGCATGTATAAAATGGATAACTGGTAGGTATATACTGGATATCTGGTTTGTATAAACTCTATTACTCGTACTATATGTGTAGATTGGATAACTGGTGTGTATAAACTGGATAACTGATATGTATATACTGGATAACTGGTGTAGATAACCTGGATAACTGG